>JAWWEV010000001.1:62675274-62701544 GCA_035583235.1 Hafferia zeledoni | reverse complement strand
CCGCCAGCTGGATGCAGCTCCATTCACCAGCACTCTCTGGGCCCGACCCTCCAGCCAGCTCCTAATCCAGGAGAGGGCACACTTGTCCAAGCCATGGGCTACCAGCTTTTCCAGGAGTATATTATGGGAGACAATGTCGAAGGCCTTACTGAAGTCTAGATAGACCACATCCACAGTCTTCCCCTCATCCACCAGGGGGGTCACCTGATCATAAAAAGAGATGTTTTGTTTCTCTTTGCATACTTTTCCTGGTGCTGGTCAATCAGTTACCTGTTTGAGTTCATTAAGATGTTGGGAGAGACATATTTTTATTTTTAACTCATTCGGTATTTAGTGGGAGTTTTTGCTTTAATCTTTCATTTCTGTGTACAAGGATTTAAGTTCCATTTGGAGAGGTTAGGGTGGTTATTATAAAAGAGATCATAAGACAACATAAGAGATCATGGACAACTGTGCTTTCCAACAAAGCAGATATGGTACAGATATTGGAGAGTCAAAATCGTTTAATTATTCATTTGAGTTTGTAAGTCATTCTTTCATTATCTATAGAAGAACTGTATGATTCTTTATAGCCATTTAAGTGAATTGCTAAATGCTCTCTTGTGCCTTGAAGTCAAATGTGGACTTCCCATTGACTTTGAAAGTACAAAATTCAGATTTAAACTCTGTAGGAATAAGAGATACATTTCAGACTAGAAATTCTGAAAACTGACAATACTAAAAAAAAAAAAAAAATCAATAGATGAATTTTGAGTTACTCAAGTAAATCAAAGGGTAAACAAAAAGCTAGCTTCCGGCTCCTGTATTATTCTCAGTTGTGGGTGTCTTTCATAGAGTCAGAGCTTCCATCACCCTTTTTAAACTGTGAGTGCAAAGAACAAATCAAGACTTGCAGAGAGTAATCAGGGGAAAGCTTTCTGTTGATCTTTAATTACTTTAAGAGCTCTTGTGAAGCCAGACAACATCTGACAAAAAGTTAAGGAGCTGATCATTCTTTAGTTCTAGTACATTATTTCTAAACTGGATGCATCAGTCAAAATTGCAGTATATAAATAAAGCTGTCTAGGACAACATATCACTGCATTAATCTTGCAGTGAAACATTTCCTAATATAAACTCATTTGCTAACTTATTTGCTAACTTAGGCATGAGGTACTTGACAAAAATGGTCTTCAAATACTTTTTTCAAGTATTACTTCAACTCCTAAAATGACAGCCACCATAAAATAAAAGCTGGAATGAAGAACTAAAAAATTGGGTTAGAAAATATGACGTTAAATGTTTGGCATTTTTGAGGTAGGGCTTATACTATTTTCTAAACTATTTTCAGCCTGTAACAACAATACTTCAACATCAAAGCTACTGAAATAACTGATGAATAAGTAAAGAGCAATAAGAATGTGTATTCAGAACTGGGAATATACTTCAGCATTCTTGTCTGCTTTTTCTCAAAGTATGAACTGGAACATTGTTAAAGAAGAAATGTTGAAAATGTGTAATCACATGCAACATTTAAGCTTTTCACTTGGGAAATATTCTTAAAATATTGCAATTTCAGTAAAAGTCTTGGTAATAAATAGAATGTACTTTGTTTTTTGTTCTAGCCTCAGTTGGTAAAAAAACCATTAGTCCCAATTAAGCCTATTAAGATTCCTGATTTACAGAAAGTATTTACATAATGTTTGAAATACCTTACCTACTAGTACAGTTGCATAAGTAAATTGTACAATTCAATACTGGTATACACCTACTTTCCTGAGAATTTTGACACTTAGTAAAATAACACAATGCTATTATATAGTATGAAGTGAGAAGTTTAAATCATTAAAGCTGTGTTAGGGACCAGAGTCATGTCTAGGACCCTGTCATATTTGGTCTGTGTTTGTTTTTGCCAATGTAGTATGAGGAAATTTTACTTAATTTCACTGTGGAAAAGTCAGCCTTGAAGAAATAAACATTAGTGTAACATCAAACTGCTGAAAACTTAGCCTTTGAGACAGGAACAATAAAGAATAGAGCTGTTGTTGCCCGAAGTCAGTATCTTGAGCTCTTGCAGCCTCAGCTGGTGCACTAGCCATGCACTGGATGCTGCTGCAGCTGGCAAAATACCACTCCAGAGAGAGGAGATACAAGGTGTGGTTCTCGGCTGAGGGGGTGAGAAGGACCTGATGAACATTGTTTTGATCCAGGGAATGCCCTGAAGGTGCACTGCTTACCTGCCCCTCCTGCAGAGTACCATGCTCCATGTCCTTCTCCTGCTTGATAAGATTCCAGGGGTTCATATGTATTGTTTTCCATCACAAGTAACAGGATACATCTGCTTTGCTATTGTAACTGTGGTATAGAAATAAATTTGCTTTTCTTACTAATAAATTTGCTTTCCTACCTCAGCTGTGTTTTAGTGTGTTTTAGTATTTGTGTGGGAATCCTCCTTAACCCATAACAAAAGCAAAAGCAAGAACTCTGAAACATGATATGAATGTATTTTAAGGTACTAAAAGTGAATGTATCTTAAGGTACTGAGGTATGAAATACTACAGAAAATCACTGCAATTCTTAATAGAGACATTCTTTAAGAGCAGCACCCATTTTGGCAGCAAAAGAGAGTATTCTATGTTAACGTAAACCATTGACAAAATTACAGAGCAATTCACATATGCACTTTTGGCATGGATACTTATTTTACATGGTGTTTTCTAGTACCAAAGGTTCTTCTGGGAGCTCATTCTAAACAAAAAGGAAGGAAGGCCTCATAACTCTTAACACATGATCGCTCTTGCATCTTCCCAACTCTGTGGGTCACTCATGAACTAAATAAAGAAACCACACCTTTTCATGCAGGTTGTTTTTTTTTTTTCTTTTGCCTCTTTTATGAAACCACAAATTGTTTTCTCTTCTTAATATTTTTTTCAAGGATTTCACAGAGCATGCAAACTGTCCAGCTCTTTCACAGGCTTTAGCAGACTGTCATCTGGTGCTACAGAAGGCTGGCAGAGCATGCAGTCTTGCTTTATAAAAAATGAAACAGGTAACTGCTCTGTGCAGTTAGTAGCTTAAATATATACAGTCAAAGACACCTTACTGTAAGGGTTTTAAGAAAAAAAAATCATAAGCTATTATCTCCCCTTTAAATATTATCCCTCCTCGTCAGAACTCCTCGGTAAACAGTATTTTACCCAATTTTACTTTAACATTCAACCTAGTTTCCTTAGAAGATATAAATGAGGTTGATGCTCGTTTGTCAAAAAAATGCTATTTTTTTCTGGGTAGGAGTTCATCATATGTTACAGTTTCCTGTTTGTACTACTAATTATTGCAGTGTTTTGCCCTTCTATAAAAATATTGACAACACCAGGGATATGATACATTTCTATGAGACAGGAGATCTAGGTGGAAGCTGTAGAAAGGAAAGAATTTCAGAGAGAATTAAAAGGACTGCCAAAGAAAGAACAAGGAAAAGGTCAAGGAATTGAATAAGAAAATCTGGTAACAATAGAAATAAAGGGAAAGAAAAAACCCACAATTATTAACTGTTTCCTGTGAAATAAATGTGAGAAATAACAACAAGCTTAATTATATGTAATTCGCTGGCATTCTTTGCTGTGTTTTCTTCTTATACGCAGTTATGCGAAACTGGAAACATGTATTTATAGTCTGTGATGCTTGCATATTGATCATTTGATGTTTAGCATGCTAATTACTGAGGTTTTAATACAAAGTCATCAAAAACCCAAAACCAAACCAAACAAACAAACAAAAAAAAAACGCACAGAAAGAAACATCTCCCAGCTTACATATACTTGATCTTCATAAGACTGAACTTCCAGGTATCAAGCAGAAAAGCAGCAACTCTCAGGTTTCCGGAGATTGTAGAACAATGCCTAAAAGCCTTCATTTCTTATATATTTATTGCAGCTTTGCCTTGGACAGAATATGCATACATAAAAATGCATCACAGGACAAGAGAGCAAATATTTCTTTGAAAATTTTAACGGAAAGGTTGACAGGTGAGCCACTAGTCAAGAGAGAAAGAAATTAGAAGTAATATTTCAATTTGGTCTAAACATGAGATATTCTGGTTATGTTAAAGGAGTCCAAATGAGCAGAGGGATAAAAAAAAAAATGCTAGTTCAAAGGTTTAAAAAAATTATTTTGCTGTGTATGAAGAAAATGTGATAACCTGCTACATCAGTATATTGATATCATCCTTCTACAGTAATAATGGTCAGGAAATGAATAGGTGATATCTTCAAACCAGAAGCAACAAATACTTTGTATTATGTATTTTTTTAACTTGAAAACATCATGAAACTAATAGTTTTGTATTTTTAGATCTTTTCAGAAGAAGACTAAATCATAAGAATCATAGAATGGTTTGGGTTGATAGGGGTCTTTGAAGATCAGCTAGTTCCAAACAACCTGGACTTGAACACCTCCAGAGATGGGGCAATCACAGCTTTCCTGTGTAACCTGTTCCCATGCCTCCCCAACCTTATAGTAAAAATTGTTTCCTAATATCTAATCTACACCTACTCTCTTTCAATTTAAACCTATTCCCCTTTGTCCTGTCATTACAGCTCTTGTAAATACTCTCCATCTTTCCCTTCAAGTACTGGAAGGCCACAGTTAGGTCACCTCAAAGCCTTCTTTTCTCCAGGCCAAAAAATCTCAATTCTCTCAGTCTTTTTTCACAGGAGAGGTGCTCCATCCCTCCGATCATCTTGGTCATTCTCCTCTGGACTCACTCCAACAGGCTGATGTCCTTACTGTGCTGGTGACCCCAGAGTTGAATTCAGCACTGCAGATGGGGTATCACCAGAGCAGAGTAGAGGGGCAGAATCACCTCCCTCAGCCTGCAGGACATCTTTTGATGTAGCCCAGGACACAATTGGCTTTCTGGGCTGCATATACACTTTGCCAGGTCGTGTCCAGCCTCTTATCCACCAGTACCCCCAAGTCCCTCTTGGCAGGGCTGCTCTCAATCTGTTCATCCCTTGGCCTGTGTTGATATCAGGGGTTGCCTTGACCTCAGTGCAACACTTTGCACTTGGTCTTGTTAAATCTCATGAGATTCTCATTGGCCCACTTCTGGAGCTTGTTCAGGTCCCTCTGGATTACATCCCATCCTTCAGGTGTGTCAACCCCACCACTCAGTTTGGTGTCATCTGCAAATTTGCTGAGTGTGCACCTAATCTCTCTGTCTATGTCATTAATGAAGGTATTAAATAACACTGGTCTGAAAACAGACCCTTGAGGGACACTACTCGTCACTGATCCCCATTAAGATTCTGAGCCATTTACCAGTACCCTCTAGACGTGACCATCCAATCAATTCCTAATCTAATGAACAGTCCACCCATCAAATCCCTCATTCTTCAATTTGGAGAACGGGATGTTGTTGGAGACTGTGTCAGATGGTATCCTTGTCCACTGATGTAGTCACTCCATTGTGGAATGCTATTAAGTTGCTCAAGCAGGACTTGCCTTTGGTGAAGCCATGCTGGCTGTCTCAAATCATCTCCCTGTCCTCCATGTGCCTTAGCAAAGCTTCCAAAATAATCTCTTCTATGATCATCCCAGGCATAGAGACGAGTCTGACAAGTCAGTAGTTCCCAGGGGCCTAATTTCTACCCTTTTAAAGATGAATACAGTACTTCCTTTTTTTCCAGTCATCTGGGACTTCACCTGACTGCCACTACTTTTCAAATATCATGGAGAGTGTCTTTCTAGCAGATATGGAGTGGTTGAAGTCCCCCAGCAGAGAAGAGCCTGTGAGTGTGATCTCTCACATAGCTGGAGCAGTAAAGCTTCATTAAGAGGCTCCCCTTGATCAGGTGGCATGTAGTAGTAGACCCAGCCATGAAGTTCTCAGTGTTGCCCCAGTCTCTAGATTTTAACCACAGGCTCTTTATCTGTTTGTGCCTGTTCTTCAGAGACAGCTCTTCTTACTTAATCCCTATCTTGATGTAGAAGGCAACCCCTCTGCCTCTCCTTCTTTTTCTTTTTTTTTTTTTTTTTTTTCCTTCAGAACAGCCTGTAGCCATCAATACTCACACTCCAATCATAGGATTCTTCCCACCAAGTTTCAGTAATTGCAACAAGATCGTAACTTTCTAGCAACACGGTGGCTTCCAACTCCTCCTTTCTGTAGGATATGACACCCTCCTGCCCCCCAACACCTCATACAGAGAATGAAACAAATATATAATAAAAGAAAAAATTATTTCTTTTACCATGTGTTTGTATAGTTAAATGTCACATATACTGAAAAGTCAACAAACTTCTACCTTGGTTTGTCTCCAAAGTATCTTCTGATAAATTCATCAATATTGGCTTTTAGTTAGAGTTGTAACAATTTGGAAAGCTACAATGGTTGGGGGATTTCTGTCTGGTTGGTTTGTTTGTTTTGCTTGTGGTTTTGTGTTGTTCTTTTGGTTTTGTTTCGGGGTGTGTGTGTGTGTTTTGGTTTTTTTTACTTTTGTTGGTATGAAGATACATGTTTTAAATATCTTTCTTTTTTGGCATTTAGAGTTGCAAGCAGGAAAGGCAGTACTACACCAAGTAGCAATTACTGTGCTTCAGTAACCTTTCCCTAACTCTGTAAGTTCTAGTTCTGGACTGTTTCCAAGCTTTTATTATGAAGAAATTGGTTGGGATCCATGTAATAGGAAAAAAAGAGAAATTACAAGGTTTTTTAGTCCCATCTAGTGGTAGCATAAGATATATGTTTCAAAACACCAGTCAGTCTCAGTAATAATAGTTACAGAAAGCTTAATAAAAATGATATAAACCAAAGTGCTGTAAAACGTTTAAGATAGGAATAAAAGGTTGCAATAATGAAGAAATCCATCCCCTTTTTTCTGTTT
The DNA here is from genome assembly GCA_035583235.1 of Hafferia zeledoni. Taxonomy (NCBI): domain Eukaryota; kingdom Metazoa; phylum Chordata; class Aves; order Passeriformes; family Thamnophilidae; genus Hafferia; species Hafferia zeledoni. The sequence continues at coordinate 62,694,678 of JAWWEV010000001.1, read as the reverse complement.
ATTATTTACCACATGAGAGAGAATATGTTCTGATACCTAAGACCTGAATTATTTTATAGGTATGAAATAGCTGCATTTCAAATCTCGGTGAGGTTTGAATGACTACATTGTGTGTTGTAGTCATGCAGTATGTTTGTTCAAAACTTATTTTCTCTTAGTAGCCAACCAAACAAAAGGAATAAATCCTTCTTTCTGTCTTCATTTGCCTTCAGGTAAGGTGATGCTATTTCAGTTTATATTGCAATTCCATGCAACTTTACTGTAGAACATTAAGTAGAATGTGCAGATGGGTCAAAATTATAAAGTCAAATTAAACCACACAGTTTTTCATTGTGTCTTATAAACAAATGCATAGCATTTGCAGTGAATATTTGTTTGGGTTTTTTTGCCTCCAACATTTACCTAAGGAGAAGAATTTAATTCACGTATAAAGGCATCATGTTTTTATTGGTATTCACTGTTTTCACTCTCTGAAATTAAAAGCAAACAGATCAAGAAAAATGTTAGCCATTATGTTTGCTTCATGGCTGAGATAAGAATAACATAGTGAGCATGTGACAGCATCAATCATGAGAAGAAACAGAGACATAAAGTGATCATGTACGGACAAATTAAATTAAAAGCTGAGACTGAAATGGGCAAAGCCACAATATCCTTCATGAACAATGAAGAACAGACTATTCCTTTCTTGGGTGACCTGACAAATATGTGAATTTATCCGTTTTCTGTCTCCCTTGCTGAACGAACTTCCCAAATAAAAATAAAATCTTTAAATCATTAACCAAATCATGATAGTAAATAGCTTTACAGATGTCATTTTTACAAATAAAGTGTATACAATTTGTTTTTTCTGCAGTAGTACAGGCTGGGTTGGGAGGGACAGGGCAGAGAAAATGGACAACAACAAAATACCCTACCAAAAACAAGTCAGGAAACATGATTTGCAATAAAACAGTCGAGTTACAGTCTTTTGCTATCAGATGAGAACCTGTTTTCAAAAGCTCTCTTCATCTAGAAGTTACATTTTTTTCCATAAGCATCATCATATGTAAAGATGAGCTCTTACAAAGTCACTTACAGGAGCAGAACACTTCTGAAAAAGAAAGAAATATACAGTCATGGACTATATAGGCTCTTTCATCTACTTTTTCTCAGAAATTCTTTGAGAAATCATGAAGAATGTTGTGAAGCTGCTGAGAAATAACAGTATAAAAGTGTTGAGGATTGGTCTATTTGGAAACTATATGTGGGAATCTGGAAGTAGAAGGCTATGAAATTGTGTTGTAGTAACGAAGAAATCAGTGTAATGCATGCAATATTTCATTCTACTTATGAAATCTGATTTTTTAACCACCGGTAATTTTCAAGTGAATTTTGAGTGGATCTCAAATATTTTAGGTGGTAAATGTAATATTCTATGCTGAAGTTACTACTGCAGTATAGACACATATTTTGAAAAATTAACCAAAACATAATACTATAATAATTTCAGATAAAAAAAAAATGATATATTTTGTGATAGACTGATTAATCTCCCCATTGCCATTCTCAGAAGCTTTTTGCTTTCCCTTTATGTTTATTTAGCATTTACTAAACACACAATAGAACATTTTTTCTTTTCCTTTTCCTTTTCCTTTTCCTTTTCCTTTTTTTCCTTTTCCTTTACCTTTTCCTTTTCCTTTTCCCTGGACAATAGAATAATTTTGCTATGATTCTTCAGCCATTTTGGAGAGATGTTAATACTCATAATTGCAAATGTTTGAAAGCCAACGTCAAAGCCAACATCAAACCCAACATCTGAGGAATGTATTCTGGTATCATTTCTCAAGTTGCAAACATACTTGTGAAGTCAATAGGTAAAAGATGCACTGAAAATGTTGAAGTATGTGTATATGTATATTTATACATATTTGCATAGTTGTTATATATACTTAAGAACTGAGTGTAGCATTAAGAGGGTGAATAAAAGATGAAAGAATGATAAAACTGGTAGAGTTCAGAAACTGCTTCTGTACACATGCATTGAACAGACCTGGACATGCAATGCTATCATTGGCTCTATAATATCAGAGTTAACAAGTGCTATTAAGGCTTTCTGAAGCTGCTTATAAATGTTTACATTGCTCTTTGCCATCCTTGACTTCTGCTCCTAAGTTGTCATTGGCACCCAAGAACATTAGGGTAGCTGTCAGCACAACTTTGAACATCCCTGTTATAGAAAAATACTTGTTTTTCAAAACTTTCTGGTCACAAAGGAGGGAGAATCATGCATTTAAACCAATGCTATCTTAAATTTTAATTGCTTTTTTGTTGTCTCTTCATTTCCTAGTTTTACTTGACAAGAGTATTAATTAACAATTTATAAACTTCAAATTATCCTCCAAAAGCCAGATTTTCAAAGATAGCTATGTCAATTTTTTTCAACTACACGAAGTGTTCATTTTTTCAGAGGAGTTCAGTGATCTGAGGGAGTTGATCTCATTGTGGCACAAACACTGAGATACTTCTTTATAACTGCTTTGATAGGGTCATGGTCTGTTAAATGTCCAGGAATCTAAATAGCAACTGTAAATACTGGGTGTCTGGATAAGTTTTATTCATGATTCTTTTTGGATTGATGTTTATTTGCTAATCTTTCCCAAGTGTTACCCATGCTCATATCTCCAGTCTTCATTGTAATATAACTTTATGGTATTCCTAATCATACCAACATTTCTCTTTTAGTTTTCCTGCTGAAGAGAGATGATATAAGAAAAATAAAAACTATCTGTATCTAGATTATATATCATTCAGCATTAGCTTCAGCACCTTCATTCATTAACTGACCTATTTTCCTTCTGTTGCTTCTTTTCTCTCTGAGGTTTTCCTGTTTCTGTTGTCATGTTATCTAACATGCATTTATTCTTTCTTTTCTTTGAATTAGAACCAGATAAAAGTTCTTCCTGAAAATTATGGTTTTCTTCTGTATCTGCATATATTTTTCTTCAGACTTAGAAAGTGATTTTATGACATCCTCATAGTTGTTTTTGTTGGGTTTTTTTGTTTGTTGTTTGTTTGGTTTGGGTTTTTGTGGGGTTAGTATGAATAAGAATTCCCTAGTTCTGCTTTGTTTATTACTTACTCTTAATTAGAGAATAATGGATCCATGGCATTTTGTGAAGCTGGGAGTGTGGATATTCAAGAAATACGCAGATGAGCCTATTTGGTGGTGAAAATGTCTGGAACACTCTAGAACTTTAATGGTCTCTGAGAGCTGAATGAAGCCAACTCAATAATTTAGTACATGAGAAAGAAAAAATAAACTCAAAACTATCTTTCTGTGGTAAAGAGTATCATCACACCACAGATATTTTTTTTTTTTTTTTAATTTCTCTATTTCTAGTCCACTTTCAAAATCAGAATATAGAGCATCTGCTACAGAACTGGGTGGGAGAGAACCGGTGACCTTAAAGCTAATGTACTCCAGCCCCTAAGGACAAACAGATCTTTCTGAATAGGAATTCTTGATTATTCCAATAGAAGACCTGACATGAGGTTATAAAATTTCTATAGATATTCAAGCAGCAGACACTCAGTGCATAATAGCTGAGATTTTCACAATCATTTTGTCATGGAACAATGTGCTCAGACACTAAATTTTTTGCTCATTTTGAGCCAAGAAACTGCATGGTAAAAGCTGAGGTGAATAAGGACCAGGATATATCCTTACCAATTCTCATGAACACCCCATCCACTAATAGATAACACATGCTGGTAACCATAATAGCAGATGACCAATGCAATGACCGTGTGAGTAGAAGAGCTTTGGAATTGCTATTACTTCAGTGTGCTCAGATAAGGCCCCTAAAGATGCCAGTGAGGCAGATAACAGGTGCTGAATTCCTGATCAGTCCCTTCTTCCTCTCTTAGTTTCCTTGCAGCTATATCACCCAGATGTGAGAAATAGACTCTCCTTACTCTCTACTACCAAAACAATCTGCACCCAAGTATCTCCAGGCTTTTTCTGACTGTCTAGGGACCAAGGAAGGGGCATGCTTTGTGAAAAGGAACAACCACGGGCAAGATCTGAAAGGAGTAATACTATATCCTTCCCAAAATTATATTCCTGTTGATGCAGAGACGATTAATTACTACTATCTTCTGTGCTTAACCACTTCTAAAGAGTTGCAGCAAGGCAAGAAGACAAATGGCCATGGTGAAATTTTACATTACACCTTATCCCATACGTGCCATAGCTCTCCTCTTTCAGCATCCTCTGACAAACCTCATTCTTGCAGTAAAGTGTAGGAAAATGCTGAAATTAATCTCAGGGAGAGCTGTGCCGGAGAAGCACCTCGAACTTGAGAAAATACATACTAAGAGACTTGTTACTGAAGTTTTAAAATTACTTGCTATGGGTTTTTTAGTTGCAAAGTTTGTGTCACCTCTCCCAGTTTGTTACAGCTCCCCTGCGGGACTGTTACACCACACCACACCTTGTATTGTATCTATTCCTCCCTGTCTCCTTTGTTCCCCGAATGAGTCATCGAAACAGATGTTGAGCATGTTATTGTTTCTTCCCAGGCTGGGCAATAGCCCTTCCCTCCCTTACGGCGTCCCTGGGACCAGGACATCACAGCAGCCTCCCCCCACGGGAAAGCCCTGGGTATCAGAAAGCCCACTTTCTCTCTCTGCCCTGCTATTCCAAGGTGGGAAGCCCCCGTGTGTGAGACCCCTGTGCCTAGTAGCTGGAGGAGGGGGGCAGGGCCGGGAGTGCAGCCAGCCTTGCCCCGGTCCTAAATCCATTGGTTAATGGACCTTAGACCCTGCCCCTTCCTAAGTTTTCACCCAATCCAGCCCCAGATCTGGGATCTTCTCCGTGAGATCTTATAATACCTGGTGAATTGTCCCATCAAACAGTCTCTTGCCTGGTCTGCCTGGTCTGTGTCTCCCTTCTCTGCATTTCCTCGGACAAAGGGGAAAGCAGAGACCCCTCTCCCTTCCCTCCAACGCTGCACAGTAAATCATGCTAATTTTAAAATCTCTTTCATGTAAGAGTGGCTTTAGTTGTAAGCAACTGCTTATGACTGCATTTAAAATTATACTTTTGTATTGTATATGTTTGTACTAGCAGGTTGTACTTTTGTTTTAATACAGCAGTTCTTGTTCTGACCATATTAAATACGTTTGATGAAATATACTACTTTTACCAACATGTTTTATTCTATTTATATTTAAAGTAATAGAATTTTTATAGGTCGGTTATTAGCATGGAATCATAGTGACTGTAATACACAAAATACATAACATACAGCAGCAAAATCCCTAAGTTACTGTCAGATAGCTTTCTGTATAAAAAAATACATGAAAAAAACAGATGGAAAATAAAATATAAAATAAACAGATTATTGAAAATGGAGCCAAAATGTGAGATTTGCCATTTGAATACTCTCCCTTGGCAAAGGCTCGTATAGTGTTTTACCTATAAGCATTATCTGCTGTTCTTTCAGAGCATTTATTTTCAGAATACTCAGGTTTCTCATATATTTGCTTTGCTTTATTTCCACCATATTTCACAAGTTTTGAAACTTTGCCTTTTTTATAATTAGCTTGGAATATATGTTTCCCACAAAATTAAAGCACTAAGAAAAGAAAGGAATAAAACATTTTTTTCCCCAGAAATTTTCTTTGTACTGCTTTTGTTTTCATACCAGTGTATTACTTAAAATGCATTAATGCATTTTTAATACTATTTGTGCGTTGGGAATTTTACTATTTAGATGTATCTCTTCCTAGTAAAATGCTAGCATATGATATCTGAAACCCCAGCAAAATCTGCAAAATTTTTCATCCAGCGGTGAGAAGTCCTGAGATGCCAGGACTGCACGGCCACCAGGTCTCCACTACTCCTATGATGTAGAGCATGTTTTACTCACTATAGTTTATTAATAAGGTTGGCTTAAACCTCTGCTACATTGTTTTCCATCCTTCATTCATCTGTGCCTCTGAACAAGCTTCTGTATTTTAATATTCACTGCAGACACTTCAGTTTCAGACTATAACAAAAATGTTTTTCTCATATGCTGATCACAATGAGGAACTACAGAATATTTATGAGAAATAAATTATATAGTGGACAAAATATATTTAATTCAAAATAAGTAGTGTTTCAGTATTCTCCATAAGTAACCTTATTTCCATTAAGATAGTTAATCAACAGAGAAAATACCCATTTTTTCAGAATAATAGAAAACAAATTAATTTGGATTTTCTTGCTATAGTATGTTCAGAATTAATTCAGGAAGCACTACTTTAGCCACCTAAGACTGTAACAGTTTAACCAGACTGATCTTCAGAAAAAAAAATAATTGTATACATAGGTTAACAAATATTGGCTGTTTGTGATGAGTTGCCTTACTGTGTGTCCAAGAGTGGAATTGGACAGAGAGATCTATCTCAGCCTGCTTTAGGATCTGTAACATGCTCTATTGCAAGAGCTAATGAGAAGTAAACATTATCTGTGAATAGGTGACTTGGACATCTACTTCAGAGTATAATAAATCACATATTAAAAGTAGCTGTTTCACACCAGGAGCTCCAAAGTCTAAATACTTTGGAGTTTGCCATATCAGTATATAAAACTAGTAAAAAATTTATTCCATTGAGTAGATTTTTATTTGTTTTCTTTTGTTGAGAAACCTACAGAAACTGAAATTCTTATGATGAGGAATATGTTCACAGTCCTATAAATGTATGACCATCCTAAGCGAAGTGCTAGTAACAAAAGGCTGCTTGCCAGATTAACTCTTTGTAGTTTGTAGTTACAGCATTTCACAGCATGCTATCCCTTTTTACAACTGATGTAAGCAGCACACTGCAACCTGAGTTAGGACTGTACCCAAATTCTGCAGAGCCTTGTGCGTACACAGATTTATGTCAAAAAGATGACTTTTGTCTAAAAAAATCAATGCTTGGACTGATGCTGCAGTGCAGTGGAATTAGTTATTAGCAGCTGAAATATCTCTCTTCTATCTTCATCTCTCTCTTTAAGAGTAGGTTTTTAATTTTACCAGAGCTTGTTTTAACAAGACATGAAACCCTCCTTCACTTCTTTTAATGTTTGTCTTTAATCGAAATTTTCCAAAGCAAGATGCATTTTAGGAGCAGGAATCTTTTGTGGCTTCTACATCATATTAATATAAATAATTTTCTCTAGTATTTGTACACTCCCAAATCACACAGACACCTTTGAAAATTGCTTGCTAGCTAAATCCCAGCATATTATTTCAATAATTTTCCCAAAGCACAAATATGAGAAGTATTGTTTAGGGAGGCATTAATACCATATGGTAACAGACACATGTAAACAGATCTTTTTTTTTATGATCTCCACAGAATTTTTCCTACCCTAATGACGGAAAAATTAAATCTGACTGTTTTACTATTGTTAAAATGCAGGTAGTTGGGAGACATCCTAGTTCAGCAACTATCCAGAACTTTTGGTTTGAGATGAGTCCAGCACTTGTGAGGGCTGGGAGCCCTTGCTGATTAATTCATTGATGGAGACCATCTCCCTGCTTGAGGAGATTTTGCTATGTCTTAGCTATATAGGGAGTGAGACACCAAGAACTGAAAATTGCTGATTACTAACAGCTCCTGTCAGGCTTTACGAGGATGTGAAGGATGAAGGGAAGCAATACATAATTGTAATCTCTTGGCCTTGGAACATAACCTAAGAAAAAAAGAAGTGCCACCTTCTGGGAGCCCTTCTCAAACCTGAAAGTGTGGACTTAACCTGAATCCTGTCAGACTCATACTGAGATCTTTTGTTATAATTGTTTGTCCTTATTTTCTGAACTAGGAAAAAAAAAAAAAAAAGGCAGCAACACCATTGTTCTATGTATTACTTGAGTATATGTTCATAGACTATTAAACCCTAATAATAAGAAGAAAAGTAGTAGGCAATGGGAAGGGAAAAACATATCTCTTTTTTGCCATAATTCTCTCTCATGGGATGGCAATAGCAACAATGACTCAATTACTACTTTTTTTTTTTTTTTTTTTTTTTCTCCTGGGCATATGCTCTGAGTAGTAAATTGAGAGAAATAAAAGGAGAGCAGGAATAAAATAAAAAGAATGCCAACCAAGGACAGGAAAAGAGCATAGAGAGGATTCTCAAAGAGATGACAGATAAAAAGAAGAAACATCTTGGAGAAGCATTACTCCAAATGTAAAGATTGGGAGGAAAGCATGTTTAGAAGAGAGGATTAATAAATTATCTTTGGCTGTAGAACAGATGTTTATTAAAATATTCTAATTTCTTGACATGAAGGAAATTACAGAGTGACTATCCTTTTACTTTTTTTTTTTTTTTTCTGCTTTTTCTTTAGTGATTTTTAAAAAGTGCCAGAGCAATATGCATCATCATAGTGAAGCCTCACACCATGGAACTTCAGCATTCCTGAGATACTGTGATTGCCTGAAAAGGACACCAGGGCCATGGAGCCTTTTGTATCTGGCTTTGGGATGGTTAAATCATTGGTAAATATCAAACTGATTTGATCATTTGTAGACAATTTATGAGCATAAAACAACAATAAGAGACATAATGAAAAAAAAAAAGGGAAAATGTGAAAGTTTTGCAGAAGAGGCAATCAGAATCCTTGCTACTCAAATAATAGTGGTAAAAAATAAAGCAATACCTCCATGGAGAAGAGAGGCATACTATGATACTGTAAAAATACTGGTTTTAAGTCAGAGATATTATTTCCTTTTTTATTTCACATGCTTTTAATTTCTAAATAGCTAGTTTGCTAGCTGTCTCACATTTATCTATCCCTCACAGTTATCTGTGAATTGCATGATTTATGTCTTCTCACCCCAAAATCTTCTTATCCAACATCCAGTGTGTTAAATCCTATCTGAATATGGTTTCAAATTCTAATGTCTATATCTATCATAGGAGCCTCAAGTGTGCTAGTGTTTCTATTTCTGATTGTTTCTGAGTTAGCTTCACTAAGGCAAAACATATAATGGAGTTTTCTTGGAGACAGAAAGGCATATGATATGTTTTTTGGAGATACTGAAGCTGTTGCAGAAACTAAATGGTCAGTTATCAGTCTTAAAATCAGAAAAAGAGTCCATATTGACTACGCTCACATGAGTAAAAAGCTCATTCTGATCAAGATAATGAATACCTTTCTATTTCACCACTGTAGGGGAAGTGTGATGGGTTTGATCTAGGCTTCCTTAGTAACTAATTGTAACTAGGGAAGTGGGCATTACATAGGTATTCCACACATGTTTTCCTCGTAACAGGAGGGAGGAGGTTATTTTTAGGCTTGCTGCTTTCAAGGCAGGCTCGGAGAAGCAGAAACGGCCCAGACGGAGATCTCTTGTTTTGTTGGTTTTGTCCCTCGGAGGGGTGAGACTGTATCCTTGCCATTTTTTTTTCCCTTCAAAGTTTTGATTGTATTCCGTTTGTTGTGTGTTTGTTTTTGTCCCTTCTCGTTCCCATTCCCCTTTTCCCTTTCTCCCCTCTTCTCTGGGGGCTCCTGGGTGGGTACAATTGCATGTGTAGTGGTGAGTGTTAGAAAATGTGTTAACACACATGTGTTAAACATGTGTTAATTTGGTCAGGTTTCGTTTGAGTTCTTGTTGTATTTTCAGGGATTTTTTCCCTCTCTCTTCCCTTTGGTCCGGGAGTGTGGGAAGGAGAGGGGAGAGGCGGTCTAGGTTTGGCGGGAGAAAGCTGGGCTAAACTCAAGACAGGAAGACAGCTTCAATGTGTAAGGCTACACACAATACAAAAGCGTTTTTCTGTCACTTGTTTACATCTCCAAAATGTAGAAAGTAAATTGGAATAGTAATGTAATCTTTACAAATTTGTTACTGTTACTTCACCTGCATTGACTTTCTCCCTCTTAGATTTAATAGTATATAATGGATAATTATAGAGCTCTTTTAAGATCGTAAAAAATCAATTTCCCATGGCTTCTTTTCTTCTATTTTACTTTTCTATTTCTGATTGCCTCTTCAAATCCAGATATAAAACCTTTGATTTTACATTAACTTGTCTTTACTTTCTCTTTCAGGGTGCTTCCCTAAACTGTAACAACTTACCTTTGCATGTAAACACAAGCTGGATGTTTCCATGCAAGATACAATGGAGTTAGTGAACCAATAGGAGTTAAACATGGACAACTCTTCCAGTAAGACATGTCATTTCTTTCTTCCTTCCCTTCAGTAACATCTATTTTTTCCTTAATTCCAGTAAATTTAGCAACACTATTTTCCTTTTTCTTTCTCCCAACTTTAAGCAGCATGGTGGACAAAAATTTCAGAAGAAAAGAAACAAATAACATTTTTTCTCAGATGTTTTTGTGCGTAGCTGAACCAGCAACATAAGAAAACTAACTTCTGTGGGCATAAGCAGTTTTTCCTGGAATGAAATAGAAACTTAAAATCTTAGGTCTAAAGAGCAATCAAAAGGTCTGGTTGCAATTTTAATGTATTCTATAGATAGGTTCTAATAGCAGGTTTGAAATAAACTTCTGTCCTTCCTGGAAAAGCAGGCTGAGCAAGCCCAGTTGCTGATGAAATCTATGTAGTCACCATTTTTCTGATTTGTTTAGTCTCTCTTATCTCTTACCAGTTGACATCCATTGTTTGGATGGTCAGTGCCACTTCAGTCAGTTTCTTATTTTGAATTGTAACATAGTAAAAGTCATTTATGTTAGGACATTCTATCAATATTCCTCACATTGACAGTTCTGCTGGATATGTACATTAGTTACATTATATCTATAAATTTTAGGCTGTATTTAGAAGTTTTCAAACTGGAAATTCACTCCTGAAAATTAAAAAGAAATTATTCTGAAAATCTATAAAAATAACTATATTTTCTTTATTACTAGTATAATAAATGTCAGAAGATTTAAGCAAAGAAAAAAACATAGCAAAATAGTTGATTTCAATGGTACTGTGTCAGAGATGAAGTTAACTCCCAGAAAATGTATTTTTTCCCCCATCATCACAATAACAATGTTAGCACAAAAGAAAAGAAAATTGATGAAAAAGATAGCATGTACTTGATGTTGATGGAATGCATGTTTGTGCCTAATACACTAGAGAAACTCTCCAATAACAGTTCACCCAAGTGAAAATATTGGCCCATTTTGCTCCCAAGGTCAATGTCAATTGGGGTTATTGACTATATAAAAGATAAATACAAAAGTTTGTATTGTTCAAGGCTACTCTAACTTGTACACTACACTTTTCAAGGTTCTTCAGTTACATTTAGAGTTTGCTTATTTCACTCACTTATGTCCTTTATGTCACCTTTCTTTTCTTCATGGTCTTTTCAGTCTGTGATTCCTAAATGTTAAAGGTGCCACTATTATGTAGGGAAGAATATCACATTCAAGAACAAATTTTCAACCTGTCGTCTAAAAAAAAGTTAATTTTCACAGGCAGAGGTGAGCCTAGAGGAACAGAGGCAGGAGGGAGAACTGCTGGGCTACACCAGACCCACCAAGGGATTCATCAGCCCATCACAGCATCTACCTACACATGCTCAGAGGAGCACAGGAATACAATGTCAAGTGGGAGCCCAAGTTAAAGGCACAAATGAAGGGAGACTTTGTCCAGGCCATCTCCAGGGCTATCCTAGGAGAACCTCAGGCCCATGGTGCAGATGTTGCAGCTATTCCATGAGTCAAAGGAAACATCTGTAAAATCATTTGACAGAAGAAGGGTGAGTCACTACTTAAGAGGTTGGCAACACATTATGGGATGCAAGAGAAGAGTATTTGGAATTACAGAAGAATTATTACAGAATGTTTAGAGGAAGAACCAAAGGCATGGAAGAGGATAGAGGGATAGATCTAGGTAATTTGGGAAGGAACAAGAATGAGAAAAAGAAGGAGTAAGGGAGAGAAAAGGACAGTTTCACGTAAATAGTTTGTTAGTCTGTATAGATTTCAGCCATTTCCTGTACCTGATCAATTCAATGTGTTTTACCTTTTCGTTAAATTCCCTTCTCACTCTTTCTTGAGTGAAAGGATCTCTCTTTAGTGTGCAGGTGTTGAAGGGGTTCTGAATTCCAGCCACTGGAATCAGACCAGGGGCCAGAGGCCTATGTGTTCAAGGTGCCAACAACTGGACAGGTGCGGGTGTGACTGCTGGTGAAAATACACCAGATGAGCCAGTTGAGTAAGTGAAGTGACCTAGGAGCCAGGAAAGTAAGTGTGTGTGTCTCTATGGGTGAGGCCACAGCAGAAGCTGGCTTTCAGTGGGTCCAGGGGAGTCCCAGAGAACTTCTGTAGGGACTGTGTGGTCTGAGTTGTTTAGAATATCTGCTTGCATCTGTGTCTGCGTGTGTGTTCGTCAGTGTATGTGTGCAATGGTCTGTACCAGCACCTAGAATGCGACCACAGCTCTGGGGGCTCATATGTCCATATGCTAGCAACTGGAGAGCCTGGAATCCAAGGGCAGACTGGGTGAGCTCAGCTGCTGATCCACCAGGTACACATATATGCATATACCCATGTGCAGACATATAGTGAGAGATGGGAACAGGATGATGTTTTCGGTGCTGTTTGTGCCTGTGTAAGTGACGAATGTTTTCATCTGCATTGATCAGTGTCACCAGTACTTGCCATACACATAATGTATGTTCTGAAGTCATGAAATCTGTAGAATATTATTTATAAATATCTGAAATCCAAGGCCGCACATTGGCACTATTGGGCAGATGTGGCAAATTTTGAAAAACCTAGCAAAAAATGACTGGTTCTCTCAACTGCCACTGCAGTTCTGTACACAGAGAATTTTTGGTGATAAGAGAAAAGTCAGTGAGACATGTTTCATACTGAAAGGGATCAATATTTGAGTGGCTTCAGCCTTCTGATATTTGTGAAAAAGTCGTCATACTTCCCAACTTTCTGATATATATGGGGTTACTCACTGAGTAAAGAATTAATCACTATGACTAAAGTTGACAGAATTAGGCCCTGATTAATTTGTCTGGGATCATAGGAGGAGTCAGTAAGCATCAGAGCAAAAATAGATTGTGATTCTCACCATGGTTCTTATTGCAATGTCATGGTGTCAAACTTGTTGCCTCTCAGAACTAAAAAGTATGTTGTTTTCTTTAGTCACCTCTCCTTACTTCTTGTCTAAGTTAAAGCTCTTGTGTGGACTGTATAGTACAATGAACTGCAGGCCATGAATGGAGCTAAAAGGTTTACTGCATGACTCAAAATATAAACCTGTAATCCTGAAGCACAAGCACAACTACTGTAATTTTCTTTTCTTTTTTTTTTTTTTTTTTTTTTGATCAAAGGGATTACTCACAAAGTCCTGAAAAATTTACCAGAAATATTACATATTTGAATGTATTCTGCTGGACAATCTTTTAGCCATTCAAATCCAGTGACTATTGAAGTATATCTTGCTTACATCTTGTAGTGAGAAGGAACAAGGGCCAATACCCAAACCCCCTCCCCAAGTGTTAGGCCTCTTTGCTCTAGCTTTATCACCAAGCATGTTCTGTTATCTTTACCAGGACTGAGTTATCACTGAGTTCACTGTACCATAGCTTAGAGCTGATTAATCAGGTAGTGGTAGACATTTGAATAGAGCAAAATGGTAGCTAGCCAAGATTTTTTCTACTAGTTTTGGCTGGGTCACCTATGAAAAGAAGCAAGCTGGGTCAGAGAGAAGAGGACTCACTGGGACCCTTATTTTGGGGATAAAGAACAGAAGGACCCCTCCCCAAAACTGATGCCAGAAGAAAACACCACCCCAGCTCTGCCCAGATCCCGCCTGTAACCAATATGTAATGAGATGTTGTAATCACTTATGTGCAAATGTATAAATTAGCCTGCTCTGACACCTGTAGGATAAGTAAGCTTTTGCGGCATTTTGATGCCTTGCTTCTTGCGCAGAAATAAATACCTGCTGCTAATGGATACAAAAACCTTCTCTTAGCAGTTCTTTTGCAGCGTTTTCGCTTATCATGCAGTCATGACAATGTCATAGTAGTAGGATGTTACAGGATGTTAGCCTGGCCTAATCATCTAAGTATTATCTTTATTCTTGGGAAGATTTGCAGCCTAAGGCAACTGTCATGGCTGTCACATTGGTCAATTTACTAAAACATTATTCTGCAATATTATTCCTGTGCTTTCAATGTCTAGGGTACAGATATACACAAATTATCAGTAAAACAGAAAACTAATGACTGCATTATATATTAAACTTGGAGGTAATGAATGCAAGGTCTAAAAAACAAGGAAAAGGAAAAGAACTTTGTGTGTTTCCTGTAAGTGTTTTTTTTCATATTTGTATTGATTTTATATTGATTTTTTTTTCCCCTTCCCCAAGCATCCTAGACTGGCCATGTGTAATACCAATCGCTGTTGTGGTGATGCCTGAGGATTTAGTGTGTTTTTGTAGATTTTTAGAACCACATAAGTTGCATAGATTCTTCTCGGTTGCTCACATCCTAAAGTCAGTTGCTAAAGCTCTTTCCCACAAAATTGTAAGCTTTCTCATGCCCTGCAAAGGCCATGGTGTTTATGAGAAGCCACCTGTAGATAGCAAGAAGACAAAACATAATAAGAGGGCCTAGAGGTCCTGGAAGATCTCCAGGAGGCAGTCTCGAAGACCCCCATGGGTGGGGCACAAAGGGAAATGAAGATCATGGTTGATTGTTAATATCTCATATGTAAATTAGTAGAGAAGTTATAAAAGTTGTAACATTCCTGGTCACTGGGTCTCAGACCTTCTGGTGTGCACCTTGGAAGCATCTAATAAAGTTAATCTCTGTATCTTTCGCCATTAAAACTGTTTTCAAGTGTCTCTTTTCACAGGAATTAGGCAACAATGGCATTACTGTTTCTTCCACCTGGCTTTCCAGCAATGTTGTTATTAGATCTCACAGACTGAGACTGAAACCAGGAGATGGAAAGATACATTTTCAGGTCCTGTATATGAAGTGCTGGCAAAACCAGATACACAATATTTGTCTTTCTTTCCAGAAGAGTTTAGTATCTTTTTAAAGTGTAAGCTTCAGTAGATTATTGTTTTTTATAATATGTGTGATGTGGGATCAAAATAAAAACTTGTTAAAAAAAATTCTTGAAGATTTATAAATCTATGTCTGCTTTTATTTTAATTTGTGTATTTGTCTGCAGTCTCAGATGAAAGGCTAATAATCTTGGTGTTTTTCTGCATAGTTTTTTGTAGCATAATTTAACTATTGCATCTATACAATCCTTCTGTAGTATAAATCTTTATAATTCCTAAGTGAAAGGTTGTCACTAAGAGATATTTGTACCATACTGAATAAGAAAGGGTTTTTTCATTTACAATCACTATATATGGAAGCTTGCACAAAATGTCATCATTTTAAAACACCTATTTCATCTGTACAATTTAGTTTAGCTTGTTAAAATGAATAATTTTCCAAGAACCTCTAGTTATGCTAGCAATTTGCATTTGCAAAGTTTAATCAGACTTCCTGGCTCTGTTCTTAGCATTAATAGCTTTAGCATTTGGCTGTCAGAGTCTTAAGTGACTGTAAAAAAACCCACTAGCATTCAGATATTCAAGAAAGAATATTACATTTTCAGTTATTTTCTGCTTAAAAAGTACAGGTAAAAAAAAGAATTTTCAAATTAATCTCTTCATAAAGAATATATATATAATAGCTTTAAGCATAGCAACAATGTCATTCTGTCAGCCCCACCCAGGCATATATAAATGACAAAATGTTAAGCTCAAGGGCAGTCCAAAGCATCTCTCAAAACACTATACTAATTTCACTTAATTCCGATAGTTCTGTAAAGAGTGGCTCTTTGAAAATGTTAACTGAGTCTGTGTGGTTTTAATGAGATTTAGTAAAAGGGTGAAGTGAAAAAATACAGCACTCAAATACATGAAAATAGCTGAAATAGCTCTTGCTGCACTATGCTCATTAAATTAACTTGCTTGAATGCTGGCTATTGGAATTATCAGACCAGAGATTTTACAGGCCGATGCATCTGTTTGGTGAGGTTCACACATCTCCCTACACAAAGGTTACTGAGAAGGCACAATGTATTTCTTTTTGGATAGCTGTGGTGCTGGAGTGTACGCTGTTGCTGTAGTGCAAAGAAAGTGCTGCGTTAGTGCAAAGTCTGCTTAGTGCAATGAAAGCAGGACAACCTGTATAGAGTAACCCTTGGAAAAAGTCTGGTGTAGACACACTCCATGGTACCCAATATAATAATTGCTCCTAGATCAGGTCTCAAGTTCAATTCAGTTAAGTTTTAAATTAATTTAATGGCTTAGATGTCAGATTTGTCACGTAGTCAAGTCTGTGCTACACTCTCCTTCAACAGTTAAGCTGATTTTTCCATTGTAGACCATGATAAGGAGACTAAATGAGCAGGTGAAGTTCACACAGTGTTATGATAAAAGAAGTGTAATGTCTTTATTGTAAGCCTCAATGACACAGGAGATTTTTCTTCATCCTAGTAGATAATTTCTGTTTCTTTACATACAGAGCTCATGAGCTTTGTCATGTGGTTTTAGAGTGAATGTAGCTATCCAGCAGCCTTACAAATTCAGAAAACCCTTTATGCAACCAAAGAAGTACAGCAATGTTACAGCTTACTATGATCTTAAAAGGTGTTTTCTGGAGACTCACAAGTTTTTGTTTCACATTTCTGTGTGCCAAACAGGCGGATGCAACAATGTGTCAGTGGTATGCTCCAGTTTGCAGGTACACTGGGTGCCATATCTGATATCACTTTGAAAGGTGCAAGAAGCCAACCTTTTCTGAGGCACTCGCCCCTATTTTAAGTTATCAAAAGGTTAGAATGTTATTAGAAACTATTAATATTTTTACTACTAAAAAGATGACATAGCACTCAGCCTATTTGTAGCATGAAAGAATAAAAAAGGGTTATTGAGCAAAGTATTAGAAGTAGCATAAGGTAAAAAGCAGTGGTAAATTCTGCTTCATTTTTATAGTACTTCTGGTTTAGTCAATTTTATTTTCTGGGGAAGTATGATTGTGATAAGATGAAAAGGGGTTTAGTAGCAGACTAGCAAACACAGCATGGTCAGGATTGCTAGCATTTATTTATTTATTCTCCTTCTAGACACTCTGCCTTAGAAACCTCAGAAGGATACATTGCCTTACTGACTGAGAAGGTGAATAAAACCAAAACCAAAAAGCCCCCAGACATTCCATTTATGCTGACCTTTTAAGGAACAATTCCCACTTACTGTGTTTTAAGCACCAACTCTGAAGCTCTGGGACTAATTAGATGGTCCATATGCTCTGATTACAATAAACATTATGCACAACTTTTACAAAGAACAAGGTCATTGTGTTTACCTATGTGGAGTCTCATTCAGGAAGTCCATTGTCTAGAGAAACTTATTGGTATAAAGGAATGATTTTCTTCTCTCTCTCTCTCTCTCTTTTTTTTTTTTTTTTTTTTTTTTTTTTTTTTTTTAATTGTTAAAAAATACAACTTGAAGAGCAATATAAATATTTCATGGAATGTACTTATTAAGTCATAAATTTTCAGTCATAATTCAAGAACACTTTAAAAGGAGAAATTTGTTCTGCATTGTCAGAGAATAACTACTTTAAGAAATAAAACCAAAGAAAACTTTCTAAATGAATATATTTCATTTTTTTCTCCCTTCAGAAGTATTCTAAAGGTTAAAAAGCAATTAAAATTGTAAAATAAGCAGACTAACTGCTCATTTCATTTTTTTTATCTTTGCCTTTTCTCCTTTGAATACTTTTTTCTTTAAATGGTAATTTCCAGATATTGCTACATTTCATTTGTACTTTCTCTTTCTTTAATATTGTCACTGTAAATATCCCCTTAAAGTACTTCTCAAGTATCTGCCAAATGTCACTATTTCTCTACATTGACAGAATGATGTTAATTAGCTTTCCTTTTTAAATGGTTTCAAAATTTAACTTACTTAATTAAGAATGAGTGATTTAGAGAAAGCAGAAATTACAGAGAAGATTGCTCCCATTTTCTACTTTTGCTTTTCTAGACCATGGTGTAAAAGTTTCCTGAAAGAAAAGACTATTATTGCAAACAGAACATTCTCCTGATAGTTACATTTGTTATTAAAAGGTGTTATTCTCCATGAAATCCCAGTGTGGAACTGTCCCTTTAATGTTTCTTATGTCAACAAGATTTAACAAAATTAAAAATATGTGTTCATAGGATAAAGAAGTATTTTTGGTAGTTACCATATTGTAGGGGTTAAAGAGAAAAGTACTACAGAAAAAGTCAGTTATATACTCATAATGTGATGATAGAGGTGATTGTGATTTTATCTAGACAGATCTCTGCTGATGGTAGCTTTCAGACAATTATATTGGTAAAAAAATAGGTAAAAACTGATGAAGTCATTAAATTTTCAAAAATTACAAATTATCCTGTAAAGCTTCAGTGACTGCAAATTAGCCTTTGCTATAGCCCTCTGCTAACAATCTATAGATCATTTTATTATTCATGAATTTTAGTAATTTCAGGACACTACAGGTCATCTTATGCTCATTTATTTGCTAAACACCTTGTGCCGGTATGCCTATGCTGAAAAATTGCTACTATTTACTTCCCACAAGACACACAAGCAACAAAGTGGTGGATTTGGCCCCAGACATCCACTATGCCAGGCAGCATATATATCTTGCTGTCAGGGAAATAAATGAGCCCTTAAATTGGCTGCAAAGCTTTAAGAACTGAAATTTATATGTCTAGTTATCAAACAGAAAGTTCAGAACACCTGCCAATATGAAACATAATTGTGACAAACTGTTACATTTTACCTTTAACTTTTTGGCATTAACACCACAACTTCATTACACAGATCTCATCCTCCTTACCCCTCCTTTCTCCCTTCCTCCAGATCAGCTACCCTCTGGAAAAATACATGCTCCATTTATCTATTTGCAAGTGCTGAGCAACTATTGATACATTTGTTCATCTCTCATGAGATGAAAAAAAATCAAGTATGTTAAAAATGCTAGAATTTCCTATGAGAATAACAAAAAATGTTCACAGATTACCACAAAAGGCTAGAGATATTTAGATATTTGATCTTTATAACCTACTTGTAAGTCTCTGCATAGAACATTTACAACCATGAAAAAAAAAAAAAAGTGCTTCTAGTTTCTTTGCTTTGTTTTGTTTTACCTTAAAAAATTCAAAATATCTCTCTCTTCTTTCATTGGCCTACTTTTTCATCCCTCCCTCTGGATCCCAGAGCACTCCTCGCTGCAATGCAACTTTTTTTGCTGCAACAAATCCAGCAATTGCTAAACTCTTTACTATTTATTTAAATGTTCCATAAAGAGAAAAAAACACAAAAACAAAAACAAAAACAAAAACAAAA
>JAWWEV010000001.1:62661409-62675174 GCA_035583235.1 Hafferia zeledoni | reverse complement strand
CTAAACTCTTTACTATTTATTTAAATGTTCCATAAAGAGAAAAAAACACAAAAACAAAAACAAAAACAAAAACAAAAACAAAAACAAAACAAACAAACAAAAAACCCAAAAAATCCACTCTTCTCTGAACTGCCTTTAAAGTGTGTACTATGTGCACTGCTCAACACTGAGTATTTTCCCTTTTGTGCATGTGTATCTCCATGTTTCAAACCTCTAACAGCCACATTTAAAAAAGAACCATATTTAAGGAAAATATTTTTTCTTTTTTTTTTTTTTTCATCTATCAAGGAAGAGAATATCTAGGCAAAAATCCAATTCTTCATTAAAAAAATCAATATGGAGAGCTTAAAAATTCTTAAACTTCTGACTGGCTGAACCCTTCTGTTAATAAAGTGAATACAAGCAGTCTTCGAAAAATTAAATATGTGGCACATAAAGTTGTTTATTATGACCCTGAGATTATCTCAGTTGGTTAGAACATGGTGCTGATAACACCAAGGTTGTGGGTTTGTTCCCTGGATGGGCCATTCACAGGAGTTGGACTTGACGATTCTTGTGAGTCTCTTCCAACTCAGAATGCTCTGTAAAATTCTGATCATGCTATTTAGCTTTTACCAGCTCCTGTACACTGTCTAGTCAGAAAATTTGATTGTGGATAAAGTAGTCCATTATGATAATTTGACACATTAGCCACGTTTTATGTAAATATATTGGTCAAAACACACCTGTTCTTCCTATCAGCATGACTAGGCATTTAAAGGTGTGCAGATCTAACTCCTAGGGATTTGGTAAAATGATGGATTTGGTGAGTATATCTGGCACAGAAATACCCACCTATCTGAATTAATCACCCAGTTTTTCAGTGGGGGAAAAAGAAAAAATCATGTATATAAGTTTGGAATGAATTAAGGGTATTTTTTGAATCAATAAATTGCCACAATTGTAAGTGTGAATTAATAAATACTTGTGCAAATCCATACATTCATATCTATTGGATTGATTGCTAGAAAGATATTTGCATGTGCCTGCATGTGATTCCTGTAATTTATTCTTGAAATTGCATCTAAATATATTAGAGAACTATTTTTATGTAGCACAAATTTTTGTAAAATTATGGTGGGATTTGTTTGTTTGTTTTGGGGTTTTTTTGTGGGTTTTTTTTGTTTGTTTGGGTTTTTTTGTTTTGTTTTTTTTGTTTGTTTGTTTGTTTGTTTTGTTGTTGTTGTTGTTGTTGTTGTTTTTTGTTCCCTAGCTGCATATTACTCAGGTAGGTTAAGATAAGAATGGTTCCTACAAAAACATGATCTTATTTGTCCCAGTGAGAGTGATGTAAATTAAATCTGTGGTATGTCAGCACATCTAGTTAATTAATTATATGAATCATGACTTTTGTTTGTTTTGTTGTTTATTCCATGCTCTATTAACATAAAGCAGAAGCTTTATGAACATTCCTGCTGTTTCAGAGAAGCACATCTAAACGGTGAATGCATTAATCCCCCAAGAAATAGCAGGGCCTCAAACTTTAAGTGAAACAGGAGTCATGCTGCTTAATTCCAAAAGAAGCATTTAATCGCATTGGCTTTGGTGGATTCATGGTACTGATGATGAATGGTTCTGAAAAAAAGGCAACCAACTTTCTCTATATATTATACAAAAATGCTTTCTAATATACACCTTGGTAATAATGTACAGATGAGTAATAACTGTGCATATGTAGGTTCACATAAAATCTCATGAAAGCTAAGGAAAGTACATGCTCCCATTATAAACAAACCATCAGTAAAATAAAATGGTTAAATCTCATGAAGTCCTTTAACAATAGAAAATTAGTGTCTGTGGCTATAATTATATCTGTATTATCCATTTCATGACATAATTTTAGAATTAATGTGAAAACTTTGCATAATTTTCCTTGCATAAATAGTTTTATAACAGCCTGGATAGCCTGGTATACACAAAACCTAGCATGGAGACCTAAGATGAGCCCAGAAAGTGCTGATCAGTAACACACAGTCTAGCTTGGGGCCAATAAACAGAAGTGTACCGAAGGAGTCAATACTGAGTCATCCTCTTTAACATGTCAGTGGCATCCTGGCTTGTACCAGAAACAGTGTGGCCAGCAGAATGAGGTCAGTAATCATTCCCCTCCACTTGGCACTTGTGAGGTTGCACCTTGAGTATTGTTCAGTTTTGGGCCCCTCACAACAAGCAAGACACCGAGGTGCTGATGTGTGTCTAGAGAAGGGCAATAAAGCTGGCAAATGGTCTGGAGCACTAGTCTTATGAGGAGGGAACTGGGGTAGTTTAGCCTGGAGAAAAGAAAGTTCGGGGGGACCTCACTGCTCTCTACATCTGTCTGAAAGATAGTTGTAATGAGGTGGGGTTTAGTCTCTTCTCCCAGATAACAAATCGCAAAATGAGAGGAAATGACCTCAGGTTGCACCTGGGCAGGTTGAGATTGGATATTAGAAAAAAATTTCTTCACTGAAATGGTGGTCAGGCTTTGGGACAGGCTACCTGGGGAAATGGTGGAAAAATCATCCCTGGAAGTGTTCAAAAAACATGTGAAGGTGGTATTTGGGAGCACAGTTTATTGGTGGACTTGGCAGTGTTTGATTTATGGTTGGACTCCGTTCTGTGATCGTAGATGTCTCTTCCAACCTTAATGATTCTACGACTCTATGATCTTCATTAATAGCCTGAATGATGGGGCAGAGTGTATTGTCAGAAAGTTTGCTGATGACAGGAAATTGGAAGGAGTGGCTGATATGCCAGGAACTTATGCTACTGCTCAGGGTAACCTCAACAGGCTGAAAAAATGGGCTGACAGGAGTCTTATGAAATTCAACAAGGGGAAGTGTAAAGTCTTGTACCTGGAGAGGAGCAACTCCATGTACCAGTGCAAACTGGGACCACTCAGCTGGAAAGCAGCTTGGCAGAAAAAGACCTGGGGGTCCTGCTGGGCACCAACTTGAACAAGTCAACCATGTGCTGCAAAGAGAGCTAATGGCACTGCTTTAACAGTATTGATGCCAGCAGATCATGTGAGGTGATCCTTCTCCTTTACTCAGCATCATTGAGGCTGCATTTAGGTATGATGTCCAGTTCTGGGTTCCTTAGTGCAAGTGAGACATGACCAGACCATCAACAAAGGACCTCCAAGATGACTAAGGGACTAGAACACGTCCCCTGTGGGGACAGGCTAAAAGAGCTGGGACTGTGCAGCCCAGAGGAGACAAAGGTCAGAGGAGATGTTCTCAATGTGCATAAATACCTGAAGGAAGTTGCAAGGAAGACAGAACCAGGCTGTCTTTCCAGTGGTGCACAGCGACAGGACTGACCACTCTCATATATACTCATAATCTCTGTAAAACTTGTATCTGCTCTCCCACTGTCTACTGAGATCTTTCAGTTGGACATTTGGAGAATCATACCAGATGATAAATGGATGTAAAGTTTAGTCAAATTTCATATTTTAAAATGATTTTGCTTAAAGTGCTTGAAATTAAGATCTTCAAGGTAAAATATATTTAAAACAAAATCACAGAATCACAGAGTCACAGAATATACTGAGTAGGAAGGGATCCACTGGAACCATTGAGACCTCCTCCTGGCCCTGCACAGGACCCTGTGCCCTGGGAATATTGTCAAAACAATTCTTGAACTCTGTTAGGCTTGCTGCTGTGACCGCTTGCCAGGGTAGCCTATTCCAGCACCCATCACATAATCTAAGATGTGAATTCATAGCATGCAAAAGAGTAATGGAGGCAATTTTAAGACATTTTCCATTGTAGAACCGCAATTACTGAATTGAACACTCTAAAATTGATGTAGATTTGCAATAGCGTTGCATGAGAAAATTTGGCTGAAACAGTTTGCATTATTGAAACCAAAACCTAAGGGAAAAGTTTTACTAAAACCTCCCAGGTAAATAAGTGCATCTAGAGAAAAAAAGAATAACACCTAGTTTAATAACAGGAAATTAATACCAATAGTTTTCACTAATCAAGCAGAAAAAAAAATCCTTAAAAATACTTTTATGCCTTCTTTTGTACTTTCCTTTCAGTCTCTTCTCTGTCTTTGACTTACTACAGGGAATAAAAAATACTTATTATTCTTTTCTAAAGAATAAATAACATGCTCAATTCTTTTCTCTTTCAAGTTGTTTTGATGCTTGAGGAAAAATAATTTCTGAGGAAGAACTGGAAAGACCTTTCTATCTTTCCAGTGTGCAAGACACAGCACATACAGCAGAGAAACACTGTGTCAAAACGAGCCATGACAAAGTAGTAGTTCATGTCATTCTTAAAAGAGACACAGTTTAAAAATATTTTCTTAAAGCCCTTGAAGTTGTGCTTGTTCAGTGGTACAGAAATCCATACATTGACTTCAAGTTGCTGTCCTAATATAAGGGGCCCAAAGGATAGTGAAGCCTCATCTGTAGAAGCAGACAGCATGCTGCACTTTTGGCTTTTTGTTTTTGTTGGGGTTTTTTAGGTTAAAAAGGTGGCAAGTTCACAGGACTGCAACAGTTCCCATGGGGCCTACTACAAAACTTCCTATCAACAGTGAGCATTCCCATTTTGTCAGTGAGCAAATTATTTCTACCCATTCTCAGTTTATAACAAAATTATTTTCTGCTGAGTTCACACTTGTTTTCATCTGTTTGCTGTTTCTCCCTAGTCTAATTTAAACCACACTTCTTTAAGGGAGTGTTAAAGAGTGCTTAAGCTCTGTGGAAGAGCTTTTCAGTTTGTAAACTGCAGCTGTTGTGCAAGTTTAGTATTTAAACCGTATAGTAATGACAATGG
The DNA here is from genome assembly GCA_035583235.1 of Hafferia zeledoni. Classification (NCBI taxonomy): domain Eukaryota; kingdom Metazoa; phylum Chordata; class Aves; order Passeriformes; family Thamnophilidae; genus Hafferia; species Hafferia zeledoni. Next base: position 62,670,363 of record JAWWEV010000001.1, on the reverse strand, counting down.
ATTTTCTGTAGGACAAAAATGCAACAGTAGTTCGTATGTTGTGCAGTTCAATGAAAATCTGGATTTTTGAAGGTTGAAAAGGTGTCCCTGACATCAATTTCATTTTCAGACCAAATGTATTTCTAAAATATCCTCAGCCAAAAGATTTTTTTTTTTTTTAAATAAAATTCCCGTTGTATCAAACGGAAGGTAGGCAAGCTGTTTATCAGAAGGGAATGAAATCTTTAAAGAAAAAATAAAATAAATTGTCCTATGAGTGGAGAAACTGCTGGTGTTGAATTTCCTGTGAACATCTTTCCTTTGTGTCTCAGCTTCTAAATAATTATGGTGAGGCAGCATTGCATCTGACTGCCTTTTGATTGCATTTAGCTGAATGATATAAATGGTTCTATGGAGAACGATAGAGGGTTTGTGTTTTGTTTTTTTTTGGGGGGGAGTGTTTTTGTTTATTTGTTTGTGTTGGGGTTTTTTTTGTTTCTTCACCCTTTTTTATTATGTTTGTTTGGTTATAGTGTAATTTCCATGTGTCTTCTATTATCAAATTTTTCCTTCATCCAGGGATCTTAAGTCTTTATTAGACTTCATAGATTTTCAAGAGAGATCTGAAATACCAGAGGAAACACTGGGGTGATATAAGGGAACATGAACTGTAACCTACTCTTAATACTCCAAAAATGAAGTTTAAAGACAGGGATCATATTCCTCATAAAGAAAATCTAAATGTATCCTTCCTATATTCTCAAGCAGTGATGCCTTTTTGATCTGTTACTTATGGTATCTTTGCATCCATGTTGATGTATAATTTCAACTAAACTTGAAATAAATAGCAATTTAATGAGAAAAGAAGAAACGTACTTTACAAAGCCTAGAATTTATTAGTAGTATATTTTGAATCTTGATCAATATATAATCAGAGTCTAAATGAGAATTATTTAAATTGTTACACAAAAAGAATACCTCCCTATGAAAAAATTACATCTAATAATAATAATACAGTTGAAATTGTTATACATACACTTAATTTCTAACTTTTGCTGTTGTTGTTTGTTTGTTTGTTTGTTTTACCTGATAGAATGCATATCCTTGAGATACTAAAGTCTGTGGTTTTATTCTGGTAGTGGTGGCCTGGGAGTTTATGGTGAGTTTAAATATGTGCAGTTTTTTGCCAGTTTGGAAATCAACAGTAATGTTGATAGTTCTTTCTTCCTTACTCTTGGATTCCCCTGGGGCTGTTTCTTGTGTGTTTCCTAACATGCTTCTACACTTTGCCTTTTTTCTCATTGATCTGCAGTTTCATGTTACATCTGCATTTCCTATGTATGGTATCCCTTAATGCATGTTATGTACTACTTTACTGTCTTTGGTTCCCTTAAGGACATATTTATCCAGCTCCATGCTTATATTTCTTCAATAGACCACTGGTGAGTTGTCCTATTGCTCCACAGCAACTCTTCTCTGGGCCTCATCCTGTGTCTCCACTCCCCAAGGTCTCTGCTCTCACACTTCCCTGCTCTCACACCACTAAACTACATAACTGTATTACAGCCATAAACATCTCACTGTACAACATAACTGCCTGCTACTGCTATGCGTGACTCCACCATCAAAGACAAATAGAAGTAAAGCAGATGAGCCAATATTCTTTTCCAGAAATCAGACTTGACAGGCCTCAGTCCTAGGACATGGCAAACTCAATACAGAGGTTATAGTGTGGTGGTTTGACCTCAACCAGAAGCTAAGCACTTACACATCTGCTCAGTCACCTACTTCCCCAGCAGAACAGGGGCAAAAGACAAAACCTCATGGGTTGAGATAGAGGAAATTTGATAGATGTGCACATGCAAGAGGTGTGCAGGCAAGCAAAGCTATACAAGGAGTTCATTCAGTATTTCCCATCATTCAGCAGGTATTTGGATATATGCAGGAAAGTAGGGCTTCATCACATTTGAGAGTTACCTAGGAAGACAAATGTCCTCCATTCCTCCTCCTTCATCTGAGGTTTTATTGCTGAGCACAACTGTGCCCCCTCACTATTTCTTGTGCACCCCCAGTCTCCTCCCTGGTAGGGTGGAGTGAGAAACAGAAAAGACCTGGACATGGTGTAAGCGTTCTCAGCAACAGTTAAAATATCAGTATATTAACAATGTTTTCATCACAATCAAAGCCACATTCCTATGCAAGGTAATATGAGGAAAATAACTCTATTCCAAACAGGCCACAGTATGGCTAGTGACTAGCAATGGCAGTACTGCAATACAGAACTACAATATTTGCCATTTGATACACATCTTCCTTGATAGCAAAAATAGAGAAAATCTTTTCATCACATCTAGACACATGAACTGTTGATAATTATATATGAATGGATGACCATATGTGGTCACTAAACAAAATTCAGCACTTTCAAGGCAAAATTTGTCATATATTAAAGGAGATATTTAATATTTATTAGATTAATCCAGTTCAGTCTGTTGCCTAAAATGCAGGGAAAAACTTTCCAAGAAAACATTATCTGGGCAAGACAGAGAGAAGTCTTTTACTTACAGGGTTTTTGTTGTAAAACATGTAGAAAGTATACAGAAAGGACACGTGCTGTGTCCCCAGTACTGGCCTCACCTTCTTCAAGGAGGACTTGAGGTTCTTCATGGCTCGCCTGGGGACAGCGGGACAAGCCCCTCTGACTATGTGGACGGGAGTTATAGATGAGCACTAGACTTCACTTTCACTCCACTACTACTTCTACTCTCATCTATAGGTCTTACCAACTTACAACACTACTTAATTATCATACCTAAAGTTTATATCCAGTCTAATAATTGTCTTCTCCCAGAAACTCTCTTAGGTCCTCTCCCTCTGGAAATTGAGTTGGAGGTATCAAGACTCCTTAGTTCATCTATCATCAGCATCTTTATGTCACTTTTCCTTATTGGAGCTTCTCCAAGGTTTCTGGGTGTTTTTTATTGTCTTGACTAAAATGGTATCTTATTCTAGTTCTGGCACAAATGTCCCATACATGATGTTCTAGCTACTATCTGACCCTTGAGACAGAAAATCCAGGAATGTAGCACAGGGGTTAGAAGCTGCTAGTTGCCACCTCAAATGTAAGAAAATATAGAGCTCTATAAAGATCTACAAATATGTAAAATTCTAAGGCAACTAGTCACAGCAGGCAGATGATAGGTGAGACAATTCTAAAGCATCCATCTTCCTGTTCGTTTGTGCACTTAATCCAAACAATTTAGGAATGTTCATCAGTTCCTAAGCCTATCACACACCAGTTCCACCATTTTATTCAAGTGTTTTGAGAGGCAAAACCGGATTCACCACCTAAGAGATAAGCAAATGAAATCTCATTTGGATCAGAGTGATCTTTGCCTTCTCTTCCATCTCAATACTCAACAAATTGAGGTGCAGCCTAACTAAACAGCACTTAGCGAACTTGAATTTAGATGGAGGTAGCAACATTAGATGCATACAGCAGAGAACTGAATGTGGATTCACATAAGCCACATAAGAAAATGAAAAATTCCCCACTGTTCTTGCTGCAGGTCTTCACAGCTTTGAAAGACTGAAATTAATAACTCCATCTCTGTTTTCATACTCATGTCAAGATTAACAATTTCTATAATTAAAAAGATTATTTAATTAAAAAGGTTTTTATTATGTAAGTACTTAGAAAGATTCAACTACAAATTTTCTTTAAATTTTAAATTAGATTTTATTGCTATTTCTATATAATAGACTGCAGCTAATGAACTCTGCTTCATAGAAGCTATTTGACTTTATATGTAACCCACTTCTTATCCTTCTCTGTGTTTACTGACATTAAAAAATAGTTATAAAAACAAGAGATTGAAAAAAATTACAGTGTTTTTTTTCTTTATTGCAAAATTTTACTTGGGAAAAAATAGCAAACTTTTTTTCATTTGCCTTTATATTTTTCTAAGAATAAATAGTATTGCAAAAGAAATTAATAGCTGGCCATATATTTTAAATAACATTTAGATGATCACAGCATTCAAGATGAAATCACAGATGCCCAAGGATTTTTCCAGTGAAAAATATCAAGATGAGAAAAAAAGCTGCTCTCGAGTATATATCATCACATATCACTGTCAATTTTGACTCTTGTAGGCACATATACTTCTTCACTTAGCGCAAACACATAAAATTCCTAATTTGGTAACTTAATGAAAACTTTTTTCCATGACTTTATAGAGCTGGCTGAAAATTGTTGGGTCAAAGAGGGGGATTTACTAACATTTCTGCCATTACTATGACTGTGAAGCCTGAAAAATAATTATTTTGAATAACTTTCTGACACACAGATTAAAAAAAAAAAAAAAAACAAACAAAAAAACCATAATATTTATAATGATATTTTAATTATATCATCCCTCAGAATTATGATTTTTAAGACAATTTTATGCCAATTTGGCATTCTGTATTCTGGCTCAAAATAAAATAGAGAATTTATGAAAAGTGCAAATACTTCCTACATCTCTTAATAACTATCATAGCCAGTGAGACTCTGAAATGTCTGCTGAGACAGTCTGACTAATTATGTAAGAATTCTGCCTTAATTATTCAGATTTTTTTCTAAAATGTGGAGTAATGTTTTTATGTTCTGCATGTTTAATCCTTAAATAATAGTTGGGATTTTTTTATATTCTTAATTCACTATGATAAAGTCAGCTCTCCCTCATAGTGCCTAATTATTAAAGTTGAAATTCGTACTAAGCATCATACAATATTATAGTCTTATTGAAATAGATATTTGCTAATATATACTTATTAATTTCCCTTTTTATAATATGCTGTGTGTGATATGCTTTCATAATAAGAGTGTGAGCTCTTATAATTTTCTACATTTTTTAGTTCATGTGGACTTTAACGCTTTTTGTATCTTCTGAAAATATGGCAAAAATTCTGCATTGCATTCAACAAGTCATCAATTGGTTTTATATTAGCTTGAGATTGCACCTTATGGTAAATAACATTGCCTCTTTATTTCTAGTCATATCTATGCTGCTTGGAAATTGTGTTTAACTTCATACAATACACCCAGAGTGTTTGTTTCTCACAGACTATTAGGTAGCATATTAGATAAATAAATAAATAATATTAATAAAAGGCAGGGGAAAATCCCTGACTTCTGTTATAGATTATAACTGATGTAATACATTTTGCTGCAAGATTAGAGGCATTTCTACATAGATGAGGTGTCATCAATCCATCAAGCCAGGCAGTATCAGAGATGCACAAATGGCAGAAAGAAGAATTAGGTGCCTGCGGTACGCTTTAGTAATCTTCAGTGGTTCAAGAATCCCTAAACCTATAAAAAATTACTTTCAAAACAAAACATGAAAGTGACAAGGTTTTCCTTCTGGTAAATATATGTTACTGTCTATTTATTTCTGAGAATTAAAATGCCAGTGTTGTAATCAGGTTCTGGATCAAAAAAATAAATAACTGCTAGAATGCTACAGCCACTGTTCATGAGCTGTAGAACTGAGTGGACATAAATAGAGATACAAGGATTATTTTATTACTTTTCTAGCAACATTATAGAGTTTTCTGAAATTGTAATAGGTTTTATCTAAGAAATTTTACCCACACATAGAAACACACAATTGAGTTAAGTTACTGAAGTCAAAGACTGAGAAAAAAAGAGAAAGAAAACAAGAGTATCTTTGATAACATTGTTGATAAGTCATACATTATCTCCATATTCCTCTTTCTTAATTTTAGACATTTCTTTACTAAACTGAAAGAAAGAATAAAGTTGAAGGTCATGCCATCTTCTAAGTAGTGTTACCGGCTTTTACCCTGGCAATCTATTGACTCGCAGCCCTGCTGTCTGAAGCAGAAGATCAGATGTGTAGCCACAAGGGTTAAACAGTAATACAAGTGGCTCTTGGGCATCAGTTTTTAATAATAGAGAGAAGTAAATGGGTTTCATCAGCAGTCAGTCTCAAATGCTTCTGTGTCAATTGGATGTTCTCTGCATCAGCACAGGAATGGCACTAACAATGATGGACCTGGAATGGAAATGCATGATCATGTAATTCTCTTTGCCAGTACCTAGAATATGGGAAGAGCTGGTGGCTCTTGATGAATAATGGAAGGATTTTCAAGGTAATGCATCTCTGAAACCTTATTTTTTATGCCAGAAACAACTATACACTATTCTCCATATTCAACCTGGATTTAACAGCAATTTTCTATTCTTTGCTGGTACTGTTGAAAACAGAGCTTTTAAGAGCCTCTTTTTTGGCTAACCCATGTAGATCTGATGAGACTCCATAAAAATCAAGATTTTTTTTCATATAAATACAGAGTACATACATAGAAAAAAGGAGAGGGAGAGAGGAAAAAAAGAAAGGCTCGAAAGAAAGCAGGTCCAAGCCCAGCACCTTGACTCTACTCACTGCAGAACTTCAGGGGAGGTGTAATCTTTATTCATATGACAAAAAGATACCCATCACCATCCCTTACTCTCACTCTTTCACACACTTTCTTTCTTTTGTCCTAACAGTCTAAGAGGATTCTATCTTTAGACAGTCATATTTGCTGTAAGTTTATTTAAATTGTAATTGGATCATTTTCCAGTTCTGGGGGACCCCTTTGTCAGAGTAATCCCTGTGGATGTTGCTGCTATCAGGCAAAGCTGAGAATTGCTACATTAAAAAAGGGAATGCCAGGTACTCTTTTTAAGAAACCTAAAAAAAAAAAAAAAAAAAAAAAAAAAAAAAAAAAAAAAAAAAAAAAAAAAAGGCCTGTAGAGTCACATTCATGTATTTTATTTTCTGTGCAATTACATTGAATTTATGACTATTATGAAGTATGTTTGTCTTTGGATCTTAGAGTTCGCTCAGCCTTAGAGATCTCAAATGTTTAGGCACCATCTGAACTAATTTCTACCAATCATTCTCGCTGACTGTACGTGTGGCTCTTAGTTACACAGCTCATGACCCCTGAGGAACCTGAATGTACATAAGTCTGGGGGACCTGATGAGATGCATCCCAGAATCCTGAGGGAATTGGCTGATGTAGTTGCCAAGTCAGTCTCCATGATATTTGAAAAGTAATGGTGAAGTCTCAGATGACTGGGAAAAGAGAAACACGTTACCCACCCTTAAAATGGTAGAAATGAGGACCTTGGGAACTACTGGCCTGTCAGCCTCATCTCTGTACCTGGGAAGGTCATGGATCCTCATAGAAACTCTGCTAAGATACATGGAGGACAGGGACGTGATTTGAGACAGCTGGTACAGCTTCACCAAGGGCAAGTCCTGCCTGAGCAACCCAGTGGCATTCCACAATGGAGTGATTACATCAGTGGACAAGGGAAGAATTTCAAATGTTATCTGTCTCATAATTCTTCACCAAGAAGATTTCTAATAACAATGTAGATAAAGCTGGCTTAAATCAACCAACTTCCACAGCCCTGCTTTCTGTACAAAATCGAGATGGTGGCCAGCTTCCCTTACCAAGAAAAAACACATGTGGCCACAGGACAGAGACAAGTTGGCAAGCCTTCCATGTAGTTCACTTCTCCAATGTCCAGAAAACCTGGCAGGAATGGCTGGAGAGTCAGCATTGGCAGGAAACACCCAATAATTTGGATTTGATACCAGCAGACGCTTGCATAGTGCTGGAGTGAGGCTGCAGTGCCAGTACAGGCTGTCAAAGCAGCACTGTGGACCCCAGAGGTGACTGAAAGGATGTGTAAAACATGACATTAAGGGAGAACTTTATCAGTAATTGCTGTTCTTTATTAAACCCTGAGTAACTGCTGCAGAAACAAATCTCAGAGGCCTGCCCTGCCTCACACAGTCACCTTTCAGTGGAATTCTGTAATTATTTTTAAATGTTCATATTTGCCAATTCTAAAAGAGTACTGATAACTTCAACTTTAATGGTTTCGGGGGTTTTTTTATTTGTTTGTTTGGGGTTTCTGTTTGTTTTGGTTTTGTAGGTTTGTTGTTGTTGGGGTTTTTTGTGTTTTTTTGTTTGTTTGTTTTTGTTTTTTTAAGAAGGATTGCTTTAAGAAAAGTTTCTATGGGGAAGTACTCAGGGTAGGAATGCTCAGACAATTTTTAACAAAGTTCTTTAGCAGCAAAAACGTTCAGATGCCTATAGTCTGGTGTATTTGAGATTGCCCAGATAGTAATGGCCACTGCAAGAATCCGCTGAAAGTGAAGTATTTCCACCTGTCACTGAAATATTTTCTGCTTATCTGCTCTGGGAGGTCAGCCCCACTCTATCTTGTGCTTACAGGAACTTCCAGAAAATAATGCAGTCAGACTAAAATAATTTTCATATCCATATATTTCTTATGTTTAGAAACTTTGTCCACCTGAGTTGCATTGTGATCAAAAACCTTAAAGGAAAGAAAGATGATATTGACAATTACTCTAAGATATGTCCTCCATAAGGGTTATGTCCCGTCTCCAGTGCTGTATTAGCATACCTTTATTTTTTTCTTAATTCTTCTGCAGCAAAATGCCCACATGACAGAGTCATGAACAATTTTAAAACAGATAAGCAACCAAACCAAAGCCTTACAATTAGGCAAAGCCTTATACCTCGTTATCTTCATGTGGTTACTTAGTAGAACGCTGCACAATACTCCTGAAGTAGTAAGCATGAGTGAAGTTGGAGACATGAAATTTTAGAAAGTTCCAAATTGAGATATTTTTATTTGCAAACCTCATTCCACTGCAGCCTTCCCAAATTCTTCTCATTTTATTTTTCTCTAGTTCATCATAATAGTGAATATAAAAACTAGTAGTAGTTGAGGTTGTTTGCATAAGAAAAAAAAAAAAAAAAAAAAAAACCACAAACCACAAAAACAAACAAAAAACAAACAACCAAACCAATCTAGAAAACCTTTGTTCCCTCCATCCAGGAAATAAACAGAAACTACTCTGAAACTTTGAAACTACTGA
>JAWWEV010000001.1:62649170-62661309 GCA_035583235.1 Hafferia zeledoni | reverse complement strand
TTTTCTTGAATATTTATATTTCTTTATATAAAAAAAAAAAAAAAAAAAACAACCACAAACCACCGAAAACAGAATGAAGCAATTCAGCATCAAAGTTCAATGCTAACTGGCTGCATCATTAGAGTTGCAATGCAATTTTGTACAACCTGCTGAGCGTGCCTTATTTTGTGAGGCATCAAATATTACCTTGGATATAAAGTCCAATCCCTCTGGCAATTTCTGACTGCTTTCATTTTTAATTGTTATAGACAGCTGTACAGGGGTGCCATGACATTCAACAAAACCTATTTGTTTGCCCTCTGCAATGTGTGGCTGTAATGATCCTCACTTGAGATCCCACCTGTGCGTCCAGGAGTAACATTCAAGCTCCTTAGACTCATGCTCCTAGACTAGACCTCACTTACATTGTAAGTGAGCCCATATCCAGCCCTGTTGAGTAGATAAGTATTTTTTTAAGTTACCTTGTCTATGTGTGTGTGAGTATATGTGTATGGAGAGCTGATTAGGAAGTAAACATTGCCTCTTTTCAGCAATGTTTGCATTATGCAGTTTGTTCTTCTTTTAAGAAACTTACTTTTCTAACAAAAAAAAAAAAAAAACAAACAAAACACCAACAAAAACCAAGCAATGGTATAATGTACGCAAATGTTAACTCTGGTATTCTTCAATTTATTTCTTCTTGTCTTTACATGCATTTTGTTGTTGTTGTTGTTATTGTTGTACTGTAAGTTTAATTTATCTTTCAACAAATAAAGAATTATGGCTCTTAATAAAGTCAAAAGTCAGTCTGTGGTTGTTTTAGTAAGCTAATAGGGAGGGTAGTTCTTTTCCTTGTATCAGAAGATGATTCAGGTATAGAATTACCATCACCTTCATGCCTGTAAAAACATGAAAATTCCTAAAGACTAGAGTAGAACAAAGTTGATAAATTCCAAAGGCCTTAAAACCAAGAAAGATTAAAGCAATAAGGGAGTTAAAAGAGAAGTAAATTTGTCTAGGCTGATACATGAGATATTTCACAGATATGTGGCATGAAGCTTTCAGAAAGTGAGCCATCACAATTAGGTGACTAATAACTTGTATGTAAAAAGAAGATGCATGACCATTATTTATTCCTAAGAAGTTTCATTAGGAGACACAGATACACAGTTCTTTGTACCATTTTGAATATCAGTGCTCAAAGATTTCAGCTAACTTCTGAAGTATTAAATGTTGTGAATTGTCTCTTTTTTTTTTTTTTTTTAATTTTTATTTTTATTCAGGTACAGCAACATTTCTCCAGTCCCTATAGGATCATAGAATCAAAGAATACTTTGGCTAGAAAGGAACCTTAAAAGAACATCTACTTCAGCCCCCCTACTGTGGGCAGGGATGTCTCGCACTATGTCACAGTGTTCAGAGCTCACTCAAAACTTACCTTGAACACTGCCTATGACAGGGCACCCACAGCTTCTCTGGGAAATTTATTCCACTTTCTTACAACTCTGAGTATAAAGAATTACTTCCTTATCTCCAATCTATCCTAGCTGAAACCAGGGCATACCCTCCTTCAGTTGAAAACTGTTTCCCTTGACCTATGACTGCATTCCTGGTAAAAAGTCTCCATTTTTCTTAGAAGCCCGTTTTAATTATTGAAAGACTGCAGTAAGGTTTCTCCAGAGCCTTCTTTTCTCCAGGCTGAACAACTCCAACTTTTTGCACAGGAGGAATGCTCCATTCTTCTGTCCAGTTTTGTGGCTCTTTTCTAGACCTGCTTGTCCATGTCTTTCTGCTGGAGATCCCAGAACTCAAAACAGTACTCAACATGGGGTCTCATGAGAACAGAGGGGGAAAATCATCCTCTTTGACCTGTGGGCCACACTTCTTTCCATGCAGCCCAGGATATGATTGGCTTTTTCAGATGCAATCCTGCATTGCTAGCTCATATTCAATTTTTCATCCATCAGCACTCCCAAGTTCTTCTCAGCGGGGCTGCTCTCAAACCCTTCATGCCTCTACAGATGGTAGGAGGTTGCAATGACTCAGGTGCAAGATCTTGTACTTGGCCTTGTTGACCTTCATGAGGTTTAAAAAGGCACACTCCTGAAGCCAATGAAGATCCCTCTGGAATGTGTCTCCTCGCTCAAGCATATGAACTGCACCATTCAGCTTGATGTTATCTGCTTAGGACAGACCACATTTAGCTATAAAATATGCAAAAATTATATCAGCAATTTCTTTTGATGGTACTTAACTAACCTTTACTTGAAATTACCTGCTTTGAAACAACTTTCTTTTTCTTTTTTATATATGCTTTAAATACCTCATGCAAATGATCAATAACTTACACCTACATTTTACATGCTAGAACTGAAGAATTTTTCTGTCTTGTCTTGCAAAGAAGTAGTGAGGACTTCTCAGGCACAAGATATCCTAGCTAATGCACTTGTTCCTCATCAGCTAATACAATTGTGATCCAAATTAGTCAGTTACAAACATGAGAAGAGGAGGCTGAAGTCTGTCTGCCTTCATCCTCACAGACACAGAGCAACTATGAGAAAAACAAAAGCAATTACTTCTAAAAATATTATTAAAAATACATTTACAGTTTCTTTCTCAAAGGAATTTTGCAATTCAGTGGACATTAAGAACAATTATGAAACTGTAGCTATTTTTAGGAATATATATTACATTGGATAAGCAAAAAGAAAAGCACTTGAATTTACAGGCACAACTCATAACCTTGTGTGAAGTCTAAATAGAAATAATAATGATAGCTTCAATTAACGGCAAAGAAAACTCTCAGTCACAAATTTGGGCACAGGGCATGAAGCTGAAAGGACAGTAAATGATCTGAGAGTGACCAACTGACACTATTAAACTGGAATTAGATCTACTGTTGATACAATTAAAGTGAGACACATAAATAGAAATAAAACCCATTTAAATTTTTGAATTTCTATGTCTTTGATAATATAATGTCATCCTTGATTGAATATTACAGACAAGCAATATTTTGTTCTGCATACATTGTTGGATAGTCTCTGTTCTTCTGGCTTCAGTAGAATCAGGAATAAAATTGGCTCACCTGTGCATTATGTGTTCATGGAGTTTTGTTCTTAAATAACTGATAAAAAGAATATTTTTTTGGTATGCAAGATGCTTTTAGTGTCACATGCCTGCTACAACTGTAAAAGCCAAACATAATCATCCTCCTCACCATCAGTGATTCCGTTGTATCCAATGGATACAGTGTACCCAGAGAATACATTGTAATATGCTAATGAGATAGTTTAAATACATACAGGTGAATGACTTTTAAGGTCTTTTGTTTGGACTTTTTCGCTAAAGATTTTTTAAGAATAGGAAGAATATAAAATGCTTGTTCTGAAACGTATCACAGCATGACAGAAATGAAGATATGTAATTCAGATGCATTAACTTGCTCAGCATGCAACTTACCTCTCATATGGAATTTATTGTATCAGAGGACTTTATACACTTAAGATCAGAATTTTACCTCAGAATCAAATAACTGTAGAAAACAGATTTGAGAAACTCCCATCTGTTACCTCATTATTCTGCTGAAGCCTTAATTTTAAGCATCTTTCAATCATCAAATAGGACAACCAAAACCTGTACCTATTTTAATATAGAATTTAATTGGCTAAGTAATCAATTTCTAATCTAACAGATTAGATAATCAATTCCCTAAAAGTTATTCTTTGTTCTCAGGAATAAATAACAAATTCTTAAACCTTTTGGCTACACTGAACACTATTGTCTTGAGCTTGGGTCTTAGAGGAAAATAAGAAATATATCTAAACAACCTTCACTTTTATTTGTTATTTTTATGCAAAGAAGGCTATAATGTCAGAAAATGTAAAAGCAATCCAATGGCTTGCCTAGACACTCTACTGATGCCCGGTGTGGATATTAGTTACGTTAATCAGTGCCTGTGTGCAAATATATACAAGTCAATTCTACACCATTCTAGAGTTCAGTGATAATCAAAGCAATGAAAAATTGGAGATATGTTGATGTGTTTTGAATTTAATGTTAGGAGTTGATTTGATTATTTTTTCATACTTATGCAAATGACTTGAGCACTTTATTTTGGGGGGGTTAAGTGTTTTGTTTTGGTTTAGGGGGTTATAATTTCCTCAGTGATGCTATGTACTATGATATCGGGAAAATGGTAAACACCCAGAACATAAAGACTTTGAATTAAAATTTAAAAACCAAAAGTAAAAGAGTAAAATTTAGTTTACTTTTAATGCGACCACACTCAGAATTTTCTGAACTTATTTTTGTAGCTTACTCTCCTTGTTTTCCACATGTGTATTGTAAAGCTCAGTTTAAAACAAAACCAAAACCTAACACAGCATTTTTGAGAATATTTTCTCTAATAACCCAAGTAATGTATTGCAAAAATATATTGTCTGAAAAGTAAGCTAATTAATACATTTTTTTAAAATTTCTGTTTATGTTAACAGAAGCAGCCATAGAGATTATTAGATTTTTTACAAATTTAAGAGCACTTTTGTTACCTCTCTTATTTGCATAATGGTTTAACCTAATGTTCAGACAGGAATATAAAACTTCAAAAATTACTTTGCTTCTCTGTCATTATAGATGACATATCACTGTACTCCATTTTTTTTTTTTTTTTTGTTCATGTTCAAGAAAATGAATCGACTGATCTGTGCACCTGATATTAACTGGAGTCAATGATTCAAAAAAGAAGCAAGGAAAATTATTGATAAACTTTCAAAACACTTAGGTGTATTATTAACAACAACAACAACCAAACAAATTCCCACATAAAAAAAAAAAAAAAAGAAACATGCAATGGCTAAGTGGATTGAAACATCTGCATGATACGTTGCAAGGGATAACTCATTTCTATTCCAAAGGGATACAGGCTTAGAAAGCCATATTAGAAACTAATACAGATTAAGGATATTCTGATAAATGGAGCAACAAATGAAACAAAAGGAATTGAAGTGTTGAAACACACTGTTTTGTATTCACACTGAGTTTTACCTAGAAAATATAAATCACAGAATAACTTGACAACTTAAAAGTATTTATAATATTTAAAAAAAATATGGAAATGTTTTTTATGGTTGTAAATATTGTTTATATATGTCATATAGATGTTTGTAACAATTTCTTGGACACTGATAGTTGGTTCAGAACTCAATTGCATGGCACTAGTACAAGTACCAGAGGTAAATAACTTTTAATAGCAAATACCTTGTTTCTCCCAGAAAAAAATCTCCAAGAAGTGAAGTATATGTTAAAAGAAATTGGAACTTGGGGTACAGATTGCAGCAAACAGACCATTTTTAATAACTAGTTAAACTACATTCTTTTATGGATGGGGATAATGCCAAATCTGAATCAATAGAGGGGAAGTTAATTCCTCCTGACTTTTGATAGAGCTTCCTGGAAGTTCCTGTGAGCCAGATTTATGAAAACCTATATCTGGAATAGCAGGCAACAGAGTTTAACTCAGAGACTCATTTAATACTCAGTATAACTGTGTCTCGTCTAGTCTAAATAGAATGATTATGAGTTCAAGCATACTGTACTGGGTACAGGCCCTTATCTTCTACTTCCCTTGTTTGCTAGAAAAAGTGAATCAAAATGGTTGTTTTTTAAAGCTGATGTGAATTTCTGCACAGCCAAACAATCCCAGCAGTGAGCCCTGCAGGAGCCCATATAAATAAGAAACATCCCAGAAGGTAAATAACTAAATAGCCAATAAAAAGACTGGAATAATAAAAGACAGTCAACATGAGAAAATCTTAATTAATGTGTAATTTTCTTGTCTATTTATCCAGTATGGTAAAAATTGGAATTTCGTGTTACTACAAAATAGGTTCCTCATCAGAAACAATGCAGAATGCATCAATTCTAGCTTTATTCTAGTAATCTAGAATAACCTTTTAATATTTATTCAATAAATTTCCAATTCTTTAGGTGATACTGTAAAAGAGAAATCAATAGGTCTTCGCAGAGAATTAGTTGTTCATATACCTCCCTCATTCAAACCAATTGCTTTCCCCTTAAAAATGTAGCATAAATAAGACTTCAGCAAAGTCTTTCCATATGACCATCAAATAAATTTCTACTCTATGAAAAAATCAGCTGGAAAAAAAAGATAACCACTACAGTGTATCAAGTTATAACATTTTCTAATATTTGTTAGACGTGAATTTTTATTGGTGTTCTTTTATAATCAACACTTAATAATAGGTAGATGTATTTATTTGAACAATTATAGTTTACAGTTACAAATTTAATTAGGCAGGATTACTTGCACAGCAGTTCATTTACATAATGTAATCTATTTCATACCAGTCCAAATTCCCTTGGTATAAAACAGAATAAAAAATTCTTATTTTTATTACAGTACTTTTGATCAGTTAATCAAGACAATGTTTCAGTTACAAGAAAGCAAATAAATGCCCATGCAAAACTAATTTCCTACTCCAACTTGTTTTGTTTAGTTTTGTTTTGGTTTTTTTTAGACTTGAAAAGATGCAATGGGATTAGCGTTGTCTCCAACAATAGTAGTAATGGTTATAACACTTACGCCACTATGCCAGCAAGTTCTTTTACAATATTAGCATTCATTCAGAGTCTTCTCAGTATATATGCCTCTCATTAAGATCAGTAGTGAATTCTTTCAATGCCACTCTTTTAGCAAAACATTTAATACTGCATCTCCACTATATAGATATAGTTGAATAATTCTGAGGATCACAGTATGATTGAGGTTGGAAAGGGACTCTAAAGGTCATCTTCTTCAATACCTTGGCTCAGATGGGGTCACCTAGAACTGTTTTCCAAGGACCACGTTCAGGCAGCTTTTGAATGTCTCCAAGGATGAAGATTCTGCAATCTCCCTGGGCACCTGGCATCACTGCTCAGTCACCCTCATAGTAAAAAAATGTTTCCTGACGTTCAGGCAGAGCCTCCTGTGTTTCAGTTTGTACCTATTGCCTCTAGTCCTGTCACTGGGCACCACCAAAAGAGTCTGGCTCTCTCGTCTTCACATCCTCCCATCAGATGTTTATATACTTGCTTGACATCCCCTTAAAGCTGCTCGTCTCCAGGCTAAACGGTCCCACTTCCCTCAGCTTCTCCTCATATGTGAGATGTTCCAGTCTCTTATTCAGCTCAGTGGCACATTTCTGGGTTCTGTCCAGTAGCTTCATACCTCTCTTGTTATTCAGAATAAGTAAAATAATTTGTTAAAGGAAGATTCAGTCTCATAGGCTTAAATAGAGTTCAAAAAAGATGATGGATAAAGGCTGAATTTCAGAGCACTTCAGGGATTAGATTCCTCTCCCAAATCTACTGTCTGAGAGTCTTTCCAATGTGTGAGAAACTTCTGTAGTACAGTAAGGAAGCAAGGCCATGACACAAAATTTTGTCTTGAGATTTCTATCTTGATGGAAAAGTATCAGTTTTGGAGTCTGTAGACCATGTTTCCACCATTGTCACTACTTTATGGTGTGATATAGGTAGTTGCAGCAAGGTTTACTTTCACAGAAATTTTAAGAGGGTTGCTCTGTCTTCAACAACTTTTTCACCTGATATAAGCATATGGTTCTGAATTTCAAAATTTATGCTTCTCACTGGGGGGGTTTACAAGATTTGCTCAATAGCTATTTCAATGACTGGCATTTCATATAACAAATGCCTTAATAATTTTGTGAAGTTTAGTAAACAGAAATAAAACAACTTTTTTAATTATTTCTGATTTAATTTTTTATTATGTTCTATAACCCTTCTCTTTGATTAAAACACCAAATGGATGAGTTTATTAGTAGAACAGTTCAGTTACAGTTTTCCTGGGTAATGTTTTTAATGGGGTCTGACTGACCTATCATTACTAGTGATTCTTTCAAATGCTATATACCCTGGCAAAAAAAACATCCTGTAGACAGCAGACTACTGCCTAAGGATTTGGGTACTTTTTTCTAGGATAATTTGTCAGTCTTCAGCAAACAGGGACCTCAGCATAAAGGTGGAGTTCATCAAGACATCTAGAATCAAAAGTGTTTGTGAAATATGAAGAACTCAGTTTGTGCTAAATTGCTACCTAACGTTATACAAAGCTTCAATCAGTTACCCTTTATGAGAAGGAATACAGACATTTTCTTCTCTTAATACTATTATATCTCCTTTTATGACTATATGCTAATGTCATACACATCCCATTTATTCCTTATGTTTACCTTTGAGTTCTAGTCCTTTAAGTCTTAGTCTTTTAAACTCTCCTTCTATATAATATATATGCAATAAATAATTACCAGTATCTGTGTTACTGTTTTGTATTACAGCCTTGCATTTCTTGGACATCCAGAAAGGTCACCATAAGGTAAATATGATCCTATTTGCTATGCTTATTATATTGAGAAGAGTTTTCCTGAAACACATAACTATCCTGAAAATTACAAAATTAAAATCATAGGGAGCTGACTGCTGGATACTTTTAAAGATTTTACAAACAATTAAAGATAAAAAGGTCATCACTGTCAACCTTAAATATCAATGCTGTACTCCACAAAGTCACAGAATAATTTCTTACCCTATGCCATGATGCCTATACCCTGTGAACATAGACACTTTGGAAACAAGTTAATGGAGAAAGATATACAGGTTACCTTTATTAGAAGCTTCTAAGGTGCAAACCAAAGACGTCTGACCTCATGACCAGGAATGTTACAACTTTTATACCAAATATTAACATCCAATTATCATTCTCATTTCCCTTATGGGCCCACCCATAGGGGTCTTCAGAACTGCCCCTTGGAGACCTTCCAGGGGCTGTTAGACCTTCTTCTTATGTTTCATCTTCTGTTATCTGCAGGTGGCTTCTCACAAACACCATGGCCTTGGCAGAGCCTGAGAAAGCACCCAATCTTGTGGGAAAGACATTTAATAACTGCACTTAGGATTTGAGCAGCCTATGTGATTCTAAAATCTACAAAAAATACATTAAATCCTTAGGCATCAGCCATGTAAGCACATCAGCAAGTGGAAGGAAATGTTCTGGAATAACAGGTTACAATGTTTCAAAAGTTACCCAGTTGGTTCCTGCTCTCAACTTCGTGTTCTTCTAATGTGGACATACAGATAGCATCTAAAACAGGAGTGAAAATTATTCATATTGGCAATGCGTAATAAACCATTATGAAGAAAGTGATAGACAAAGCAATATTTCACTTGCAATTCCTTCATTTTAACACAAAACAACCTATTTCTATTCAGTATCTGTCCACAGTAGTTTTTCCTTATGATATGAATCTCTCTTTTTGCATTAGGAAAACTTTTCTTTTTTTTTTTTTTTTTTTTTTTTTTTAATAAGAATAATTTTTTTCAGAAGTACCGTGGATTAAGAGTCTCTACTAGTGTCAGTTCCTGAATCTTAAAACTTTTTGATTAATTTTCTGGAACTGAATATGAAAAAGTATTGTACCAGTACAGAAAACATTGAAAGGAACAAAAGCAGAAAGATTACCTTCATTAGAGTTGGATCAAATTACAATCTTAAATTAAAGTCACTGGTCTTCCCTTACACAGCAAATGTTAACCTATGAAAGAAAAGTATGCACTTTAAATAATTAAGTCTGTGAATCTCTTCTCTGCCTAATAATTGCTTTCAAACATTTTGGAATTTGAAGATAAATTAAGTTGTGATTTGTGAATGAAGCTTTGAATCTATTGATATCCAAACCATCAATTCTGGATTAGATAAATTAAAAAAAAAAAAAAAAATCTCAAAATAACTTAAATGGGATATTTTCATATGTACATTGGCTATCATTTTAAATAAAAATTAATCTATTGACTATTATTTAAATTGTCAGATTATTCCAGAAGTTCTTGATGCAGTGAATATCAATGTCTTAAAAAGACCTAGGCTCATTTTCCCTCCAGGGATAATGGATTAATGCTGAAAATTATACTGTGTACAAACAGTTGTAATGGTTATACATCAGGCTAAGGGAAATATTCCTCAGTGAAAGATTTTTTGTAGCTATGATAGCTTGTTATCAGAATAACATATATGATTTAATTTAAAATTTTATTATTCTAAATGATAAAATAAAAATACTAATTACTGTGTTAAATAGAGTCAGGGTCAGCTGGTCACAGCCCTTGGCAAATGTGGTGAATTTGGGGAGTTAAAAAAAAAACATTAAAAACAATAGTCAGTTTGAGGGTTCAGTTTCTTAAGAATACCTGAGTGAAATATGTAGCATTTCACTGGCAAGTGTCATTATTTGAGTTTCTTCTTTGCCATATGACTAGCTTTGCTAAAGAACTATTGTTCTGACCAAGATTTTTGGTTGGTGAAAAATCATTGAAACTAATTTGGACATAAGGCTGAAATATTTTTGGCTAAATGTAGGTATGTACACCCAAGCTAGTTTCTTTGATTTCTTCTGTACATTTTTAAGGAAATAAATGCATTTTCAGTATATATTCAGTCTATCTTATACTAGACATTTATATCACAGCTATACGAATTTTACTGTGAAATTACCTCTAACCAGAGAAAAAGGTGGCTGGTTCTAGTGTCTAGTGACTAGAGTACATGCATCTTCAACTGGCTAGATAAATCCCATCCAAAGACATGTAGGTTATGTTTTTAAAGGGCTAAAGCAACTGAGTTGCTAAGAAGATCTTCTGAAATCCCAAATAAATTTTTATATCACTTAAATTCATGCTAGCAAATTTTCCATACTCAAAAAAGTAATTAAATTAGGAACCTTGTCCCTCTTAAGTGTCTTCTGTGTTCAGTGGAGAGGTTAAGAGGTTTCTATAGTTTTCTATTTTGAAATATAGAAAATAACACAAAATAAAAATATGCCTACTTTCTGCATCTCATTTAAATGCCTACAGTCAATTGCATTGAATAAAGATGCAGAAAATAAGACTGATTTCACCTAGAAAATAGATTATAGGTAGATGAACATATTCTTTTTGTAACTATTGGACAGAATTATTTATCAGCAGAGTACAATTCCACTCTGAGGTAGAAAAAAACAACATGTAAAATTTATCTATTTTTGTCTATGATCACAGCACCTTAACACATGAAAGTTACAAATTATGAATAACAATTGTAATCTCATTTGTCTTGTGAAAAAAAAACAAAAACAAACAACTTGGAAATTACATGTACATTGAACCAACCCCAAATATAGTAAAACCTTCCTAATATATGGACTTAAGAAACTTTTTAATAAGGCTAATTCAAAGATACCATGTGTGCCCACTTGCTTTGGAAAAGCATGTCCTATATACATGTCATTCTCTCCAAGAACATTCTATAGTACTATTTCTCCTTTTAATGTGGATATAGAACCTTTTGCCCAGCCATTCCTTTTGACTCCAGCAGGAATTGCCCAAAGAGTACAGTTCATACTCAATAGGTGTCCCTGTAGGGTAGGAGACAGATTCAGACTGTTGATTGATCCTGGAAGTTACAATGGAGTCTTCCCTAACTTTTCCTCATTCTAACTTTACTTTTGTGCTAATTATTTATGTTTAAGTGGAGCTTGAGTGACTGTGGTCATACACATCTTTGTAACTGATTAGTCTAAAATTCTCTCACTTTGATCTTAAAGTTATAATCGATGAAATCTAGAGCGAATGCTCAGTGAAGAGTGATGGGACCTTGGAGGCCAGTAACTTTGGAAAGGAAATGTGCATTATTATTACAATTAGTTTAAAATCACAGAATCATAGAATCGATTGGGTTGGAAAAGACCTCTGAGATCATCAAGTCCTACCCTTGGTCCAACTCCAGTCCGTTTACTAGATCATGGCACTTAGGGCCACGTCCAATCTTAGTTTAAAAACCTCCAGGGATGGTGAATCCACCACCTCTCTGGGCAGCCCGTTCCAATACCAGATCACTCTCTCTGTAAAGAATTTTTTTTCTGATATCCAACTTAAATTTCACCTGGAAGAGCTTAAGCCCATGCCCCCTTGTCCTATCGCTGAGTGCCTGGGAGAAGAGACCAACCCCCATCTGGCTAGAAGTTACAGGAAGTTACAGACAGTGATGAGGTCACCTCTGAGCCTCCTCTTCTCCAGACTAAACAACCCCAGCTCCCTCAGCCTCTCC
>JAWWEV010000001.1:62619983-62645912 GCA_035583235.1 Hafferia zeledoni | reverse complement strand
GCCTTCCTTCCTTCCGTCCTGCCTCCCTTCCTTCCTTCCTGCCTGCCTCCCTTCCTGCCTCCCTCCCTCCCTTCTTCCCTCCCTCCCTTCTTCCCTTCCTCTCTTCCTCTCTTCCTCCCTTCTCCTTCTCCTGGTATAGTTTCAGAAATTGGCTTTCCCAGGAAAAACAAGGAAATGATACAAAGGGCCACTGTTGCCCCAGAAGGCTAGAAATTAACTCAAATGCATACAAATTGATATCACAACAATTCTCAAAATTTTCAACTACCTCTGACTTTTTCTCCTATCCCCAAAACTCAAATTTCTGTTCACATGAAGTGAGAATCATAAAGAAGAATCATAAAGATCATAAAGTGCATCTGAAAACAGCCTAAAATAACTGTCAGTACATATATATTACAAAAGATCTACAGACTTCACAGTTCTCTGAAAAAGAGTTTTGTGTAATAATAAATACTTGTGTCTAGCCTCCATCACCTAAATATTCCATTTTTACCTTATGCCAGGAATCTAAGCTTCAAGCAGACATCCTAATGAGAGTGCATGCTGTGACAATCTGCTAGGTAAGCTACTAAATGCAGAGCAATTTCATTATTTTTAATATATGTGCTC
The DNA here is from genome assembly GCA_035583235.1 of Hafferia zeledoni. Lineage (NCBI taxonomy): Eukaryota > Metazoa > Chordata > Aves > Passeriformes > Thamnophilidae > Hafferia > Hafferia zeledoni. The sequence continues at coordinate 62,645,300 of JAWWEV010000001.1, read as the reverse complement.
TGTCCATGAATACTTGATGTTTCCTTTTACTCCTATCTCATCAAATTCAGGTAAAAATCCATGAAAAGGCAACAATGTAAAAAACACCTGAGTGATATAAACACCTTTTTAGCTTTGCATTTATAAAGCCATTTTTTTAGTTAGTGCAATTGAATTTGCTGATAAGCACCTGGCACTTTTTTTGTGTTTGTTCTTAGATTAGTAATACCTTTTCCTAACTTAATGTGCAACAGCAATTTTTGCCTATGTTCCCTTAGCTAACAAAATTAGTTTCTACATAAGATGCCTTTACTGTTGATTTCATGTAGTCAGAAGTTTCAAAACAGCAAGAATCAAGATCTTAGAGGAGGAAAAATACTTCAATACTGGTAGTTTATCATGAAAAAGAATATATTATAATTCAGTAGCAGTAAAACATAATAACATCAAGGTGATAAATAATGATTTGAATGCCTGCTTTAATCTAACAAATTCGGTTTCTTATGGCTTCCTTGACATACCTAGAACAGATAGGGCAGAAATAATATTGATAAAAAAGGATAACCCTACAACATCAGAATTGAAGCTTGTAATGCAGCCATGCAGGGTAGAGCATTCCTTGCACTTCCATGCAGATTATTCCAGACAACTAAATTCTGCAGTCAGTATGAGTCAAAATGCAGTCTACCTTCTCTCTTACTGAAGCTGTAATAGCCATTTTTAGTAACTCCATTGTGACAAATATTTTGCTGCAAATACTGTTCCAATCACAAGAGCAATTTCAGACACCTCAAGAACAGAAAAGTGTCCTTGCTCAACATCTTAATTACTCACCTAATGGACTATTTTACTGAAGTTTTTATGTCATCAACATGGCTTTGTACATCTTCTCAATTCAAAATATTTACCTATTTGAATATATAACTAACTGGAAGAGAAAGAACACCATAATAACTGTAAATAGTGCCTTAAATTTTAATAAACTGTGCAGACCATATGTAACAATGTGCAAATGGTAACATCCATTTGAATATGCATTTAAAATCACATTAAAACATGTTTGGATTTCTAAATCTTGAGTTTCAAATTTGTAGCACCTTTCCTGCTCCAAATAAATTTTTACTTTTAATGATAAGCACTAGAAAGGGATGATTCTGTGTTTCCTATGTCCTTGTACTCTTTCCTAGTCAGTCTATGATTCACCTAGGTGGACCCTTAGCTAGAACTAACAGGATGTTGTTGGTTTCTCTCTAATCACAGAATGGATAAGGTTGAAAGGGGTCACAGTGGGTCAACAGGTCCAAACACCCTGCTCAGGCAGGATCATCCTAGACCACATTGCACAGGATTGCATCCAAATGGCTTTGAATAGCTCCAGTGAAGGAGACTTCATGACTTCTCCAGGTAATCTGTTCCAGTATGTGATCACCTGCACAGTGAAGAAGTTCTTCCTCATGTTCAAGTAGAACTTCCTGTGTTCCAGTTTCTGCCTGTTACCTCTTGTCTTATTGATTGGCACCACAAGAAGAGCCTTGGGTTCATCATCTTGACACCATCCCTTCAAATGCTCATAGACACTGATGAGGACCTCTCTCAGTCATCTCTTCTCAAACCTGAACAGGTCCAGCTCGCTAAGCAATTCCTCATAAGTCAGGTGCTCTGGTCCCTTTGCTATTGGACATCTGCCGACCCTGCTCCAGGAGACTTCTCTGGTGCTGAAGGAGCCCAGAACTGGACACAGCACTCCAGATGTGGCCTCACCAGAGCTGTGTAGAGAGGCAGGATCGCTTTCCTCTACTTGCTGGCACAGTGCTCTTCGTAATGCAGCCCAGGATACCATTGGCCTTCCTGGCCACAAGGGCGCACTGCTGGCTTATGGACAGCTTGTTGTCCACTAGGTCCCCCAGGTATTTCTCCATGATATTCTAACAGGAAATTATTTCCAGACCTGACAGTTTCCTTACTGGGAATATAGTTTTTAATGTTCCTAATTTTTTTGTTTGATTTCTAATATATATATATATATATATATATATATATATATTTACATCTATGATTCAAATTTTTGCAATCAAAAACTTTCCAGTGGAAGCAAAAAGGCAGACAGGCAGAAAAGAATGCTTATCAGAGGTACGATATATTTAATGTTAGGAAGCCATGGTTAAACAAGATGCAAACTGACCTGTCTTCCAGAAAATAAACACATTTGGATACTTTAATACATCTTCGCTAACCTTTTAATTATTTGATAAGGCCTACCAGCACCCAGTGACATCACAGCTCTCTTCTGAATGACAAACTTGAGATCTTATTCACAGAAATAATGGACAAGGTGGAGATGGCGGATTCTTTTTTGTGCTTAGAACTGATGGAAGTACACAGCTGCTACTCACTAGCCTCTGTATCTGGGCCTGGAGATTCAGAAGCCAGGCCTGGAAGCAAACTGTCTAAATATAAATTTACCTCCTGATAATTTTTGTACAACCATGAGTGATTGAAAAAGTATTCCCTGTGAAATGAATGTAGAAAACAGACGTCCAAGTCTATGGTTTAGATAAATCCAGAGAGGTACAACTTAATCTGCATATAATAAAAACATAAAACCTGGTAACATCTGTACCACAACAGGGTTTTATTTTATTGACTATAATTACAGCACCACAATTACAGGGAAATTCAATATAAAAAATGTATTACACCTCATTACGACCTTAAAGCAATTACTTGTTGTGTATTTAGTGTGAATATATACATTCTTACATACATTTGCATTATGCATAATATAAACATGCACACAATATTTAACAGGAATTGTTCAGCATTGTGTGAAACAGAAGAATATAAACAATTTATTTCTTTGTAATTCACATTAGAAATGAGTGTAAGCACACTTAACAATTCTTCTGCTGTTTGAACCTCAGAAAACAACACATATAAAGGCCAATTGAATTTAATAAATATGGAGACATTGCAAGGAAAAATAAAACATCAGTGTTCTGTCCAGTGTCGTCAGGCAGCATTGGGTTCATAAAGCTTTGATTGTTCTGAGGACGCTTATAGCTACTAACTTTATATTAGCACACGTGAAACTAGAAATCTTTGCATTTCTGTCTCCCCCTCCTTTTTTTGTGACAGTCACATAATGCCACAATTTCATTTAAAGAAAGGATTATTCATAGATTAGCTGTTTTATTTGAAAAAAAAAGAAAAAAGAAAATATAAAAAAGGGAACCAGACACACACATGCAAAATTATGTGAAATTATTTTTATTAGCAATGCACAGAATGCCCTATTAGATATAAGAATTAGATACATTGCACTTAAATGCAATTTAAGCAAGTACAAATAACTGAAGTAATTTCTATTTCATAGATTATAAGAAACTAATGATCTTTGAACTGGATATAAATAATGAGAATAATTTAGGAAGAAAATATGTAGAATATAATAAGGATGACATTGACATGGCAAGCATGCTATTTGCTTAATGATATGATACTGATTTACTAAAATTTACTTTGTGTTAAAATGATGTTCCTTAAAAGCATATAACAAGAAATAACAGGTAATGTAATTCTGAGATAGGATTTTAAAGGAGTTGTTTTGTGTTTCTGGCATATCTTTAGTATTAATTTCACACTGTTCACATATATCACTCTGCATACAAACTCAGTTAAGGATTTCATTTTCACATCTCACTTCTTTAACATAACCTGTCATTTTTCAGTCTGCAGGAAAAGACCTTTCTGCTTCAAGGTTGCAAAAGCAATGTTAGAAAGCAAAAAATTCTTTAGATTCACTGATCTGTCCCATATTCAACTGAATTTCTTCTGAAAGCATTTGTGAGACTAAACCCTTTGGGGACAAATTACTAAAACTCTACCAGTTGTCCTTTTAACGACTTTGTTTAACTTTTAATCTTATGTTTATGTGGGAGAAGATTATCTCCAAGTTCTCCTGAAAACTGTATCTTAAATCTATCTTTAGTTCTCAGATGTAGATTTTTCTAATGCAGTTTTCTATGCCTCAGTGCTAATCTTATTTTAATAAACACTGTTGTTTTTGTTTTTGTTGTTTTTTGCTGAAAGCCTTTGACTGTAAAATAATTTGTATAATTCTTCTTTTCCTACATTTCTGTTTGAAGCTTTTTTATGTCAAATACTTAGAAAATAATGGGTGAAAGAGAACTTAACTATTAAGATTGGTAATGGGATGGTGGCAGTATTTATGATTAAATTATACAAAGGAAAGTTTCTAACTGATAAATATCTAGAGATGATCAGTAATTCATAGAGTCAGAGAATCAGAGAATAGGTTGGGTTAGAAGGGACCTTTCAAGGACATCTAGTCCAATGTCCATTCAACTAGGCCAGGTTGCTCAAAGTCTCACCCAGTCTGATCTTGAAAAGTTCCAGGGATGAGGAATCTACCACACCTGTGGGAAATCTGTTCCAGTGTTTCACCACTCTCTGTGTAAAAACATTCTTCCTTATATCTAGTTTGAATCAACCCTCCTTTAGTTTAAAACCATTACTCCTTCTCTTATTGCAATGTGCCCTGCTAAACAATCTGTCCCCATCTTTCTTGTAAACTCCCCTTAGGTACTGGAAGGCTGCTAAAAGGTCTCCCTGTAGCCTTGTCTTCTTCAGGATGAACAGCCCCAACTCTCTCAGCATTTCATTATAGGATAGTGTTCCATCCATCTGATAATTTGTACTAGTCTAATAAAAATATAATGCTGGAAATAACTTTTAGAGTAAAAATGCCCATGCTTTCTCACCTATTGTTCATTTCTCTTTTAACATAAGAAACAAAGGCAGGGTCAAATACCTGAAGTTATAATTCAAGTAGAAAAGGTGTAGAGAATGGAAAATTCAAACAGAAGTCAGTGGAATGCCAGGAGTAAGGGGGAAATGAGCGCATCTTCTTACTTGTTCATTTTATATAGAGAAATTTTAATATGAATTCTCAGTTGTTTCTTTGCCTAAGGTACATTGTGAACAAGACCTTCAGCCTTGACCTTCTTTATTAAAGGCTGGTGTGAATTTGCCACAGACTCTCACAGGTACAAGATTAGACTATAAACTACGAATACTGAAAGAACTGTAACATCAGTCTTTTCTCCTCTCCATTTTCTTTTCTCCTCTTCCTTTTTTTTGTTGTTTGGAAGGTTTTAGGTTTTTTTGTTTCTTTGTTTGCATTTTTATCTTTTTCCCCTCCCCAAAATCCTTGCAAGTTTTCAGAATTATTTTGTTTTCATTTACAATGTGAGACTGAAAGAGATGAGCGTCTACTTGGAAAAGAATATTTGCAGTCTGAATGCTTTGTATGATCACTATCGAAAGTCTGTAACGGGTTATTTTGTGTATGTTTTTTCTTGTTTAGTTGGTGGAGGGGGTTAATTTTGGGGTTTTGGTGTCCCCCCCCCCCCCTTTTTTTTTTTTTTTTTTTTTTTTCCCTCCAGATAAATACTGTGTGGAGGATCAGCTCTAATGCTGGAAATCTTTCTTTCTCTGGAAGCTCAGTCCTCCTGAATAAAGGATATCACTTTTCCCAGTCTTGTAACTTGAAGTGACACAGACAATACCTGACGTGAGCAACTCAAACATACTAAAACCTGTCACTTTGCAGACACCACAGTACATTGTATTTGGAAGGCAGGAAACCACAGGTAGGTTTCAAATGCAGAGTGACTCTACTTGTACCTTTCCTTCCAAATGAAATTTTGGTAGACTGGATCTATTCAGGCTCTGAAAATATCCCTTAATATTTAATGCCATTTCTTCTCTGGTTTAGGTTTCTGTAATAGTTTTCAGTATTCATGTGCACATATACGGATACATTGTTTAAAGCAGTCCTACCACAGGAGTCTCTACCTTTCAGGCTGAAAGAAAACAGCAATATTCAGTGATGTTAACCACATTAAACATTACTAAATAATGAAACTCTAATTGAATGTTTTGTTTTTGTGTGACTATGATTAGGACTTCATGTGCTGTTTTTCTCTCTGACAAAAATTAAAAGTGCAGTTTTGAAACAACCTATCCAAAAAACTACTAGAAGGTAATTATTCATGTCATTAGGTAGAACTGAGAAAATAACTCCTATGGTTGTGTAAGGGATTTTAAAAATTGGATCATAAAAAAACCAGCTTAGATTAAATGCTTTAGATATTTTACATAGTGTATTAAAAGCAGCTACTGATTAATGTCACAAATTTTATTCCATGAACCAAGGGTTGCAGTATTTTGATGATGAGGTGGGATCAATTTTGAGCTCTCTGGTCCAAAGCAGAAGACTGCAGATTTATAAGGACACTTCTGAATTTGATATTACAGAAAAGTTCTTTAGTCACTAAGCATGGGATATTGTTTCTTCCTAGTTTCTTTATATATTAGCAATTTTACTCATAAACTTGAGATTAAAGTACTTAAAACTAATAAATAAACAAACAAACAAACAAACAAATAAATAAATAAATAAAATTTAATATTCCACTTTGTTCTTCTTTCTCTCAGTCTAAAAAAGGCAAAAACCACCCCCCCCCCCCCCCCCAAAATTTTGGCTAGCTAAATTAAATGCTATTTTATTCTTCCCATGATTTTATTTGCAGCACGCTTTGCCTAAGAGTAATACTCATTTTAAACTGACATTCTTAAATATTCTGCTGAAGTGAATGTAAATGCAGTGTGTATATGAAAGAAAGAATATTCATGTTCACTGGTATATTTATTGTGTTATTTACCTAAGGTACTTGAGTAATTCTTAATTGCAGTGTCTATCTAATATGCAAATGAGTTGTCTAGTGTTTCAATTTTATGAGCTCAGCTAGTCACAGAATGTGAAAATAAAGCAAAGGTAAGAAAATAAAGGGCAAATTGAATTTGGGATATGATTTTATTTTAAAATTCTTGTGGTATAACAATTGGCACTGTGACGTCGTAGCCATCGTGTTTGTGTTGCCTCCAGCCTGCAAGACTTCTCTGAATCTGGCAGACTTACTTTGTGTTTCCCCTCAGTGTAATTTGGCTCAACAATGCATCTTCATTTTCAGACCTAGCTTGTTGTGTATTGGTTCCTCAGGGAAAAAAAATCTCCTCAGAGAGGATTGTATTTGTTATGCAGACTTTCATTGACCATATATATGAAAGATCATATTTGCAACGTCTGATGCTGTAAGTCCCTTGTACTGAAAATTTATTTTCTTTTACTTAGCTAACAATATTTGTTACTTTCATTTAAAGGTTTGGGAGAATTCTAAATTTTTTTTTTTTTTCTCTTGAAGTGTCTTGAAATGCAAAATAGTGATTAGTTTCCCTTTCTTTTATGAGGTCTACTGAAAAATCAGTTTCAAGTTAAACTAATCTCCAGTTTGTGAAAATGAAGTCTCACAAGTTTAGGAAGCTTAGCACCTTTTTACACATAAAATTTATGTTTCTGAAAAGCTGGTGTATGTGTTTTACTTTTTCCCATAAGAATTTTCTGCCTCATGTATGTTTTTACTAAATAGTACAGTTTAAGATATCCTGTCACTTCAATAAGCAATAACTCATCCTCGTGACTTTCAGTATGTCAAGACAAGAATAAAACTTGGTAGAGAAGTAAGAGAAAGTGGGAATAGGAAATGCAAGTGCAAAGTAGTTCAGCTTCACATTTGTGAATACACAATCTATAAAAAGAAAAGGAAATCACTGATTCTTCAAATATCATTTTAATAGTAATATTTATTTGTATGTTTATAATTGTCAATATGTCTAAAAGTTTTCATGGAAATTTCCTTTTGAATTTAGCAGTAAATATGCTATGGCACCCTGATGACTAACTGGACATATTTTATATAGTTGTATTTTACATTGTCACATAAAAGAGAAATTTATTATTAGAAATTACCTATGTCTATAACAAAGATTAAAGACTAGAACAAAAAAATCTACTGTCCACTGAGGGTAGCTACAGCAAGTGTTCTTCCTTTATGAAAGTACTTCAAAAGAAATACCTTCCTTCCCCACCCCACCTCCCATTTTTCCACATGTACTATAATTTACAAAGTAACTTAACATATTTAAAAAAGAAAAGGGGAATTTTTTTCAATTAGTGTTCATACCATTAATATTTCAGACTGTCAGTCTGACAAATTCAGAAATAACTGAAGTATTAAAGGAAGAAGAAGAATTACTCTGCTTTCAAATTGCATTACGACTGTGAAGTTCTTTATATGAACAAAATCAGATCAATCTTACTTTATCTTATCTAACAGCAGTGAAGGTAAAATACAAAGTATGTGGCAAAGACACATAAATTAGCAGTTTGCAAAAATTTAGCACTACATTAACTGTGTCAATCACATAAAATCTTTAAAGTAGTAAGAACAGTTTTAGGAAGACTTCTTGTGGAATTATGATTTACAATTTCAATTTATTGTTCCAGACAAAACAAAACTCAAATGTATTTGTTTGACTTCAATTTAAATATTATGCTATATGAACATTAATTTTATTCCTCTAGAAAAACAAGGGCAAGTTTAATAAATCATATCATTAGACCATGAAATCATTTATCTTCATAATGACAGCAACAAATACTTGATTTCTTTAAAAAAACCGAAACGTATCCTACAAGAATAAAGTATGCAAGTCTTCATAGGTGATGAAAACTACCATCTTTGAAACTAAAAGCAAGGAAAAAAATATAAAAACATTTGTGTTTGGGTTGGAAGAGACTTTCAAGACCATCTAGTCCTCTCCCCCTGCAGTGGGCAGGGACTCCTTCTACTAGATCAGGCTCAAAAAGCCTCATCCAATCTGACCTTGAACACTTTCAGTGATGGGGAATCCACAACTTCTCTGGGCAACTTCTTCCAACCTTGATGGCAATCACCTTTTTTTTTTTTTTTCTTCTTTCCCCTTATTTCCAGCCTAAATCTATCCTCTTCTAATGGATTAAAAATGTTGTCCCTCGTCGTGTCTCTAGAGGTTCTGGTAAAAATTATCTGTCTTTCTTACAAGGCCCATTTATATACTGAATATTTTGATAGTCTCTCAATGTCTTAGAACTTCTAGAACAACATAGAAACATAGAATATTCCGGCCCTACATACACAGGAGATTCTGCGAAATTAATTTTACTGGTTTAAAACTTTATATACTTTGGCTACACTGGTGTCCTAAAATGCTCAGCCAACTCTGGGATTATTTTGCATTGCTGAGGTGAGAGCTGACTGAGGTGAAGGAAAAATGTGATGTATTCTTTTGAGTACAGAAGTGTGGTCCAAACACACATGCAGAGACATGCACACAGAACACACAAAGAGTTTGGAATCTATTCTTCAAATCCCTACAGATTTTGCAATTCCACTGGCATAAATTTTCATTAATTTTTAGAAGCCATAAAATGAACATAGATAGATGTCTACATTTAGTTGTCTGCAATTCAACCCCTGAAATGGAATTTTTCTCACTTGATTTGTAATGTATACATCAAAATGAAATTAATTATGCCATAGGCAATCTAGACAGTAAGCTTAGATCCCTGTTCTCCTGTCATTTATGTTATGATTATACCATTACAAACCTGTTGAGACAGAGGCATTCTTTTCTTTTATGTTTGTATAACAGTAGGCACATATAAGTCCTGAGGGTAGAGACATAATCATAGTATAAATGACATAAAGAATGTATTTCTAGAAATTATTTTCAATATATTATTTTGAAACAATTCCTTTTTTATATGCATCTGTGTAGGTTTGTGGGAAGAGGTGTTGCACAAAAGAAGATTTGAGGAGTTTTTGCCAGTCATAATACCTTCCAGTTCCAAAACAAATAAATGAATTGCTGACAAGTATTTTATTAAATTATGAGAACATAAATATTTATAGTATGTATATGTTAAAGGAGTGGGACTTAGATTTTTTTTTAATAAAAAGTGTATCAATAATTGTATTAATGGAACCATTTGAAAGTTAACCAAAGCCATATTCATGCAGGTCTAAATGGCAATCAATTATTTAGATTCATCATATCAAAGAAAATGTTAGAATTTGAATCTGGTATTGCATTCTTTCAAGTTTGATATTAATAATTCTTAATAAAAAACTGTATGTACAAAACTTTGAAGGAAATTATAATATTTTCAATATTAAGTGTGATAAATTAGGAAACTTATACAGTCATTAAAGAGGGTGCTTAGTAATGCAATTTTTTTTTTTTCAACCTGCAAATACTTGGTTTCATATTTAGTGAAAAAATATTGCATAGTGCCCATCAGTGGTTTAGCCATCAAATATTTAGGTATTAAGTTTTATCTAGATCACTAGGACCCTCTTAATAGCAAATGGAGAGCTATAGACACCACTAGAAGATGTTCCATTTTACTGATTTTAGGGAGTATTGGACTGTGTATGTTAATATGCTACAAATAATTGGGGGTGGACAGGGGTGATGGGTGGTGATTAGAGGGCTGAATGTTCAGAACTGGGCTTCTGAACTCTCAAACAGAGGACTCCTACTTGCTAGCTGCAGTGGCACCACGTTGGTTGTAAATTTTGCAACAATTAAAGAAAGAGACACAGGACAGAAGCAGCAACTGATGGTCTGATTAGGTATTGTGCTTTTGCATATGCACTGCTTAGACCGGGAAAGCCTGGGACCATGATCCACAAGAAAAGGACTGGTGCTCAAAACTCAGCTTCAGTAAAGAAGAAATGATCTTGGAGAAAAGAAGGAATCCCCAAAAGAAGAAAACAATCCTGGTTGAAGGAAAGGTCTGGAAAGTGGGGGAAGATCCCAGAGATCAGAGAGCTGTGTGGGAACAAAATACAAGGAATACCGAGGGAGAGACCTTTGCCAGTGACGCCCAAGAGTGGCAGCTATAAGCAGCAGCACATCATGGACGAATAAAACATTCTGCCCAGCCTTCCCAAACCAGCAGAGACCTTTGTGTTGGGAAAGGTAGTGTCAGGGCTAGTGAGCGAGCACATGAGCTAATCAAGCAGTCTAAATACTCCTGAATCATTGGCTGTTATCCCGATCCACCATCTGGATTCACATTATCCAGATCTACTAGTATTTTATTCAGTTTGTCTACTAACAGTGCTTGTAGGCTACTTAACTGTCTCCCACACTGCTGTGATTAGCATTTGCAGCAGGACAGCATGCAATAGCCATGACCACTCAGAAGCTTTGAGTTCCACTCCTCAAATATTTCACTCTTGTCACTAGCACAAGGACCCTGATGATCAGACAGATCTCAGCAAGCTGTTACACAACACTATGGGTTGCCATTTATTGTGTCTTGCCTGGACACGTTCTTGAACTCACTACCTTCTCCAATAGTTTCATAAACTGTCAAGAACATTTTGAAATATAAGCACATTTACACAGTGACTTACTCTTTTTTATGTGCTTATAAATTCCATCAAAAACTCTAATTCTTTTCAAGGCATTTCTCTCTACAAGCCTTGTTAGATTTTCCCATTATATTTACCATCATCTCCACCTATTCTGTAATGTTTTCAAAGTAGGGAAACAAAAATTGTTTGCATTTCTTCATATTTTCCTAGAGTCCTTGTTAATTTATCATTTTAGTTGACAGGAAGTTGGCTGTAACTACCCCATTCCTAGTGAAGAGGTTCCTAGTTAAGTTCCTTCAGAATTCATAGGCATATAATATCTGTTTCTCCTAACCTGTGAATAGATGGTAATAAACCCAATGAGAAAGGATGAGTACTATTTATCCATTTAACTATTTGAAATATCTTCTGCTGGTATTCTTTAAGTCATTTTCTCTGAGTCTTCTTTGTGATGTGTCAATTTCTTTTCTTTTGTTCTTTTGATACCTAAGACTTTAATGTAATTTTAGAATGTTTTAGAATCATATAGTCTCTGCTGAGTTGCTCTGATTTTAAGTCTGAATATTAAGTGCCTTTCTCACGAGTTGGGAGCTGCTTTCAGGCCTTCTGAAGGCCAAGCTGTTTTTTGAGCAGACACCTGCAAGATAACAGGAGACAAACAACAGAAGGCCCAACTGCCCCACCCATGAAGAAGGGGTAGATTGACAGAACTTTTGGGTGGGCATTAAAGAGAAATGAGGGTTCTGATTGGATGTTAAAAGCGGGTATAAAATCCTGTAATTTCCTGACCTAAGGGTCAAACCCCCTGGGTTTGAATGTGGAAGCTTCTACTAATAAAACCCTATATCTTTCTCCATTAACTTGTCTTCAGTGTGTCTCTGTTCACAGGGAAACGCAATCTGGAGGCATCACTTTCACAATGGCAGTGATGCAAACTATTTTTTTCATGAATTGCTACTGAATCATCTTGGTTGCCATTCAGACTCCCTATGAGATTCTCACTTCTGTTGTTCTTAAACAATTTTATTTAGCAGTATTTTATTCTCCTAGAAGTTTCCTCTCAAAATGATTTCCTGGTGTGCCCCATATCAGGGAATTATTTATTTGTTTGCTTGTTTATTTAGTCATGAGCTCCTTTTATAATGTTGCAAGATTCAGAGGATAGAAAAAGACTCTACAAAGCATTTTAAAATATCAGAAATAATATAACAATCCATCCATCATCAACACTTTCTAGAGTCTCTAAATTTCTTCTTTGATACTATCTATTTAATCACTGTTGAGATGTGGCTTTACTTAGTTTAAGGTTTGACGTTATTAAAGTGACATTATTAAAGCATTAGCAAAGTGAATGTTTGACACATAAAGAAAAAGAAGATAATAGAAATTCTTAAAGTAAAAATAACTATATCTAAAGAGAAGAGGACATGGGTGCTTTATGATTAATTTCATGCTTTGCCACTTTTCAATTCTTTGAAAGCTAGTGATAATAAGGAAAATTACTTCTTAATCTGAGCAGCAGCTTGAATGAAACCAACAAAACCTAAATATTCCAACTTTTATATGTTAGTTAAATGTTCTTTTATCTCTTAGAGCTAAAGTGGATAATGAAACTTGTTTCTTAAGGGATTTATCAGTGAAAAAGGAAATTTTGATAATTTTAAATTGCACGTCTAGTGTCAAAATTACATATTATTAAATGTTGCTGTCAGGGCTAAGAGTGACTCTTATAGGTTATGAATTAATACAGTCTAAGAGAACAAAAATGGAGTTAATAGATATTAATTTTTCTCTTCAAATAGAGATAAAAGTGAATTTATTTTTCTGTTTGTGTTTCAAAACACATTCTGAATAATATAAGAAGAAATACAGATAATTCCTTAACTTTGTAATCTGCTTAGATAAGCAAGACTAGTTACTGCTAGATAATAAAAATCCTGATAGAGACCTTAGGCTTAGACACCGATGATTGCAGAGAGCTTCTTTTTAAGGAATCTAAGATTGAAAAGATGTTTTAAGCAAATACATATGAAAACCTGACTGATGGGAACAGAATAACTTTTGGTGTCATTTGGCTGAAGGAAGGTGATGGATCTTGAAGTCAGAAGATAACTATGAAAGAGTACCAGGCACCATGTACTGTGATCTGAATTAAGGAAAGTTTCACATTTGACTCCAAGGTAGAATATGGACTGCGCCTGCAGCTTTCGAAACATACATAAAAGAGTCTCTTTCCTAAAGGCCTCTGAAGTTAATGGACTGACTAAAAAAGTTCAGGTAAGATAAAAAGTGAGAAATAACTTTTACTATCTTACACCCTGAATATAGTCACAGAAAAAGAAAGAAAAAAAAAAAAAAGAAGGTGGTCCTCAGGCTTAGTTCAGTTACATGATTACTGAAATGCACTGTCTTTAAAAGTTTTGGTCCTGAAATAAGAGTTCTAGGGCTTTTTCTACACAGTCCTAAAAATAGATCAACTTTATCTTATTCTAGAATGGCTCTGTATACTAGATAGCAATATTTAAATGTGTTACCTTTAAAAAAGTTTAACTTCTAGATTCTTTCCATGTCTTGGTAGATTTCAGTGTTTTCATCACCCTCACAAGCATATATTATAGTGATAGTTTTGACTACTCCAATTTAGGCATTGGAAAATCTGAAGTGATTATTTTAACTTAAAGGAATAGGAAAGATTGGAAAAACTTCGTATGATCTTACATTTTGATGGCGTTAATTGCAGAAATACTAGAAACATACATTTCTTGGGAATTCTCGTGTCTGAGCAGAAACCAACCAACCAAAGGATACATGTTCAATGTTGAGTTTAATTATAAAACACTCATATTTAAAGAAATATGACGTTATGAGTAATACTGACATGCAGAATTGAAGAGAAACTTAATTTTCAGACTTTAAATTATTTGTTATTTGTCATGAATTGCTGAAAGCACCAATGATAATCTGCTACTTTGGAGTGATTTTCAATTAATATTACCTAAGTTCTTTGTTAGGAAGCCTAATATCAGCTTGGTGCAGATTTCAGTGTTTGGCACATGTTGAACAAGATGTAGTAGCTTAAACTAATTTAAAAAATAATGCCATAATGAACACTGCAATTACTATAGTACCTCATATTTATATTGATAGCAAATACAATATTAATGTGAGCTCTGTGTATTATTCCATTCTCTAAAATAAACCACACAACTTTATGTTGACTGTAAGAACAGTTTTTCAAACGGTGCCTGCAGGGATGGGTGAACCGTTGATGGCAGCAGGCATATACCTTTTCTTGTTGTGCTACACATGCAAGAGATAACTGAACATTCAATCTTCTCTCTCCCATCTCATTATGAGAAGGGGAAGAGGTGCTGTGTATGTTTCTGGCCCTTGGATTCTCTTTCTCTGCTTCAGAAACACTTGAGAGTAGATATCTGCCTACAGCCATAAAACCTATTAAAGAATTACAAAAGCTCAGATCAACAAAAGCATTTTGCTGTTCAGCCAGGGTGTGTAGCTTGAGAATTGCAAATATCTTGGGCTTGCTGGTGAGAAGTAGCGCCTTTGGGAAGACATTCTAAAAATTGTGCAGCAGAGGTAGTCTGACACTCAGGTGAGGAAATAAAGGCTTACAATAAGAACTCTAAGGTATATTTTAGTATTTTTCAGAAGTGACCTAAGCATTCAGATGCCTGAACTTGAAGTGCCAAAACCACTTTTCAAAGGACATGAACTCTTAACCTACTTAGAATGTCTCTGCATCATCATTTTAGTTCAAATCAGGAGTGCACTTCGAAGTGAATCTACCAGTTGACAACACCCCACAGCCCCCTCCCCATAGCCCCTTCCTATCCTTCACACTGCAGAGCATAAACCCAGCTGCTCAGGACTGCATTGTTATAGTTAGTAGGGGAAGGCTTGCCTTGGCCTGGGCCAGCTGTAGGTCATTGCAACAGTCCTAGAGCTCAGCCAATTGGTGCCTGCCCTGCTGCAGTTGAAACCATGAGAGTATCATAGTGGTAATGTTCTTAAATTTCTCAGCTGCCATAGAGTAACAGGCTCTAGGCTCTGTGCAATTTTCCAGCTTAAGATGGGACACAGTGAGAAAAAGCAGTCCTAAACCCCCCCCCCATAAAAATAGCCCCAAGTGGTCCCAAGTCTGTGAAACAAGGAACCTTGCTCCCAGCTATCAAGTCATGATACAACTCATTACCCTTCACTCGAAGTAAACTGCATCCACCATGCTTTGGACCAAGAGGGCTGACAAATAGTTCCTTTGCAGAAGGTCTTCTCTGATTGAAGAGCTGTGTCATCAGGGGAAGAATCTAAGGGAAGAAGTGAGCAGGCTTTGTAGTATTCAAGCGAAGAAGCAAGAGAGAGACCAATTATACTTAGGGACTCAAGCTGAATATGTCAGCAGTGCCCTGGCAACCAGCAGGGCCAACCGTGTCCTGAGGGGCATCAGGAAAAGCATCACCAGCCGGCTGAGGGAGGGGATTGTCCTGCTCTGCTCTGCACTGGGGCAGCCTCATCTTGAACATTATTTGCAGTTTTGGGCACTGCATTATAAGAAATATATTAAGCTATTGGAGAGTGTCCAAAGTAGGGCAAAGATGGTGAAGAGACTTGAGGGGAAGCCTCATGAGGAGTGACTGAGGTCACTTGATCTGTTCAGCCTGGAGAAGAGGAAACTGAAGAGAGACTTCATTGCAGTTACAACTTCCTCATGAGGGGAAGAGGAGGGGCAGGCACAGATCTCTTCTCTGTGGTAACTAGAGACAGGACCCGAGGGAATGGCCTGAAATTGTGTCAGGGGAGGTTTAGGTTGGATATTAGAAAGAAGTTCTTCACTCAGAGAGTGTTGGAGCACTGGACCTGGCTCCCCAGGAAAGTGGTCACAGCACCAAGCCTGCCAGAGTCAAGAAGTTCTTGGACAATATTCTCAGGCACATGGTGTGACTTTTGGAGATGGTCCTGTACAGGTCTAAAGATTGGACTCGACAATCCTTGTGGATCCCTTCCAACTCAGCATATTCTGTGATTCTCTAATAAAAAAAGTGAGCATTGCACCGCAGCAAAGAGACAGATAACAGGAAGGGGAATTAAGCATATGCAGCAATTTGAACTCTATTATTATTATTGAGATTTTTTTAATTAATTAGATTATGTGGACTCTTAGGTGGTTAAAAGAATAACTAGACAAGCAATACATTTTTGTTGTTGTAAACACTGTATTTTCCCTTTTGACCATGGTAAGATTTTGAGTGAAACAGTACCTGTGGAAAAGCAGATTTCAGAGCCTCAACATTAACAATTTTGTCTGTATAATCCATGTTCATTCTAACTATAGACTTACCAATAGAATCTAATACTTGACACCAAAATAAGACCAAAGACAGCTTTATTTATGCAAAAGTGATATAAAATAATATTTTCAATCAACAGTTGTGAGGCTGTTTCATAGCAATGTCTTTCTGTACTTCTCAAAGGGGATTTATCTGAAGGGAAATTTCCTATTAAAAATAGACTTGGCTGACCACTGTCTAGCAGTTTGTCTGTTCCACAACAGATATGTTTTAGTTTCTAATCTGTCCAGAAACTGTCCTCAAGAACTTTCCCAGCAGTCTTGTCTGCAAGTCCATTCCAGTGGCCTGTTCTCAGACTGTCTGCCAACACTACCTGTGACTTGAGACAGAAAGCCAGTACATACTTTAAAAAAAAAAAAAAAAGTTTTTCAAGTTCTGGACTATTTTTTCTTCTACTTATTGGCAGTTCATATGTCCCAAATGCCAAGATTTTATGTGTTTAGTGGATTTGTAACCAAACAGCAGTTGGCTTAGTTGTAGTTAGATATGCAAGGCTTTAGTTTTTGTGGGGATTTTTTAAATGCAAGAAAATATTTAAATAAAAACTTAGAAAATAAAGAAGAAATAAGCAGCTTGATATCTTGCAGCACATAGATCCTTGTCCTAGTGTTATTTCTATTCTATTTCTTTAAGGATCACCCATTTGTATTGCTTATGATGAATGGTAAGAGGAAGTTCAAGTTCATTGGAATGTCAGTCACAATTCCAATGAGTGAAACGTCCAGCAAGCCCCTATTTAACTAAGGTTACCTCGGTTAATTTGTTTTTGACTTTGTTTCTTGTTTTGGTTTTGTGGAGTGAGTGTTTTTTCTATTGTTGGTTTGTTTGTTTTTTGAGGATTTTTTGTATGATTTTTGATTTTTGTTGGGTTTCTTTTCAGAGTCTATTAACAGACTGGATCAATTCCATCAAGCTGTTTAGGTAAGATTTTATTTAAACAGGTTGGAATCTATATCATAGTCTAAAATGTGCACATGCAAAGCTAAACAGGAACACACTGTGCATTTACAAATAGAAAAACAATTGTCAGATTCACAGAATTTCAGCAAAAAAACTTGGCAGAATTTTTGCTTATTCCTGGCAATGTTGAATGTATTCTAGTTCTTTTTTTTTTTTTTTTTCCCTGTGTGTATGAGGCCAAAAGCCAATACATACACCCACATATGGGGAATGCTTGGGACAACCAGATGTTAAGAGATGAATTCTTCTAGTTTTGGCATCTGGGCCTGAGTCTGCTCCCTTGGCACATTCATTTCTCTGACTCACTGATTGGTTCTGCTGCTGGCTGCTGTGACATCTGTTCAGCTGTCTGCAGGCTTGGTAAAATGCTGCTGTGTTTCTTTATCTTTTTGGATGTCAGATTTCTTTAATATCTCAGGAGAATGTATAATTTAAATTTTATTCCATTGTGCTAGTTAATAGAGCAAAGTATAAATCTGCTAAATGATCCCATACAGAGGGAAAGAACTCAATCCCCATGTCTCTATTTGATCATTGTGAAAATGTAGAAACTTGTTCATGCAATAATATTTTCTTACATAATTTACACATAGGTTTGTTTTGGTGGTTTTTTTTTTTTTTAGTAATAAGCAACCACACTACATCTGCTTTAAAGAAAAATGTTTCTTGTGTCTATAAAATTAATTCCTTTAAAACAGGACCCCTCTGATCACTCATTCATTATTTAAACAATTTCTCTATTAAAAAAACGGAATTATATTTAATGCTTTAGTATTTCCTGGCACACTTTAATAACTGAACAGGTTTGATAGCTCACAAATAGAGAGGAAAAGATCTGGAGTGGGAGAAGGATGTGACAATCTATTCAATAATTTCAAGTATTTTGCTGCTCAGCCTGATTGTGGTTAACACCATAGGATCTCTTCCTGTGATCAGCTAGCTTAGAATATGTGTGAGATTTTTATAGCCTTGAAGTGCATGAGCAAGTTAATATATGTTGCTACATATGAAGTAATATTAAAGATTACTTTTCAATGAAAAAATAAATGGATCCTGATCTCTTTTGGCTATTTCTTTCAAATGACATATGTTTGTGTTTTTCTCACTCTGAAATGCCTTTCTTTTTCAAATGGAATTGCAGCATCTTTTGTTCTGCTCCTCACAGCACATCAGAGCTCAAGATTAGTGTTACAGAGCTTCTTCCTTTTGGCATCTATGATCAGTTGGAAGATGTAGTGACACATTAACTTTTATTCAAAGACTCTGAGATTAGCTCAGTTGGTTAAAGCATGGCGCTAATGACTGCAAGGTCATGAGTTTGATCCCCTTAAAGAGCCATTCACTGAAGAGTTGGACTTGGTGTTTGTGGGTCCCTTCCAACTCAGCATACTCTATGCAACAGTTAGAGACAGTTCTCATTGAAAGATCATGGGAGCTCCACCTGAGTAAGGAAAGGAAATCTGCCTTTCTGTGAAATACTGTTAAACTACACACAAGAGCAGAACAATCAGAAAGAGAAAGGTTAAAGCAACAATTCTTCTTAGAACTCACTAATCTATTTAAGAGTTAGGAAGGTTTAATATATGTTGAGTACTTAAACCATTCTGAGAACAGAGTTAGTGTTTTCTTCTCTTTGCTTTTTCAGTTACTGAAATGAAATGCTTTGTTTCATTTTCTTTAATAAGGGAGTTTCTGTTCTGTTTATTTACTGTTTAAAGTTGTGGGGATTTTTTTTTTCCTTTTAGTAAAAAAAATCTGTCTTTTCATGATTAGTTTTGAATGTATTGTACTTTATTTCTTACATTATATTTTGCAACAGACAGAATACTGGTTAACCTTAAAGGAGAATCATTTCCCCAGCAGGACTCTCCTATCCACTTTCAGATTTCTGCCTAAACTGGTAGAGTAGAAATAATGATCTCATTTAAGCTAATCCCAGAAACCTGGGCAATGGCATGAAAAAAATAAACAACCCTGAACTATCACTGTATACTAAACTGGAAACAAGCATCCCATTTTGAAAAGAGAAAAAGGAATATAAAAGTGGAAGCATAACTTGGATGAGAATAGAATATATATATATATACACACACATACTAACTAACTAACTAACTAACTAACTAACTAACTAACTAACTAACTAACTAACTAACTAACTGCATACATACATACATACATACACGTGTGTGTGTGTGTGTGCGCGCGCGTGCGTGCGTGTGTGTGTGTGTGTGCATAAATATATAGTTTCAGATCTCTTCCCAGAGTAATAAAAATACAAGTATTCATTATTCTGGCAGTCATTAGCAAAAGAAAAATATTGTTAATGATCCTTTCTCTGGACATAACAGCTGACAACTTTACATATGTGATAGTAAAATATTTGATTTTAAAAATTGCATTACACTTGGCATTGGTAAGCAATAAAGACCTAAAGATAAACAAATAATAGAAAATTACTTTATATGAACTGATGCTGATATGTTCCTCTTGAATTAACTGTAATGGTTCTGATTTTAAAAGGAGGACTGGATCAATATTGCCATGTAGTCAACTTTGTCATGCTCCATGCAGTATAGCATGATAATTCAAAGCACAGCATAAATCAAGCTTAAAGGATCACAAAAATGGATTTAAAGATTCTTAGATGGAAAAATTAATCACTCAGGTGTTATCACTCACATGTTCATGTACGACCCCAATCATAGAGTTGTATATAAATAATAATAACAACAGTTAATTTTACCCATGTGACCATTTAGCACGATTTGTTTGAATAACTAATTTCTTAGCTGAGTCCTACCCCAGTAAAGCAAGCTAATAAAAGATCTGGTTCTGCCTACATAAGTCACAATATAAAGATTTAACTGATTATTATTATAGAGAAGGCCTCTACATGCCAGTTGCATTTTCCATTCAACCTGCAGAGAATGTGGCAACTAAGCTATTTATTCTTATTCTGCTTACTCTATTATTACTTTACAATACATTAACTGCACACCATCCACCCTGCACACTTAATCAGGTATGGGTCCTCTAAACCCCTACATCATTAACTACTTACCAAAAAGTCATTATTATCTGATTGCTGTTCAGCAGACTTTGTAAAATGAATTGGTGGTCTCAGGCAAATGTCCACAACTCAAAGAGTTAGTGCTGCAGTGCTATTACTTTATTATTAAAAGAGTAAGCAGATAGAATGGCACATCACCCACTGAATTATACTATGACTTGAAAAGGTGTCTCTTCGGCTAAACTTTATAAATTCGAGTGAAGTAATATGGTTTGTTTGCAGAAATTTCTGTTTAAGAACTGGGATTTTAGCCTTATTTTTGCAATCCATAGAAATTCAGCATGAAACAGAAACAAGAAATCAATTAAGAATACACAAAAACTATTCAAAAATAGGGTCAAAATTCCCCAAAACAGTTGTTATTTAACAAATGATGGCGTTACTTAGGTGTTACATGGCCATTCATATAACAGATTCATCAGATATCATTCTATACCATTACATAATGATATTATGTCAACACATAATCATGGTCTAATATGATGTGATACTAATAGTAAAGAATTAGGGTTAGCAAAGAATTAGACAGCTTTTAAAAAATAGTACATCCCTATGCCCCTTCTGTGCTTACCAATTTAAATTGCCTGTACAATTCGTGATGTCAGATGTGCTAGGAAAGCTATGAAGGAATCACACTGGAGTAAGCTCATACTTTTATTTATTGCATGATTCTTGAATCTGTTACTAAAATAGGAAATAGGATGTCTCTAGGTACAACAGTGTGACAAGCTTATCTGCTGGGCAGTTAAGTGTGCCTGAGAGAGTGTTGCAAACTGAAATCACACACTTAAGGAAAACACATTCTCTTACATAAGAAATATTGGCAAAGGTTGTTTTGTCACTGAGTATTTAGTAAACATTCTTTAAAAATTATAGGATTCCAACACATTATCTCATATTTCTCATTGTTCTCTTACAGACAGGGACACTGGCATCTATAAGGCTCAGGATGAAAAAGGACTGAAATATTGTGATTTGTACTTTTGAGTGAATGCATCTTTTGCTCTGTTATAATTCTGTACAGTACCAGCCTATACTTTTCACTGCATAATTGCAATTAATTGCAGCTTCAATTTCCAGTTCACATTATTTTGAAGGAGGATCAAGGCAGCACTCCTTGTACATCTGCAAATTGTGATAGAGATGTGAACTCTTTATTTATGTAATGATGAAAATCTCAGCATGTGAAGGAAGTGATAAAAAATTGATTTTTGCACTACTTGTAGACTTGTTTGCTTAGTGCAGAGATCTCACAATACAGAAAAGAAATAAAATACAAAGAACTACAAAGAAGACATTAAATGCAACATCAGGGAATGAAATTGTTTCTACTTCAAAAGAAGTAGCTATGATGAATGTGGCAATTACTCTGAGCAGACAAGGCAACAAATGAAGGACTTGGAGAATGGTGCAGGTAGACATTCATGACAGATGTTACAAGGATGCCAAGGGACAGATTGCCAGACAAGTAAGCCAGAGAAGACACTGATAAATATACTGCAAGGGACAAGTTTTCAAAGAAGGTCAGGAGAGAAGAAAAATGAGCTTATATAATGTAAATCTGTAACAAGTCTATGCTTAGCATCTAAACAATTATAAAGCAGTATACAAAATTATAGAGGAAAGCTACCATGTTAAATAAAAGTTAACTTTTAAGGTGGTTCTTTGTCCCAAATAATTGCTTCCTCTAATAAACTCTACCCTACAAAATTACTTCACCTTTACAGAAGTGCTAGAGGAATCAATGCCTTAAGCATGTTTAACAGGACATGGGAAGACATACATATCTCAAAATGGGGTTCAAAGGAGCCAGTGTGAAACAACCTAAAACAAACCGCAAAGGCATTTTGTAGAGATGGCCTGGCACAAAGACCAGCATTGGAAAACCTGTTTATGCATTTCATCTAAGTAAGAAAAATGCAAGGATTTGTGCTAAGGCTTTTAGAGTTAAGCTTTCTTGGAGCAATTAATGCAAATTATATCTCTTCATTCCTCTGTCTCCCTCCCCCCTTCTACATTCATGCTTATCAGTTATTATGTCAGATACATGCACGCACAGGAATACATAGAATCCCACGTAAATATAGAAATCTATGCTAGTCTGGCTAAAAAGGAGTCCCATGTTCAGAACATCAGTTTGGCTTGGTTTAAATGTGCGCTTTGAACCAAGGCATCACATTCCAAGAGAAGTTCTAAACAGGGGAACATTGGACCATATAGGAGAAGATTAAGTCCCATTAAAGAAAAAGGTCTCCTTCTTAGGTATTTTATAGGACAAAGAAGTAACAAGCAAAGTGAGAATAAGAGGTTGCCATGTTATGTTGTACCATATCATCATAATCTATACAGTTTCAATTTCTCTTTTGGTTGCAATATATTAAAGATAAACTAAAGTCAGCATATTGGAAACTCTTATTTATAGCCTGTAATTATACACTTATAAGGGCTGATTTCAGTAAAGGTGAAAAGAAAAATACTAAATAAGCACCAAGTATTTTTAATGTGTATATATATAATACGTATACATATAATATATGTAATATTATACATTATAATAAAATATGTATAAGTAACTGATTAATTCTATATCAATGTTCTGCATCTTTTGCTTCTTGCACTCACAAGCAAGTTGATTGGACTACTTGTCTATGCAAGAAACCAATGATTTGTCTTTTTCCTTTTTTTTTCCTTGACTTCCTGTGAGTTATTCAATAGTGCCCAAAATAAGAGACAAGTTGTTGTGTTACGCAAAGGATTGCTCAGATTTTATTAGACTGTAATGAAATTAACATACTCAGATCACACCAGTCTAATTGCTTGTCTGTGATATGAACAAAACTAGGTTTCGATGAAAGATGAGCGAGAAATGAGACAAGATTTTTTCCCACCCTTATGCATTTTTTGCACATTAATATATAAATGTATTAATTTCCTACATGAGAACTCTGGTTAGCAAAAGCCTTTCACCACACGAAAATAATTTCATAAATATTTGTGATGTATTTCGACACTACAGAATTAAAGATTGAAATGTAGTGCAACAAGATTAATATTGCAAAGAAATTTGTACTATTGACACTTATTAGCTTGTCATTGCTTTAATTTGCAATATTCATATTTTGACATTTTAGTTTTCAGTTCAGTTCTCTTTTTGTATGAATCATGTATTAATATCTTTGTATATCTACATTTTCATTCATATTCTGTAATTCTACAGCACGAGAAGAATCCCAAGAAATCACTGAAAAGTAAATAGAATACAGAAAGAAGACAAAAAGAGAGGTAAAGCTATAATTATCTTTTTCTTTTTTTTTTTTTTTTTTTTTAATCGAGACCTTATTTACAAAGTTCGCTTTCTTGAGCTGGTGAATTAGAATTAGACCCACACCTTGATATTTTTCTATCAAGTTTATCTATACAAGGATAATATTTTTTCCTGTATATTATTTTATATTTGCAAATACTTAATCTATGCTGAAATAAAACTGAGAAATATGAATGAGTGGTTTGTATCTCTGCAATATTGGCTAGTTTAGCAGATCAGTTCTGAATTAATAAGTAGAACAGGAGCAACATTGATTATCTGCTGGTTAACATATTTATCCAGTATGACAAAATATTTCTGAAAATATGTTCAAAGGCAGAAAATTATTTTTAGTCAACTGCATTCAGGTCAAGAATTCTCATTATGCAGTCATGCAGGACAAGAAGTGAAAATCATTACAGATGGACTTTTTTTTAAGATTTGGAAAAAGTCAGCAAAAGTGAGCAGAAGTGATCTTGCAAGTACTAAAAACAAATATTTAGTTAGTAGATAAAATGTCAGTCTGAACAGAGAAATCACACCTTCCAGCTAGAACAAGCATAAAAGAAACAATTAGAAAATGTCATCATTGTCCTGTACCTATACAAAGCAAGCATGTAAAGGTTTTTAATTATAGTCTGGATAAATCAGTGAAATGAATTAAAGTGAAACTATATCTGCCAGTATAATATTTAGCAATTTCCAAAGAGAATCGCAAAGTAAATATCAAAGCAGATCAAGAAATCAAGAAAGAGTATCTTCATTCCTGAAACAGAAATGTTAACATAACACTACTTCTTTGCTTGACATAATCTAGTTAATCCAGCTGCATTTTTTTTTAACTGAAAGTTTCAGCTCAGAATTCTGGGGTTTATAATTTTTGATTTGAAACCAGATGATTCTTTTAAATGAATTGCCTCATTTCTACTCCTACATCTTGATCACAACATTCCTAAATTTATGAAGACTTTATAAATTTCTAAAAATTTGATAAAAAATTTGATATAATATTTAACTTTAGTCAGCTTGACCATTGGTTGATATTAAAATCAAATAATCTATTTGTTTTGTCAAGACCAATTAGCTATCATTCCTTTAATTAATATTCACAATATACTTCTAGAAACGAAAGCTGGCAATATTCCAATATATCCTTCCAGATCAACTTCTGACACCATATCACAGGATTTTTAAAGGTTGGAAGGGCTTTTCTATTGTTGCCGTAAAAGTCTGTAAAAAGACACTGAGCCAAGTTTTTGTAGGAGATAAGATAATGGGCAGGCACTTTAA
>JAWWEV010000001.1:62581826-62608640 GCA_035583235.1 Hafferia zeledoni | reverse complement strand
CATTTACACAAATAAAACAAAATTAAAAATACTATTTGATTTGGTTTCTAGCAAATTAATCAATTCATCTATTACAACAATGACTATATGGATTGCTTAGCTGGTGATAACATTTAGCTGCAGGATTGTATTTAATTGATGACAAAAAAACCCAAAAGAAACTGGCGCAAAACACATTCTACAAGCATCTCCAGCAGTATAGCCCTCCCACAACAAATTTAACTAACAGAGGATTACTTATTCGAAACACAACAGCTCAACACCACATTTGAATACATTCAGTAACCCAAAGCAAAAGCAATAGGAAGAATATAGCAGCTTCCCACTAACACGTGTACACCGAGTGAGCTATAACAAATTATGATTAGTAGGGCATAGGAAAATAGAGTAAGAATTTGGTTGCTTACCCCTGCAATGTCCGATGGGGTGGGGGAGGGAGACAGATAGCTCATAGGTTGCGCTCCCAGAGGTGGTGGAAGTTTTCTCCCCAGTTTTTGCTCATGCCCAATCTCTTTTTATACCTTCTTCTTTTTCCTTTAGGTAGGTTGAGTGATTATAGTCAATATTTTGAGGGTGATAGATGCCTGAGGGGTGGCTCCTTGGGTCTCTGCAGGGTGCCACAGGGTGCCCGAAGAAAGGCCATGTCATTTCCCTAACACTTCATTCTTCTGTAACCCCATCAGTAAACACTTTCAGGGAGCTAATCCTTCCTGCAAGCATCCCTCCAGGGGGTCAAAGCATTTCCCTCAACTCATGTCAGGGCTATCACCCTACAGATGTGCTTCTGTATCTGAATGGACAGGGAACCAAAACTTGATGAGTCATAAATGCTCACTTGTGTGATGTGCACAGTTATAAAGGTAAACCCTAAATCAAGAAAAGCTTAGGCAACCTGATATTATTCTTGTTCCACCCTCTTAGAAGCAGTGAGGGAGATGGGTAATTCTACTTTGAATGTTTTTTTTCACATTGTTAAACACAGGGAAGTTACATAAACATATTGTTGACTTCACCACTTCTTTGCATTCAGACCCAAAACCCCAAGAAAAGGAGTCTTGTTTCAGAACCCTTTTTGGGATTAGACTGTTTAATAGGTAACCTCTTGCATTGCTGTGCAGGCCATGAGAACACAATGACATATTAAATTGACTTAATTAAGTATAAACTTGCATACTTTGTGTCCCAATTTATTATACTTAATACTTACTTATTATACTCTCATTTTCTCAGTCCTTTATATGCTGAGTCCAGTAACTCTTCTGATTTAGGTGCATATACATTCCAACCCTCTACAAAAAATATGTACTGCTTACTTGCTGGAAACTGGGAAAGTGCAATGAGGAAAGGAACATTTCATTCAATCCATTGCCACTATGCTCTTTTCCAAAGTGAATGTTAATTGTCATTCTTGGACATAAGAAACAAAGTAAGGAGGAAATCTGATCTCAATCACTGTTGCTCTTCCTATGTTTTCATTTCTAGTTTTTCTGGAACTATTTAAGTCCTGTGAGGCAAGAAGTTGTATTATATGCAAGATTTCAAATAAACAAAAGAAACCAGGCATTTATACTGTAATTTCCTTCTAGTAACCCATAAAGTATGACAAAGATTCAGGTTTTACTTTTCTGCCTATTTCCACTGAGACATTATTGCTATTGCTTTCATCTTTTTCATGCACAAACAATTCACGTTCAATTTAAATCTGTAGTTAATGTCTTTATACCCTTTACTCTACAAAAACCTATTTTCTTAAACCTGCCAACAGAAGTACAGTTCTCTTGAGAATCTTCCTCTCCTTTTTCATAAATGAACAGAAGAGAATCCGCCTGGGTACCACTGATTTCAAGGGATCCTGTATAAGGCCATATCACAGGAAAATTGTAGTAAATGTGTCTCTTTAACTTATATTTCTCATGTGCACATAGGCAGTGGGAACCATTTATAAAGCAAGTGTTCTGAAAAATATACATGTGTTTCTTTCTAGGTTCTGTAAGTAAGTGCTGGAAAATACTGTTACTCTGGTACAGATATTTGGATGGAAACAAAATAAATGTATACATGTAAATTCTAATTAACTGTAGTAAAAACATTCCATAGGATTTGCTTTGCTATACTGACTTATTTAAAATACTATAGAAAGTAACTGTCTTCTCTCATAGGGCGAGTCGGTAGAGGCCATTCCCTTATTCTGACAGTACCAATTTTATTTTTCCCCATCCCTTTTACTCTGTTAGGAGGAAAAGGTATGGACAGCATGTTTAGACCCCGAATTTTGATATAAAGAGATTTTAAAGAAACCTGTGTCCCTGTTATTCATCATTCTACAGAAGTAAGACAACATTGAACCAAAGAAAAGAGTACTTACAGGTTATTTACTACAAAACAACCTCATTTCTCAGGATAGACATAGCTGTGTGTTTATATTTTACCATTGTAAAAGGCACAATACTGAAGAATTTTCAGCAGAAGAGGAAAAATTATTACTGAGAAGGTAGTCCAGTTAAATGGACTGAAAGTTTCACTTCCACTTTCAGAGGAATGTGAGATTTTGAAATGACATGACTGATTAATTAACTTAAAGAAGACAAATCAAAACCAAAAAATACTCAAGGAATATCATTGAATGAAAATCTATTAATCCTCAGACCCCCACCCATACCCATGTATATTTTAGACTGCTCATTTTTTGACATCCAAATATTACTAAACTTTTGGGTTTTGTATAATATTCCTCAGCTGAGTGTACAGAAGACTGAAAGGATGGGACTGTTGACAATATTAATCTAGATGTAATTTTCTGATTTTCTGATCCCTGGAAACATGCCCAACAAACTGAAAATGAATGATATGAAAACGAATACTAGAAGGTACTGATACAACATAATAAAAGATTAGTCAGGTTCAATAAGTTAAGCTTGTTCTCTCTCTCCATCCCTCCCCTGAGATGAACTAGTATGTTTGAAAACATCTACAAAAATGCAAGTAGGAAAAAAAGAATCTGAAAGTCTAGTTTTTGAGCCATTTTAAACTTCAGTGAACTATCATTCCCAATAACCTTAAACTGCCTTTTTTATTTTCCTAGGCAGAGTAGTGACCAGTGGAGTTTTAAACACTAGTAAAACAAAAATTAAGCCAGAGGTTTATAATTATTTTCAAAACTGTATTATTTATGATACAATTAAAAAATACATTTTAAGTTCCATGTATCTAATCTATTTGCCTTCTCCGCAGGATAGGCAGTGTTTCCTGCAGATGTTAAAACTCACCCTGCCATTACTTTAAAAAAAATAATTTTTTTTTTTGTTCTTCCTATTCTAGGAAATTCTATACAATAGAGAGAATCAGCTAATTTTAACAGTTCTCAGACTTAAAGCCAAACCTCTTCTACTCTCCAGAGTCACCTTATATAGACATTTAACTATTCTGAATTTCACACGTACAGGTACAAGTATTCACCCAGTGTTCACAATAAGAACAAAGGGAAGGGCAGCATAAGGCCAAGGCAGGGAGGGGAAGGGTAGCAAAGAGAAGGGAGAGGAAAACAGAGTTGGATAGAGGGAGAGACAGGGGATCTTCTTGGAGGGTCTGTTAAACTTGAACAGCATATTCAATCTTCATGAACCACATAATGATAACAAATTATTTTATCACAAGAGGAACTTTGAGAGTTTTAATTAGCAATATATTAATTTCAGACTTTAATGTAGGGTATTTGCAAAATATTTTTAGATAACAAATAATTTTATGTCATCTTTATTAATAGGCATATTACAACATGTTATTGTGATAATGGTATTACCCTATTTTTTTTTTCTCCTTCCTTCTTATCTAGTACTGGACACATTTGGGAAACTGATGGAGATAACACCCTTATATGATAGAATCAAGGAATCCTCCGTCTCTCAACTTTCATGTCATCAAACTTGATAGAAATAAAATTAAATACTAGGAAAATTATCTCTTCCTTTGTTTATGAGAGAACTTCTAAAAGGATAAAAAATCTAATAATTATGTATGATCTATAAAATGCTTTAGAATCAATTGACTGAAAAGACAGAAGGAAATAAATGCTGTCCTTTTCCACAACCACTATCATATTATGCATTAAAATATACTCAGTAATCATGTGTTCTGAGGGAAAGAAATTTTTCTTTCATATAAAAGTCCTTCAGCATAATGAAGGAAGTACACAAGTGAGATAACATCAATGTCTAAAGTCCATTGTATCAGTGAGTTTTGTCCTCTGGAGATGCACATTCAAATATAGCCTCAGGTCATGCAGATAATGAATTTGGTGGTCTCATTCTAACTCATAGTAAATACTGTACTTTAACTAAAGACAATCCACAATTTGCCAGAAGAAAGATTATCAAATAAGATTGAAGTAGATTGTTTAAACTGTAAAATAAACTTTGGAATATTGTTTTAGGCACCTCATACCAAAACTTAACTTTTTATCAGGAATTACTATATCAGAAGGCAAATACAAAGAAATTTATAAATGTGTATATGTAACTGTTTATTAGAGTTCTGGAACTCCAAGGACCATTATTATTAACCACGGTATTAATTTTGAATACCAAGGCCTTTCTGATTAACTGTTCCTTAGTTTCTACAAAATTTTGCTAATTCTTTTTGTACAATATAGTTATTTCTCAAAAAAAAAAAAACAAAAACCAAACATGGGTTCCATCATTTAAAATTAGACTGGATTTTCATAGACAAGAAATTAGAAGAAATATATTATTTCATTTATATTTTAAAAAAAATTCTCTTACAATTACTGAAAACTGAAATACAGATTGCATACAAAAGGTAAGAGTATGAATAAGTTATAGATTGTAAATATGTCAGTATATAATAGATTCTTTAATCACATTTGTATGAACTGTATTATTGAATTCAGAAATAGTAAAAGTTCTGCAAAAGGTAGTATTTTCTACTTATTTTATTGCTAAATATTTTCTCTTTTTATTATCCAGTCGTCCTAATCTATAACTTAAGATAGTTTTTAATAAGTAAAATGGCTACTGTTGAACAAAATCTCATAGGTTTTGCTACAAAGATGAAAGGTAAACCTGTGATAGAAATGAACCTAACTCAAGAGAGCTTACAAGTCAGAGTTGCAATTTACTGAAAAGATTACAAGAAATTCAGTGATACAGAGGAAAAATTGGTTTAACTCACAAAAAACCAGGTATTATTGACCACCCTGAGGAACGAACAGAATGGTGTTTGTTAGATCCTGTGCAGAGCCCCATGGTGTCCCCCTGAGTACAAAGTAAAAGGAAAGGAAAACCTATTGGTGTGGATGATGATCGCAGTCTGTTTGAGAGTGGCAGTCACAGTCCTGTTGAGGTTCTGGTCCTTCTCTCAATCTGATGACTAGCACCCGAAGTCCCCAAACCCCAGGATTATATACACTCAGGTCCAGGTGGGAATGGCCAGTACCTCCTCCAAGGCAGGGAGTTCCACAATGGGTGATTTAAGTCTGTGAGTCATGGGATATTTTTGGAATCATTGATGGCCCATTAGCAGACACGACCCCTCAGGCTGGGTGCGAAGGTGCTAATGCAACTAAGTTTAAACTTGGAAATTAAATATTTCTTAGTGCTAGGATTAAAAGAAGTATAACACTGACTTGATAAATATATACAAGTATATGTGGATCTGTACACATTCTGTACCTAAAAAAAAAAAAAATAAATCCTAAAACAAACCCCAAAAGATTGCTAGGATTACAAACTCCAGGAGTCAAAAATCTGAGCTCATGATTTTCCTGTGCATGAGCTTCATGAACAAGCGATTCATATCACGCTATGAGCTAATTTTCCACTCCATAGAAAACACAGGATAGTATTTGTCATTATTTTTATGGATCCAAGATATTATATCATGCATGAAAATAAACATATGAAGTAAATAAGTCAATAATCAGATCAAGTCAGTCGTATAACTTCATCAGTAACATGATCTTCTATACTTAAAACTTAGCCAATGGCCTACTTAAACTTGTACAAAAACATTCCAAGATAATACTTATTCTGCAGTCAAAAACATTCAGAAAACTGAAATGTGTAAAGTTTCAGATTATCAGCAAACCAAATCTAATTTTTCTATCTATTGAATTTAATCACTTATGGAAGGAAGATTTTGTTTGTTGGTTTTTAACAAATTTAAAAAAAACAGTTCTTCTTTCTAAGCCAGACTATTAAATTTAGAAATTCCAAACTCCTTGTTTATTTTCAATCACCTGATCATTCTAGCACATAATTTGGGGAAACACTGAGATTAAAAAGAGAAAAAAAACAACCTAGAATTAAATAAGGCAATTTCTTTCTTTCTCTGGGACTTGCACTGTCTTCTTAGCCATTGCAATACTTCCCATGGAAGCTCTCTATATGACTTGTTCAGTTTATGTCTTAAATAATACATTGCAGTTACTTCTGAGGGATTTGCGTAAGCTATGGAGAGTACTTAAATGAATTTGTATATTCGTGAATGATTAAAATAGACATAAAAATTCCTGTTATTGAACAATCAAGGTGCAAACCTAAAAGTATGATAAAACAGTATTTCTTTGCTAGCTTCCATAAATACATGGGTATTCGAGGATGACCTTATCCAAATTACTTGCCTACATACACGGATAAACTTTATCTATTGCACTAATACATAGCAATCTATAGAAATATTTTTCCAGACAACAATGAATTCCAGCACTAATTAGTCAATACTAAAATAAAAGGTCATGAAAATAACAGGGGCAATTATTCCATTTCGTCAGGAATTGATATCTGGTATGAACTTTCTGCCAAAACTTAGTTTATTTTCATGCATCTCTCCTATAAAATTCAAAAAGAATTATGTGTCCTGGACACCTGCACTACTGTATAACTGTTTTCTGTCTTCCAGTCTGTGAAAATAAACTTAGGTACTTAGGTTACATGCAGATCTACAACAGAACAGATTAATTCTTGAAGTTTTTAATCACAAAAGATACAAGGTAGTATTTGCTGTATGAAAACCTGAGGCACTTGACATTGTGTAATTTCTTGGAAGGAAACCTCCCCATATTTTTTGTTTGAATATTCAAATATATTTGCAATTTTTTAATAATGGTAAATAAACTAGTAAATAATGGTTTAAATTACAGTTAGAACAATTATGTAGGGCCTTAGAAAAGCAATAGCAAAACCAAACAGAAATTCCAGAGATTTTAGTAATAAAGAGTATTGGAAAGCTAGAATAGATTGCCTGGACAACCTGTGGAATTTCTGTCACTCAGTTACCAAGGACCAGTTTGACACATAACTGTCAGGCATGAAATAAGCATAAATAGTTCTAAGGGCAGAAGGATGGACTAGATGACCTCTTGAGATGCCTTCTAGTCTCCTCATTCTGTAATCAAATTCCCAGAGATCTGTTCCTACAGTCCTAACACACTCAGATTTTACCAAGTCCAGTTAAAATCAGCAGCACAGGAGGAACTTCTTGCAGTTAGACTATTACTAAGAATGCTAATTAAATAAAATTCATGGGGCACAGGTTCTAAGTTAGTCTATACAAGTGTACATCATATGTCTTTTGCTGAAGCTTAGGTATCCTGTAATCAAACATTTATATTCATTTGACAAGAAGGAGAACAGCCATGAAAGCGTTTCTTTCATCTAATGAATATGACATTCACCTGGGAGAGAAAAATACTGTTTCTGTGTTCCCTGGTTTCTTTCTGAGCCATTTATCTTGTTCCCTGGTGATTGGCAAATGGGCATACATGAGGCCTGCAGTAGTGAACTAGAGGGTATGAAGGGTTATTGTAAGCATCTGCTTGTTTATACAGCCAAATTGTTCAGGGTGTGTTGGGCACCAGATAAGTAATTGATGGGTCAGAACTACCGTGTGTGTGTGTGTGTGTGTGTGTGTGTGCGCGCACATGTGTGTGTGGGCAGAGGACCAGGCCTTCAGCACCCTCTTGTGTCCAGTGGTCAGCCAAGATGGCCACTGGGGTCTGCAGCCACGTGGCATGAAAGGTGCATAAGAAGTCTGTTAATAAATAAAGCCCACCTGGAGAGAATAGCCACAGTAGATAAAGAGGTCCACATGAGGTCTCCATTTTGTTGTAGCCTGCTCTCCAGAAGCTGTCAAGATATGACCTCTTAGTGGTAAGTATATCTTTCTCTCTTTATTCTTTCTTCTCTTAATATCTCTTCCTTCACTCTTTTCTTCCTCTTGTAGGTAACCTAAACACCTGTTTTCTGCATTTCACTTAAGTAGCTGGTATGTCACTTAAGTTGAACAAAATTTTGTGTTTGCTGAGTGTCACCAAGGTTCTCCACTCTATAGCAATGCTGGTAAGTCCTAGTAATCTGTTGCAATGGTTTTAGAAAGTTGCACATTATTTCTATAAAACCTTTTTTGACAAAAGGCCTATTTACTCACCAAGTTAAAAAAAAAAAATCTATTAAAGTGTAGTTTTTCTCCAAAGGTAAACTCAAAGTATCAAAAAAAGAAAAAAAAAAAACACCTTTGAAAGAGTTTATGTGAGCAAAATCTCTTGGATTCTAAAATCTATACCTGGTAAAGCTAGACTGGGGGGTAACAGGGTGACCCTGGGGCAGTATCTGAATGAGCAAGATAGAACTCTCCCCAAAAAATTCTGTGTAAGGTGGTAGCTTGGGGTCAATCCCAAAACTGAATCTGAACATTATCCAGGCTTTAAGATTCAAACTTTCAACCATTTTTTCAGCACTGAAAACTTGGTTCCTCCATCAATTATATAGTGTTAATTTTTAAATTAAATTAAAGCTTATTGCAAAGTAGGACTTGGGCACAAATTGCAGCACAAAAGAGCTCATACAATGAATATTACCTTCAGATGTGCCTAATGATATAAGATGCTTCCATTATCAAAATATAAATTTCTTTGTAACTGTGCTTATGTTTTCCTTTTGCTAAAGCTGACCTATATGAACAGTGAAGAGCCTAAGTCCTGTTTAAATCACAAGAGGATTCAGCAACTAGGGGAAAAAAACAAAAACAAAAACAAACAAAAAAACCCCCCAAAAAACAACAAACCAGAAGAAATATATGTTCATGCAGGTGCTGGTGTAGACATGTTCTGTGGTTGCACTCCAAGTCTTGTTATGGGCAAAAGGGTACCCGTCAGACACATGGAAACAAGAATTCCTTGTTCATCCAACTAATATTTGAACAGTGTACCAATCAACATTATCTAATTATTGTGGAAAAGCCTCACTAATAATATGGTTACTGTTGCTACGTAAAACATCCTAGTGTCTCCCCCTTTCCTATGGTGCCATTCTTCGCCAGCTAACCTTCCTCTGAATCCCAAACTTAACAGACTTGTTTTCCTTTAAGCATGATTCAGGGTGCAAGGTTGCAACTAGTCAGCATCATCCTGTGCTTTTTTGCTAGGAGTATGATGCTCATAGTGGAGGATTTTTCTGGTTGTGCCAGCTTTTATCACACAGTTAAATTGATTATGTTTTCTTTTACTGATTTGCTCCCTTCTTTACAGTTACCATCTAAAGTCTTACCGCTGCACAACAGCCTCCCCAGTCTCAGCTGACAGAAAGCTACTGTTCATTAAGAAGTAACTGCCTAGGGGCATCAGATACTTGCCATATGTAGTTTTCCCAGGGCTTCATTTACAACAGTCAAGCAATAGACAATTGGTCACTGGGGATTTTTTTAAAAACTCAAACCATCTCAGTCCAAGGAAAGACTGAAAATGTAAAGTGAGACTCACTACTGTCAAGTCAATTAAATATATGGGATATTATTCTAGCACTGCTTTTAATACACATTTTTAGTCTCATATTGAAGTTTCAGCTATTATTATGTTAAAGTTCAGTTTTAATAATTTTTGAGCAGTGAAGGAAAATAGTTTTCAAGAGTCATCATTGGACTTCACTGATTAAAAAGTGCGCATTTGTGTGTGTGTGTCTGTGTGAGACACTCTCATCTCATATTAAATCTGGTGCAGTGTAGTGAACAGAAAAGTATGCAAGATTCATGGGGCCTTGACCTGAAAAAAAAACCAAGAAAAACAAAAATTAATCTTCTTGGAGTTTACTGAACTCAGGTAACAATCAGGGAGTTGTGGCTTCCGTCCTTGAGTCTCAGCATTACATATTTTTATTCATGCAATGATTATTTAATGGAAAATGCAGAAATAATACAGAACTCAGATGCTGCTGCATAAAAGATGAAGGCTTTACCAATATTGAGCATTAGAAATAGATGAGAAACTTTCTGTTTTCTAAATAATTTCATCCAGATCTCCTATGTCAGGTATACTCTGTATGCTTATCACAGATAAGGGAAGTTAAGACTGTTGTTACATAAAAGAAAGTCAGACACTAGTTCTTCTCCCAGAGACCAAGGTATGTAAATTTCCTTCTGTCTACTCTGCTTGGGACAGAGTCAAGTTTATGACTAGTTCTACCTCACCTCGAGGTTAGTTTTACCTCAGCAATGGTATACACAGCACATTTGTCTTAGAGAAAACTATTGTAAGCAATCCAGACCAGAGCTATGGAGTACAGTAACATCCAAGCAAGAGAGGATGTTGAAGATGAAAATGCTTGAATTTCTTGGAACTATTTTTTTTTGTAGAACATGCATATCTTCCAGTGACTCAGCTAGTTTACCAGAGTGGGAATCTAATACCGTATGTTATGCCAAAAGCAAATTTGTAGACATACAGAAAATATTTACAAGTTCTTTGATTCTATGTTGTACATCTAAGGAGTTCTACTTCCCTTTCTAAAAAAACAATTATTTAGAAGCTATCTCTAAAAAACTTGTCACATAATATTAAAACTGTATTTTTTAGTAGAAACTCTCCACTGACACTGCTGTAATTTTTATGGCCTAATTATCATATCCTGTCTTCTAGCATTCTTTAACCCAAGAGAAATGTTTTGACTTCTAAAGAAAGTCTACTCTCTCAAGTTGTCATATTCATGTTTCTAATGTGAGAAATTAAAGTAAACAATATTTTACGGAGGATCAAGGACACCACAAGACAATCAGTATGATTTAGGTAGAATGCCCTTTATTAATACACTGCAAATGGTTTATATAGGGTTAAGACTACCTGCTAAGTAGTTAAAGTGAATCTCACACCATTAAACTACAATTCTAATTGGTTATAATCCACATCTCACAACTCCAGTGTTTTGATGAAAACATCTTGACTGTTCCCAGGTGAATCTCTAGCGTTCTGTGAGAAAGTCTGAGGAGTTGCTTTGTGAACTCCTGGGGAGTGTTTCCTCCTTACCACTCTCCACTTAGATGCATAAAGTTTAGACTTCTACATCTAAATATCTGCAGCTAGAATGTAATCTCATTGAAAGTCATTCCATTTTACCCAGCCAAAGGATGACTATAAGAAAAAGAACAAAAAAATCTCAACTAATAAAACTGATCAATCCAGTGCTATTCACTTTTTAAAGAACATACACATGCTAACATCTCTCCTCCTATTTCTAGAGCCATTTCTCAGCATATAGGCAACTAAGATAATGAGTCAGCATTGACAATCTTGATGGCATTTGTTTTTTGAGCAAACCCCTAACAGGAACCTAAATATCTCAGACTAAAAATATATATTTGCCTATTTTGTTCAATAACTGAGAACTGTTCTACAAGTGCTTAAGAAGAGTATATGTCAAATTATTGAAGGAAGTAGTATTGGTTTTGTAGGAAATTTTCTCAAGGCACAAAATACATTTCTGGTAATGTAACATGGAACACTGCAGTGTATTCAGGATCTGGAATAGTTAAGTT
Source organism: Hafferia zeledoni (assembly GCA_035583235.1). Lineage (NCBI taxonomy): Eukaryota > Metazoa > Chordata > Aves > Passeriformes > Thamnophilidae > Hafferia > Hafferia zeledoni. The sequence goes on along the minus strand of JAWWEV010000001.1, from coordinate 62,596,823 downwards.
CAGCCTTTGCATCAGTGAATGTCTATTCAAGCAGAGTGGTTCTTCATGAAAAAAAAAAAAAGAAAAGAAAGAAAATAGAGCTGGGAAATATCTCCTGCTAGCAAATGCCCATGAGAATAAATGTATGGTTACAAATATCTTCAATTAATGAAATAAGCTGACTCCAAGAATTTAATCTCCTGGTGAGTGTGTGTTTCTTTTCCATAGCTAACTTTAAAAAATCTAATAATGTTACCTCAACCTACACACTTTTTTCTCCCTTGCTTTGTACTTCCATCATTTCCTTCCCTACTTCTCCTTCCCTAATAACCCACCCTCCAGAAACAAAATGTGAGCAAAAATACTTTCAAATATTCATCAAAATTAGATAATTAATTTCACTAAAATTACACCCTGAAATACTTCTTCAATTTGAATATTTATTAAATACATTTCTTCCAGACCTAATATCTTGCATGGCTATGTCATAAAATATTTCAGATGACTCTGCATTATATGCTTTAGCTCTTACATATTGACAAATATTTTCCAACAGAGCAATAAAACTATTCTGTGAAAATCCAGGGAGAAATTATGAATAAATATTGATACCCTCACTTTTGCTGATAGCTAAGAATACTCTTTGGAAAACAGCAACTCAGGAAACAAATCACTATTGCATTACCAAATGTATTATGTGGGGGTTTGGGGGTTTTGGGAGGTTGGGGTTTTTTGGTTTTGTTTTTTTGTTTGGTTTTTGTTTGTTTGTTTGTTTGTTTGTTTTGTTTTTGTTTTTTGTTTTTTTCCAATTTAGATTATAGAGTTTAAAGGCACAAAATTTTTATTATTTTCTTATGGTATTTTGCAAAAGGCAGATTGTGCCATTTTTCAGTGACAAAAAAGCATCTATAAGAATAATACTCTCTAATGAAAATGCACAGCAAGTAGTAGAAGGAAAATTGTGTCATCATTCTCCTTAATAATTTTTAATTTAATTTATAATATTATCAAGACATTCATAAAATACTCCATCCTAAACTGATGATTTCAGCAAAAAGAGTGCTTAAAAATTGGAAATTATTCACAAAAGGCTTAGAAGAGTTGTAAGAAGTTTGAAACTGTACATCAATTATCAAAACTTAGATGGCAATGTGGTACATATTAATTAAGAATCATGATTATGTGTTTACAAAAATGTTCCAGATGAGGTAGATACTACCATTTGATTCAGAGATTATATTTACTGGTTCACCTGTGTTATGAAAAAATATGAGAAAGGCAGATTCTAACAGTCCCATCTGGCTGTAAACCTGTGAAGTAAGCATCAGATAATCTCCTTCAAATATTATAAGTATTAAACAACTAGCAGTTATCTGCTATATATAATATGTATGCATAAAATATCGTACCTCAAACAAAGGTCTTCCATTAGCTAATGTCATAAGGATTGTTCATTTGGCACTGAATTCTGCAGTACTTCCTGAGTCAATGCTCAGATTCATTCCAGCTCTGAACATTCGAATTTGCCTTCAGTTTTGACAAATATTTTAATCTGTTTTACCTGAGACCTAGCATCAAAAGGATCTTGTTCCCATCTTATGAAGTCAATCAACTGAAAAATTGTCTAGAGATATCTCATTCTCCACTGGTCATAGAGAAAAGATGCAGTAATTATGATTCTACTCATTACACAAGTAATACAGGAAAACATTAGAAAAGTTTACAGTTAAGAAATACTATTGAAAATTATTTTCTACAACAGTGTGATTTAACAGATCAAACCAGTACAAAATATGTATTTTTGTTGAATCTTGTAATAAAATAATATTTCAGCCAGAGTGTAGAAAATAATCTGTTTACATAAGTATCTCAGTTACAGACTGCTAGCAGAAATCTGACAGCTACCACAGTTTCATTTCCTAACTCTCACTCAGTTACGGAGAGAGAGTTAAAAAAATCTTTGACTCTAATTGAGCGTCAGACTTCCTGACTTATTTGTTGTCAGTAATAGAATGAAGAAAATTGAGTAGACCTGTGGATTTAATTAAACAATAATGACTTTTCCTCAGACTTCTAGCAGTCATAAGGAAGTTAAATGCCTCCCTGACACCCAATCCCATCAGATCTTGGAAGCTAAACAGGGTCAGGCCTGGTTGGTACTTGGATGGGACACCTCCTGGGAATACCAGGGGCTGCAGGTTCTAGTCCTGAGGAGCTTCACTGTCACCATCCAAGCTTGCTCGGCTGTGGAAGATGAACCTTAGGAGTTAAAGGGTGGGGCCAGTTGTGCACACGCTGTGCGTCACCTAAAAATCCACTGCACAGGCTTGAAGGACAGACACACGTGGGTAGAGCCCTTCTCAAATCTTTGTTTGCAAAGCCTAGCCATATACAGTAGTCATAAAATGATACTGGATATATAAGAATTGTTTTTAGATTATTATTGCTATTGAATTTTAAGCAATATTATAAACTTTTACCTTTAAAATGAGGACATTGGAAATATTTTTTTTTTAATTTTCATAAGCTGCTGCTTAAATCAGGTTTTATAAAAGCTCTCAAAATACAAAGGTAAATTACTGCATAGGCTGGAAACATTAGGAATTGGACTTTCTAGAAAAGACAAGGTAGTATATAGATTTAACAGATCATTGTCCCAACATAACCCTCTTTGGTGGACTAACTTCTTGTATAAACAGGATTTTTTTTCTGAATACTCCTGATCTTTACAGCTGAATTTTCTTTGACAATGCAAAGAACAATTTATACCAAGAAACCTTGATTTTCTGTGTGAAAGAGATTCAAGAAAAAGGTTTAAAAACACACTTACTATGGCCACTTAATGCTTTCTCCATTATAATAAGTATTTTAAGACTGGCTATGAATCCAGAGCCAAGTTCCATTAAATCTGGTATTGCTTTCTAATCATTGCTATAGTTATTCTTGGTGCTCTTTGTCCTCATTTTGTTACACTATTAATTAAATAAATAATATACTACATAGTAAGGTAAAATTCAGAGAGGGAAGTGTTCTCAAACCTACAAGTTCCAACTTCTTATACCACCTAATTTTGAAAGAAATCAACATAGAGTTAGGATTTAGAAGTCCTAATTCTGAGATGTTGATACTTTTGTAGGTATTTTTCAACCTCTTCCTTTATGTCTCTCACAGCTAATTTCAAAGGGATTTGTTAATATCTCTGAACTGTTTTGAATTCACCCCACAGGAATCTATTACGTTTTTTGAGCTGAATACACCTGCCAACACAGCTGTACACAGAATCACAGAATATGCTGAGTTGGAAGGAACCCACAAGGATTGTCAAGTTCAACCCTTAGCCCTGCACTGGATCATCCCCAAGAGTGACATCCTGTGCCCAAGTCCAAATGCTTCTTGAACTCTGTCAGTCTTGGTGCTGTGACCATTTCCCTGGGGAGCCTGTTCCAGTGCCAAAACACCCTCTGGGTGAAAAACCTATTTCTAATATCTGATTTAAAGCTCCCCTGACACAACTTCAGGCCATTGCCTCAGATCCTGGAACTGGTCATCACAGAGAAGAGATCAGTGCCTGTCTGTCTTCTTCCTCTAGATTACAGGAATAAAATTATCCTTGTTTTTATCTTTTTTGCCCATTCAAAAGTCTTGTCATTTTGAAGATGAATTATAGTAATTTTTCACAAAATATAACCTTTTTATAAATAAAAGATAAGACAAACTTCTGAATTAACTTGACCATGTATTTCATTATATTTACCTACATATCTAGGGATCATATCTAAGGAGTGAAAATTATTACGTTGACAAATGGAAAACTTTTGGAAACAAAATTCAAAACCTAATTAAGTCTGAAAATAGGACAATTTGAACTTCTATTACTGAATCTAGTTAATTAAAATACAAAAGCACATAAAATCACAGCCATTTTAGAACACTGAAGTGCACGATTAAAATTTAGTAAGCTCCTTGGGTTTTATAGATGAAGTAATAGAAATGACAAATTTAATGTATTTCTTTTGTGTGGAATAGAGTCACGTTCAAAGTACTAGCACAAAATAATGTCCACTAGACAAAATATTAATGAACTCTCTAAAACAATGTAGAACAAATACATATTCATGAGTATGCTATCAAAGTGAAGTAGTTGATAATAATGAAGGTATTTTATCAGTAATCACTATAATTTGTTTTCCCATCATTTGTTCAGTTTATCATGCAAAATGACTTGTTTTGATTAGGTCTAATTAAAACTGCAGCAGAGGCAGCAGATTGCTTAACTTTTGTTATTTATATGGTACATTTTGCTATGCAGTTTCACTTAATAAAAGAGAGCTGTTGGATAATGAAATAAAGTTTTTATGCTACTCTGATAAGTGTTAATAGAGATCTGAGACTATAGACAGTGGTGGAAAACAGTAAGTTTCAAGAGTCTTTCGATAATACACTGCATTGACAGACTCAGGAAAGATGTATTGAGGTTTTATTGAAATTATATTTAACTTACTGCAACAAGAGGATGATACAGTAAATAAAAAAGGATCACATTTGCCTGCTTCCTGAACAATTTTAACAACTTTAGCAAGAACAAGAGACAAGCAGGGTCATAGATTTGTAGATTTTTTTTTTGCTAGAAAAAAGAACGTTAGGTGAAATTGCTCACACCCATAAGGGTTGAAGACCCCCCAACATCTGTAGGCAACCTCTTCCAGTATTTCATCTCTGTCATGGTAAAGAAATGTTTCTTTTTATCTAAACAGAATTTCCCATGGTCCAAGTTGTTCCTATCATTGCCTTCCTCCTCTAAGAAGTTGGGTCCATCTTCTCTGTATCCTTTGTTAGGTAAGTGTTGACAGCAATGAGGTCTCACCTGAGTTTATATTCTCCAGGCTGAAAAAGCTCAGACCATTCAGCTTTTCCTCATAGGCCATGTGCTCCAGTCACCATCTCCAGTCCAGTTTGTGGCCTGTGCTGGACTATGTTTCAATATCCTGCTTATGCTAGGGAGACCAGAACTATACCCAGTGCTCCAGATGTGGTCTTAGAGTTCCAAATAATGGAGAAGGTTCATTACATATTGTGACTAGGTGTTTTTTTTTGTTGTTACAACGCAGGATGCAGTTGGCCTTCTTCAATGCCAGGGCACAATGCTGATCTGCTGAACTTGTCCAGCCTGACTCCCAGATGTGTTTATGTATTGGTGCTTGGGTTTATTTCTTCTTTGATCCAGGACTTTTAATTTCCTTTCATTGATCTTAATGGAGATACAGTTAACCCATTTCTCTGGTCTGCTGAGGTTCCCCTGAAGCATACCACTACCTTTGATCACCCTGACACCTCCTTTAAAAGCAGTGTCATTTGTAAGCTTGATTAAAGCGCACTCTCTGACATCAACATGTTCATTAAAGACACTACAAAATATTGGTCCTACTATTGATTCCTGATAAAAATCATTTGATGCTGGCTACCAGCTGCACTTTCCACCAAAATTTGCAACTCACTGTGTCTAGTAGTTTTCATCAGTCATTTTATCACCCATATATCCAGCCCATACTCATCAATTTGATGAAAAGAAGGATATGGGAAAGCGTGTCAAAGACTATACTAAGGCCTAGGCACACACAAACCACTGTGTTCCCCTTATCCACTGTGGTCAATAGATGAATGAATGGAATAGTAAGGTGGAAAATAGGAAATTTCAAGAGGTGGATGGTAGAATTTCAGAGATCATATTAATATGGACTATTTGGGAAGGGTGGGGAAAGGAAGGGTCATTTGTTATCCAGGGACAGATTTTTTTCTTTCAAAATGATAAAAGATAAGCAAAGAGCTGAAGTGAAAAACTAAATCAAGAACAATGTTAGTAATGGTTGCCTTCAGTTATGAAGCAAGCCTAATATTTTTACAAAGAAGTCAAAACAAGGTTCAGTTTTTCCAGTGTTTTCTCTATATTGTTATAAAGGTTGATGCAGAAAGCTATGTTTATAAGTAAGGCTTAAGCATTTGCAAGGAGAAATTATTTTAAAAATTTATTAAGTTTGAACTGGTTTGTGCTAGGTCAAAACTAAGTGTCAATATATACTATAGAATGATTTATCCAAAAGTTCTTTGATCTCAAAGAGTAATGTAAAACCAGGCTATGTGAACATATATGCATATATTAAAAAAAAAAAAAAAAAAAAGTTCTATTTTTTCACATCTCAGACGGAGCTTGTATAGAGCACATAGTTCATTTACATGGTCAAAGTTAGAAAAGACATTTTTATTAAGATAAAGATGCTTTTACAAATTTGAACAAACTTTACAAACTTAAATTGTCTTATAAAATTCTATATTCTTTTAAAAAAAAGCAATCAACCAAAAGAAAAAAAAACAACCTTGGTTCTTCAAAACAAAAGTGGGGTAAAACTCTCTGAGATTTAGTGTGTAAACCTCTATAAAGAACACAGCGTTTGAATATAACTAAACCAAACAATCTCTAAGTAGCTATAGAATAAGTTGTTTGAAATTATTTATTGTTTATATATTTATCAGAAAAAAATTTAAAGAAAGCATAGCTATGGCAAATCATCAAATTAGATAAACATGGATTCTGATTGAAAAAAGGAACAGATCTTTACTATAAATTTAGAAAAAGACATTGAAAGTGCCATAGATCTCATCAGACAACACTTAGCAACAGCTTCCACCATATCTGTGGTAGAAACATTAAGCAGCCATAATCACTTTCTCTCAGTCTTGTGTTACAGTCCAGGAGACTTAAATGCCTTCCTTGGCCAACCCAAACTCTCTGTGGATCCTTTTGCTGGTGTTTCAGCAGCTTGGCTTTGAGTCAGCTCTCTGTTTCAGGTAAATGCTCTTTCCCTCTCAGGAGCCTTCTTTTGTTCATTTCTATTGCTAACTCTATACTCTGTTTTTCTCATTCCCTTCCTGTTCCCAGTTGTTACTCCACACCTTTTTTCCTGGATGGCCACATTCAGCTGTGTTTGTAAAAGAAACCAGTTTTCTTTTCTCCAAAAGGTCCCAGCAGACTGCAGCAGCTAGGGCAAGGCAGACAGGTATTCCCTGTTACAGTCTGCTGCCTCATCACAGTCATTTTCAAGAAAACTGGTAGTGAACAAATCAAGTCCTTGTACAATACACTGAAATTAGTCTGTCTCATGTCTGTAGTTTAATTCTCTTTAGACAGCAAATAAAAGTAGCTGTTCTATATTCTAGCTGAGAGCTCTGATCATTTTCTAAAGGGCGGAGACTATGATTTCTTTAAAAATTACTCCTTTCAGTCCCTCTTGTAAAGTTCAGAACATCAAAAGGAAGAATTCCTTGCAACTAAAATGACTGATTTTCATAGTGAATATGGTTTCAAATGCCTGTCATCTACCATTTGAATAGCTGATGCAGTAAGTTTAAGGAAGGAAGAAAGAAAATGTTGGAAACTGGAAATTTGTCATACTCAGATAATTTTAACTCCATTGTAGTACTTATTATTTAATTTAGTCTCAATCAGTAGGTTACAGTAAGCCACATACACTTGATTGAAATAAATGCCACATATATATATTAATGTACAGATTTATGTATCATAGTACAGAAGAAAAACCATTCAGTAAAAAATCAGATACACTGTTTTAATAGACAAGATGGGCTGAGCTTTTATAACAAATATATTTTCTAGGATTTCTAGCTTTTAGGATACCTTACTAAACACAGAAGTCATATTTTCAGGGTTTTATTTGCCTCAAGGCCTAGTGTTGATGCACTATAAACAATGGCATATACTGCATTAAACTACAAATTTAAAATAAAACAGATTTTATTGATCTTCTACATTCCAATGTCAAATGTTTACCAGTTAAACTGGTTGAATTTGACATGTATATGGGTTAAATAGATGGTCTGGTGTGGTTGGATGAGAGTTTGCAGGAAAAGAAAAAAAAAGCAGAAGGGGGAGAAAGTATGTATAAATCTCTTATTTTTTTCAGTAACAGAACTGTTGCTTAGCTTGTTCCATCTTTACACTTTGGTAGTGTGATTGTTATAGTTCGTCAGTTCAGTACATGAGGTGATACCAGGTCTCAAAATATGATGATACAATATTGAAGAATTACCATCCAGTGTACAGAGTAAACAAGAAGGGGGAAAAAACTAAGTGTGAGGAAAAGAAAGACCCAAACTCTTGTCGAACATCCTGCAATGTTTCACAAGAAAGACTGCATAAAAGTTTCAGACTTCAACCAAAAAGGCTTATATCAATACATTTAGTGGTGGTAATACTTTAAGAATTTTCCTTTTAGAGTTGATTCATGAGGGAAATATAGAAAATCAGATTGATTAGGATCAGATTAAAATAAACCAGTTTCATTCAATCTTATTCTGGGAAAATTGTGGACAATTTTTGTGTCCTTTCAGTTATTTCTTATAAAAACATGTGCAGTGGTGTTATCTATTTCAGGTGATGTGAATAATCTACTTTAATTTGTGTTTTCTCTTAATGTAGCTGGAGATTCGATGCATTTAAGATAACTATAAGCAGGATAGTAGTTGCCCAGATATGTATGTCTATAAACCACAGGCTGGAAAAAAAATTGCCTCAGCTCCCATCACGTTCGACAGAGTTTTGATAGGGTAATGATGGAAATCACATATAAAGCTCTGGGAACCTGTTGGAAGAGGTGGTCTGTATGTTACAGACATCAGGAGAAGCACCAGGATCTCCTCGTGAATATTGTTAATCATGGCAGCTCTTTGATACGCAGAGGATACTGTGAAGCTTGTATAAATCCCAAACCAAAGTCTTCTATTACTTAGGCTGAAGGTTTTATGATTACGGAGGCTTATATTGTGGTCACAAGTAGCAGACCCATTCCTGGTCATCCCTTAGAATCCCTGGAACAACCCTTTGTTATGAACATGATGAGCTCTGAAAAGAGACTGAAGCCCAAGACTGGCAATTGTTAAAACTCCCCCTCCACAGAGAAAAGACAGAGCAGGTCAAATCATTAGTTATCATTTGAATCATATCTCTCTTCTAGCTCACCTGAGTGTTTCTGAGAGCACTAAGGAGGAAGTGAAGCTGTGGTGACCAAGTTTTTGATGACTTGGACAGGTGAGGAGTTGTATCCTCTTTATCCTCCTGGATCTGCTGACTGAAACTTCCTGGGACAGTTATGTCACCTCATGAATTTGAAGTTAAACTGGAATTTATAGACTCTGTTCCTTGAAGCTGTACCCATACCAAGGAGTTAATTTAAAATGAGAATGCATATTCAAACAGCTATGAGAGGGTGAAGCCATAAAAGCCTTGCAAATATGAAAATATGCAAATTTCAAATATTCTAATTTTAATTGATTTGTGTCTTTTGTACAGAGGAATTGTTTTACTTTTTTCCTTTTGTTTGTAGTGCAATAAATTCAGAATTCTGATGCTTAAATAATATTTTCTAACCTAAATGCTCCATTAGCTTTCCTCTAGAAATAAATTGGTGTTCATTCCAAACATCACCTGCAATAAGATTTAATATCCATTCTGATAACTTAATACAAAAACAGCCATACACATTCCCACTGACTCTCTGATGGTAGCGTATTAATAAGCACAAGGGAAACACACATGTGGATGTATACTCTTAATGTAATCTCAACTTAATGGCTATGGAGATGTTGATTCAGGGAATGATCAACTGGCTTCTCCCCATCTCCCAAGAGTAGAACATCTGAGCTCTCCAAATGTAAAAATATATCTTCTGTACAAGAAATAAAAGGAAAATTTACTTTCTCATCCCATTAATGTTGAGTTGTTGTCTCTGGTGAGACCCCAGCTGGAACGCTGCATCCAGCTCTGGGGTCTCCAGCATTGAAAGGACTTCTGCCTGTTGCAGCAAGTCCAGAGCAGGGCCACCAGGTTGATCAGAGGGTAGGAGCTCCTCTCTTATGGAGAAAGGCTGAGTGAATTTGGTTTATTCAGTCTGGAAAAGAGAAGACTGCAGAGTGACCTAATTGCAACCTTCCTGTACCTCAGGGGAGCTTACAGGAAAGACAGAGAGCGATTATTTACCAGGGCATGTAGTGACAGGACAAATGGGAATGGTTTCAAACTGAAAGAGGGTAGGTTTAGATTAGACATATTAAAATCTTTACTGGGAAGGTGGTGAGGAACTGGAACCAGTTGTCCAGAGAAGTTGTGGATGCCACCCCTGGAATTGTTTAAGGCCAGGCTCGATGGAGCTCTGAGCCATCTGATCTAGTGGAAGGTGACCCTGCCCATGGCAGAGGTGTTGGAAATAGATGGTCTTTAAGGTCCCTTCTTACCCAGCCCATTTTATGATTCTATGATTCTGTGATTAGCATTCTTTCTCTTTCATTCCACACTGCTGTTGAACAACATCAGTTTCGTGGCCTTCAAAGAAATTGTTTCTGATATGCCTCCATGTACATATATGGAAAACAGAATAAATTATTTAAAGAGATAACACACATGCAAATTCCTGAAATACTTACATTTTGTTGTATTCCAGGTAGACCCTAAAGTAGCCCAAGCTGGATTTATTGTTGATAGGCCTTCCTTCCTGTTAGTTAGCTGAGTTTTAACGTGACTTGGAGGCCACAACAAGGTCTGTCACTACTTTAGGCATATTCTAAATGCATAGTAAGAAAAAGAATAAAAAGAAAAAAATCCTAAATCAACAAAGCCATGGACGTAATGAAGTGTGGAAGTTAATAATTTTTTTTTAGTTTTGAGCAGACTGGTTCAAATAAGATTTTCATTGAGCTCTACTTGGAAATAATATTTAAATAAAAAGGGGGATATAGTACCATGGAATGTTAAATTAGTCCTAGAAGCCTACAAATTATTTTATTTACCAAAGTTCTGTAAAACATTTGACCAGTTTACAATGTAGAAGGTCCTTGTTCACTCCCTGTGCCTCCCCTCCCCGCCCCCTCCCCGCCTCCCTGCCCCCCCCTGCCCCTTTACATTTGTTTTGGAAAAAATGTATATCATAATGTTATTCTTTTTTTCAGGAAGAGACCAGAAAGCAAGGTGCACCCCTGCTTCTTAAAAAAATTGGCATTCACAAACTATTTTTTCAACACTTATTCTCTTGGGTATGTCTTTGCCTCTTGACTGTTATCCTAAAGTGCTTGCACTAGGTGTTCCTGTTTGAAGACCTTACTACATGTATCTATTTGAGGGAGTGAATTCTTGTCTGTGCTATAGGAGTGGAGGCCATTTACTGCTCCTGAGCCTATAGACAAGGTTCAGAAGAGTTTTCAGTGGTGAATAGATAGCATTACCTGTGCTAAGGACAAGACGTCTTCATCTGGTCCTTGAACATGTTAGCAAAAGATGTTGGAAGCCTGAGCTTCATAAGTAGGTCTGGGGAGGTGAGGACTAGAGCAGGCAGGGGCAGGGGGTCGCAAAAGGAGAGTTGTGATAACCTCTTAGTAAGTATTTTAAAAGAATATTTCATCTGTAATGAATTGAGTAACTTTCTAGTTGCCTTGGTGACTCATGAGGTGATCTGCCATGCTCTGTTCTGTGATATCCTTCTGAATAATCTTATTAAGAAATTTATCCTGTACTGCTTTTAATCTTAGCAATCTGCTAAAATTAGACTGGGTCCTATTTACTGGATGAGATTTTAAGTCTTAAAATACTTTTTTTTTTTTTTACACACAGGAAAATGAGGACTTATCTTCTTATGCAATCACAACTTTTAAATGTGCAGTTTCAACATTTAAATTTTAACATCTCTGCTGATAATTCTAATTTTAAACCAACAATTAATGCATCTCTTTTTATGAAGATCTGATAATTACATATTAAGATTTACTGAAAAAAATGAAGCTAATTTTTTTATAATTCCGAGGATTGGTTGTGGGGCCTCCCTCTTGGATACTTCACAGTAGCTTAGTTCCATGGTTTCCACTTGAAAATGTATATATTAGTGTCTCTTGTTTCCTTAAGTCCATAACTAAAAATTCTATTTCCTTGAAGTTTGTAAAAAATGCTTCCTTTTAGATAATAGGACAGTAATGTAAATGACTTTTAATCCATGTTATCTGTTTACTAAATCTATCTTTTTGTGGGGTTTTCAGTTTTTGTGGGTTTTTTTTAGTTTGGGGTGGGGTTTTGGTGTTTTGTTTTGGGGGGGGGGGGGGGGTGGGTTTGAGTATTTTTGTCTAATTGCTTCAATATTTTATGTGGGGTTGACTTAGCTCATCTGTTGCCATTTCCCAGATGAAATGCTAATTAACCTTCCCCTAATAATCCCTTTAGAAAATTCCCATTGTGGACGCTCATGGGTGGTAAAGTCTGGTTTATCCTTCAACTCAATATAACTTTTTAATTTCATCCTTAATTTCATCTGCCACCAAGGGAGACCTCAAATTAAAATTATTAAACTGTCTGTCAGTTAGCAAGGATGTGTGAATAATTTGTCTTGTACCCAAACTGATAGGTATATGTTATGATTAAATGATTGTTCTTTATGCTAGACCAATATATTATGTTGGAACAGCTCATTTGTAAGTCAACACACTTTGAAATCTTGTGCATGGTGGGTGCATGTCCAGGAAGAATAGTGTTATCCAGTTCCCAGTTTAGCTTCAGGGATATATATTTCCATGCTACTTGTATTGAACTATCATATCCATACTGGACACTTGCAAGTGCAATGCTATAGAGTATAATTTTCAAGAGTTTTTTGTCTCATATAATAATTACAACTTGTCTCAGGTCTACCGCCCACTCACTGTTTTGTGAAACCATTTGGGTGATATATTTACTGTAACTGCTTACTATTAATATAAGTGTTTGTAATGGGCTATCAAATAATCTTTGCCTTTTCTATATAAACCTTATAGACAAATGCAGATAGGCTTCATAATGCTCTTAAAATCAAAACAAAAAAAAGTCAGTCACAGGTGTTCCACACAGAGGAACATTTTTCTTTTTCCACCAAGAATGTGGTATGGTGACAGGTTTCAAAATCAATCTGGTTTTGGTGTCATTGTGGTTTCACTGCAGTGTTTCAGTGTGATCAATTTTAACGTGCTGTGTAAAGAAAGGGCTTTAAACTGACTAAAACTGCAGCAATTGCAATACATCAAGTGCATAACAGGTTTGTATTTTTTTACTTAATTTTCATCTGATGGTTACTATGTCTTAGCTGGAAGTCAGTGCTTCACAAATAACACCTGATTGCAGGACAATTAAATTCACTCTGCATAAACAACTACTGCAACAAAGAGTTCATCTGTTCAACACATCCAGAGACTTTGACTGTAAAATCAGATCAGTATCTAGGTCCTCCAGTGTCTAACACAAGAAAAACATCTAAAAAAGCAATCAAATCTGCTATCTTTATGTGTGTCAGCACTCAGATTCATATATTAAAGACAGGGAAGAGTGTATTTATTCTGCATTGGTCTTGTCACAGAGGAAGACAGAGTGAAATACCAGCTTCCCATGACAAATGTGAAAGAAGACTGGGAATTTGTTGACGGAAGTTGATTAAAATATTTTTAACAGCATAGTTAGCCTTACTAACAACATTTGAGCTGAGAAATATTTATTTTTTCATATGCTGAACTAATTTCCTCTGTGTCACAGAGGAATTTATGATGAGCTGGCAACAAGAAGAGAATCTGTGTCATAATATTTAAAACACATTTCTCAGTCATGATGGGTGTAAGAAAGGGTAAGAAATATCTATTCTTAAGCTTCTATTTTAGGTCATGCTTGTGCATTCTGTACATGGTACTCTTGCAGTAGTGGAGGTCTCTGTCTCTGTCAAGGTCCTGTCTGACTGTTTCTCCACCGTGGACACGACATCACTTCCAACCTACCCTGTGTGCCCTAATCTGGCAGACAGCATGGACCCACCGGCAAGGGTTCCACTGCAGGCTTGACTTCTCCACAGTGTCAGGCCTCTGTGTATATCTATCCCCCTCAAAGGGGTTTCTGTTTTCACTATTGTCTTAATTTAGAGGAAAACTAAGATGTCCACCTAGATGAGGCAGGGGCCTTTCCCAAAAGCTACTACGGCCTTTGAAATTAATCTACTTTAATCAGAAAATGTATAGAAAAGGATAATAGTTCTTAACTACAAATATTTATATGACCAAAACCAGCACAGAACAAACAGTAATATCATAACCAAAACATTTAAAAGAATAGAGTTCTTTTTCTGCTCCTTTCAGTGCAGTTATATTTATGGACAGCAGAAGGCGATGCCACACCTCAGAATGCAGCAGCTTCAAGTGTCCCTCCTGGGTTCCAGCAAGGCGAAGACTAAAGGTAGGGAGAGACGCTGGCTCCAGTAACTCACATGGCAATGATGGCCGCAAGGACGTGGTGTAACCTTTCCCATGGGTAGTGTAGAGATCCTCTCCTACCATCCTTTCTCTGAAAAAAAAAAAGAAAACGTTGCGAGGTGTGCTGGGGGAAGGTAGGGTTTAGCAGCACTTCTGCAGATGATGACAGACCTCAGGTAGTTTGTACCGAGATCCAGGTACCCGTGAGTGCCCTCTCTCTCTGAACAGCACAGAGCATCCGGACTTGAGGGCTGAGCCAAAGGACCTGTCTCTAAGATGTTCCCACCAGCCAGCAAATGGTAGCTCCCATTCACAGCAGCTGCAGAGAAGTGTGTCCAGCACTAGGAAGAAACGTCTCTCCCTCCCCTGCCACACCTCCCCCAGTTATTAAGTTGGAATGTAAAGCAATCGGCCACCCTTTTTGTTAGCTGGGGTAGTGGGGGGTTGGGTGTTAGCTCCCAAAGTTCTCTGTTAGCAAAGGAGAGAAAAATTCTATGAAAGATTTTGAAACTATAACAACTATTTATTATTGTCTAACTTAGATGGTTCCCCTAACCAACAATGACCTTCGTGCTCATGTCACACAGGCTGGTTGCTTTAACGCTCATGCACACAGCAGAACATCTTGTCCCTTGAGACTCCCAGGTCCCATAACCTCTCCAGCAGCTGCCCAAGTCTCCCTGGTGCTTCTGATAATGAGCTCTTTCC
>JAWWEV010000001.1:62564935-62581726 GCA_035583235.1 Hafferia zeledoni | reverse complement strand
CCCAAGTCTCCCTGGTGCTTCTGATAATCAGCTCTTTCCATGGGTTCACCTTCAGAGACCCACTTCCCCATTCCCTAGCCTCCCAGGTCAGTTTATCTACTTGCTGGCTTGCCTGGTTTGCTCTTCACTAGCACTCACCCTCATTTGCACAACTACTCTTTCTCTAGTCAGTAACATGGGTCTGACTTCAGTCATTGGTGCTAACCATCCCCCGCCCCTCCCCCCCCTCCCCCACCCCCCCGCTTATCAAGGAGAGGGTCTCACACCCAGGAAAATAACTAGAAATGTATTTTAATGAGAGAATAGGACAGCTTGTACTGATTAGATGCAGGTATATCCAGACAGTTTTACCTACCCTTCAACTGTTTACAGACAACTTTTATAACTGTATCCCTCCATTTCTTTATGCTTATCTCCAAATCCCCTAGATATGTCCATTTCCTTTGATTCCTCCCCTACACTTCCCAAAATAAGCCTTGTCCAATCCCACAGTGTGTCTCATACCTCTAATTAGCAACATGCAACAACCTGAAAGGTGGTCTAGTGTTTACTCATCTTGATGGGTGTCATACCTAGACTACGTATCTGAGGATCTCCTGGGACAGCCCTGGGAGGGACGTGGACTGGATTTCCCCTCTTCTGAGTCCTTAATTTTTGCTGTCCCCAGCCTTTGTGCTCCTGTGCTCTCTGGACTTGTACAGGTAGGCCTTTGATAGGCTGCTGGTGCCTTGGATGGGATGGGGAGTAGCTAAAGAGAATATTATTTGGGTTTCCCTTTCTGCTACTGCTTCTCTCTACTCCTTTGTGAGTGTGCAGGTGAGCTTTCATTACATAACATATTCATTTGGGACAAAGACTTCCCACACATATTGAATAGAAAGTTAAATAATAAAATTATATGTAGAATAGCAGTTTCTTTTATAAACATCTTGTGAATAACCAGAAAGCAAGAGGTCAGGCAGCTGATATCAATATGTAATCCCACTGACTATTCCTTTTGACCTTGATTTGTAAGGCACTGTTTCAAAAAATAATTAGCTTTTTGTTTGTTTGTTTGTTTTTGTTTGTTTGTTGTTTTGTTTTTTTTTTTTTTTTTAAATTTATTTATACCTCAGAAATTCCCATTTATATTGTCATTAACTGTCTCTCAGATTTCGGGTTATGTCTCTCACTATGCAGTATGTAAAGTATGAAGATAATTTGTCCAGGATCTGGAGAAACGCAAGGAAACACACTTAGCCTGTACTTAAACTGCATTCATTAAGGGAGAGAGACATCCCAATACAACTGACAATTTTTTTCTGAGCGGACAACAGAAATATATAACTATGTTTTTTGAAGGGGAGGTAGGCAGATCACATCTACTGAAGTTATTAACATGAAAGACTCCCCAACTGAAGGCATTTTACATGCGACCCTACATGGGAATCTTTTTGTTTCACTCCACACATAGAATATTTTTGAGAGACTATGCAGGACTTGTCCATCCCATGGTGAAACAGAGTTGGTCTGTTTTCTAACGACTCTTCTCCCTCAGATGCTCAAAAACAAACCTTTCACTGATTGCATATGTTCTTCCATTTTTCTCATGAAGGAATTAATGGGGCACAAAGAGATATTAAAGGAGAATATTACACCTTTCCCTGAAGGAGAAACTGAATAAATATGGTGTACCACCTTTGGATTCTTCTGTACTTACATGCTTGGGTGACATAAAGATCTGCCTTAGGCATCCTTCACAAGAAATGGAAGGTACATGTTTCATTTGCTCTGCCAGTTCAGATATCAGAAACAATAAAATTAAAAAAATAGTTTTAAAAAGTATTAAAGAAGCACTACCTGATATATTGACTTCTTACTTTAAACACCATGAGCTTCAATATTATGTTGCTGACCAATTTTTGCAAAATAATTCTTTCCCTGCCTTGCTTTGCCTTGGAGTTGACACCTTTCTCAGGAAGAATCAAGGGAGGGAATGAAGGATTATGACAAGCAGTCAGTATCACAAGGTCTTCACTAAGACTAACCCAATTTTAATGGGAGGAGTTTTGCCTCCTCATTCTTCAATCTATGTAGGGGCCTTTTGTTATGTTTTGCATAGGACTGTTTTCTTCTTATTGGATCCCAGATAAAGTTTGAAAACTGTACAATTTGACAGCTTTATTGGAAAAAAACGTGGACTATTTCCTGTTATGGATATTGTTTCAGTGCAACCAAGAGGTGTTAAACCTTCACTCCATACAATAACCTCAGGACTCCAGCTACGGCAGATTGGCAATAACCACTTGATTTCTAGGGGACTGGTACAAGCTAAAAGCACTGAGGCTAAAGCAACAACAGGTAAGTGCCAGGGGCCTTACCCTAAAATCTCATCAAAGACTGCAGTCCTTCACTAGTAATGTCAAAAATTGGATACACTCAGCTATACCTGTATTTTAAACTTGAATCTGTTAACTGTTCTGTAATAAACTGAAAGGCATCTGGAAGATGCTCTGCATTGCTGTGTGTTCAGTTTCTTTCATCCTCAGAAGCTAAGTTACGTACTTTTTTGTTGCTGGAGTGTCACCTCTGGCCATTAGAAAGCAGTCTGGTGTCAGATATTTTGACACAGAGACGCAAAGCATCCTTCCATTCTTAAACTGGATAAATACTGGATTTGAGTACATGGGGAGATTTTTAATTAGCAACTCTTGAAGAAAAACAGCTGAGTGTGCTTTTGGCAAGGCTGTCTCAGTTGCTCTGTACTGCTCACCTCCAGAACAATTAAAACAATTTTCCCAACTGGAGAAATAGTACATGTGTACCATGTTCAGTCAGAGATCAAACCAGTAGAAGGGCTAAACTTGAATATGTAGGGAAAATGGAGTAAAGAGAATAATTTAGCGCCCCAGCCTGGTGGACTCTGAGACTTAGGTTTTTTTTGTTTGTTTGTTTGTTTGTTTTTTTAAGGAGGTTTGGAATATTTTATGGTTCTGGGTTTTTTTCAAGTTTCCCAGGTAATGTGTGATCATACTATTAGGGACGCCATAAACTTTTCAACCTTCATTGCTGGTTTTTCTTATATAGGTGCTTCAGAGTGGCTTTCAGAAGCAGGGTGAATTTAAGGCAATATGCCCAACATGCAACACCTTCATTTTATGATCTGAAAGAGACTCATACATTGTCAGACCAAAACTACATTCAGATGGAGTTATAGCTGTGAGCAAAATTATCAATAAATTAAGGGCTGTAAACATTCTAGAATTGCAGCAGTAGTTTGCAAAGCACGATTTAAAAACAAACAAACAAACCAACAAAACCAAACCAAGACAAAGAAAACCCCCAGGAAATTTAGAATAAAAGCAACAGAGAAAGCAATAGCAATCAGGAAGAGGAACACAAATGGAGAATTAATACTGTGTAACACAAAATACTTTTCAGCAGTAACAGCTGGTGACCAAATTAAGATGGCTGGGACTGGGAATTACCTAATACTGCCAAAAATAATTATTCCTGATTTTCCCTTTCCTTCTACTCAGTAGAGGCAGAAAATCACAGCTCCCAGAAGAAATCAGTCAACCGGCTAAACAAGCCCAATCTCTTTCTCAATACAAATCCCCCAAATGAGCAGGCAGCCTCTAACCTTCTGCTCCCCAGCTACTGCCCTCTTCTCCATTTTCCCTTTTCACCCCTTTTAACAATATCCCAAGCCTCACATATAGCTCAATTCTTGCTGTTGCTTTTGAAAACTGCTAGAAAACTTCTTTGTCTTTTTTTTCCTTTGGGGCTTCTGGAGTTATTCCTGAAGTGCAAAAAGATCACTGTTATATTGCATCCAGTAAACCAGGAGGTAAATCTGCTTTTAGCTACAAAGAGTGCCAAAAAGGCTACTTGTTAACCAGTTCAGAACAGTTTTTTTTGTTTGTTTGTTTGTTTTGTTTTGTTTTGTTTTTTTTTTTTAAGCAGAAAAATCAGAGATTACAGTTTACCTTTCTTTCTGTTTCTTTTGTAACTGAATTCTGAAGTGGAAGGAATGGGCATTTTTGTTTCTTTTATTCTTCAGTGGTTTTTATTCTAGAGTTTTCTAATCACAAAATTATGCCAAAACAGGCTCTGGCAGTAATCTTATTTACCAGTTTTACAGATCTAATTGGCAGAGGAATTGGAAAAGTCTTTCAAAACTCTGCTACTACAACAGGGAGGTTAATTGTAATGCAGATAAATTCTAGAGACAGTGAAAGTTGCTGTCATATGGCAGAAGTACAACCATATCCTTCCTCTTGATTTTTTCATTGAAGTAACTAGGTTAAGCCCATATGCATTGTTGTCTTCTTTCTGTTGTCAGATTGGCATTAAGAAAAAACAGCAACTCTTTACATATCTCCCCATTCCCCTTCAGTATAAAAATGTAGAGGGAATTCTAGAGGAACTCAGAGAAGGAGCCTTCTGCAAGAATCTGGTATTGAGAAGAGTAGTTACATTAAAAGAACCAATAAGCATTTATTTGAAGGAATCTCCCTGGGTTATATGCCACAAGATTAGCTATATTCCCAATCAGGCCTGATTACTCAGAAAGGCTTAATATTTCTAAACTACAAGTTAGATGCTACTGCATGAGGAGAAAAACATGGTAATAACCTGTATTTTTGAAGTAGAGGACACTGAATATTTGTAGTTATTCTTCAGAGATCCACTACTGTATGTTATGTGCTTTGTTTACCTTAACTAGCTGATTCCAGGGGTATCTTGTTGCTTCTATCTTTAGAATTCTCTTTTTTTCTTTTTTCTTTTTCTTTTTTTTTTTTTTTTTCTTTTTTTAAAGTATAATACAGTGGGAAGTAAAAGTAGTGTTTCCCTCTGACTAGTTATCCTTATCAGAATTAATATTTCTATTGGAGTCTGTAATTAAGCTTTTAATTTTCTTCAATATTTAAATCACATTATCCTGCCTAACAGACTGAGTAAACAGGCAGTGGTTTCAGTTTTGAAAATTTATTTGGATAGTGTGTTCATGTCAATGGGCACTTGCTCAAATTAAGTCCTCTGCAAATTAAATTCTTCATTTTACGTTAAAAGAAGATACCCTTAAAGCAGAAGCTCTCTTCTCAGAGACAGTTATTTGTTAAAGAAGCAGCCTTACATCCATGATCTTTTGTACATGGACTCAAATTTATTTTAATTTCCTGTTGCAAAACCAGATATATATTAGCTATTTACTTTTGCACTCTCATCTACTATTTATCTTTGATCTACAAAGCTAAGAAATCATTAGAGTTGGGTTTCTTGCACAACTTATCTCTGTTTTAAGTATGCTCACATTACAAATATTAAGCAGAAGTTCCAAAATCTTTTATATCTCTGTAAACGTCAAAACCAGCAGTCAGCATAGTGCACACTGTTTCTAAGCTGTAAATGTCATACAGTTCTAAAGATGATAATTTATTAATCATCCCAGTACTCTGTGAAATAAAGAAATAAATTATTAGACTTCAATTTTAAATATTGAAAATAAGATGAAAGGCAGATGAGTGAGTGAATGAGTGAATGAATGAATGAATGAATGAAAAAATTAATGTAAAATTGGCAAAATTAGAACTCATTTCTGTAGACTGCCTCCTTTGCATTCTCTAATGTATACAAGCTGTATTTCACTTTCAGAGTCCCTTATCCTGTATTTTCAGAAATATTTACTGATGCTTGCTATTCACTCATAGTTTTAAATTTGGCCTCATGAAAATTTTCATTTCTGTGTTTTGCAAGTTCACTGTCTCCTGGGTGTGACCAAAACATTCAAACACACATATTAAAATGAATCTATTTGTCTTACATTTTCTCATGTATGATTTTTCTCAAGGGTTACATTTTTTCACAATTAAAATGCATGCTTCTTTGCCTTTCTCAGTTTTAGTAATTATAAATTCTGCTGAGTATAAACTGTTGCTGAGATATACTCAC
The DNA here is from genome assembly GCA_035583235.1 of Hafferia zeledoni. NCBI lineage: Eukaryota > Metazoa > Chordata > Aves > Passeriformes > Thamnophilidae > Hafferia > Hafferia zeledoni. The sequence goes on along the minus strand of JAWWEV010000001.1, from coordinate 62,575,792 downwards.
ATAGCAAAAGCAGCCAAGCCTATACATGGAAAGGTGTACCATATAATTCAGATTCTCATCACTATCTCATCTTCAGATAACAACCTTTTTCTCTCTATTGCTAAATAACATTATTGCCAGTTGTGGTTTGGTAAATTTTACAGCCTGAGTGAAAACATTTCAGGGAATTTATGCAAAAGAGTAAGTCTGAGTGAAGACATCACTGTATATAAAATATGCACATTTTTTTCATTGTTTAATATATGTTCAGCTTAAATTACTATCACTTCCATGGAAAGTTATGCCCATCTTTAAGCATCTAGGTAGGTTTTGTCAGATACTGCCCATGTAATAGTTTGGTAGCTTCCTGGTTCATAGCTTTTGTAATTTTCTTTTGTGTTTTGTGTTAGGCTGACCTTTCCCCTAGGCAGACTGCTCCATCATACATCTTTCATCCATGAAATTGCTGGATTTCAATGTCAGAAAAATGACACATTATTTCAGTAGGATTGAGGTTTTTTAGTTTCATTATATTAAAGACAAGATCATGTGATTGTTAGTGAAATAACATGTGCTTTTATGGTATATAAACCACAGTGGATATACGGTATACACAACATAAGTTTTTTAAATTTATGTGTGGCTTTATTGCTGCCATTCATTGTCTTTCTCTGCCAATGTAAATAATCTGAGTGCATTTACAAAGGGTTGCATGACTGGGTTTGAAAATAGCAATGAATTTAGGTAAGAGGATTTTGTCATTTGCTTTTTGTTTTTACTGTTGGATGATGCAGTTAATCAGATTTTATTTTCTCTGGAAAAATTATGTCTATAATCAAGCAATATTCTAACACACTGCCATATGACACACAATGATTATTTTAATAAATTACCATAATAATTGTATAAATTAATTTTATTATTTCAAAAATTTAGATAATATTTGTATAACAGACAAGTCTGTTCCAAGAAGGGCTCATTGCCAGAATTACAATGGGTTTTAAAGACTAATCATGCACTGAAAACTGCATAGGTTCTGTTCAAATGCATGTGGCTGTTCAGCTCAAGGCAGCAGCCTAGAGAAGGATTTTTAAGGTTCAAGATTAACCTGCTACTAGAGGTTCACTGATGAATACCAAATGAAAGATTAGCTGAGATAATAAATAAGGTGCTTAGACTAAAAAGGAAGAAAGTCAATGAGTTTTTTAGTACGTCAGCTGACACTGAGACAAATGGGCATGATGTATAATGATGACTAATAATTCTGGAGGACACTGAAAATATCCATTGCTGTGTTTTAAAGATAAAGCTAAGAAAACAAGAAGTTTGTTGCATAATCTGGTCATGGTGAAAACAAAAGGAAATTTTGCCCATTTTGCTTATTAACCTAGATATTGTTTTCTAGCCTCAGTCTAATCATGTAATTAGGAGACTTTAAATATTTCTATTAGGTGATTTACAGATTTGTTAAAACCAAATAATTTAAACCAGAAAAACAGTTTGAATAGAAGTTATGGTTAGATGGAGTTTTGAAGAATGAGATGCTTTCAAGGTTAAGATCTATTTGGTAACACATTCTTATATTTTATTACTATCAATGAGTGGGACTGTATCAGTTTACACAACTGGAATCTGAGAAATTTAGAGTTCTCAGATTTAAAAATAAATACTGTGTTCTGGTATTTTCTGTTTCTATCACTGCACGAAATTTCTGCTACAACAGAGCAGTATCATGCTCACTTTACTTGGGTGAACTTAATAATAGGCAAGGATAGACTGATCTTTCCAATATTCATCTGTTTTAATGGCTAAGGCATACATAATATGCAAAGAAATGTGTGACTATAACAACAAGAAGGGGATTAAGAGATCTAAAGTAACAACAAGCATTTTTCTGAGTACTATGTGATTAAGCCTTAACATTTCTCAAAGGTAATATATATTTTTAAAAGAGTTTTTAAAGGCGTTTAAAAAATTTCAAGGGATAGAAATTTAACTGTATGCATGTGTTCACTTGAGCAGAAAATTGTACTGATTTCAAAATTATTTGTTACTTTTTGAATCTGTATACATAGATAAACTATCCTCTATGCATGCATGAATTAAATTTATTATGTATATTTGATTGCTGTACATAATCTATTTTTTAATCACACTCACCTTACCAGTTATATGCAATAAATTGCACATTCACTGGAAGTACATGATGGAATGATGCTTGGTTTCTGAGAAAGTTATGATTTCCAGTTTCCAGTTTGAAGCTGATATTGAATTATATATTGGTGGACTTGAGCATTCTTGACTTAATAATACAATTTATAAAATATGAAGTGACTTTGGGCAAAGCTGTTGGGTTTAGAAATATTATTATCTTTGTCCGCCTTGTAGCTTTACTTTTCTGTTGATGTACCTTAGACTGTAGATGCTGAATCACTAAAGATACCATGTTAGCAACCCATGTGCTACTAGAAATCAGGAAAAGCATGACTTCATGATTTTCATAACAGCTGAGCTCTCTTGACACAAAAGAATATGTTTGAAATGCCTACAATATAAATCCCAGCATTTTTTCCTGTCCTTAGAGAACTTTATGTATGTGTATATAATTTTTAACTCTTTGAAAAAAAAATATTCAAATGCAAAGAGTTCCTATAAACTGTTTGTGTGCCCATGATTTTCTGAAAATAAAATCTGTAAAATTGACACTGATATCCTTTAAATATTATGATTGTAAAACACACACCATTTTTTTTTTTTTTGGCAGCTAAGTGCTCGAATTATTTTGTAGATCTCGACTCCTGTTTCTATTCGTGTTTGTTATCCTCAGAACTAAAACCATGAGATGTTATTAGAAAGTGAAAAAAACTGACAAATGTATGTGAAAAGTGCTGGATTAGACATGTGGAGTGTGATAGTTATATGTTTGGGGAAGAAAAGCCTTATTTGGATTGCAGCACAACAATTTGGAAAGAGAAAATCACTAGAAAAATGTTAGATACAATCAATTTGTAGAAAGTTAGAGAAAATTGTCTGACTTTAATGATGTCTCACTTCACATACCAATGCAAAGTTATTTGCAAACTGCATAATTATTGAACTTGGGACCAGGATTTAAAGTATGCAGGAGCACAGCACATATTGATCTTACTATTGTCCTCAAAACCTTCCATAATTTCAGACGAAAGTGATAGAAATATAAATTAGTTCTGGAAATACACTGTATGCAAAAAAAAAAAGAAATTAAATATTTTTAATATTTTAATTATATCTCTGTTTACCTATGTATAGAAATATCCTTTATGCTTAACAGAACTCATCCTCTGCAAGTATTAGCAGAGAGATACATAAAGACTTGAAAAACATCTGTACTTCGAAAGATTTTGGAGAGGAATATTTAAAAAGATTACTACCTTTTCCAATAGTTACTTACCTCTGAGTGAAGAGTTGTTGGGGTTGATTTCTTTCCTTGGGGAGGTGAGGGGCGAGGGGGAGTGTGTGTTGACTTTTACCTACCTCATAGTTTTCTTTAAGTCTAGGAAGGCTGCTAAATCTATATCACTTGCAAGGTGAGTTTCCATTCTGTCTCTCATTTGCAGTTGTTCAGGTATATGCTCTGCTGCCTTTTTAATATTCTGTTTGACTTTTCTTGTCAAGGACAAAGTTACAATTCCATTGCAGGAAACCCGTTGGGGAAAACAAACTCAACAAATCTGATGAACTGTTTTAAGTGTTCTGCAGTGCAACAAATAACAAAATAACCAAGATCCTATTCTCATTCATATTAGCACCTCCTGTTATTTTAAAACATGCAAATACATATTTTACTACCTATAGCCATTTTTACTGCCAGGATGGGTGACAATAGGATACAGTGATCTCAGTGTACTCAGATACTAGAACTCACATTTTCTAGCTGGTAGTGAACACTAAGAGATCTATAAAAATTAAAGATGTTCAAATAGATATGAATTACTCTGAAATTGGTGAATGTTTCTTCACGGAAAAACAAATCAATCATCTATATGCTGTAGGAATTTAGTAATTCAAACAATTTATGTGAGTCCAAAAATACTATCCTGTATTTCTTCCTACAAGACAAAAGCAAGCCAAGTGGTTTAGGCTTCTGCAAAGACAAGACTGAAAAGTTCTGATCTGATCTTTCCTTTTGTGAGGTGGACAAATTTTGCCAGTGTTACTTGGAAGAAAATTACATATAATTATCTTCTGAATTTGCTTTATGAGTATTAAAGTTTGCCCACTCAACTATGACGTGACCTATATTTGTTACATATTTATTATATTGATTTGTTACATTTGAAAAATAATCAAAATTTTGATCACTTTTCTGTGAGAAAAAAACCAAATTGAAACAATTGAATATATTTGAAAAGGCTTGTAATTAAGTCTTCCCTCTACCTTTGACATGTTCTTTCTTCTGTTACTTATTTCTGTGGTCTAAACATATGATTATGAACATTTTTGAAAACTTCAAAGTTATGGGAACTTCCTAGTCACATAGGAAAGAGGGAGAATATTCCAAGGAGCTAAGAAATATTTATTTCAAAGGACTGCGTGAATACATGAGTATATGTATTCAGTATGACTGAATAAAGCAAAATCCTGTACTAAAGTTTTAGGAGTCTCACTCAAAGCTTGCTCAAGTCAACATAAAGAAGTTAGGCATGCAGAAAGGTAGGCAAAAATTTGTGGACTCTTCTACTGTTATGTTTCCAATTATGTGAAATCTAATTATTACATTAAAAAAAATAAATTTGTTCTAAGGAAGGACAGTTATATTACCATATTACTGTTTTCCCCACGAAGAATAAAATAGCATCATAGACCTATGATAACAATATAAAAGTGTTGAAAATTTAAAAATGTAATCATATTTGAAAATTTATCATTTCTAAGAAAAATTTAAATTTAATATTTTTCTTTATTTTGAGAAGTAAATGGATGTACATTAAAATATGTTAGTATAATCAAATCTATTATTTAGCTTAATAGAATCACCATTTGTTTTACTTTTGGTGGCATCTGAGTCTTCCCAGTGTTCAAGTGTAGCTATAAATAATGACTCTCTATTCTTTAGGTCTAAACTGCTACATTAGTAACAAGTGGCTGTTTCAGGAACACTTGTAATTCTTTCTCACGCTTCTAGTCATGTCACAGACAAAAATCAAATTACTATACAATTACTTGTGTTAATTGTGATTGTAAGTAAAACCTTTTATAGTGAGAAAGAATGACAGCAGAAGACATTATCACAAAATATTCTGACAGTTCAGAAAACTGACTTTGCTACATCTACTTGATGTTGAAGTAATACAAGTAGATAGAGGAATAATGATCATTCTACAAACCTAAGCTGATCATAAAGCAAATATTTATTGTGTCTATAAGAATGAGTTCTCTGAGAGCAGAAAAAACCCAGATCAGTGTATTGAAACAAGATGATCTGCTACTGAGGCAAACTTATTTTCATGGGTAGTACTTAAATAGTGAAGCTACTTTATTTAAAGTCTGTTTCTCCATGACATTTCTTAACTCATTAACCTCATTTCATTAATCTCATTAATTACACTAAAGTTTTTTTGTTGTCTACTAAAAGCATAAGCCAGCACAACAGGTACTGTGTGAGTCTGTATAAATAGAAATATATTTGGACATCATCTATCTGTATAGATACAGATCACAGACTCACAGAACGGATAAGATTGGAAGAGACAATAGTGGGTCATCTGGTACAATCTCCCTGCTCAAGCAGGGTCATCCTAATTCACATGGCACAGGATTGCATCCAGAGAGTTCTTGAATATTGCCGGATAGGGAGACTCCCCAAAATATCTGGGCAACCTCTTCCAGTGTTTGGTCACTTTCATAGTAAAGAAGTTTTTCCTCATGTTCAGGTGGAACTTCCTGGGCATCACTTTCTGTCCTTTGTCTCCTATCATATTGTTTGGCAGCACAGTGAAGAGCCTGGATACATCCTCTTGACATCCTCTCTTCATTTATATAAATATATATATATACACACACACACACATAGAGAGAGATATAATGCATAATATAATATATATAAAAATGTACTATGCATACATATGTCTGCAAATATATCTGGCTATTTATCTGCCTGTCAGTCTATAATTCTACCTATCTGTTGGGGGATTCCTGCAGAGCAGTTGTATCAATGAATTTCCTTATTTAATGTAAACCTTTAATGACGGGAAAATTTCTTCAAGGAATAAACAAGACCTTTCAGGAAGTCTAAAACTTTGTTGTAAATGACCCTTCTCAAAGCAAGGTTGGTTATTTTTTCCCCCAAACTAGAAATTTTTCTCATTTCAATTTCAAATACTGAGGGAGAGAGAGGGAAGCAAAACAAACAAAAAGCACCCCACATCCAAATTTGATAACATCGCACTAGACTTTTGCAAATATTTAGTATTTCTAAGCAGAATTATTAAAATGTCAATAGTAATTACAGTGTCAATATTATATATGTATCTTATCATTTTTTCAGCTCTTCGAGGTACCATTTCCTAGATAATTTCTAGATACAAAGAAGTATTAATAGAATTTAGAAAACATTATTTGGCTTATATAGCACTGCACAACTCTGTAATGAAACTAATGTTTCAAGTACAGAAATCTTGAAATTTTGTAAGTAAAGACATCTCTTTTTTTACAGGACATTCAATATGGTACTGTAGAAGAAAAAAGGAACAATAGAAACCACAACAGTCATATCTGTATGTATGAGTAGCACTTCTATTAAAATTATCAGATTTTATCATTGACTTCATAGGTTTCAGTCTACTTTTGGTGTCAATCTTGAGATTATGGACATTGTAAGACAGAGCTTGAAATACTTCTGTTGTTGGCTGCAAATGTTTACTGCCAAATGATTTCTTTTTATTTTTCTTATTTTAGTAGACAGTAAGGAGCTGAAAATTGTACACAGTCTCATTTGGGTCTGCACATGAATCTTGAAACTTATCCTCCCTAGAACTTCAATAGATGTTCTAATAACAGCTGTAAAGAATAAATTAAACTTGAGCTTTCTGCTCAGCCTTTGGTATTTCTCCATAGTTATTTCTTCAGTGATCCTGGTCAGCAATTCCTTCTACTTCAGAGAATCTATGCAGCTCATTTTTTTCTGAAAATAACAAGATCTACTTGCTTGCCTCAACACAGCTTTTCTGTGTTTACAATCATACTGACTCAAGAATCCATCATGTATGCAAAAAGTGAAAGAAATTGTTAGGTTGAGGCTCTTTTATCTTTCCCACTTAACTGCAGATATTTTCCTGTAGTGCTCTGTAATGCTCTGTAATACTTTGACATTTTTTTGTTCTCCTTTATTATTTTTGTTTTTTAACTGCAATACATATTTCCTGTATACCTTTGATCTTAAATATACCAGAATTTACTCCAAATTACTCTGGTTGAAAGAAAGAAACAAACAAACCACACTAAAGAAAATCATGACTGTTGTTGGGTTTTTTGATGCTGTGGTAGGCTCCTGCTCACCTGCCTTTTGGAGTGGAATGCAATTACTGAAATACAGGTGCCAATTGTCATTTGAGATTCCCTGGGAGGAAAACTGAGATATCTATGAGGGACTAACATGTATGACCTAGGATCTATGGGTGACTACATCTCTGGAAAAACAGTTAGAGATTAGCTAAAATTCCCTAGAACATCTTTGGTAATACTAGACATCCATGTGTCAGGATATCAATACCAAAATAAGATGCCTATATATTAACTGGTTGCATCAGAAGCCATCATTCTTCTCTTATAAACAAGGAGAAAATATGGTACTTTTACATCAGGATATTCCCACCTCAGATATCTAAACCAACTTAAAACTGTAATTCAAAAGAGGCATCTAAAACTTGCTAGGTGACTTCCTCCTTAAACTAAAAGTTCTCTGTGCAAAGCAATCAGAGAAATTTCCTCATGAGAAGCTGAAATCCAGTTCAATTGTCCATAAACAGTTATTTAGAAATGATGAAGATTACCTCAGAGGTGACATGTAAAACAGAGCATCTATGGAAGACGCCTGTGGTTCTGGAGTAGCAGCTGGAGGCCAGTTAGAATACCCCAAATTGCATTAGACAGCTGTGTGTGGGGATCTGAACTGAGTCTTGAGATGTGCAAGCTGGTCATCCCCAGCCAGCCTTATAGTCAGAGGAGGAAATATCCATCTTCTTCTCAAAGTTCAGGTGATCTATTTTAGATGTCTTCTTTAAAGTAAGATAGTTCTCCCACTCTTGACTAGGAGCTGCTTAGTGGCACCAAAATCTTGTTGACCATTTTTAAGGGCTAAGTATTAGACCAAGAAAATATGTAGATAAGTATCTAATTTTTAAACTCATAATGTTTTAAGTTAAACAATTGCTCAAGGATATTTACTGGATCATGAATAGACTGAATGGCTTGTAGAATTAAGTCTTCAACAGAAACTAAACCCAGGATTTCATCAAAGCTAGTGGGGGGAAAAAATAGAACCCAAGAAAGGATGGAAAGGCACTACTTAATTTCTTTGTAAAAAAAAAAAAAAAAAAAAAAAAAGTGATACATTTAGTGCTTGGACTGACATTTGGTTTCATCTGAGTTGAAATTCAGGCCAACGCTTTTGAGACTAATGCTTACAGAGTGATCTAAACATCAAGTAATGTGACTCTACAGCAGTTAGCCAGGAAAATGTCACTTTGGGGTAGATACACTTTTCATGCTGGGAAATTTTGAAAGGTAGAAGGTCAAGGGAATACAATATGTTCTCATTTTGTGTGTCAGAAAATTTTATAGTCATACAAGATTAATTTTTTTGTTCCACTACAAATTTATAGAACTTAATTAATGAAAACTATGTGTTCAGACAGAACAATGTAAAAATAACATGAGCAATACTTTGTCTCTTCAGTAACACAGCTGAATTTACTGGGAGGTATTTTCAGTAGGTTAATTGGTAAAACTGAGAGACATTTTCCCTAATACATAGCACAGAAACTATTAAAGAGTAATTTATACAGTAATTATATCTCCAGCTGTGACATAATCCTACTCTTTCCCACTTATGATAGTCACCAGTATGATTGGCTAAGCAAAGTCCTGTCATATACATTCCTATTACAGCTTCCTAATTTATACCTTCCATGTTGGCATCTGCCAACAAGAAGTGGAAATGGAAACAACAGAAGCAATCCACAATCATCCAGATTCCCTCTCACATCTGCTTTGGCAGTATTTTGAAACTCCGCCAAAGTTAGAATGATTAAATAGCATTATAAAGCTCTTTCTCTTAAGATACATGAATATACTCTTTCACTTCAACACACTTTGGTCTGTTAAAAAGTATTCCTGTCATTCTTTATCATCACTATGAGAAAAATAATGTTGCCATGTACACAAACTTTATAAACTTCTTTAGGGATTCTATCAAAAGGAAGTTGCTAATCTCCATCTGTAATTGCCTTTTACTATAAGACTTCAAAAGACTTACACATACATTCGGGGGGGTTTTTTGGTTTTTTTGGTTTTTTTTTTTTTTGGTTTTTTTTTTTTTTTTTTTTTTAATGCCTCCCAGGTGATTGTGAAGCACTTTACCACTCTGGAAATTAAATAATTTTCTGTAACAATTTCAATTAAAAGACACTTAGTGATGGAATGAGATTTTTCCATCATGATTTTTCCATAATTCATTTTGTCGTGCCATGCAGTCATAAAACATAGGTGGTATGGTTTCTACATTTTATAGTATTGAAAACAAACAAAAGCAGAAAACCCTAAAAAAGAAAAGAAAACAAACAAACAAACAAAAAAACAAACAAACAAAAAAAACAACAAAAAAGCCCAACAAACTAAACAAACCTGTTCAGATATTGTGTCCTCAAAAATCTCTACTATTTCAAAAGGGGAAAGAGGGATCTTTTAATCAAGAATTGTTTCTGTATGTTCTTAGCTTTTATAAATTTCTTCAATAAGATATAACTTTAAAAAAAATCTTATTCTACTGTTTCCTTATATTCTCTCACATTCCTTCAAGAATCTAAATGGATCTCTAAAGATCTAAACAAGGAAAAATCACTGTCTATAATTTAGAGAAAGTAACATGGACATTTCTTAAAAAAACCATGAAAAAGTAATCAATGAATCAGAAGGCTTGAGATAATAAAAAATTGCAGACTTGTAGGTCCTTCAAAGATATGTTCTGTATATCTCCAGGATTTAACTGCAGGAATGTGTACAAGTTAAAAGGCTCAGAAAGCTTAAAATACCAACAATGAATGTTTGTTCTTGTCATAAGCAATAGCTTTTGATCAAATCAAGCTTCCTTTACACTCTTTTTTTTTTTTTTTTTCTCATATATAAACTTTGGGTTTGCTTACTTTCATTGCAAAGCAAAGAAGATTTATTTGCTTTCATTTTTAAAGGTGATTCTCCCTTTTTCTTGAAGTAACTTTCAGAATCGAGGAGAAACACAGCAGCACATTTCAAACAGGCAGTGGACTTAATTCTGTCTTTGATTAATTTCTTCCAGTGAATAGCATTTTCCTTTCAAATCTGCTTAGTGGGTTTCAGCACTGAGATTATTAGTCCTTTCCTAGTGTTATCAGCAGATCTGCTTATTTAGATAACATACGATATAGGAAATCAAATCTACTCTGTCCAGTTACACTTGACCTTTCTATGTATATGTGAGAAGAGAAACAATTTAAAGCACTCTGTTTGGACTTTATTGTTACATTTCCTAGTCCAATCTCTCTTTGAAGAAGTTATTAGTCTGACTACAGCCTTGCCTTGATTAGACATTTCTTTACAGTGCTCATTTTAGAACAGTCTTCTAAAAAGTAATTAAAGACTGGG
>JAWWEV010000001.1:62536166-62564925 GCA_035583235.1 Hafferia zeledoni | reverse complement strand
CCCCCCCCCCCCCCCCCCCCCCCTTTTTTTTTTTTAGTATAGTGGAAAGTAGTTTGGACTAATAGCTTTCTTATGTTGTGTAACTGGAGTGTTTGATGTATTTGTGATCCCTAGCTTATCATGTTTTAGTATTTCATGAGCTTAGTTGTGAAAGTTATGTAAAGGATTTTAGGCTATCCGAATGATTAATGAGGCCCTTTAAGACTTGTGAAGAAAGGTGAACTTATTTGGCAATTGCAAGTAAGTTTCACAACTATGATGGACTTACTGGTCTGAATTAAGAAAAGTTCACTGCAGGGGTTTTGTTTGTTTGCTTGTTTGTTTGTCTTGTTGTTGCTAAAAATAAAAAAAAAAAGAAAAAAAAAGAAAAAAAGAAAAAAGTTTGAACCAAAACGAAAAATCATTTCCAGAGTTTTACAACAGTTGTATGTGCTTTGTGCTGTCGAAGGAGGCTGGTTGAGCTCCAGGGATATATAACTGGGAGTCTGGAGGAGTCAGCGTGGTCTCACTCTGACCTCTACTGGCTGCGTGCCCCCGTAGGAGCTCAGTGCCGCGCTGCCAGCCAGAGCTTGGGAAACATCTAGGATTTGTATCCGGAGTTTAAACAGAAAGAAATGACAGATATTATATCCTACTCTGATGCATTGCTAACAAAAAAGTTGAAAGAAGCCAACGTGACAAAGTAGTTTGATCACAAAGTCAAAACATATGATTATATTAAAAAAAATGTATGAAATAACCTATAACTTTGCTCAATGAATAAACAAAAAAGCTTTGGGACAGCAATTTGCAGTGTTCTAATTATATTCCAACAATTAAATACAGAAACAAAGCAATTTTGTTCTTCTTATGCCATTGTCCTTCTTAGTTGTGCTTTCCAGAACATCAAATCTGTTAGCAAAACATTATTTCAATTCTAAGAAAAAGTATTATAAATAAAAAAGCTACAGTGTTTTACCAACAGCTGCAAACACTCCTCCAAATCTCTTTCTACCTGCTACTCCAGCTTTTAGTGCTACAGGAGACAGATGAGTTTTAATTAACTGATCCTGGAGATCTCATTTAAGGCTACGAGGAATCTCAAGTCATTCTCTTCAGCTGGAGGAAAAACTTAACAAAGCCCACCACTAACTTTGAAAAAAGAAATGATGGAGAAAATTTTATCTCCACTAGCCTTTGCTAACTTTCTGGATTTTTTTTTAAATTCACCCATTTTGAAGAGTTATATACCTTTTAGAATAAATGTTATACAGAAGAAAAGTGATAGAAATGGATCACTGAATCTTAAGCTATTACTGAAAGGGCAACAAAGTGCCTAGGGTGGGGAAAAAAACTGATATAGTTAAAAAATGTAATAGGAAAAATGGGAAATATTGGAATAATTCTTATGAAACCAGTGATCTCAGTATTCATAAGGAAATTTTGTTTTAGTTTCGTGTTGGTTTTAGTTCTGTTGGGTTGTTGTTTGTTTTTTTTTTTTTTTTATTCTTAGAAGAATTCACCTGGCCTCCTCTTCCCTCCATTCCCCCTTCCTATATAATTCTCATGGACTTTTTATGTGCTGAAATCTAAAACTATTAACTATCAAATTTTAAAAAGAAGGCAAAATAGAAGTGGATATTCATTCGGTTTTCCTCTATTTCAAGTCAGGAAATAAACTCTGTATATGTGTGTTTGAGTGAAATCAAGTCCTACATGAGTATCTTGCTATTGCCCTTATATCTACAGAATACCTAGAACTTATCTGCTAGTACAATAGTTATCATTTGTCGGTAAACAGAACATAGCTGACTGAGAAAAGATAAGATAGCACCTGAATGAAGCCATATTAATGGAATTCAGAAATATCAGGTGAAATAAACCTGAAGCCTTTTGAAAAAAAGACAGGTAACAGTATATCAGTATGAATTTCTGAAAGTAGAGAAAGGTTGGTGAGTTGTTTGCAAAAAAGACAAGATTCAAGGTTTTGGTTCTTCATTTTGATATCTGCTTATCAGAAAACACTGAGAGTGATTATCAAGTGTTTTATTTGTTTTAATTCCAGTGACAGTCATTACAAAACTGAGACCATTCTGCAGGATACTTGTTGAGTTATGTAGTTCATTCTTGTGATATGCTTATGTTACTAAAAGCTCCAGGTATTTGAATTATTTATCTTATTTTCTTAACAAAAGAAATAAAAAATAATTGTATAGAATTTGAAATTTTCTCTATATGAGAAAGAGCCTTAGGAGTACTTGTTTGAGATTCAGGCTCTATGTTTTCCTTTAATAATGTAAAATTCTGTCCTTTAACAATTTCTATGAAGACAACAAACCCAACAATACAGATGAGGCAACTTCAATTCCAACATAACCACCACTGGAATAGCTAACATTCCTGGGGGAAAAAAAAAACACCATAACTGTGATTTCTTGTTTGTGATGTACTACATGTGTTTCCTACCAAAGTTACAAGAACATACATCCTATATGGCATCAGTTAGAGAAGAAACTTATACCATAAGCAGTTTCACGATACTTTTAAAAATCTAATCCCATTTCTTTAACATATGCCAATGAACACTTTCCCTTTGCTTTTGAAGAAAGAATACAAATCAATTAATAGTCTCTTTAGAGAAGATGTATTAATCACTGTAATTTTCAAAATGATGCTAAATTTTGTATGATTTATTTTTAAACCCTTTCAGCAGAGAATTGTCCTAGAATTCTGTGTAAGCATGACCTGTGTAGACTCTGAGCTTAAGCAGTGGATCACGCTTGGCCTGCAATTAGAGGAAGGCTGTGTTTCTCACAGTTTTGTGAAGGTTCAAGCATCATTTCTGCTGTTGGCTTATCCTTCACAAAACCACTAAGCGCCAACTCTAAAACTTGTTCTTAAGATGAGTGCAATTGGATTTTGGTTGGAGAAGTAATAGGGAGCCTATGCAACAGATACATTTTTGTTGTATTTGGTGTATTACAGCCTGCTGAGACTTTTTGGCATGGAAGGTATTCAGGATGAAAAAGGACAATCTCTGAATGGCAGAAACAAAGTCATTGGCCATAAGACAAGTTTATTATCATCATGCAGAGCACTTTCAGAGCAGGATCCCACCAGGACTTCTCAGACTCTTCAGTGAACAGATCACAAAATCAGTCTGTGTCTGGGGAATAACTGATGTTCTTCCATAAACATGTACAGACAAAAGAATGGTAAGGCAAGAATGTCTCTTTTGGGTATCTGAAATATGTGTCTGGCTTTTTGACACAATCCCTTCGTGAGCTGCAGAGGAGAAAGAAGACTAAAAGTTATTGGCTCTTGGATGCGCTTTGCAAGCGGCTGCTTTGTTCTATTCAACTATAGCTGACTGTTTGCCAATACTGTGAAAGTATTTGTCAGCAAGAATTAAGCACAATGGTTTTCACATTCACCTTGTGATAGGGTAAACACAGAAAGGATTTTGAGATTTTATTGATGTTGCATACAAGGTACCTCAGACTTGCAACCAGTGACTAGACGGCTACTGTGTAAAAAGTTCAGTTGCTTTTTCAGATCTTAATTTTTCCATTCCCAGGTTCGAGATAAGGTGCTCTGATAATAGCATTTAAAATATTTTAATTGGTCTACAGTACCTCAAGGTTATTGACAATGCTATCCTATTATGGTGCTTTGCATTGCACTGGCACATTAACACAAAAAATTTCTACTGAGAAAAATAGTTGGAGAATAGGAAAAAAAAATTAGTTGAGACAAATCTAGAAAGCACATGAAAACAAAATTAAGGTATTAATGACAGGTCAACCAATATGGAAGAAGTGGTAGTTCCATTAAAACACATGAAAATGGGGAAGAACTCTTTTCCAGGAGTTAGGGAAGACAGCTACAGAGAAGAACTACCATCATATAATCTTAATTTAGACACACATTTATTTTGCATTCAATTTACTAAATTTTCTTTCTGTAAAGTGGTTGCAACAGATAGTGGAAAATATCTTATTACCAGACTTTAAAAAATGTGGAGAGGTTGTCTGATGTCCAGATATCATTTTATTCTCTGTCTTTTCTTATCTAGTAAACTTCCATCTATACATCACTGAGCCTCTGCTCCTTTCTCCAGCACAATGAGAAGGATTTTCTGTGTTCTCTTCAACTCGAGTGGGGTAGGCATGAGAATTTACAATGGCACAAGCTCCAATAATAATACTTACTCACATGTTACTCAAACCTATTATCTGAAGAACCATAATAGGAATCACAGAGAATGGAAATTTTATTTGTCTTTAAATTTTTAGGCAACTACATTACTATCAGAAACACAGTAATTCACGTAGGCATAATTTATCTAACCTTGGAACAACAGAACCTATGCTAGTGTAGCCATGTCAATATCAGTAAATAATTCAGCCAAATTAAGATCATTGTGGTGAAACAGTTAATGTCAAGGATTTGACATGGACAACATGTGTATTTCAGGGGAGTTAATGCTAACTGGCTCCAGAACAGTTTCCTGAGCTGAGTGCTTGTTAATAGCTGGCACTGTTTTTACTTTAGGAAAGAATCCAGTTCAAACACTGAAGACCACCCTATAAGGTACACAAAAGCATGGTTAGTGGGAATGATTGCAAGATTTTTCTCAGAATTGCACTCCTGAGCCAAAGTGAAGTACTTGTGTAGACTCATGCTACATTTTTCATTTCCTACAATGCAAAGGTGGATGATTATTATTTGCTGGAACCAGGTGGAAACTCTTGGATGACCTGATTTAACTCATGGCTTATATGACACCTTTGCTCAGTATGACTACATAAGTTGTCTAAACCAGGCAAAAATTTGAATCACCTAGACATTAAGATAAACATCTCTAGTAAGCAAGGAAAATTAACATCCTTCATAATGTCTTTTATAGAGTTATCCTGTCAACCTAGCTAGGTTATTGAAAGTTAAGTAACTCTTCTATCTGAGGCTGTACTTTGTGTCAATTATAGTATACTAAAGGGCAAACACAAATTTTACATAATCAAACCTTTTGATTTAGTCTGATACCTGCATGATTTGACAAAGCCTTGAATGTGAACTGTAAATATCTTGATTTTTGATTTGCTATATAAATACCATGAATATGCAAGACTTCATAGCAATATAAAGCATATATCAATAGGTTATGGGAAACAGGATTTTATGAACAAGAGGTTTTAACCTTCTAAATTCCAAAATTTGTATAATTTACTTTAACTCATCTTTAAATAAAAAATAACCAAGTTAAGACATCATAGAGGGGGAGTTTTCACTCTTTAGTCTTTTAATGGCAATTCTTTTGTATTGTTCTACTGAAGCACAGTTAAGAAAAGAAAAAAAGCACACAAATTATAAACATCAAAGTGAATCACTGCTGCTTTTAAACTAAAATTCTTCTCACTTTTGTTAACCAGTTAGCATAGCAAACACTTCTGTGTGACCATTTTTAAGGTTGCTCCACAACTTCAACTGGATCAGGAAATTAGTTCAGTGTGTTTATAACAAACACAGTGCTAAGCTGTCAAGAATGTACAATTATATTATTTAATTATGGTAAGATCTAATAATACATAATTAACTTATTTTAACTCAATTAATTCACATTTATTTATTGCTGAGTTGACACAGGGACATTTTATATAACCAGATTAAGTACTAAGAGATTATTTTTTACAAACTTTTGCAGTTTCCTTAGAGATATATTTGTTCAGCTTTCTCTTTTCTTGAATAAATAAAATTTACTACCTTTAAAATAGAGGAATTAAAACCAAGCTTATTTTATGAATGTAACCATAATCTCCATAGTCTGTATCCTTATGAAGATGGGTACGCTTCAAGCATTTGACCTCTTGAAAACAGAAAAGTGCAACAGCATAGCTAATAAAAGGGAAAATATATTTTCAAATATTTTTGTTAGTTTATTCATTCTGCAAATCAATCATCAATGTGTAGTTTCCCTCACTTTACCACAGAAATTCAGGTAACTCATTTGGCCTCCAGAAACAGGTGATCGAGTGATTTTGGTTCTGCTTGTTTGTCTAGGGTTTTTTCCCTCCATATTCGACTACAACACCTAAAAAGAGCACAGAATGGCATTTATTTTATTCAGAATAGAGGCTTCTTTTCCTGTTTTACTACCTTTTGCTTGAAGGATATTTTCTATTATTTCACCTGTCTCTCTCAACTTCTGATGAAGTTGCTGGTGCGATTATTAATGAACCTTCAAAGGTAGCAGTCCAGACCAGGACAGACAAACACCACCAAATACATGTCCTAAATGATTCTCATTACCTGTGGTGTTTTCATGGCATAAACAACTATCACATTGTGCACTACCAGAGCAAACTTGATCCCTCTATCTACTTTGACAAGTGTTATGAGGAGCGCATATAGGAATACATACATGGCTGTATGCCACACCCACATGAATAGACTGAGCAACATGGGGGCAAGAGAGTTGTGCACCCCGAAACACAAATGCCTTGATCAAAATTGTGACTCTAATTTCTCTCTCAAGCCCCACACTGGGCACCAAATAATTTGCTTGATTTAAAAACTCAGTGGGGAAAAGTTAAGGCTGCTTATGCTACACCCTTAAAAAGAAAACAAGAGACTGCAAGAAGTTATCCATTAGAGTCATAATTTTACTGAGATAGAAACTCAAAAATAACACAGCAATACAGAGAAAGTGACATAACCAATAAAGGAAAAATGTTGCCTGGCCCCAAACCCTAGGACAAAACCAAAAATGGCAGCCATTCCCATGCCGCATGTGGCCACCCTGGGAACAAAGGGGCAAATAACAGAGGGTTTTCCCTGGCGACATCTTCCCTCCCCCTAGCCAAACAAAAACAATGGGAAAACAGGGGCAAAGTAAAACCTAGAAATACTATTTTGTCCACCAAGTGTTACTGCTATTGAACTGCTCACTCTACATCACCTGGCAAGGCTCAGATCCCAATTTTAATGGTGGTGTTAATGCAGGGGGTTCTTTGTTCCCTGCTGCATGGCTGCCTCCGGTACTGGTGCTGCTCTGCTCTGCTTGGCTGGGACTTAGCTGGGGCTCATTCCCACACAGTTCAGCTGGGACTGTGAAGTGGCAGCAGCCAGCAGTGGTGGTGGCAACAAGTGGCAGCATTCCCAGGCAGCAACTACTTCTCCTCAGCCAGGGAAACAAAAAATGGCCTTGCTTACACTTCTGCCTCCTGACTTAAAAAGACAGTCCACCAAAGATCACATAGATGTTGTAGCATATGCAGTTTAGTCACACTCACATAGTGCTAAAATCCACCTCCTACCCCTGTAACTAGGGCAGTTCCCCAGAGAAATTGTGGATGCTTTGTCATTGGAAGTGTTCAAGGTCCACAAGAATGGGTTTTTGAGCACCCCGATCTAGTGAACAATGTCCCTGTTCATAGCAGGGAGCTGAAGTAGATGATCCTTGTAGATTCCTTCTAACTCAAGCATTTCTATGAATCTATGGAAGGGGAAAAGAAGGAAGTGATGCAAAGACAGTTGTCACCACCTCCCATTAGCAGACCAATACTCATATGGCTTCTTGCCAAAAGTTAGCCTGTAAGAGAAGACACTGTGATCAGGAAGAACACTTAGTTTCTAGCCCTTTTTTGTTCTACTCTCTCATCCTTTGCTTCAGCAGTCCTAAGGTTGGTAGTTTCAGATTGGTGGTGATAGTTGGTTGTTATGTCATTAACATTTGGAGTACTTCAGTGAATATAGTTGCAACATATGTTGCTACAATATAAAGGTTAATAAAAGTAGAACAAGTTAGTCACAGCTCTCTGGTTGATTAGAAAACCCACAGAGTACAGATAAACCAAGTAGAACTAATCAGCACTAACATAAATATCAGCCCAAACAGAGGAGGCAAGTTTTAAGTCGAAACGACTTGCAAACTGATCACAAAACCTGTGACCTCCTATGAGCAATGGCAATATTGTATTACAGGGCAACATGGATACCCCTTACCCAGAAATATCTAAAAAAGTGCTTAAAGGAAAGCACATCTCATGGAGTCTTACATGTCTTTACTTGAGTTTAACACCCAGCAGCTTATCAGCTATACACGTGGTGTAGCTGCATTAAATAAAAGCATATAAATCTACTTTATTTTACAAAGGTTATCCATGTCCCAGAAAGCATGTTCTATGGAGGAGCAGATAAAGGCTTTTGGTTAGCCTAGTTTGGAGAAAAAGGGCAACCTCATTTCTCTCTACAGATTCCTGAGGAGAGGAAGTGGAGAGGGAGGTGCTGATCTCTTCTCCCTGGTATCCAGTGGGAAAGCACACTGGAATGGTTCAAAGCTCAATGGAGGGAGATTCAGGCTGGACATTAGGAAGCATTTTTTATCTTAGAAGGTGGTCAAATACTAAAACAGGCTTCCTAAAGAGGTGATTGATGCCCCAAACCTGTCAATGTTTAAGATGTCCTTAACAACATGCTTTAACTTTTGGTTATCCCTAAATTGGTCAAGCAGTTGGACAAGATAATCATTGCCTCTTCCAACTGAAAACTGATTTATTCTATTCAATTCTACCTATATATTTTTAAGGTTTTCAAGATCCAGTAACAACTAAGCATTTGATTTCAGGTGTGTAGTTGCAATCTATCCAAAATTTACACACTCAATACCCATTTTAGTAATCAAGACTTTTCTTGCACCAAGATGTGGCTACTTTGTACTTAAATTCTGTATTTGCAAAATGCAGTAAACATTCTTATTTTCTTAAAATATCATGAAAAAAATCATATTGATGTCTGAAAAGTTGTTCAAGTAATATGATAAAATGATGAATGTAAATATCTAGATGGATACTGAATAATGTAGGACTGCTTCTCTCCTACTAAGCCCTCTCTTCAAGTACTTCTTACTGTCCTGAGTCATCTCTATTACCTAGAGATTTACTGCTTAGCTTTAATAACAGCTAACAGAAATTATCAACAATTTTTCCAGACCAATTTTGTAAATACACCAAATAATTCTCAAAGACATGTTCACAGTGAGTCAAGTGGGTTTATGAAAAAAAATCTCCAAATAATTTTAACTAAGTTTGCAGAAATGTTCAGAAAACTGGGACAAGCTTAATAAAGAAAATGTTTTTTTGTCAAGCCAATAGATCAACCAATTTATAACTGAAACTATTTTAGATATTGATGTCTCAAACTGTTCTAGGAAGGGCTTTGATTTTAAGATAAAGGCTTTCTATCTTCAAGTCTAACATGCCTTTGAATCTAACCATTCTCAGCAATTGAAGCAGTGGAGCTAAAATCAATATGGAGTTTTTTGATATTATAGAATGTGGGGAGAATGAACTGCCAACTAAATGATGTTTGAAGAATACTCTCATGTTTCCCTACACACTACTTTTCTGTCAATGAGAACCTTGAAAGGAAAAGAGATCAGTCTATGACAGTTGGTAAAGATTTTCCATAATATTTTAACATGCAAGACCCCTTCTTTGAGTTTCAGTCTTCTCATTCAATTTATGCTGGCACTCTCAGACACCCTTGTGCCTCTGAGAGAATAATTTTTCTTGATGACTGACATGTGGTCTGTTCAAAAGAGCAAGATCTCCACTAAAAGAGAACGGTACTTGAGTGTTATTATGAGACCAATCACCATAATAACTGTTGAGAATTCCAGGAATCTCAGTTTATTTTAAACAGTATTTTCGAAATTTTGGGGGGAGTAAAATCACTAATGAATGATATTGAAATGAATTAGCTTTATGAATAGAATTAACACATTTCTGGATATTAACAAATTCAGAGTTTCCTTGTGGTCCTTTTTTGCCTGGTTATATGAAGAAAATCTCGTTATTTTCGCTCACATTAAAATGACTTTTGTTCTGTCAGCTTACAATACATTTGGTAATTTATACCTTTGCTCTTCAAGTAAGTATCATCCAATTATTATCAACAGGAAGACTTAGCTGGGGAAAAGTAATCACCAATTGTTAGTTAGATCTGAAACTGAACCCTTATTCTGTAATGGTAATTGCAAATGTCTGCTTTCATTCATTTTAATTAGAGTTCCCACAGGGGAAAAAAATCATCCAGATAGCTCTTATTACAGTAATGAAGTCCTCTAGCACACGTTCCAGAATTCATTTCATCCTATGAAATGGCAACACGGAATATGTAATTTTCCATAAAGTACAAAAATCACATTACACATATGTACATGCAGTTTAGACATATGTTCAAGGAGCAGAAGTAATACTGACCAAATCAACAGTAATTTAGGAGAGGTAGCATACATGGCTGCAAAAATATTATCTGGTTCAGATGTGACACTGAGAGAATCTTTATTTCTTCTTTTTCTTTTGTGTGTGTGTGTGTCTGTGTGTGTGTGTCTGTGTCTGTGTCTGTGTCTGTGTCTGTGTCTGTGTCAGGAATGGAAGTACAGGTGGGAAATTCTGCAACCTGAAAAGGCACTGTGTACTAGTAATGAGTCATATTTTCCATCCCTGAGGCAATGTTTCACAGAAACTTTAAATGTCTCCAAATAGTACTGGAGATCTTGGTGTTAGCAACTGAACCGAGTTAGAAGTAACTAATTTACGGTTATAATCAATGGAGAGGTAAGACTCCATTATGTGTTCAAAATATAGGACAATTAAATTAAATTTTCTTGAAATGGATATATTTTTCATACTCAGAGACTAAACTTTGTATTCAGAGTGTAAAAAAGAAATTGTTGTCTACAAATACCATTGATATCCTGTCTGCTAATTCACTACAGCAACTTACACTGTTTACAGATGTTTTAACAAAATGTGTTTGAAGACAGTACTTAAACATACATGCACAAGCAGACTATTTGAAAGTCTAACTTCAGGCTTTAAATATCTGCATTTAGGAATTTAAATTCGGGTGTTTTCAATTATATTTTTAAAAAAACCCCTAACATATATAAATAATTTTTTATATCTACATAGCTTACATTTAAAAGAAAATATAAAGTTACCAAAATACATATGTTGCACTTTATTTCATTTTAACTTAGCATCCATATTTTGCTTACTCATTTATTTTTTATTAACTTCTTTTGACGTCTAATGTCTTTAAAGTTCTTCACCTCGATTCTGTTTGTTTTAAAGGATCTTGTGAGAGCTGTGAATGGCAGACAGTACAAAAAGGTTCAAGATAGACAATATAAACTTTTGTAATGGTGGGCTTAGTATCTGTCATCTTCATGATAGACAAAGTATTTCTATATGTTGCATAGGAAAAGGTGGCACTTGTTTCACAGCCCAAAATGCAATCATAGAATCGGTGAAGTTAGTAGGGACCTCTGGAGATCATCTAGTCCAACCCCCTGGCTCAGGCAGGATTACCTGGTTGCCTCAGATAGCTTTAAAGTATCTGTGTCCAAGAATGGAGACTCCATTACCTCTTTGTTCACTCTCAGCAGTCATAAAGTATTTCCCTACATTTAGATGGAGCCTCCTGTGTTTCAGTCTGTGTCTATTACTTCCTGTCCTACTAATAGATGCCACTGGAAATAGCCCCCCATGATCTTCTTTACACTCACCTCTCAGGTATTGATGATATATCCATGCTCCTTCTTTTCTCCAGGGTAAAGAATCCCAGCTTTGTCAGCCTTTTCTCATAGGAAAGATGGAGGACTTTGCATTTCCTTTTGCTGAACTACGTGAGGTTCCTGTCAGCCCATTTCAATTTTTTTTTTACAAAGCTTTCAAAAGGGCTTTTATATCAGTGATTTTTAAAGAGAGGTTTGAGTGTTTCCCTTCTTAAGTTATTTAGTAAGTAGGAGAAAATAACATTGATAATTGATACAAGTTTTGGACACATTTTGATAATATAATAAAATCAGTTATAGTTTCACCGCTTGTCGGTATTGCAGCTATAGATGAATGCCAATACAGTCTTCATGGCATGCTTAAGCATTCTATATATTGCCATAAGATCATCAGAGACATATATATTGAGAAAACAACAAATAATATACCAAATACATGTGGAATTTAATCATTGCAAATCAGAAGTCTGGAGACCAATGAAAATTTCAGGCTCCTTTAAAGTATCGAGGATTAATTTAAAAGATAGAAGGAGAATGCCTAATACACAAAAGACATTAAATGATGACATCTATTATTGGGTATGTACTTTCTATCTTGGATTACTTCAGGGTCAGTGCAGCAGAAGTGATAAGGTGGCTGGAGCAACTGAGAGCCAATAAATCACTGAAGTTAGGTAGGACTTACTCAACAGTGCAAAATGGCTCTGAGAAAAAAACTTCAGAATGCAAACCAACACTATTGAAAAAGTCATTAAGTTGTGACTTAAATCCATAAGACTTGACTGAAAGAAGACTGCTGTTGAATGTGTAATAGATGTTTCAATTAAAATTCACACATTTTTGCAAACAATTAGAAACATTTTAGGGTCAAGTGAGAATAATAGGAACTGTACAGAGATACAGTTTTCAGTGCTCAGTCTTCAGAATATTAACAAGCTTCTAGATATGAGGTTATGCCAACCTGACACCCGATCCCATCAGATCTCAGAAGATAAGCAGGGTCATCCCTAGTTAGTACTTCAATGGAAGACCTCCTGGGAATAGCAGGGGCTGTAGCTTGTAGTCCTGAGGACTTCACTGTCACTGTCCAAACTCGTTTCGTAGTGGCAGATGAACTTTAGGTGTTAAAGGGCGGGGCCAGTTCCAGACACGCTGTGCCTCACCTAAAAAATCCACTGCACAGGCTCAAAGGACACACCCATGTGGGTAGAGCCCTTGCCAAATCTTTGTTCATAAAGCCTAGCCATGATGATGATGATGATGATGATGATGATGATGATGATGATGATGACGATGAGGCATGAGACCTGGGAAAACTTTTCTCCTGTTTTAGGCTAAAGAGAAGTGTTGGTATTTTTTGGTTTTCATTGCAACATGGTGTGATGGGTTAACCTTGGCTTGGCAGTGAAGTCTCCACCAAGTTACTCTCATTTTCTCTCCCCAGTGGACATGGTAAGTAGCTGTTGTGTTTAGATAAAGACATGATGATCCATTACCAACTACTATCACAGGCAAAACAGTCTGAACTTGTGGAAGATTTATTAAATTATTGCCAATTAAAATAGACTAAGGGAGAAAGAAACCAGCTCCCTAGTCCTGTCATAACCTTTTTCTTCAGCTCAACTTGACTCCCAGCTCTTGTAACTCCTACCCCTGGTAGAGGATGAGAAATGTGGGTTGTGGTAATTTCATAATGCTTTGTGACTGCTACTTCTTCATCAAGCTGTACAAGTGTGGGGTCCCTCCCATGGAATACAGTCCTTCACAAACTGCTCCAGTACAGGTCCTTTCCACAGGGTGCAGTCCTCCAAGAACAGACTGCTCCAGCATGCGTTCCCTACAGCATCACAGGTCCATCCAGGAGTCATGCTCCAGCATGGGCTTCTCTACGTAGGCCACAGGTTTTTCCAGTATCCTGCTTCAGCCTGGGCTCTCCATGAACTGCAGCTTCCTTCAAGGCACATCCATCTGCTCTGGCATGACGTAATGCATGGACTGCAGGGTGGATATCAGTTCCACTTTGGTCATCCATGGGCTGCAGAAGGACAACCAGCTTCACCACAGTCTTTCTCCAGGGGTACTGGGGAACCTATGCTCTGGTGCCTGAAGCACCTCCTCCTTTCTTTCACTGACCATACTTGTCTATCACATGTTCTTACTCCTCTCTTCTGGCTGCTCTTGTGTAGTGTTTTTTACCCTTTCTTTAAGATGCTACCACCGAGGTTTGTGTTTTATGATCCCCTTTAAAAGAAATCTAATTTCTATGTAATTTAGATACTCCAATTCATATTCCTTTCTGAGTTATGCACCAGCTATTACAGAATTAATTCTTGACTTCTATGCATTAAAGACAATAAGAAAATTTATTGAAAGACTAGAACTTTTTCTGTTCTGAATTCATTGAGGATTTTCTAAAGAAAATGAATATAGTCATGTTACAGAAGACTCAATAATTCAATGTATACAATAAAAATAGTGAATGTTTGAAGAAAATTGTACCTTGATAGTCTTCACTTGTTATCACTGGTAATTCATCACTCTTATCTCTTCTGTTCTGAACACTCAATGTGTCCTAAATCTCTCTTTACCTGTCAGACTTTTAAGCATTTTTGTTTAAATTATAAATATATCATCAAAATTATTTGTCAAAGAAACATTTAAATATAAAAGTACAAAGATGTTTAGTTTCTTTTGTAGCTTAACCTGGAATGCAATCATATTGCATACATGTGGAAATTCTTTTTTCTCTCTAAAATACCTTTAGATAAAACAAATAATTAAATATTTATTATAGAGTGATAGAGCAGTTAGTTCTTTTTACAGAGACAGTATTTCCATAAACTTAGTTGTTTGGATGAAAGACTATTAATATAATTTACATTCTATTTTGAAAGGCAGACAAGACTTTCATTTCCACTTATTTTTATCATGAGGGAAAAGCAAAACTGCATGCAAAATTATTTTACTACCCAAAAAGCTCTTTGAGATTTCAATTATGCAGGTCAGTAATTCAATTTTTTCTTCATCCTAGGTTTTAGACAAAGAAAAATAATAAAGAGTGGGAAAGGGGAGACATAGAATCTCAAAATAGCCAATTGCCTATACAGAAGGAAATCAAAAAGTCTAAATACAAATCACTGGTTCTTTTGGATGACTGTCATTTTTTTTCCAAATATTCTGTATTTTGCCAGTTCTCTAAGGTCATGATTATTATTAAGCTTCAATATTTCTCTTATTCCATCTGAGATTTTGAAATTTCCTCTCAAAATAGTGTCACTATTTTCCTAATATTCATTATTCTGAAAGAATTCTGTCACTCTTCATACCTATTATTATTATTGTTGTTGTTGTTGTTAGTGTTACTTTTGTTGTTGTTCTTGCTGTTGTTGGTTTATTGTTATAATTTCAATTGTTAAAGTACTTATTATTTCCATTTTGAGATGATAAATAAAAAGTAGGAAACATTTAAACAGAACACTTTGAATTAAAGACATGTCAATGAGTTTAGCCTTTTTTTCTATTTTGAGTAAACTCAAAGTGCCTTGTTCTGATCTTTGTGCCTTATTTAATTCTCTGAAGAGTACCAAAAAGTAGCAACATTTTTTTCCAAGTGATAGTATCGCACAGAGGTCTCTGCAAACTCTAATTTCTGTGATCATGGTCTTATCTATCTCTGCCAAATTTTGAGGACTGCTTTTTCATCCACAGTCAAGCAGTAGCCATAAGGTATCAGCTTAAAGGGAACAAAACAAAACTAATTTTACCTTATACCACATTTCTCAGTTAAAAGTGGCTTTGGTTCAAATTGCACATTAGGGTTTAGTGAGACAGTGGTTCATTTACCTCTAATTTTGTACTTAAGAAGAAATGAAACTAAGACTAGAACTTAAATTGAACAGAGACTTGAAATGTAAAGTTCTTGCCTGGGAGGGATATGTAATGATATTTATAATCAGCTATGAGGATCAAAATTTAGTAAGAAGAGAGTTTTCTCACAAACAACTACAAAGTAATAATATTTCAGAAGAGAAAATGTGAATCTGTTTGCTGATTTTTAGTTATTTTTATATATTGAACACTGTTTCTATACATAATTCGGAATCTTTAACAAAATATAAAAGAAATAGTAATACTGAAATTTTTAAAGTGTTTATCACTTAAGGCCATTGTGCTGTATTTCAGAATCTTTAAAAGAAGATACTTTCTGCATTTTATCAGTTTTAGGGAATTTTTTGTTTGTTGGTTTGGTTTTTAATTTGCATTGTCTAGCATTCCTGATAACTGTTTTTGAAACTAATTTTGCACTTGTTTTGTAGTGTAGGTCAGTGAATTTACAGTTTAGCAGCCTTATGCTTTTAAAACCAGGCATTTGTTTGGAAGGCGGGAAAGAGCTCATAATATGTGGAATGAACTTTATCTTGAAGGCTTTCTCATTTAATTGATGTAATCTGACCTTGCCATTAGTCTTGCTAGAGGCAAGCTATTTCTGTCTGCATTACTTTCATTATTACTTACAAGCAGAAACTCAGTACCTGCAGCTCCATATAAATGTGTGACAGAGCTAAAGAATATATCCTGAAAAGTCATTCAACTCCTATCTACTCTTATACTTTTAAAGTTAATTCACACAAGTGAATACCATAGTGCCATATATCAAAGTCTGTTGTATCAACAGAAATTTGGAATACCAAACTTTGGGATCATGATCTGAGATATTGCAGGAAATTTGTGTTCCCTATTTAGTTATCTGGAGTCCAGACATCATCATCTTAGATATAAATCAATCTTATCCTGTAGCAGTTACTTTGCAGCTGTGCCTGAACTTGTTATTAATTTAGTGTGTTCTTTTTCTGGTACAGAGTGAAGGAGACAATCAAATGATATATGACATGAACAATTAAAAACTGTCCTTGTGATTTTAAGCTATTGAAATGATGAAAAACTTGCACAGAATACAACAGTCCTTGAATTATTTCATTGTTAAGTATTAGACAATATGAAAAATTTCGGTCTGACAGTCATTTAGAATAGTATTAGCAGAGCTCTGTCAGATGCTTATTCATCTTTATTATTATCTGGTTACTTGAGTCGACTCAGGACTCATAACAAATATAATGATGGTACATGGATTAAATTAACAACACTTATATGCCTCATTGTTTTTCCCTGAAGGTAAATGCAGGAGACTCAAAAAATTCATAGCAAATATCATTAATATAACTTTGTTGAATATTAAGGCATATATCTGCCAATCCTTCTAATGTCAATTATTAATTAAAGATGTAATTTGACAAATATGATCAACTGCTGTTTTGTAAATTATTTTGAGTCTCTGTTCAAAATAATTTCAGTGTTAAAACCTTTCAGCTTAGTACAAATCATTGTTGAGTAACGTTTTTAATGTCTATATCACATCATTTCTATAAGCTTGATATTCACACAGACAAAGAAATATACAGTCATCTCAGAAAAAACAGTCTAAGATTTTATATTCTGCCTTTTCTATCAGTATCAAAGGGCTGTTTTGAAAGAATTCATACAAGGAACTTCATTGTTTTACCTCAAGTGAGGAACTGTTTCAAAGAATTTGAAATTCAAATGACACATTTGGAAACTAATTCTATATTTTGCTGACATATTAACTTTAAAATGTTAATGTTTGACAGAAATTAAAAAGTTAAAAATGCATCCTTGATAGAAATACTTAAAACCAAGACATTATCCTGAACTGAAGTCTTTAAAGACTATTCTTTAATTATTTTTTGTTTTGATTTTTTTGTTTTTTTTTTTTTATTTTTAAACCGTGATATAAAAAGTATGAAAAGAAACTTTGAATTTGCTTGAGAAAAAGTATTTTCTTAGTTCAGATAGGACAGTAGCAAGAAAAAAATTACTGAAAGATCAAATAATTCTTCAAGGATAAGTGTTACTGAAGTGTTGTTTGTTGGTTGGTTTTTTTTTTTTTCTTAATCTAGCTGATATCCATTTTGGCTTCAATGAACGTTAAGACATTTGTGATCAGTACAATTTGAGAAAAGAAAGGGGTGTGTTTGAAGCAGTTTGTACCAAAATGTTCTTCATTATATCACTTTTTTTTCTCCATTCTGCTTCTTAAGTTACAACTCAGTTATATTGGTAGTTTTTTGGGGTTTACATACAGAATGAATCTTGGCATTTCAGTAATCTCTTCAGTTTATTAAAGAGGTAGCACTGTATTATGGGACTGCGCTGGTTTAAAGGTAAACTAACAGGAGAAATGAACCCAACCCAAAAATAGGTTACAAGTCAAAATTACAATTTAATTAAAAAATGCAAAAATACAATGATACAGAGGAAAAAAGTGGGTTTAACCCACAAAAAACAGACATATATTCCAGTACCCTTGGGCACAAACAGAATGGTGTTCATCAGCCCCTCTGCTGAGCGCCCTGTGGTCCCCCTGAGTACAAAGTAAAAGGGAAGGAAAACATCTTGGTGAGGACGATGGTCACAGTCTGGTCGAGAGTGGCAGTCTCAGTCCTGTTGAGATTCTGGTCCTTCTCTTGATCCGACTAGTGGTACCAGAAGTCCCCAAACCCCAAGATTATACATACTCAGGTTCAGGTGGAAATGCCCAGTATCTCTCCCAGGGCAAGTAGTTTCACAATGGGTGATTTACTCTGTGAGTCATGGGATATTTTTGGAATCTTTGACAGCCCATTAGCAGACGTGACCCCTCACAATGGGTGTGAAGGTGCTAATGCCTCCTCCAAGGGGAGTTATCATGGCTGACTCATTGATGTGAAGACAGGAATGCTTCACTATCTCACAGGCTTCTTTAACACCCAGCTTGTAGCCTGAGGTGTCAGGTGTGCCCTGGAAGCTGCTGCAAATGATCCATTACCAACAGTTCATGAGAAATTACACAGAGGGTATAGAATACAGTTTTCATTACACCAACACGGTGCTAAACTGGTCCTGGCCATTGTAACTAGGACAGGGACAAATGAAAAATATCTATTGCTTTCTTCAGTGTAATTTCTAGGAATAAAATAAACATCTAGTTGCCCTTTTTTACTTGCTGTATACAAAGCTGGGTTGAAATTCTAACGAGTTTCTCCAAGTGTGGTCTCTGCAAAATACTTAAGTGAATTTGCGTATATGGTGACATCACTGTTTGGGACAAAAGGAAGCAAAAGTGAAGTAATGTGGTATGACGTGCTGTTTGTGTGTTCTTACACCAGGAAAGTACAAGCTAAACTACTTTAGTAACATGTGGTTGGAAATGCATTCAAGTAAGTTTAGAGTACATCCCTGCATTGCACACAAAGTTGAAGTCACATGTTGGCCCTGCAGATAGATGTGCAGGATCCATCAGGTTTCAGCATACATTCATTGGGATAGGAATGTGAATTATGCCCATCCTTTCTAATAATTGCCCTCATCACTAACCTGTGGGTTCCTTTTCACTCTGAAAATGTCACTCATTTACACTTCTACTTATCTGGCTTAATAAATACTGTATAAAATGAAAAATATCTTAGAAAAGAGACAGAGAGAGAATTCCTAAAAAAAAAAAAAAAAAAAAGAAAAAAGAAAAAGGAAAAGTCACTAGCTAAGTCAAGTTCTCTGATTATTAGTTTATTGGATAAAAGTAGGTGAAGGTATTGAAGAAAAGAGCTTTACAGAAGCATTATCACCATTTCAGACTACATTTGCAGGGGATTTGGTGTTTTTTTCTTGGCAACTGAACCATTAAGGTAGGAAAAGACCTCCAAGGTTATTGGGTCCAATTTCTGACTGATCACCTCATGTCAGTCAACTAAACCATAGCACTAAGTGCTATGTCCAGTTGTTTCTTGAACACTTCCAGGGATGATGACTCCACCACTTCCCTGGGCAGCCTGTTCCATTGCCTGACTAGCCTTTCAGTGAAAAAAGTCTTCCTGACATCTAACTTGAAACACCTCTGGTGCAGCTTGAGGCTATGTCCTCATGTCTTATCTCTAGTTGCCTGGGATATTAGGCTGACTCTTATCTGCTACAAACTCCTTTCAGGTAGTTGTAGAGAACAATTAGGTCTCTTCTGACCATTGTTTTCTCCAGAATAAACAATCACAGCTCCTCAGCTGCTTCTCATATAGCTTACTCTCTAGACCCCTCACCAGCTTCACTGGCCTTCTCTGGCATGCTCCAGCACCTCACTGTCCTTCTCAAAGTGAAGGGCCCAGAACTAGACACAGAGCTTGAGGTGTGGCTTCACTAGTGCCAAGTAGAGAAGGACAATCACTTCCCTGGTCCTGCTGGCCTCCCTATTTGTGATACAATCTAGGATGCCATTGGCCTTCTTGGCCACCTCAGCACACTACTGGTTCACGTTCAGCTGCTGTTGACCAGCATCCCACATCCTTTTCCACCGGCCAAGTTTCCAGCCACTCTGCCCCAACACTGTTGCACTGTGTGGGGTTGTTGTGACCCAACTGCAGGACTCAGCACTTCACCTTATTGAACCTCTTATCATTGGCCTTGGCCCATCAGCCCATCAATCCAACCTGTCTAGATACCACCAGACAGATTATAAGAAATTAAATATAGTCAAAGCAATCCATTAACTAGTGCTATAATAAAAATGTATTTTGTTGCATATAATAAAGCAATGATAATTTCTTCACTAGAGCAATTATAATTTTTGCCATTCTGATAGTGGTTGTTTAATGAATAATTGTCTATGTAGCAGGCTGTACTTTCTGAATCATCCCTCTGAGTGGCTTTAATAAAACTTCCTCACTATTCCTAAGTATCAAGGGCTACAATATGCTGTAATTTTAATAGAAACAATGCAATACACTGAAGAAGAGAAACTTTCTACTCTCCATAAATATCTCATACTTGAACAAGAAAAGACAACTGTGTGGTATGTATCTAAAATAGCTCCAGTCTTTGTACAGTTATCCACAACCTAAAACTTAAACAGATTCACAATTTTCCATTAATTTTGTGTCTTTTCTTTAAACTCTTAGAATGGAGGTGAGGGATGGGGTGGTTTAATTATTTATTTCCATTAGTGAGTCCTAAGTTTTTAACATCTTTACCCAGGGACAAACTGAGTTAATTAATGCAATTGAGTTTCTTCACCAAATGTTAACTGTTGACCACATTCTTCACAATTTTAGGTCAATGCAACTATTGAATCCAGTGCCGTAGCACGGACCCTGGCTTGCATTGCAGGTATTAAAGATTCTGCCTCTTGCATAGTGTGACTATTTTGATCTATTAAACTTTTACAGATAAACTTTGACATTAAAAATATTATATTTTTAGTTCATATATGTAGGCCAGTAATGCCACTGCATCTCACTTTTGTTTAGCTCCAGTTTTGTATACACATTTCAATTAAGCTTGTATTTCTAGCTGTGATTTTCTAAACATGTAAGCTGAGGTTCATTTATGGTAAAATACTGCTCAAATATAATTTTTTTTTAATAAATATGCATTAAACTGTCTGGCATTGTTTTTTATTCAGCATTAGTCCTTTTTATTTGAATTGCACTTCTCTCAAGAAAAAAGACCAATTTCTGTTTGCTTGGGGATTTGCTTATGGTCATAGATTTCACTGTAAAAATCTACTTTTTATGATTGGATTTGTTATGCTAGAATCAAGAAAGTATTACTTTCCATTTGATTTTATTATACTTTTCATGTTGATTTGAGACATGATGTTACAGCAAAACAGAACATAGTGAGGAAAAAGGACTGATTGAAACATTCCATAAGGTTTGCTAATCTATGACCTGACTGACTTTTGTTCACAGTAGATGCAGTATAGTGGTAATTATAATTGCACGAGATCCATTCTACGACAACATAGCACAAGGAATGCTCTGAATTGTAGAATTGTTTGTAGAGTAGAAGTATATCTGTGTTTTCATATCTTAAACTACTGTCCTGATTGCCTTATGGTAATTAGTATTGTATTTATTAACTATATTCTAAAAATAAATAAGGATATGATGAAAGGGCAAATAAATCTATAAATGCTGCTATTGCATCTATAGAGATAATTATTGCAAATACTGATATGCAAAATAAATTATTTTTTCTTATTGTTTGGTTTTCTGATGAACTGGAGGATTAGATGCTGATTATGCACTACGTTTAAGGGTTAAATACTTTTAAATCATTTAAGTTACATATAGTGCCTCTTAGATCTTCACTGACTGAAAAATAGAGTTCTTTGCCTTAACATAATTTCTCTCTTAGATAAAGTAAATTTAGATGAGATAGGGGAACAATCTCAGAACAAGACTCTTCAAAATTTCATTTCTCTAACTGGACCATAATTTAAATGTTTCTGAGCCTGTTTATCACAGTACAGACACATAAAAAATGAAAACTTGGTGAAGGCTATAGACTGGCAAATGACAATGGTTTAGTCTTGGTATTATTTGCACATCCACTTCTAAACTTGACAACCTTCAAACACACCTTAGTGTGTATCAAGTTTTGACACTTGAATAACCTTTTACTAGGTCCTACCACGGTTGGGTTAATTTTAATATGTGTTTATTTAAAAGAGTATTCATAATCTACTCATTAAACAGTCTGATCAGCTTTTTGGTTTATAAGCAGAAGTATTTGATAATGTTTCTAAATTAGAGAAAATAGGACAAGTATAATCCTTTATTGAGTTTTTATGTGTCCACTGAAGTTTATACTTGCTTCCTACAAGTATTTCTGTCAGTTTTCTGACACTGTAGGAATATTGGGCATTGTGATATACCAGTCTCTTCTCATCGGAGGCACAGAGAACCATTTCTTGTATCTCAAAATGTTCTTTTACATCATCTAAAAGTCTCTTTTATGAAAATTAATTGACTGAGATATATATGAAGTAAAATTAAACACTTTTGTCAATTCTGGCATTGAACTTCTTGAACTCTGTAATATTGGGCAATCTGATGAATAGAGTAACTCAGAAAGTTATCAAAGGAAGCTATATCTGTGTCCTGGAGTTCTTCTATTAGGGTAGTGAAGAGATACTGCAGTGTTCAGATGATTTATTTATGAGTTCTTTTAATCTAAATTGCACATGATTTGCACTTCATTTATTCCTGGTGCAGTTGGCATGTATTTGAAAATATTCACATATAAGAATGGGTAATTCCAAAATCAGCTACAAAGATCAGAAAGCATAAAACATAGAGGTTGTACCAAACATTGAAGCTTTAGATTAATTTACATTTTGTATTAAAAAAAAAAATGCACATGATAGACATACACAGTTATAATGAAAATAAGCACTTAAAAATTAGCTCTAAAAATATGTAATGTCATCACTGTGTAGAGTGATGCGAGAGGAGTTAGAATCTTTAATCTGCTTTTCACTAAGAGAAGTAGCTTAGAGAAGTAGCTCAAATGATTGGTAGATTAAGATCCAGACATCTGTTGAATGGTCTGCATCACTGCAGTTTAGAATACCTGTAGTATATGCTTCATTCTAAAAAAATAATAATGCTTGGGTTCAAGTATTTTTTTTCTTTTTTCTTTTTCTTTTTTTTTTTTTATTTTTAATGTCAAAGAGCACAGAGTCAGCCGTTTAGATTTATGCAGAGCTTCACGTTTTAATGAAAGTTGCATTTGTATAAAGGAGATTTATTTGCTTGATATATGTTAGTTAAAATTCTAGTATGAAGTTTAAAGGGCTTTATTTATCTCATTGCAATGAAGGACATTCCAGGAAACCCTATTTTCACTTGGCACAAATATCATGCTGCCTTCCTTTATTCAGTATTTTGAGTCACTGCAAATGCTAATGGTGACTATGGTATTTTAAAGGGAACAGGCAAATAAAAGCTGCATGAGGAGAAAATTTTGTCTGTGTACATGTGTCATATTTCTCAGGATATTAACGAAAATTGGCATTAGGTGAAGAAAACGTACAACAAAATAAAATTGAAAGTAATGCTTATATGTCAATATTCCTTCAAGTCAGGCCCTAGCTATGACCAAAGTTCCCTTTATCAGGGTTTATGGAAATTGAACCAGTTGATCAGTCCTTTAGGTCTCTATCATTACCAAGTATTCAAAATTCTTTCTATGAATTTTTTTTTTTATGGAATAAGGGTCAGTGTAAGTCAGGGAAATCTGGCTTAAGAGTTACTTCACAGCCACCTTGCTGTGCAAACTAACTAAACACAGAAATAATGATATAATTTATAACGTACAGTCCAACCTCCTTTCTATTGAACAGTAGTCTTAAAAAATATTTCAATTAATACAATTATTTACTGTTATTATTGGAAAGTAAAAAGTGAGAGAATTTTCTTTACTAGAACTTGATAACTTAAGAGTGTTTTACTAAAGACAGTTATCACATCGCATTCTGAAACTTCAGGATATCACTGTGTTTGTTACCTTATTAGTTATTTTCCTTAGTAACTGTTCTTCTCTCTTTAACTTGTAGACAGACTTGCTTTGACTATGCAAATACATACCTGTATAAATTTTATATTTGTTCTTTCATAAATTCCTCTGAATGATATATGAGAAAATGAATATGAAAACATAAAACCATAGTTGTATACCAGTGAAGAAGAAAGGTCAAAACCAAATAACATAGATCCCTAAAATCGGACCTGCCTCTAAGTCAAAATGGTTCCTAAATAAATTAAATATTCACTAATTCAAAGGCAAAGTAAAAGAGTCATACCTGTAGCTTGTTAGCTAGAGAACAACCGAAGCTTGTTAGTTTATAAAAATATCCTACAGTTTTGAACTGGAAGCCAATTGCTCCACAATCTACAGTAGTAGTAGTATAGAGGACCTAGTAGAAAGACATTGTGTCTTAACACATATAGAGCATGCTTCAGATGGGAGAACTAGTGTTCTTCAGGGGAACGACTTCAGGGGAAATAAAAATAAAAGAAGAGCCAGTGTCAAATTTCCTCTGTATTTTTTTCCCAATTGTTGACTGATAGACAAATTAAAAGCTGCACTAAAACCTTATAACTTTTCTGCTCCCTTTGTAAAGTCTTTCACCTCTAACTCTATTACTGTTTCATAACCTTGAGGGAATACAGAGATTTTGATACATATGATTCCCAAATAAGGAAATATTTTTATGATGTCTCCAAATTTTTCTCTCATGCAAGGCAGGGAAAGACTTTCTTTTAATATGTTTTATAAATAATAAATTAGGAAATTTACAGTTTGTGTGTCCTAGACATGAAAGAGATAAGGACAAGAAGCAAGAATAGCACTGGTATTAAAATATGTTATGCTGCTTAAATGCTGCACATCTTTATGTGGAAAACTAACAGCAGAGACTGGGGGTTTATGAAACTGAAATATACGTATTTGAAGAACTGGGAGAATATATGATTTAGTTCTGGTGGTCAACTGGAAAATAATTCTCTTCGGAACAGGAAGTGCATTCTGCTTTAATGAGAAGTGCTTTATAAGGAGTATTACTGTATATAAATTTGGTTTCTAGGTGATAAACACACTAGTGAGATTAGCTAGAAGCTGAGCAAATGAGAATTAATATTGGACACTGCTGTTGGTAACAGATTTCTGCTTCTTTTCATGGAAGTAATGAATTTACAAGCTTCACATTATGTGACAAACATTCAAACACTCTCCTCCACTAAAAGACTCTCTAAGTAGTCAGGATAACACATTTTATGAAGTTATTGTCTGTCTTCAAAACTTTTATTTTTGTGCAAATTTATAACATGCAAAATTTTCTCACAATGATCAAAAAAAAGGCACTTGGATGACTCATTCAAAAGAAATGCTAGAGGGTCATTTTAATAAGGAGTGCAAAGCAGTAAGCTATCAGTATGTTAATTAAAATCAATGAGTGTCCATAACCATGCTTGGAGATGTGAAGAAGGTTAAAACTAATTAAAACTATCACAAAAGGTCTTTCTTTAACGATTGGAGAGTTGCCTTGGTGGATAGCCCTTTGCAACCTGATATCAAGGGAAAACAGGTTCAAAGAAAGAAAAGTCTGTTATAAAACCTGTAATTTTTATGCCCAGAGAGAATGGAAACACTACATTTTTCGAATATAACTTCATGTAGCTGGCATTCAGATATCCTCAGTTCTCTAGGCTTGTGAACCTATTTTTCCTAAAATAAAAGAAAATGTTTCTCTTTGTCATAGAAGGCTGGGATCAGACTCTTCCTGTTGCAGCAGGTGATGTAATTATAAAAGCTAATTTGGATATTCATTTACTGGATTGAAAAGAATTGTGTTTTGGGACCATAGAACTATTTGAGAGCACTTATCTGCAATGCAGACAGGTTTGCCTGAGAGATTAAGGGCTTTTGGCCTTCTGTGTTTATACCCTCTGTCTTAGAGAAATAAGAATATTATGCACTGCATGCTCTGTTCATCATCACTGTAGAGAGCAACCAGACAAGATTACACTTAAGAAATAGTAATAAAATAAAATAAAATAAATTTAAAAATTCACCCAGGCCTTCTACTGCATTTAGTGTGGAGATTGTGGTTTGAATTAAAAAAGAAAAAAAAAAAGAAAAAAAAAGGAGTGAATTATAATTAACAGTAAGAGGTTAATTCTGTTTAAAAGTACTTTGAATTGCATTGATTAAAGAACAAAACTTTACTGAACTCCCTGCATTTGGAAAACCTGAATAGGGATATTATTTTTTATTTCAATTACAAAGCACATCTCAGACAGTAAATTCAAATTCTGTTTCCTACAGAAAGTCCAAATCATATTCTGTTTGTTTCCTATTCTTCCCAACGGTGTAACAAAATGCATTCCTTCTCCAAGTAATCAGAGTACACCTGAAAAAATTACATCTACTAACTCCAGTCATAAGGGTAAGCTTTGCTGCTTTTTATTCTGGTTGACCTTACAGTCCACTGCTAAGAGATTCACATGTGGATCCAATTCCAGCTTGTGCATCATTTGAGCTGTTTACTATATTTCAGACAGTTACAGCTGTGCAAACCCAGTGATGGCATTAGGGGACAGAGGTGCAAATAAGGGACTAATTTGGCCTGCAAAACTTGTATTATTGATGATAATAGATGAAATGGAAGTGAGCCAACTTGA
This sequence comes from Hafferia zeledoni, assembly GCA_035583235.1. Classification (NCBI taxonomy): domain Eukaryota; kingdom Metazoa; phylum Chordata; class Aves; order Passeriformes; family Thamnophilidae; genus Hafferia; species Hafferia zeledoni. The sequence goes on along the minus strand of JAWWEV010000001.1, from coordinate 62,538,297 downwards.
TTCTCAAATCACAGACCGAGTATGCAGGGCTGAGAAGAATATCCAAATGTTTACTTAGTGGTAGAATATGGGAGAAAAAAACCCCTTCATAGACAATAAACATATTCTCAGTGACTTCCTTCACTTTACTTCCTTTCACGGAGTCATTTTCTGAAGTAGCAATGTACTTGATTGAATCAAGTGAAAATGCTAATGTATTAACCACATGCCAGGGAAGCACCAACATTATTTTTAGTCATATTATGGAATAAAGGAAAAAAAGTGGAAGGCAGAAACAATTTTCTTTCCAGAAATGTTACTGGATATGTAATTTTTGTCTTATGAAATGAAGAAAATTTAAGGACAGGCAAAGTGTATTTTTATGAAGCATGTTAATTCCATCACTTAAATATAGTGAGTATTGTGTATTGATGTAAAGACAATTTAAAGTGTCAAGAAAGGACAGACAAGGAACAACTGGAGTCAGGTGGAAGGAGAATAACTTTGGTGATATGTGATAATTTTGTGATTACATTGATTATTTAAATCTTTAAATATTTGACTGGCTGTGTACTTGGGACAACATTGCCTTAAGGAAATATCTAGTGTTTCAGACAATTTTGGGCTTTATTAATTAAATGCTATTATTATTATTATTATTATTATTATTATTATTATTATTATTATTATTATTATTATTATTATTAAATGCTCATTATGTTTTGGTTAGTATAGATATTGAACAAATGGTTGCATTCCTTTTCTTTTTACTTTTCGCGCTTGCCTATCTTTGAGTTTAAAAATATATGCTACAATAAGGTCCAACTGCTCTTACTCTTCTTTTCAAAGCAATGGTAAATTTTGCATTGAATAATGAAACAGTCACATCTGAGAATTTATTCCTTTTTTCTTTCTTGTAGGTTTAACAGAAAAGTAGAAAGCATCCCTACATTGAAAAATCTTGGTTTCAAATTCTGCTTTTGCTTTGTTGATGGTATTGATCAAATATTGTTTTAATCAAATTTTCCAAATCATGGTGTGGCTGAAATAATGTACTTCAAGGCAGTAATCATATTTGAATGAAGACAATTCCTCTGAAATTCAGTCAAAATGTTGCAAATGGGATTTGCATAGATTAAATTCTTTTGGAATCCAACATTTATCTTATCTTGGGTCATTTAACTGAGATTGCCATAAACAGAAACAATAGTATAAGCAGTAAGTGTTAGAGAGAACCAATTATTGGCTGCAGCCTCAAATTAAAATACAGCACTTTGTTCGCCAAAGCAGTTCACCAAATGTGTTTCTGAAAAGACTTGCTTGTTTATTTCATCACATGCTTTCTGGCACATTATAACTCCTATATCAAATAATTCGTTTTTCCAGTCACACAAGTGTTATTAACAGGTGTGTCATAACTAAACTAATAAAGCAAGATCTAAGGTATCAGAGTAATGAAAAATGATGAAGCAGTCCTTTCTTACAGTGCAGTATTATGCCCGGATAATTTCATAAGCTAGTGTTGTGAATGCCGTGCTTATATTTAAAGTATAATTTATGCATATTGGTGTATGTAATCATCTATATTCCTCTTGCTAATTCTAGGTAATTCATTCTGTTTGAAGGAAGAGCTGAGAAATAATGTTTTGTTTGGGCCTTTGTCTGCCAGCTTATTCTCTGGGGCAGAAGCAAATGCTTTAGAAAAGACTGAGATGAGTTATGGTCTCAACCATTACTTTGGAGCTCCTGCCTCAATTCATGAAGCCATTCCCAGATGGTTAAAGTAATAAAATAATAACATGGGTGGAAGTAGTTGGACATTCAACAGGTATGTTCCAGATTATTCCGGTTCTGTTGAATCTGAGGTTACCTTGTGTTGTGGTTACATTGAAACCAAGGTCTAAAAAAACCATTTCTGGATATGTTAACCAGGTTAAGTAACCATTTGGCTATTAGAAATAACCTCAATGATTTAAATTCTTGATCTGGGATCCAATTAAATTGGTTAAATTATTGTGATTCAGTTCAGTGTCTACTTGGTTAGACTGGTGTGATAGTTTTGGCTTTAGTCAGCGTAGGGCCCCATTTGGGCTTCAGTTTTCAGCAGGCCCCAAAGGATATGACACAGATTAGAGGGGACAGGTACCATCTG
>JAWWEV010000001.1:62500008-62536066 GCA_035583235.1 Hafferia zeledoni | reverse complement strand
TAGATAGATAGATAGATAGATAGATAGATAGATAGATAGATAGATAGATAGATAGATAGATAGATAGAGTCTGAATTCTTCCTGAAAAAAATTATCTACGAGAGAAACATGTCAATGGACTCATATAATTGTCAGTCTTGCCACCCAGTATGTCCCTTTATTCTTACCCACCTTGTAAGCTAGGAAAGACAATGTCATGAATTTCTAGATTGTATGAATAAACACAGACTCTGCAAAAGTCACAATCTGAGATTACATGAAGGCTTGAACAATATGAGACTATTGTTTCTAAATTCATACCTCTCTTACTTTCTCTCTCTCTCTTTCTGTCCATATCATCCACCAAATATTCTAAAGGAATACTATACCAAGAGGGTTTCTTTTTTCCCTTTGTTCATTTTAAAGAGGATTTTACTGATTGCCTTACTGAATCAAGTGATATTTCTAATATGTCTATTTCTAAACTAGGTAATTTATTAATGCCTGCTGCAGGTGGCATGTATCTGGAAACATTCATATAGTTCCCAACAACCTACTAAGATAGTTTTACTTACTCATCCTCTTGTGATCTGTATATTTTATCTTTTTCATGGTGCTAAACACAAAGTTAATTCTAGAATTCTATTTTTAACATGTTTGCAGCTTGTGCTATTAGAAGCAGAAAAAAAAAAAAAAAAGCCCTCCACTGATAACTTATTTTTAAGTATCAAGGTTTTCACAAGCCAAGCTTGTCTTCTGTTCCTGCAGATGGAAAGAACTGTTAAGGCAGATCTTTAAAAAAATTTTTCTGTGCACCCATAGAAAATGCTTTCTGGAAAGCATAAAAAATTAACCTAAGGACAAGGATAAGAACAAATTTGAGATGCAACTTTGCTTCACTGAAGACTCTAAAGAAGTTGGGTAAATTTCTATACATATATAATGATAAATAAAGGAGATAAATTTTGCCTTCTGTTTCAAAGAGGAAAGCACATTAATACAAAAAGATATGGCTGTTGACACTGCTTTCTTTTGTTGCAAATCTTCAGAAAGGGCATGACATGAAATCCAGGATGATACACCCATTTCTTTTATCAAAAACAATCAAGAAATGTGTTTGTCAAAACAGACTGTGTAAGATGATTCCAATTTTAGCAATATGAAGAACTTTGAAAGAAAATACGACATCAGATTTCAAAGCAGTAAAAGGTTGTTCTCTGTTTTTATTCTCTAACCTTTTCTACTGTTATTTTTGTATTTCAAAACCACATTGTTTTCTTACTTCTAAACTGTTTAGCTTAATTAGGAATGGTGAATGAATTAGGTTGAACTATGCTATAGTGAGAGGATGTTATTAATCCTCCCTAGTCCATCACTTTAAACAATAAACAGAAGAGAAAAAAATACCAGTAACTATTAGTGAAAAGGACTTTTTCCTGTGTTTATTGGAAGAATATGGACCTTTGAAAAGGAATGAAAAAAAATAAAACAAAGGAAAGGTTCTATAAGCATACTATATAGATTAGCAAAATTAACCTCATGTGGTTATGCACGATGTAAGGGAAAGACATAGAAGAGTCAGCAGACCCAGATGTAAATAAATAGTAAGCAAAAATACATACATTTAAATAAAATTTTGTGAATTTTAAGCAAAGAAAATGAGCTTCAAAGATACTCATATAATGATGTGCATAACTGGTACCTGAGTTACCCTGTACAGTAATAGAAATCATTAGATAGATTCCAGCTACATTAAATATGAAGAACAATTCTTGGTAATTTTTTGCTCTAAATTTCCAGGATGGAAGAGGTATCCTTTTTTTAAACTGGCAAGGATGTGAAAATTATTTTTATTTACCATTTCATACTGATGGAAAAACATTTGGTTTTCCGGTGAGGCAGGTCAACAGGATAACCAGAGAAGGCATGTAAACTGACATCTTTGGAAGTGATTTAGAGTGAAATATTCACTACTTTCCCTTGGTCTCTCTACAGGAACATAGAAGCTCAACTCATACTACAATGATTGTAACCAAACACGATCTTTTTGACATCATGTGTAGAAATTTTACTACTGAAGAATGTCTATTGATATGACAATACTGTGACTCACTGGTGCCTCTGGAGTATCTTTGACTCAATTTTATTTCCTCATTTGTATTTCTTTTACTACATTTCCTTTGCTAAACTAGGGCTATTCATGTTAACATTTCCACTACAACACAGCAGGGTAAATTTCATTTGGGGTTATAGGATTACTGAACTAACATGATCATTTCATTTGTCTGAGTTATCTTTTATTAGAATATCAATTTTCCTAATTAAAGAAAAGATCAATAAACTTATTTCATACCTGTTCACTGGAAAAATTAAATAGATCCTAGTTCCTTGGGTTTATACACTTTTTAATTGCAGTTTAACTTTCTGTTATCTTGTAATTCTATTAAACAGTTTACTGACAGCATTTTCAAGCTGAAATAGGAATTTTTTTGCCATGCCTTGTCTTCTGCTTTCATGAAGGAAATATGATTACCCTATGAAAGGAATAATCTGACAGAAAAGTAATTCCAAATAAGATGCTTTTCATCTTGAAGATGCAAAAGATTAATAATACACTTTTGGTTTTCAGCTTCTCTAAGAACTGGAGTAAAGCTTCTACGTTTGACATGTTCTGAGAACTACGAGCTTTCCTACCAAGTAGATATGTAGTCAGGTATCAGGGACCAGCTTAAAAGTGTTTCACTAGTTCTCTTTTTGAGGATTAATTTTGAAGCAGTAAATCAATATTTATTTTCATATATTTTTATGTATTTTAATACATAAATAAACAATTTTACATATAAAACCATTGGAGGTCATCTGTCTGCAATGCTTTATTGCACAGGGAATACATATATTACTCACATTTTTATTAAGGACAGCCCACAGACTGAAAAATACCTGAAACTAACCTCTGTCACATAAGACCCATGACTTGGTGAATCAATGGTCATTAAAATAAACTGATGGTATTGAGCAATTCCACTAAATGTAGTTGAAGAACTTTCCACTGATGTCTGAAATAACAATACGAAAAAGAAAGCCATTTTTTTAACCCAGTCTATTATTTGATTTGAATGGGTATTTTCAACAGTTAACATACACACTTTAAAAGGAAACTTAAATGCAAACAAAAATATTTCCTTAGTATAAGCACTTTGGACTTTGGGATTTATGACCCTGTAATCACTTTATAAGTTGCCATCCATTAACATTTACACTAAAATTCTTTGAGTGTAGTCTAAGAGTTTGTAATAGAAGGTTTAAGACATACTCTTACTTTTACATGAAACTGGAGTTTTGTACAATAATGTAGCAAATATCATAACAAACACAGTAAATAATACCTTCAATCAACAAGAAATTTTTTGAGATTTTTTCCACCTTTGGTATAAGGTAATAGTTGATATTAACCTGTTACTTCTAATGATTATAGAGCAGACCATAAGGAGAAGTCTGTCCATTCACTGACAACTGAAGTGGAAACCTTTGAATCTTATACCAGAAAGAAATAGAAATGCTGAATCAAATTAACAGTTCTATGGGCTCAATGTCTGTGTCTAATCTTTTATGACAGCTGGTACCTGACAGTGAGTTATTTTATTTAGTCTCTGCTTCACTAGCTGTTCAATAAGCCTTTTCATGGAACTGAGATTTGCTGAGTAATACAGTTCTCCTATCTTGGATTCTTATTCTACAATAGAATTGAGTTTAAACTATTTCCATTTCTATCAGTGCTATACAGATTCAAAAGTAAATAATTGTGTTGTGGTGGAAATACTTGTAGAAGGTCACCTGTAGGGTAAAAATAAGTTTAGGCAATCAAACCTCCTACAAGGCAATCACACATATCACAAGCAAGAGGGAATGCAAGGAAAAAAAAATATATAAAAAGGAAAAGAAAGACAGCATCATTTCTCTAAGTCACAGGGTTGGGAATTGCAGAAAAGTAAGTACTGTAGATACAAGTACAAAATCAGACTATCCTGAGGGATTAGAGAAGAAAGGCCTAAGTGTAACGTGACTGAATATGTGCTCTGTTTTCCAAAAAGCTCAGCTCCCACTGAAGTTAGTCAAAGCTGTGAAGTTGTTCAACATTTAAAAAAAAAACCAAAAACCAAAAAACACTTGTTGTTTTTTTCTTGTTAATTATGGCTACCAAAGCATCTTGTCTATTGCAATTATACACTTCAGTAGAATTAGATCAGAAAAAATATGAATGTTTTCCCTATTTTCACATAGGTGGTAGCAACAGAAGAATTCACAGCACTGAAATATACAGCAATGCTCATCAGTAGATTTTAAATTGTTTTACAAAGGGACAGAATCCTCTGAATATCTAAATACTGTGGAAGCAACAGCTTGATTATGTTCTGTTGAAACAGCTGTCTGAATCTGTAGTGTGCTTTGCTCTTGATTTTTAAAACTGTTAAGCACACTGATAAGCAGCTTTTCTTCTCCCTGTCGCCTCTGCCAGAGCAGGACATGTTAGCAAATTTTGCTGAAAAAGACAGAAGAATCTTCACTTAATTACTTAGTAAAGGAATTAAAAGAAAATACGGTTCATAATAAATGAGTGAGGTCCTTTACGTCACTCTCTGCTCTCAGATTCTTAGGGGTAAAGCTATGGGTATGGATACAACCATGTAGGACTTAACAAAATACATCAAAATGTCAGAATACTCATTAGCAATACATGTTCAAAATGTAAGATCAGAAAAATAGTAATTATTTCTAAACTAGGTAAAATGTAAAAGCATGTTGGGAAAGATAGGTTTAAAATCATTGATGTAGAGAAAAATATGGTAGCAGCCACATGGTGTGCGGCCAGAAATGCAAACAAGCCTAAGCTCTTTGCAGCAGAAAGTCATTGACATAAGCACTAGATCCCAAAGATCTACTTGTAAACTTCATGAGGTTTAACAAGGGCAAGTGCAAGACTCTGCAACTGGGTCAAGGCAATCCCAAACACAAATACAGACTGGATGAAGAATTGATTGATGGTAGTCCTGTAGAGAAAAACCAGTGTTGGCTGGGGAGAAGATCAGTATGACCTCCTAATTTGTATCCTGGACTGCAGCAGAAGAGTAGGTAGTGGCTAGTAGGTTAAGGGAGGTGATCCTTCCCTGGGACCACTGACATAAGAAGGGAAAGACATGGATCTGCTAGAGTGAGTCCAGAGAGGGCTCACAAAGATCAGAGGACTGGAGTAATTTTCACATGAAGACATAAGAGAGCTTGAGAGGGACTTTTGACAAGGACATGTAATCATGGAACAAGGGGGAATGGCTTCAAACTGAAAGTGGACAGGTTTAGATAAGATAATAGGAAGAATTCTTTACCATGAGGGTGATGAGGCACTGGAACAGATTGCTCAGAAACATTATGGATGTACCATCCCTGTAGTTGTTCAAGGCCAGGTTGGATGGTGCTTTAAGCACGCAGTTCCAGCAGAAGGTGTCCCTGTCCATGGCAGGGCAATTGGAATTACATGATCTTTAATATCCCTTCCAACCCAAACCATTTTATTATTCTATATGATTCTATATGTGAACTTCTTTTAGATAAATGCAAGGACATGCAGAAAGTGTAATTGCCTGTATCTGATAGTTACCAAGTGGGTGCTGCTTCTAGGTACCTATGTTACTATCATCTGAATTTCTCCTGTCACCAGATGATTTTTGCAACACAAAGCAGACCTGAGAGCCAGGCTATATGTGCAGCCTGGCACCACCCTGCTCTGGTCAAATATTGTATGAATCACTGAGTCATCAATGGTCTTCCAGTCCTAGGACAAAGAACATTTGGACTGTATGTAAAATTTCTAGTATAAAAGTATTGTAAAATTTCCAGAATAAAAGAAGGATTTCTTTTACTTGCTGAACTTCCATTTTATGCAAAGAAGCAATTTTTCTAGTCAAACTTTAACAGTAGAAACATTCCTCTGAAAGTAAACAAAAGTAAAAAAATGCCTCTATAATAGAAGTGCATTTACAAAGTGTAAAACTACACAGTTTAATATCAGTGGAACTGGATATATTTCTTGACTTTAAAAAATAAAAAAAAAAAAATTGCTATTCTAACTAAAACTGCTGTTCAGGAGATCAGAGATTTCTGTATTGGTCTGCTTTCCAAAGATGAATTAAGTTCATCTGGACATTCATCTGAAATGTACTGGGCATTCCAAATTACAATGCCAGGTCAGATTCCTACCAGCACATTGTAGAGGACATTACTTCTTTTAGTCTTTCATTTTAGTTTCTATATTTCAAGCTGAGTTTTTGAGCCACTAGATGTAATTATGAGTCTCACTGTGACAAATGTGTGTCTGTTTGTGATTAGAAGCACATTACTGATAAAATGAGGTTAAAATCAGAATAATAATCTCTGAGGCTGTAAATGTTTTGTATTGTATGAGATGCATTCTTCATTCCAATTTGACTTCTGTCTTGATGTGAAAGCATGTCAAATTCTTCTATAACGTTGAATAAAACACTTTTGTGATTAATTTTCTCTCTGAAGAAAACAACAGTGTATTTTAATGTTTAAAGTTTTAAATTACCCACTAAGCCAAAATGATGCATGAGCTGTAAGCATTTTACCTTGCTCACTTCATGATGACATAGTTACTGAGTGAATCAATTCTTAATGCAATCTTCCAACTCCAATTCATAAATTACTGAATTGCTAAATAAATCCTCATTAAGTTGTTTAACCACTTTTTAGGCAAATTTAACTGATAAATGATGATTTTTTTTATTCAGCTTTCATAGTCTTTTTTCTGCAATTAAGATGATAACATTTTATTTTGTTTTACTCTATTATTTACGTAATTATATTTTTTATGTGAATATATGTTGGATATATAGGGGACCAGTGATCTTTGAAATGGATAATTTTTTTGCATGTGTCACTTCAAGCACAGTAGTAAATATATATTTTGTATGCAAAACCAATAGGCCTGAGAGTTAAGAAGTTTCATATTTCGATTTTTAAATTTAGAATATCTAAATTTGAGGCTCTCTCATTGAGTGCTTGAAAATCATAAGATGGTTTGTTACTTTGTGTATCTGTGGAAAACTGAGCCACAGCTGACTAAGTTTCATCTGCATTTCATTTGACCTGTCTTGGATATATTGGTGAAAGAGAATTTTCTAAATATGATCACTGATAGAGTTTAACTATTACTCTGCTACAATGTTAACTTGCATTGAAGCAAAGTGACTTGCATTAGGTCAAAGTCAATGATCAGAAATAACAGAATCATTTTATCAGAAAAGATCTGAAAAAACCCCAAAGCCCTCTGAAGCAGCAACAATTTGATTTCTTTTAGCCTTAGAATAATAATAAAAAAAAATAAAATTACAGAATTAATAGAAGAGTGAGAAAAGGTAGTGTTCTTTTGTTTGCACTGTTTGTTTCTAAGAATGATCAGTTACCTAGACTTGGAATCCCTGATTTCAAGCTAAAGACCCAGATAACAGAGATATAATTACCTCAGTAGAATTATCATTTTGGATAAAGTAATGTACCTTCAGAAGATTCAGAAATTTCCCAATCAGGTATCATCAAGATTTCTCATAAGATGTCTTTAAAAAGAAAAAAAACAAAAAACCAACCAACCAAAAATGATTAGGAATTCATGGCTCAGAAATTAAACTAGACCAACTTTTAGCCTCAAAGTTTTCTGCTAAAATGCAAGCAAATAAACTGTATATATAAATGTATTTTTGACAAAATAAATCTTAACCCCTATCTTCATAAAGAAATCCATCTCAATCTTACCTGCAATGAAACTATTGCCACAACACAATTGATAATCTGATAAACAATCCAATATTAGAGCAATGCCATTTTTTCAACTAATTTACTTTTAAAGAATATGGTTCTATATCTTTACATTCATAATTATTTTAATTTGAATATATTAGAATGGAATTTCTACTCTTCAATTCCAATTTCTGTTTTATGGTCTTTTATTCATAAACACTTAAACGTAAGTATCTATGACATTGCAAAGATTTAATACAAAGAGCTGCAACTGAAGCATTTGAAATTATAAAAAAGTGTTTTTTATAAGAGCTAAAATCATAGGAATGTGCAAAACTATGAAAATCTTTCATAAGGGGTAGTTGTGGGGGGACAGTGCAGGTTATGGTAAGCATCCTACCACTGATAATATCTATATTATTCTACAAATGTCTTCCCTTTTCTTTGTGAAATATGTCCTTATGAAAATAATGAAACTAAAATACTTCTAAAATTGGGAAACTTATAGATAATTTAAAAAAAAAAAACAAAACAAAACAAAAAAAACATTAAACTGTTATATTACCATAGTTGATATTAAAATGCTAATATTAAAGTGATTTGTGGAACTATGCCAATATCTAGCTTACTCCTTGTATTTCTTATTTTGAGTCAATGAGACTGCTAAATCTGCAGTGGGTCATGCACAACTTACCTTTACTTCAAATTTAAGTGCATATTTAATTTTAAATGCACTTAAATTAGGTTTCACTTGCATATTTTCAAGAACACTATTTAAATATTTTCTTGAACTTTGGTGAACACTTGAAACTGAATTCAGATCATAAATCAGATAATAGCAATAAATCTGCAGTGACTTTGAAAGACAAAATCACTTGGATATACTATTGCTATTATTTGTATTAAATTTTCATGTCCATGGAAATTACTTCTGTCCTGTTGATGAATTTGGCATCTTCTTTATGGAAATAATGAGTGCTGGTAAATAGCTCATTGAGTTCCCAGACAAAGGTTATTTATAATAGAAAAACCTCATGTTTGAGGCCAAAATCCTAAGTAAACTCAGAAGAAAGATCTCAGAAATTAGATCCCAGAGAGCTGTATGGATATGACAGTCAGGGGATTCTCAGGAACCTTGGCCAGCATGACCAGTACCACAGTACATATCTATACAGAGCAGTCTTCCGGCAGGGGAGGGAAGCTGAGACATAGCAAATACAATGCTGTGGTCTAGTGAATGAGTGTTCAATGCAAATAAGTGGGGTGAAAGCTCTAATCTTGTTGGTTCTTAAATATACCCAGTTACCCAAATCTATGGGTTGTCAACTATTCTATCATTCCTGTGATCCCTCCATCATGTTTTTTGATTTATAAATGACAAGGAGATACATATTTATCAAAGTAAAGTTATGGAAATTATTTTGAGTGGGATTTATAAAGTGTATGAATTCATTATGTTAAAAAACAATAGTTTAAACAACAAGAATTTTGATTCCTGCTCACTCTGTTCTTTTAACTAGAAGAGGTAGAATTGCTAACACTTCAGAAATTCAGAGGAATAAAATTCTTACTTTGTTATTTAGTTTTCTCAGTAAATTCAATAGCTTTTTCAATATAGAAAATTTCACTATTTTATCTACTTAGTCAACTTCTTGGTTTTGCCAAATGTTTCTGTAGATTTTTATATAGGCGAATAGTAGTATCTGTCTATCTGAAAAGCAGAAAAAACTGATTGAAAGGAAGAATTCAAGACATCTGTAATACAAGAAATACTTCATTATACTAGAAGGGATCATTATTTTCTCTAAAGAGATGACTAATATGAGATTCTTTATGTCTACACATAATTCCTAATAGAAGAAAACTGCTCTTGTTAAATGGCATTTAAACATCTTTTTTTAATGTTTATTTCTTCTAAAGAGAATACTATTTTAAAAGCTTGACAAGCACTGTAGATGTACCTTATAGAGGTGCCTGCAAGGTAAATTTCATGTTCCAAATGGTGTTATTAAATTACAAATAAAATTCCATTCTTCTCTTTCCATGAATGTCATCCTGAATTTTACCAAATATTATAGAACCATCCTAACTGATGTAGAATTCAACCCTAAACTAAACCTGATCAACAAATTTTGCAGTTAAATTCTTTTCCTTTGTTTTAATATTGATTTAAATATTAAAAAAAAGCCCTAATGTACAAGCTTAATGCTATTAGTTTGGATTTCTTTATTTTCAGTGTAAAGGGGTAAATGTGATGGAGAAAAACCTGATGATGAAACTTGGGCTAGCCATTCAAATATCCAGCAGAAAATTTTGTGGGACAAAATTCTGAACATCTAAGAGAAATCTATTTTTCTTCAAGTTATATGGAAGACATGTACACATTAACCGGAAACACAGAACTAAATCAAGACATAACTTCATTTGAAGAAGTGATGGGGGGGTATTTTGCATTTAATTTCTTCCTTTTAGAAGACTTCTTCAAAACCATTTCTTTTAGAGGACTGTTCCAAAAACTGCTATGGTTGTTACTGAATTTTCACCAACATGAGCAATCTGTGCACACATAATCACATTAGCCTAGATGCTCAAGAGTGTATGAAGGGAAGCTTTTTTGTAGTCATCAAAGAACTGAAAAGATGTAAAGACCAAAAAGCCAACTCTATAGAACATCCTGACATCATGATGTGATAGTTAGAGTTAGTAGTAGATAGGTAGCAGTATACATAGGTAGCAATTTTACTTTCTGGAACGGCACTGTGTTTATCACATTCAAGCATATGTGTGTTTGTACAGAACTTCATAAGCATCCTGATCATTACAATTCATCTTCAAACAAACCTCGCTGATGTGCCAGGTATAAAAGCTTACCCTGCTCCAGCAGCAAATGGTACTGCTGTGATTGAGGAGTTCTGTGGAGACATAAAATGACACTAAGTAAAAAAAAAAAAAAAAAAAAGGTATTATTTTGATTGATTTTTCTTTTTTAAACAAACCTCCAAAAACTAATGTGGAACAATTGTGTAGAATTGCAAAATATCAAAGAGGGCATTTATTTTAATTGTATTATGCTAGTAGTTATCATTGCCAACATAATTTTAACAAAAATCCTAGATTTATATATATACAGGTTATCTTAAGATAATATCAAAACATAACACTAATTTAGATGTCAAGAGCTGAATGTTTCAAAACTTTCCTCAGTGCAGACTTTGTGTGCAAAGGTAGTCACCTGTAGCTTCCAACACATAATTAAATTCTAAGGTAGGATGTTGTCTTTTGGAAATGTAAACAAACAAAAGACAAAGCCCCATAAATTTGTTTAGCATCAAGCATTGTCTTAGATGAAGGACAACAATCTGAAAGCTTTTGTGAGTAAAGTGTCACTATCTGGTTTCAAGATAGAATATTCACTTTGTGGCTTCTTCATGTAAAGTTGAAGTGTTTAAATGTTTGATGAGGGGGAAAAAAAAGGCCTAGATAAAAACTATGTGAAGTTGGTAGTGTGGCAAATACCACTCAGCGATAGTAAAAAGTCCCCTTGGAATGTAAAGTAACAGTGAAGTGGCAAGGACGAAAGCATCCCTTTCCCACAGACCTTGTCTCTCTGGTTTTTAGGGAAGATTCACCTGCCTTTAAGCTCTTGAGGTCTTATACTACTTTAATAGAAGGAGCAGTCAGTTCTTACTCCAACCTCCACTCATCTCACTTATATTTTAAATCCTTTCCATTAAAATAACCATTTAATCCAAGCCCTTTGTCTCCTGAACACTTGCTAAAGCAAATAGGACATTTTGGGCACAATATCACCTGTCTGTTTGCAGCTGAATTTTATGCAGAATATGCCTTTGACTGTTGCACCTTACAGTTGATTTGTTTCTTTCTGTGATTTAGGTGTACTCTACCCTGTTGGGTGAACACATATACAGGATTATGATCTCTGTAGAATATGAACTTACTGATACCCAATTTTTAAAATCCTAACTCACTTAGGAATAAAATAGGCATCAACATATTCAGTCCTTCTGAAATGGCCATATCTCTACAGGATAATGTCATAAAAAAGATATAGTAAGCCCATATTCTGAAGCATTTAGGCCTTTAGGGGGAAGCTGCTATTCAGTGTTTTGTTGTTGTTCTTGTTTGATTATTTTTTCCTTTGTTTTCTTAACTATTTTCTGAACTATTTTGTTGCACTGTGCATATATGTGTGAACTTAATGGAACTTGGTGTGCTTATGTGGGATTTTGGGACCTCTCCCGAAATGACTGTGCTCTCTAGAAAATAATGAATGCAATATTCAAATTTTTTCCTGTGAAACAGATCTCTGGAATGTACAGCTAACGTTATAAACCTGCAGCTATGTACTGTGTTGCTCAATTCCTGGACTTCTTTTACAATAAATTGTGAAAAATATCCAGTCATCATCTTCTTTATCCAATAAAGATTGAAGCTCTCATTATTCATAATGGAGGAAGAACAGGAAGACAATATTTTCCCTTTCTATAAAAATCTGTTCACAGTATAAACTAGAGGAAAAAATCAATACTTTATTAGACTTAAGATAATGTGATTTAGTAGCTGAAGTGATTCAAGCATGTACTGGGAAGAAGAGATACTAGGTTTTGACAACTATATTCAGGCTTTTGATATTAAGTAGTCATTGAAAAAGATAAATATGCAATTTTTGATGTCAGGGTGTCTGGGGTTCTCATTAAAAAGAAAAACTATTAAGTTCTAATAATATTCAATTTTTCTTGCTCCATGGATTGGAAAACCTAAAATTATTTTTAGTAAGCCTATTATCTGATGGATAGGGCATAATTTTGCTTTATCAAAGGTGGGAAGAGAAAGGAAAGGAAGATATGCAGCTTAATTTTCCCAGACAGAAAAGATAGATTATTGCTGATAAAAATGGTTCAAAAGAGTTTCCTCCTGTAGTGATATTTCAAAAGTCACCAATAGTTTCACTGCATTGTTCAAGCACTTTATTTCTCTTGGAGTGTAAGAATTCAAGGGTTCAATGGGATTGATATCTTAGCAAGTCTAGCAATTTTCACTTTTTTTTAATCATTCTTAAATATGAGGAATGAATTGAAGGTTGCAGATAAACTATGAATAACTATCTCTTGAACATTAAGACAAAATTTATATCAAAACAGAAATCCCCTGTAATTTCTTTAATGGGATGTTTCTGAAGATAGTCAGCATTAACATGGATTTCAAAATGGAAGTTCAGGACAAAAATTTCCGTATTCTACCTAGGTCAGTCTGTGGGTGTTTAAGGACTTCATCTGGATCTGACTCTAGGTGGTTTGCCCAAAGCTAACAGCAAGTTAGTGGTAGAGTTTGGATTACAGTTTAAAAATTGCTGATCACCTGCCTCATGATCAATCCATCAAATGAGACTGAATAGAAAAACGCATCTCCAGCTGTTACAGAACACATGCTGTTGTAAGAATTAAAAGGAACCAGCTGTCTATGGCCCCTGAGAAATTTGAATAGACCCACATTTCTCCACACAATCATTCTGTAATTACATGTCACCCCAGGTGTTCTCAATATGATTACTCCCTACAAAACTATAAACGAGTCACGAGACAGCCCATACAGCTGTAGGAAAAATAATGAAGCAGCAGGGTTTCTCTTTTTCTGCATGCACTGTTTTGGTGCTGTTTATATAGACAATCTGTTCCCTGGGACTGCTGAGAGAGCCCTTATGGTCCCAGGTATCCAGGGACCATAGATGCTGATCTATATAACTGGAACATGGAATCAAGCTGCTTTTTTTGACAAAGATATCTATCATATATTTACCTTGAAAGCCACTCTGAAAGGTACAAACCCTTTAAGGGAAGAACATGCCGAGATGAGACAACACAAGCAATAAGATTTTTATTCTTTCCAGTATTATCAAAGGCATCATCTTTTTTAATCTACACACAGAAGAATGTACATTCTAAAAATGTTAAAGCCTGTTTTATACCTTTACATTCAAACCTGTTCTTAGGACATCTTGAACTGTCATATTCTGCTTCCCAAAAAGTTATCCTAAGGTCCAAATGGCTAGATATTTTGAAGTTTCCTTTTATTTTGTTATTTGGGTTATAGGGTTTTTCATTGCGTTTTTTGTTTGTTTAAGGTTGTTCTTTGGGGGATTTTTTTTAATTTGATTTGTTGTTTTGATGTTCTTTTTTGTGATAAATCTAAGCAGAAAGCAAGGACTTTGGTGAGAAAAATTGGGAACTAGGGAAGAAATCAATAGTTTGCATATTTCTAAGGGACTACTTGTTTTTCAAATAATGCTGAATTCCATTATGCAAAAAATAGCCATTTCCAAGCTAGAGACAGAGATCTTTATATACACTTCAACTTAGTACATACTTCTTGTTGCTAAATTTAAATAGAGACACTGAAGAACTACTGATGCTTATTTGGGAATTATGGTATCTGCATAAACAATGATGACTGAAAACTCAGTTCACCATGTGCTAAAATTGTTCAGGAGCTGTAAGTCAGGAAAGGTGATCATAAGAGGTAACAATGCAATGCATAGTGCTTTCTGGTAGAGAAAAAAAACCCCATGATCCATCCAATTTCTAAAACTTTTTTAAGGTTAAAGATGCAGACATTGTCATAAAATGCAGCACAGGCAGTTTATATGAGATGAAGGCAACAAAGTCAGCTTTTAATGTTTTTCTGCAAATTTTTTTAAATAGTCAGCCAGTTTACTGAAGAAACCTTCAACATAAACTGAGGAGATGCGTTTACAGCTCTCAAGGTAAATATGAGCAGTTCCATGAAGTCTGCAATGGGTTGACCCTGCCTAGATCCCACGTGCCTACCGAGCTGTTCTATCATTCCCCTCCTCAACTTGGACAGGGGACAGAAAATATAGCAAAAAGCTTATCGGTTGAGATAAGGACAGGGAAAGATCACTCACCAAATACCATCACAAGCAAAACAGATGTGGGGGAAAGAATAATTTCATTTATTACCAGTCAAATAAGAGTTGGATATTGGATAATGAGACACAAAAAATATTTTAAAAGCACCTTCCCCTCACCCCTCCCTCCTTCCTGTATTCAACTTAACTCCAGATTTTCTTTATGTCCTCCCCTCCAGCAGCACAGGGGAACAGGGAATGGGGGCTGCAGTCAGCTCATCACATGTTGTCTCTGCCACTTTATTCTCTGGGGAGAACTCCTCACACTCTTTCCCTTTTCCAGTATGGGGTTCTCTCCCACATGAGATAGTCCTCCATGAATTTCTCCAATATGAGTCCTTCCCATGGGATGCAGTTCTCCACTACCTGCTCCAGCATGGGTCCCTTCCATGAGGTGCAGTCCTTCAGGAACAGACTGCTCCAGCAGGTGTCCCCAGTGAGGTCACATGTCCTGCCATCAAACCCACTTCATCATGAGTCAGGAGTCTGCTCCAGAACGGGCTTCTCAAGGGCTCAGAGCCTCCTTTGGGCATTCACCTGTTGAGGTGTGGGGTCATCTAGGGGCTTCAGGTGGATCTCTGCTTCCCCATGGATCTCCATGTGCTGCAGCAGGACAGCCTGCCTCACCAGGGGCTGCACGGGAGTCTCTACTCCAGCAGCTGGAGAATGTAAGTTGGGGGTTTCTTTGTGTAGGCACAGCTTCCTAAGTATTCACCCCATGGTCATTTCCTATTTGTAGGAAATATCAGTAGGGCATATTTTTTTTTTTATCCTTTTAGCTTTGAGGAGTAGGATTATAAAACTCTTGATACTGAATGTACTAACAAAATACTTTTTAGTGTTTTAGAGACCTGGGTGACAGTATTTGAAGTATCACTGATACATACCATATAAGTAATTGCAGTTGGTGCCTTAACTCTGAAATTGGTGCAAGCAATAAAAATTACTATCGTTTTAAATATAGGTTATTAAACTTTTGAAACCATTTCCTTGCAAATCATTTTTATTTTTACATTAACATAAACTATGTAGGGGCACCTCAGTATGAAATATTTTAAAGGCTTCTTAATTTAGCACACAGATTAAAAAGGAAGCTGAATCACTACAATGGAGAGATTCTACTGGAATAAATACTGTATTCCTAATTAGTTTCTGACCATATATTAGACACTTTTGCTTACAGAATGAGTTACTAGTTATATTTTATTTGGTGGACTATAAATATTGTGAATTATATTTGATATTGTAGTGAAAATTCTGCAGAAAAAAGTATTTTGTCATTTGAAAAGATATCCAGAAGCATGGAAATCATGTTGGAACTGCTTTATGAGACACTGTTTAACTTTGTTCAAATGAATATGTATAGGCCTCCCACCAACAAGCACATCCTTTTTTTTTTTTTTTAATGTTTGTTGTTACAAGGTTCTTTGACTATTTCCAAATTACTGTTTCTCCAATTCCTTTTAAAGATGAAGAATAATAAAGATTTTTTAAATACTTATTTTAAACTTTAGAGTGAATAAGGCTAAACCCAAACACACTTTTTTGGTTAAAAAATTAATACATATAAATTTATTTGTTAAGTTTTTCAGTAATATAATGTAGTTTTAAAACTTGAGTACTGAATGCTGTCTTAATTGAGTATATGAGACAAAAATAAAAAGCTATCCAGCTTGCTAAGTGATTCTATTCTTGCTTATTAAAAATACTTTTAAATGCTTTGAATACTTTAGTTTACAAAAGGAAGGAATCTCTCAATATATAGTGGATGATGCTGCTAATATAGCAATTACAGTTTAACTGTTTGTATGCCAGCTTCCTTGTATATTACTTCATCATGATGAACAATATTATTTTGGTATAATACTGTATCAAAAGATTCAGAATATCATTTCTAGCTTTACCAATATTAATTTTGTATCCTTCAACAGCAAAACATCTGATTTAACATGTAACATTTTTGCTTCACCACATTTTTACTTTCAAATCTATAAAATATGCATTGAATTGGATTTTAAAATACCTTCAATTTCAATTAAATTATTGGATTTTTCTCACAGTCATTTAAATATATTTTCATGCATTAATTTTTTTTTTGGTATTCTTTACTGAGTTTTTCGTAACTTATTTTCTGTCCAAATCTTGTCATCCAAGACATATTTAATTTTACTCAAGATGTATTTAATTTTACTGACTCTTTTTTTTTTTCTAAAATGATTGTATTTCAGTTTCACACAGATACAAATCCATTACATTGAAATATAAAACCCAGGAATAACGTCTTTTTTTTTTCTGCAGATACATGCTGCAGATCTGAAAAAGGAAAAATAAACACACGGACTAAACATAAGAACATTGTTTTTACTGAATTTGTTCTGGTTCTGTAACAAAAATTGTCAAACTCAAGTAATGAAAAAATCTAATTTATTTGGTTTGCAACTGAAGTTATGTACAATATACAAAATTGCCAGCTTATGTTCTCTGAAGGGTGATGACACTGACTATCGAACAGTGATATGTTCTCCAAGAAGTTTTTTTAGTAATTAAAGAAATTTAGAATATGAAACATCAAGGTAAGATTGAATTATTCTATTCAAGTGTGCCCTGATTCAAAGACTGAGTGTACCATGTCATGTTAGCAAAACTCTTTTGGTATACAAAGCAACTCTTTGAGCCTTCAGTGTGACAGGTCACTCATTAATTGTTACAGAACAAAGTCAACTTGTCTTTTGAAAAAATATTTCTTTCTTTCTTTTCTTTCCTCAAGGTTTTTACACTTTTGACAGAAAAAGTGCCATGTAGTTGGGAAAGCCTGACTTTTGGAAGTGAACAAATTCAGGGAATTCACATGAGTCTTTGGCCTTTTTAAACCAAGGAAAGATGTATTTTCTTGATTTAAAGAAAAAGACTGGGGTAGAAACTCCAACTCTTTTATTAAGTCCTCTCCTTTTTTTTTCACCAATACAGAGAGGAAAAATACAAGGACATAAAAATGAAAAAATAACAGTTTACTGACAGGAAATTTAGCAGCAAAACTAGCAATACAAACATAATGATTTAACCCAACAACAGACAAGAGACCGTTTCTAGTCTGCCTGTACCCTATTGTATACAGACCAAAATGGTGACCAACATAAGCTTGCCTTCCTCACTTTCCCTTGGGAGAACCAGAGGGGGAATATTGTAGCAAACAAATTTCCTGTGGTTTGATTTGTTCCCCAGCTAGGCAAAAAAACCCCAAAAAACTAAAACAGAACAAAATCCATAGGAAAATGGGGGCAAAGTGAAAACTTAGAAAGCTATTTCATCCGAAATGAGTTATTCTGCCAAAAATTCTGCCTCTGGTCACTGCATTAGAATTAAAGTGGTGACTTTGGTCTTGAAGGGGCCAGTGAAGTGGCTCCAGAAACAGTGACTCTGGGCTTGTGGCAGCTGGGACTCGTAGGGGTGTTACCAGCCAGCTCTCCCAGAGTAGTTCCCAGAACAGGCAGCAGGAGAGACAGCAAGACATGAGGGATGATTCCAGGCAGCTCGGCTTCTAAGCAGGCACACAGCTGCAGGGACAGCGAGACCTGCTGCGTGTCCATGGAGTGTTAGTTCCACTTCCATTTTCTTTCTGACTATGGTGGAGGATGGGCAGCCCTGGGCTCCACTTATCCCAGCATGGCTCAGGTCCTCTTTGACTTAGTTCTGTCCGGCTCCTGTGGAAATGGCACCCTCTAAGCCCTGGTGGCAGCAGAAACATAGTCCAAGATAAAGTCCCTTCCCCTTCCACCATGCCAACATCTTCTTCTTTCTTGCCTCTCTCCCTGGATTTGGAAAAAGGGGAGGGTTCATTCCTAAAGAAACTGTTCCTCCAAAACAATGTTGGAAAAAGGGGACCAAATACAATACGTTCTTTAACATGACATGCAGGAAGCCTTGTCTACCATCCTGAGTCTTCATATCTTATCAGATTTGCAACTGTATAGCAGTAGAAGCAGGCAAGATCAAGGCTGTAGAGCTGCTAGTTATTATATATTAGAGGTTCATGGGATCAAAATAAATGTAGAGAAAGATGAGATGTAAAATGTGGATTCATCAGTTGTGACAACAGAAGAAATGAGTTCTGCACTTCAATACCTATGTTTATGAATGTTTATGAGCTATAAATAAGATACAGCCATTCAAATAAATATTTATTTTAAAATAGCAATGTGTTTCTATATCAACACATTTCTGGTATAGATAAGGAAGTATTAATGTCATTGTATAAGTAACTAATTTGAGATATACATATATACATGATACAAGAGGCTATGAGGGTGACAGGTGTTGAGGAGCCTTTGAGAATAATGGAAAGGGATATTACAAGAAATAGAATTGTAGTGGTTTTAGCTAGGCCTCAAATTAGCAGGCTCAGAGAATCTATGCAGATCGGGAGACAGCTATCACCTGACTGGGTAACCAAGGGAATATTTCATACCAGATGACACAAACCTAAGATATGTGTGCAGCAGTGGGAGGTGTTAGGTCAGTTCCACCATGGCTGAAGTAAAAGAAGGACATGCTGCAACTCTTGTACTGTGCTAGGCTTTGCTCCTGCTGCTGCCACTACTTGCCTTTTGTTTGAATTCAGGGAAGTAGAAATATTTTGTTGTTATACTTTCTCTTTTTTACAAAGTATCTTTTAAAGTGCTTATGAATCTAAAGTAATAAACTTTGTATTAACTAAAAAATAAAAAGTTATTTCTTGTTATACATAACTTATGTAAGTGTATGTTATATTGTAGTTTTCGCTTAATTTTCTCTCTTAATTTTTCCTCTCCCTCTTCTTCCCTTTTCACTCTGTCTTGGACAGTTGACGTTTTGCCAGCTCAACCCAAGACAAGAATCAAGAACATGTCAAAAAAGCCTGTACTGACCTAACAAAACAAAGAATACAAAAAAAAAAAAAGGATATTAATTGTGTTCATACATTAAAGTGTGTGTGTGTGGGGGGGAAGTAGTGGCTGAATAAAGACTTGTTTAAAGAAAACATTTATCCAGAAGGAATGATCATAAATGATGGATAAGTTTTGACTTATTATTTGAATGGGGTTTGATCTATATAAGCATTGGTTATGGAAGACCTTCCAATAGTTTTCTTGTCATAATTTTTCATAACTTTCATCCTGGAAAATCAGCTAATTATTAAAGAGTTCTGTACCTGTTACTCAACAATCAAGGCTTTATCCTCTAATCCCAAATTTAAAAACACTGTTAAGATTAACTGAAATATGTATTTTAAGTTTTTAGATCATAGAATTGCTGAGATAAATTGTTGTGCTGGTTTAAAGGTAAACTGGTAAGAGAAATGAACTCAATTCAAAAAGAGATTACAAATCAGAGTTACAATATTATAAGAAGATTACAATAAATACAGTGATACAGAGAAAAAAATAATTTTAACCCGCAAAACTCAGATGTATAACCCAGCACCATTGGGCACAAACAGAATGGTGTTCACTAGCCCCTGTGCTGGTGGTGGCCCTGAGTACAAAGTAAAAGGAAAGGAAAATGTGTTGGTGTGGATGATGAGAAGAGTCTGTTTGGCAGTTGCAGTCCTGTTGATGTTCTGGTCTTCCTCTTGATCCAACAGGTGGTACCAGAAGTCCCCAAACCACAAGATTATGTATGCTTAGGTTCAGGTGGGAATGCCCAGTACCACTCCCAGGGCAGGGAGTTTCACAATGGACTCTGTTAGTCATGGAATACTTTTGGAATCCTTGATGGCTCATTAGCAGAAGTGACCCCTGGCTGGGTGTGAAGGTGCTAATGCCTCCCCTGAGGGGAGTTATCATGTCTGAGTCATTAGTGTGAAGAGAGGAACTCTTCCCTATCTCACAGGTTTCTTTAACACCCAGCTTGTAGCTTGAGGTGTCAGATGCCCAGGTGCCTTGGGCAGCTGCTGCAAATGATCCATTCTTAACAGCTCATGAGAAATGATATAGAGGGTGTAGAATACACAGTTTTGGTTACATCCATGTGGTGATAAGCTGGTCCTGGACACTATAACTAGGACAATTGTATACTAGTACAAGGAGAGACAATTCATTTTGCAAGTACTTTAATTCTGATCTGCGCATATAGTCTTGGGGTAGAGGAATGTATTGTGGAGATGGATGTTGTAGAAAAGTAGATGGAAGGAAAGGACAGAAGTTGTGTTACATGTTACTAAAGCAGGAGTTGCTTGAGGCAAGAATAATTCCTTTTATGCTTCCTGAAAAAAAAAAAAAATCCTATGACAGATGTATGGAAATGTAGATTGGTTGCCTCTGCTATTGTCATCAAAGCAGAAGTTTGAATAAAGTTTTCTGTAATGGTGTGAAGAATTTTGTCTCATCAGTCAAATTTACTTTGTTACCAATAGTCAGCAAAACAGGACAAACTTTCCAGAAATTTCCCTAGCTTTCATAAGATGTTTTCTTTCACTACTCGTCTCCTTTTTGTGATATCATCATCTTCCTTTCAACATACATTTTTCCATGGCTATATCACTGCCATTCAGTACAGTGCTTATATTGCTTTAGTCCAAAGGCAAAATTCTCAACAAGGAGGCCTTTAGAAATGAATCAAAATTTGTCTGAATACCATGGGGTTACTAGTAAGCTGAATGAAGAGAACCAGAAACACAGCCAGAACTGAGCATTAATGTCCATATTTGTGGGGAACAAACAGGACTATGAAATACAGAAAGAACAAGCTCTGATATAGACCCACATGGAGAACAGTGCCAGTGCACAGCCTGGATCATATTAACTGCATACATGAAAGACTTTGGTGGTGGGAGTTTGAAAGTTACATGTTTTACTTGTACTGGTTTCTAGTTCAAAATGTTTTATTGTCACTCCCCTTGCATGGTTGCCATCCTTTCCATGTGTGAGGCATTGTCACCACACCACTGAGGTGCGGGATTGTCTCCCGGGTCGACCAAGAATTGTCACCCAAGGGGGTTTCCTATTCCCCCCCTCCATATTGCCAACACAGCTGCTGCAGCACCTGCCACAGCTGCCAAGCAGCAGCAGCCAAAACAGGCCGGGGCTTCTCCTGCTGGTCCAGACCAGGGCGGCACCATGTTTGGATTGCCCTGCCTCAAGATGCCGATGCGGGTGCCAGTGGCATGCCTGCTCCTCCTGTCAGTTTCTGCCTCTATCCTAACCCCATTGGTTGTCTCACGTGTCTATCCCAAATCCCTGGGTTTCTGTTGTGTTTGATCCTTCCATTTCCCCTGTTGGCTAGCCGAGTGCACAGGTCACTTTCCCTTCCAGAGTCCTTACCCAATCCTGTCCAAGTTCTAGCACCTTCCCCTCAGAACCCTGTAAAAGCCTCATGATTTTGCAGTAAAGAGTTCTTGCCACAAGTCTCCCTGAACGAACATCTCTCTCATGCGTTGCCCAGCTCAGATGGACCTGCAGGAACTGTCCCTCCTACCCCCCAGTGCCACCTACATACTGGCTACCGCAAAGGAGATAATATAAGAACTGGTTTTTTGAAATTACAGCACATAAATTCCTTCCACTTACCTTGTAGAAAACTCATTGTTTTGTCACAAACTCAAAAAAAACCCCCTAAACCATGTTGGATGATGCAAATGCAATGCAATGCTCAACAACAACAAGAACAGAAAAAAAAAACAAAAAAAAAACAAAAAAAAAAAAAAAAAAAAAAAAGATCTCCAAGAGATTATTATGATAGGATTACTAAAAATACTCCAAAAACCAAAACAATAAAAATAATGAGTGCAAAAACAGTGTGTGCAATCTCTTCAACAGAAATAGCAAAAGATAATTTTCTTTTAAAACCACTTAATTCTTTCTATTCCCAGCTGAAGCCTGCTTTCTTGTTGGTGATGCCTCCCTTACAGTACCTCTTCAGGCTGCCTGTCAACACTAGACTGCTTTTTCTGCCCTATCTGTTGGCTGCTGATCATGTGAACCTTCCAATCAATTCTAAATTACATGTGGTCATGACATCTAAGAATGAACCAAAACCAGATGATGAGGCCTGAGAGAGATAAGCATGCAGAAGTTTACAGCAGAGCTTACTTCTTGTCCATCTCTGGTTGCCATTTGAAAAAGAACATCCAAAAAAGTCCCAAAAAGTCCATGGACTTATGCCTCAAATGGCAGCCAGAGCATGTTCCAATGAATATCTAATAAAGATAAGAACTAGAATAAGCACCAAAGGCACTAGAAAATTAGTCTGTGCAGTGTAAGGGAATGTAGAATGAAGAGCATCTGGTTCATTAAGTTACCTGGTTAAGGACTATTCAATATTAAAGAAATAACAAATAACAAAGAAAGTGATAAATTAAACACACTGATACACGAACCTAAGGAGCAGGTGATAACAGAGACAATAACAAAGACCAGAACTCTTCTCTGGCTGATCGATGGGCCATTAAGAAAACATTCAGGCATAGCCTTGGAGGGAGTTGACCTGAACTTCCTAACTGATAAGAAAGGGGAAACAAAACTAGCATGAATATCATGGGATGCTGGAGGAGTCCCTCTGGGACTGCTGCATTTATCATGGGATATCACAAGAGGCTTGTGGAACTATGCAAAACCTATTACCGGGAGAACCAGAGCTCAGTAAAGTTAAATCAGGGTAGATCAGGGAGAAAGTATGTAAGCAGTTGATCAAAAGTGAGCAGGCACAAGTAAGTGTGCTAATAGAGTGAGCCCTGCACCTGCAAACTGTGATCTGTCCTATCTTCTCATTAAATCCTTTTTCTTAAATATCTTGCAGTGTAACTTATCTCATCTGTGAGTGCTGCAAAGTCTGTGTGACAGTAACTGGAGGGACCAGAGTGCATGTTTTTCCCCTAGTGATTGTAACCCCATGTATACGTAAGTGTAAAAAATGTGTCATTCCATTAAAAATTTTAAGTTAGAGTAGCAGACAAGTAGGAGGAAAGTCTGTTTTCTTGATAAGACCCAAAGTCTGACTAGGTAAGAGCACCCAGGATCCATGCATTGCCTTGAAGCAGTCTGAGACCCTATGGTGATAGTTGAGAGATCTGTGAGCATTGGGCAGCTTGTGAGCCAGGGTGTGTGTGTATGTGTGCCTCTGTCATGGACAAACATTTAAATGGGAAAACAGCAGCCCTGTCCATTGACCTGGATGCACTAGGCTGGCAGACGGTTGCTTTATAATTTCCCTTCACAGATAGAGCCTCTCAGGACTTTAAAATTCTTTTTACGGCCTTTGCACAGATTTTACCAGCTCTCCTGACATCAACATCCTAATTTCTTGCTGAGTGTCATTACACTTCACAGTAACTGGAAGGTGTCTCAGGCAATAACACAGAATTATTCTCTCCAACTTTACATGTCTGTGTTAGAATAAAATAAAATATACCTTTCAAGTATAAATCACACCCTATGAGTGATTTTTTTTCCTCACTATTAAATATAAAGGGAGTCTGGAATGATTATTTCAGACATAAACATTTCTACTTTAGATGTCTGGTTTTGGTTAGATGAATCCCACTGTCACCAAATAGAATCTGTCCTTGTGACTTGCTTAAGGTTGAATGAGGGAAGAAAAACACACCAAGCAATGTATTTGCAAGCTCAGTGTTACACTGTTAAACCTTAAAAATTGTTAAGCAAGCAGCTGAGAACAACAGGTGTATTTTAAGAACTCTTCAGCAGCAGAGGTTTTTATTTTCTAAAATAAAATTGCACATCATATGTTAATCATGTTTTTATATGATGAGAAGTCCTAATAACAGGGGCCTCCTGGAGCTTGAAATTTTCTTTCATTGAATGTGTAATTGATATGCAAGTATGTCTGTTCTCAGGTTATACACTAGCTAGGACAATATTCTTCTAAGCATCAACATAATTAATTGTCTCGTTATTATTCACATGTAGGTTATTGTTCTTAAGATATCAGATCTAGTTGTATCTTTGACCTCTACCTGAATCCAGATCTTCAGGATAGTGTTTTTATCTGTATCTGTATTTTTATCTTTTATGTGATTAGTGAATAGATCTAAATGGATTTAAGGCCTATGAGCTTTCTCAGAGCTGTAATGAATTTGTTACTACGGTGATTTGAAAGAGCCTTTATCAAATAAAATACTGATTGAATTTAAAATGGAAATAATAACTAAAAATGAAGTTAAAATACAATAGAAGATTTATTGAATCTCTACCTTACCTGAACACTTACACAGGACAAAATTATCTGAAGGTCTAAGTTGTGAAAGTTCAATTTCATCTAAGGTTTGAGACCAGCTTTAGGAAATATGTCCCTTTATAAATATAATGAAAATTTTTCTGTTTGCACCTGTGACTGGGTCTTGATCAAACCAGTTTGACAGCTCAGCAGGAGGGCAGGGATAGACTTCAAAGCATTTAGTTTATGGCATTGTCTCAGGTATTTTCTGCAACAGCTGCTGTCAACTCTTTGTCTCCCAGTATACGCTGTCAGCTTCTGCTTGAATTAACCCCTTACACTCATCAATTAAACAATACCAAATAACAAACAGATGGAACATGCAATATGTATGAATATAGTCCCACTTTCTTTAGTCTTTCTCTATTGAAATAAACAGGATAAAGTTTTCATAATACATAATCTTCTAATGCTCTAGGATTTTATGATCTGGTTTTGACTTATGACTGCATTTTTATGGCCTGGTTTTGACTTACAACTGCATGTTTATCATTATGTGGCATTCAAACAAGGAACAGACAAGGAAATGGAAATTAAAAAATCTATAGTGCATAAATGAAACTGAATTCTTTATCACCATTTCAAAAAGATTTTTGTCTTATGCTCTGATAGTGAAATCATACAAGTTCAAAAAGGCCAAGTCAGGTTAACACTTGAATGAAAATCCTCTAAGCTGAGGTGAAAACTACATGAAATAGATGTGAAAGGTGAACTATGAAACCAGCATCTGTGCTGAAAGGCACATCAGTAGAATAGTAAAATAAACTGAAAGGAATACAATCCTCTTTATTGTGCATATTTTTATATCCAGCAGCTCACATTATTTTCAGAAATCTCTGAGTGATGTAAAAAAAAAAGCCCTGAAGCATATTTTTCATTGCTGAAATGAAGTTCTGCTGAGGTGGCTAGATGTCTTGCTTTGCTGGAGATGTTTGGAAGAATTTTTTATGAGGAGCAGCTAAATGCAATGATTTTAACCAGAGGTATCAGATCCCTGAACTATCCTCACCTGGAAATTTTTCTTTGCAAGGTGAAGACTGTTGTGGAGTAATTTCCTCAAAATTTTCTTTTACCTCCAAGATCATTTCAGCAAAGGAAGTAGAGGACTGGAGGAGGAAGTGCTTGCACCATCACTACAGGCTTCTGAAACACACTCTTTTGTGGAAATGTTTGTACTTTTTAATAAATTCACTTGTAGGTTAGCATGCCATAAGCAAAAATAAAATTACTTTTTTTAGAACATTTAAAGAGTTGGAATAGTCCAGAATCACATTTCCGAGAAAAAATTGTTTCATAATCTTCTTTTGCATCCACAAACCTTACCAAATGTATTCCCATTTTAGATTTCCAAGTGCAGGCACATCTGCCAGTAAATATTAAATCATGTTATATGCCTGTCATTTTTGCTTGTCTAGCTTGTACCACTCCTTCAGAATTCCCTAGTAAGAAAAAGATAAGAGAGATTGAAGTAGAATGACTTTCAACAGACAAATTTAAACTTTTACAAACTAATTAATTTTGCAATTTTGTCAAAAGTGTACTTTAAAGATTATGTGGAATTCATTCTGTAGGAAAAATTATAGATGCAGATAATGTAATTTTTTTGTACTTTGTTTGGACAAACTTGAGATATCAAACCTTCATTTAATTTTCTCAGTCTTTTCTCTTTGTTTTTTTTTCTTTTTTTTTCCCCTTTTTTTTTCTTTTTTCTTTCTTTTTTTTTTTTTTTTCAACTCAGTTCTGTCATGGAATCAGAGAGAAAAACAAAATTAAGGAAGATTTATTTTTATGTAAAAATCATGGAGAGAATTGGATAGATTTAAGTTACTGTCTTAGTTTAAGGGAAACCAAAATGTTTATCAAAGCCAGAGGAGAGGATTTCTCCTCAATAACCACTCACTTCTTATTAATTTTTTTTTAAAAAAGGAACTTTAATTAGAAAATAGATATAAGAAGGATAACTGTTCTTAACTACTATATATATATGTAGATATAGATATAACTATAAAAAGACTAGAGCAAACTACTCCCCCAGCACCAAAAAACAAAACAAAACAAAACAAAACAAAACAACAAAAAAATCCCTGTAGGTTCCTCCTGGTGCAGTTATATTTATGGACAGTGTCAGTGTCACAACTCGGCTGGCTGCAAGGTGAATTCTCAGTCTTTTCCCAGTGAGGCAGATACAAGGGGATGAACAACTCATGTGGTGTAGAATGGAACCTTTTTCATGGGGGAAAAGCAGACTCTATCCTTGTCCTTTGTTCAAAAAGAAGGAAAAGCTGGGAGTTGAGGAGTGGTGATAATTCCCAGGAATCTCCTTGCAGTCCAAGTTGGTCCCCAGGAAGAAAAGGTATGCAGTGTGTCCTGAAGCAGCTGTTACCCTCCTCTCTCTCTCTGAAGCTCAGGGTACCCAGAGATGGAGGGGAGAAGGCAGGGAGCAGAGCCAGAAAAAGCTCTCACCAGCTTAGTAAATAGTGGCTTTTTTCCTGCAGCTGCCCCAAACCGAAAGTGAAGCCAGCACACAGGAGAAAAACCTCTCCCACCCCCAGGTGCTGGGGTTCTGTTTCTCCACCCCATCATTCAGTTGGCATCTGAAGTCATCAGCCACTCTTTTGTCCTCAGTCCTGGCACTTCAACACCCAAACCTTTGTGTTGGTAGGGCGAGAAAAATTCTCTGAGGGACTCCTCCCAACACCACCTTCCTCTGAACCTTTAACAGTTACGCAAGGTAGACTAGAGAAAAATAATTTAAAACTGTACTTTAGATATTAAAAATATCCATAATTTAGTTATATCTGTATTTTTTAACTAATTCTTGTGACTATTGTGATTTGTCAATTGTTCTAGTTAGACATTTTAAGACAATACTGATGTGCTAGCTTTCTGATGTAGTCCTATGCACTACCCTCTTTCACAAGGAGGCAGTCAGAAGACCAGTGGCTGGCCAAACACCTCATCCACTGATTAGACTACATACTCCATTTTGGCAGTACTAATGTAATTTGTTTATAAAACTCTTCTCTCCCACTCCAGTCAAGCTATGTCTAAAGAGCAGTTCAAAATTCTATGGAAGTGCTTAGGGATATCACTACATTTATTGGATGCAGCATCATAAATTTTTCAACTTAGTTTCAGTGGCTACTGTTCAGGGCATGAAATGTGAATAAGAAACAAGTATATAGGTCAGTGACAGAGGATGGCAGTAGTGTATCTTTCAAACAGAAGTTCCAGACCATGTTACCCTTTTGGATCCTGATGTTTTATTCTGTCTTGTCTGGTTTACTCCCTGATTAAAAATAATAAAACTCAAAAAGGGCAATTTATTATATGCAAAATATGTCATTATCCATGATCTGACAGAGGTATTTTTGATTCTGTCTGCTTCGTCTCTGAAGTTTCTTTAGTAATGGCATTTCAGTGTTGTTCAGGTTGTAGTATTTGATTTAAAATTTTGTGTTGTACAGAGATTGGCATTAATTATTGCAGACATTTTGTTTCTTCCCTCATCACTAACTTTATGAGAAAAAAAAAAGTTACCAGACTGTACATTTGGACATGTGAGACAAAATCATATCAACTAGCTTCAGCTAGTTAGACTTTATCTACTCTTAGACTGCATAGGCCAACAGACTAGTGTTAGTCTTCCATTCTACTTGCTACATAAGTCCTTTCTGAGCAACTAACCTGCAGACAGATTAATTTCTTTTTATTATTTTACTAGTTCTGGACATATCTTTGAGCTCAGGTCTTTTCTCAGTCATTTATTTATCAAAGATAGAGGATATTTTTGACTGCAACTAATACAGTATAGGCTAATCTGTGTCCTAAAATTCCCCCCCTTTCTTTTAAAGGGGAAAAAATGCTATTATGGGTAATTTTTCTCTTCCTAAATAAAGTAATTTTGTGTTGATAGAGAAGTAGTATCATTCCAGTTCTCAAATGCAAGCGTTAGGTACTAAGAGATAAGGACGAGACATACAAACTTAAATTGTCTAAAGTCATATCACCAGAGACAGCTATTATGTTTGTGATCAAAACCATTTGGCAATTTCAAACAGCACTGAATGTATCTACCAGATTTGTGATGTGAGTCATTGTATTATATCCCTGGTGCCTGTAGTGATGACATTTTTTTGCTCACATTTGAAAATACTAAAGGTTCCCGTCTCTTCAATAAATTACATGAGTCAGACAACATACACTTTTGATGTAGTGACATTTACTACAAATTGATCACATTCCTATTAAAATAAAGGAGCATTCTAGCACTCTAAGACTGGTGTGGAAAGGAATGCATTGGTGAGAATATTCAACCCCAGACTCCCAGAGGGAAGAGTACACTGAAGAAGTTCTTTATTAAAGAGACCTAAAAAGTTTGTGGGAATTTTGCAGAGGAAACCTTTATTCCCTGAATACTTTCAGTCACTTAAGGTGATTTGACATGGAAGAGACACACTCAGCACAAATAGTAGATTCACATATCAATATTTCACTTATATCGTCTTCAGCAGAAACAGAACCGCACATGAGCAAGAGCTGTCTGTTTCCAAACTAGAGTGGTTTTATTTGTCATTTAATGGTCTAAGTTCTTTGATATAAAGAGTTTAGACTTTTTTTACATGCTTAAAGGTAATCTTTATTTAATGATTTGTTGTTTTCTAGCTCTTTATAAAAATGTACAAATAAAAAATAAATAGTTCTGCCTCACTAATATTTCAATATTTTAGTAAGAGGGAAGCTGTTTCCTGTTTATAGGGCTTTAATTATCTAAAGCAAATTTTGCTACAATGTGCTGGACTGTTGCCCTGAAAAAAAAATAAGGAATTAGAAAAATGGACTCAAAATTTTACTTACAATTCTATAATATTAACATTTTAAACCCCTGACCACTACAAATATAGCTTATAGAAAAGGAATTGTTTGGAAATTGAGGAATGAACTGTGCATCAGTTCATGAACCTTATTCATCCATGTAAAGAACTGCATAAGCCAGGACTGAAAGCCTGAGGGTAGTAACTCTGATGTAGGTACAATGAGCTCAAAGAGAGCACAACTGATTTATTCCATGCCTGAAGATTATGTGGAATAATCATAAACAAGCCTGATATGACTAAACAAGAGTTTTTATTTTACTGTATTTGTTGTGATGTGTTTCTTGCAGGAATTAATGAATACTTAGTACTGTTCTGTCATTTATTTCAACTCACTGATCCAGTTCTCCTCAAGGAATGAGAGTCTTTGTTTTGGCAAGAAAAAGGAAGTGGGGAGCAAAGCCCATCTTATTAAAGTTGTTTTAAGATGTTGCATTGGTTGTTACATATGCCTAAAAAATAACAGTAAATATTAACAGCTAGAACACACATTTTAAGAAATATTTGCTATGTTTATAAGATATCAAAAGCTTCTTGACTGAACACACTGAGCAGTGAAGCATCCTTTACTGTACCAGTTGGATGGTGAAGCATCTTTGATCATAGCAGGAGCTCTTTCATGGTAGAGGTAAGAACAATTGTGACCATAACAGGAACATCAATTGCCTGACCAATGTGAGCAACAAAGGATAAGTTACTATTGTTAGCCTTGGTGAATCATTTACCTAAAACATAGCCTGAGTGAAACGGTACTATTTTTACCAGACTTCTTGGGGAAAAACATCCAGCAGTTTCCAACTTGCGTTATAGTAAGGATGGAAACTAAGGAAGGAATAAAGCAAATCCTCTTGCGACTTTATGAACAGCAGTCCTAACTGAGGCCCTTTGAGCTCCCCTGGACCACAGCAGGCTGTGCCAGGACCTCTCTCTGAGCAGGATGCCTCACAGAGCTTGCAAACCCTCAAGTTTGAGATAGTCATAGAGCTGTCACTGATGATGAGGCCTAGTCTGATACCCTCCCCATATACATGCCCTTAATCCTTGCCTGTTGTGAAACATTAAGGGATTTGGACATATTTCACTGAAGCTGAGGGAAATTTTTAATACGTATCTTTACACACATAGATAAGATGTGCACATCTCTTTGCCTATGTGCTTGCATGTGAATAGATAATGGTATTAGTGATGCTATTGTAAATCTATGATTTTATCATTATTATAATGATAGCAAATCATGTTGAATCACTTTATAAATGTTAAATTATTCAATTATTTAGTGCTGCTAAATCCTTCTGCACCCTTCTGCTTTGGTATTAATTCACTTTACAGCCTTACTTTTGTGTATCTGCAGTCCCCATGCAAATAATTCCAAATTGATTTTCATTCAATTTTCCTATATATGCTTTGCTTATGTAGTAAGTAGTAGAGTCAATCTTGCCATCGAACTCTGTTAAAGTTGCACTTTCACATAATCATATTAAAACCTGCTTTTGTTTGCTAATACTTTTGGCAGTGATTCTTTAACCACTCTTTTGCAAAACCCTTTTACTTGGATTCTCACTTTTATGAAAATTAAAAAAAAAAAAAAAAGGTAAGTTAACTGCAATAGTAAGACAATTAAATGCATGGTTCAATAAATTATATATTCACAATGTTTCATGTCAGAATTGTTTACTTCCATCAATGTTACTGCTGAAGTAATTTTCTATTAAATGATTCACATTTTTACAGGAAAATCAGTATTTTGTTCAATTATTTTTGAGCCATGGAAAAGAACATTACATGAGCAATGAGCAATTTTTTTTTTTTTCTGTGGCAGAGTAGACCTCTAATATTAAATGTTAGAAGTTGCTGAAACAGGTGAAAAAAATATATGAAATATGATGGTGTATCCAAATGCTTTAAAAGGTATGATTCTTTGTGGGCCAAGTTATTCCCAGCTGTGCAAGCTGGAAAAAAAATGCCAATATGATGTTGTGTATCCCCTGCTGAAATGAGCTGTCAAGCACACATCAGGAGACAGCAGATGTTAAAGACCACTGTGCTTCAAATGTCAAAGAAATTCAACCTTTGCTACAGTTTGAAACCATCTGTTGACATCCGAGTAGGATACTGCATGCCAAGTGAGTTATGCTTCTCCTTTGTAGATTAATACTTTGGTCTCTGTTCTGTCCTCACTTACTTTTTGTGAGTCTTGGGTTTAAGTTCAATTTAGGAAAGATCTACTATAAGTTGCACTTTGTCATCCTAAAGTCGTGTGCATCTTGCAAGAAATTCTTCAGGTGAAAGGAGGACTATAAAAGAAAAACAGTACAAACATAAATGTTTAAACTGCACATACTATCTCTACTTGAAAAGAAAACCTTAATGAAAATACACCCACATAAGCTACTAAGTGACAATAAACAAAAACAAATTCTATTGAGAGAAAAAACCCATCTAATATGTATTAGACAAATATCCATGATTTTAGTTCTTGACCATAATAAAAATACTTACATTGAATCATCATTAATATGCATTAGTGAAAAAAAAGAGGTGGTTACATATACTTCAGTGTTAAATTAATTCATAAGTATCTACTGATAGATATTACTATACCTGCAAAACATAGCAAACTTTATGCATACAGATGTCAAGGTCATGCTGCAGCAAATACAAAATATGATTGCCAAATTATGCATCTGGTGCCCAGAGAGTTGCATTCAAATCTGGATTTGTCTGTAAGAGTTTCAGAAATAGCCACTAAGCTCAAATGTGTCTGTAGAATATTGTGCTCAAATGTACTCAGAATTCCAAGTAATCAAAACATAGCAAAAAGGAATAAAAAAGTTAAAAATACTCCAGCAACAAATCAAAACAAACAAACAAACAAACAAACAAACAAACAAACCAGGACTCTCAGTAATCCTATGTTTGCAATTAATTAAAAAATATCTAAACAGTATTTTGACTTAGTAAAGTGATTTAATTATTTCAGAATGTAGACGTTTAGAGCTATATATAAACAGAGCAGTTATAAATTCGTATTTGAAGGACAGAAATCCACATTTCCTTTTTTAACAGTGAATCAGATGAGCTTCTGGACCTGAACATTAACAAATTAAACCAAATCAAAACCAAGGAAAGCTGTATTCTTTATCATGACATTGACAGATAATTGACAGTTGCAGTGAAGAACCCTAGGTATCATAATGAAGCAACCACTTGGAAGAACATTGTGTAGAATACATTGTATTATAAGAAATAAGTGAAATCACAATCTGTATGGGATACAACATGATATGAGAGGTAGAATGGGTGCTAGAGGACTCTGCAAGGCTGAATTTATAGCTGTTGCCTGATGTAGTATTTGGAAGCAAGTTTGTACATAAAGGTTATTCTAGTTTTTAAAAGACCTTAGGAAGGTAGTTTATTTACAAGGTTCTGAAGATGATATTGCCTTTCTGAAGACTTAGTTACTTCTATCTAGCCATAATTTTAGGCCTTGTATAAGACTGTGCTTTTACTAGTTAATTTAAACTTTTGAAAATGCATGTCCGACATTTTCAATGGAATATCTGGCCATCTTGTAGTCATTATGGAGAAAAGTTGCTTCAGCCTAGGACAACACGTGCTTAATTTCTGTCCTGACGCATTAAACAACTTTAGGAACATATTTAATTTCTGTGATGCTTCATGTTGCAATATCCATCTAACAAAACAGCATCTATGTGTGATTTTTAAGTTTTAAATTTTTAAGTTGGCAAGAGGAAAATCTCCATAGTGTTCCTTTTTACTGGCCCCATTAATATCTCTGCTGCAATG
The DNA here is from genome assembly GCA_035583235.1 of Hafferia zeledoni. Classification (NCBI taxonomy): domain Eukaryota; kingdom Metazoa; phylum Chordata; class Aves; order Passeriformes; family Thamnophilidae; genus Hafferia; species Hafferia zeledoni. Next base: position 62,502,442 of record JAWWEV010000001.1, on the reverse strand, counting down.
AAAAAAATATTGTTCAATATAATAATTATTCAAATACCATGGGATTACTGCAGCTCAATATGCATAAAACATCTGTCACCACTGAAGGAAAATGCAGTTTTAACTTCTTAATTGTTGCTAGAAAGTATGCCAGTTTTCCTAGACACATTGTTTATAATTGCAAGGAGGGTACTAAATTGTTCTGTACTACATAGCTCAGGGTTTGCTTTAGCCATGGGAAAGTGAAACACTTTGCACAGAACATCTGAGACACATTCATTTAACTGAGAATATTTCATAGTCTAAAGTCTGAAGTAGTTGGTTATGATTATGGTCTCCAGGCCTAAACATGAAAAAGACAGACACAAAATAACTTCAATGTTCTATTCTTGACCCAAGAAAAATTGAAGAACCACATGGAAACTGGACACTTTTATTTAAAATATATATTTATTCACAGATTTCTAGCATTTTCTCTAGAAGTTCATTATTGCCAATCACAACTGATATTTACATATTAATTTTTCATATCTCAAATTTGATAACGAGGCAAATGGTTATAAAACTGGATCATATTTAACCACAAAATCAGTGATACCAATATTTATTTTTTCTCAATATTTATCTTTATGAACTTAGTGTCTGATATTAATCTTTATGAACTTAGTCTCTGATGAGCCTTACAAAAGTCATCAGCAAACAGGAACATGTAGCAGGTTTTTCAAATTACAATACATACTAGATAATAGCTAGTGCTCTTTCACAATGAAATATTGTCTGGAATTGAGTCATCTATGACAGATGAAGTTATGACTCTGTTTAGAATTATATTGAGGGTATTGGTGCTCCTATGGATTTCTCTTCCCCTGTTAGCATTGGGAAAAGGCAGCCTTGAAAAAATTCTGCACATTAGCCTTTTTTTCTTGAGGACATTTACGAAGCTGTATAAACCCTTTCCTGTCAATCAGGCACTCATTTCATCTTCACATAAGATCAATTTTCTGGTTAGACATAGTGACTGTGCTAGTCTACTTGGGGATTTGAGAAGATTGATTCACTTCTCAAAGTGCTTTAGGCATAGTGATTTCTTTCACCTTTCCTATCTGTGCTGAGTAGGTCAGGACTTTCTAAGTTCACACAACTTAATTCATAGGATGGATTAATCTTCTGTTGACTGTAATGCATAAACAGATTTCTATGAATGAAAAGAATTTTGGAAATTAATTATGAGTTAAGAAAAAATATTAATTGAATGCATGCTTCTGTAAGAAGAATAATACCTTAGAAAATATTTTGTTGAAATCTGACTGAATTTCCAGGCAATTAAGTATAAACCAAATATGTAACAAAATTTTCAGAAGATCAGAATAGCAAAAATAAAGAACTAATAAACTCTTTCTTTGCTGTTATCTAATTTGATAATAATAATAACATTCATAGAATTTCTCACTTCATCCAAATAAACATGTTCCTTTTAATTAAAAAAAAACAAAAACAAAAAAAAACAACAACAACAAAACAAAACAAAACAAAACAAAACAAAACAAAACAAAACAAAAAACAAAAAAACAAAAAAAGAGACTAAACCAACGAATTGGCAAAACCCACTGCAGCAACATACTGCCTGATTTCCCACTAAGCCATTCAAGAGTGATGGACAGAAGTTACCAGTCTTGTACAGGGAACACAAAACCTTATAAGGTTACCAGACCAGGAAAATGTGAAAAAACTGCAAACATTGAATTTAAAAGGTCTACATCCTCAGATTTGTAGTATATGAGCTTGACCCTCATCATATACCATGTATATCTGGTCAATGGAACGGTAGTAGCTTCTCAGAGGGGACTATATATTACTGCTCAGTTTTATGTGGTTCTGTGTGTTTTTAAAATTTGTGCATATAAATTTAAAGAACAAATATAATAGAAAATAAATTTTAAAACAACAAAATGTATAGCTTGGTTCCACTAAATTCTTTGTATCTGACCTTCTTCCTCCCTCATCAGGATGCTATTCAAGTGCTGACTTAAAAATAGTAAACCTTCATCATCTGGAGATCTCATTTTTTTCTTCAAGATGGTTTCATCTAGCTCTGTCAAAACAACTGAGATTACAAAAAACACCCAACAAAACAAACACCAAAAACAAACCCAAAAAACAACTAAGCCCACCTAAAAAAGGTGTTCCTAGCTCTGTGCATCCCTGAGTCAGGTTCCTTTACTCTAACATTCACTTAAAAGACCAGTTGAGGTAAATGTTATATTTTCCTTTAGGTAGAATAGTTCATGCACAGACTCTTCAGATGTGAATACACTGGGGAGATGGGTAATATATAGCTCCAAACATATATCATGCAATCCAATAATGTAGAGCTCCCAAAGCAAACAATAACATTCAAGAAGATGAATTGAATTTTGAAGAAGATTTCCTCTGGTGGATTTTATGGGGTGGGGGG
>JAWWEV010000001.1:62473912-62499908 GCA_035583235.1 Hafferia zeledoni | reverse complement strand
GGGAGAGGGGGGGAGGGAAAGGAAAAAAAAAAAGAGAAGAAAGAAAGTACTCCTACTTTTGCCTCCAGAACAATTTAAATTATTCTGCTTTCTACTCACTCCTAGTTTGAAGGAATCTAGAATGACAAAAAAAATATTAAAATATGAGAATATACTTTAATTTTATTTATTTATTTTTAAAAATTTCATCTTCTGAAAGATGACATTTCAGAATGCCTTTTCTTTCAATTAATGTTCTTGTGTGTGTATCTTGTCTACCAGTGTCTCAATATTTTGTGCCTGCAAATCACAGAAAGAGAAATACTTGCATTTAGCCAATTTTGTCAGAACTAAAGTTTGTTTGATATTAAATAAGTCCCTCCCATTACCTGGATGCATTTAGATCCATGTGTATTAGCTGTATGAATAAAACAAGAAGATGGTAGTTGTCTTTTCGAATTCTAAACAACTGAATGAGAAGAAACAAAACATAAAAAAAAAATTGTGTAGCAGCACTGTGCTTCTATTCATCATGATTTAAAAAAAAAAAAAAGCTTAATGACCTATTAAAAAAAATTGCAATTGACAGCAATTTATGAGTTCTACTACACACCATACAATAGATTATTTCATAAGATATGAGAGTATTAGATTAATTTTTCTGTACTCAACACTTTATTTCAATCCAGTTCTTGGTCTTCTTAAATAACAGACCTCACAGATGACAATATTCTAAATAAATATACCATGCAGATCATTTGCAAAAATTTTCGCAAAAAATAAGTAATAGATTGGAGGGGAAAAATTTTACTTTTATATAATAGAAATGATTCATCTTTTGTTGTTTGGTTTTGCATAGTTACTGAAAATGTTTGTAAAGTTAGGACTGCATTATTTTTAAGAAATTAGCTGAAAAGCAGTTAAAGAAAAGTATGTTCCCTTTGTAGTTAATTTTATGAAGAAGTACAGCATATTAATACCTAATAATAAAGGCATAAAAATGCTTCATATACAATTTATTTCCCAAATAAATCCTTTGTTTTTAAAATGTGCAATAAACTTGTGTGTGTTTTACAAGCAAAATTTATTATAATTTTTTACATTTTTGAATTCATATTTTAGTTAATGATGTAGGCTATATAAAATATGAATATAGCTTCAATAACAAGAAAAGTAAGTATAATCAGTTTCCAGAACAATTCAGATTTTTATTATCTAAATAAGTAGTCAGTTATTGCACTTGCTATCTATTGCATTTGTTCAACTAGTCTTCAATCTTGTGATGCAGACTAAGATGGATGTCTTGGAATCCATTTAAGAGAATTCAGTTTAGATCTTAATTTTCAGTCTTAGATGACATTTTCAGTGTGAGTGTCAATTTTTTTTTCTTAAACTTCTACTCATATTACTCTATTTTTAAATTCTTCAGGTATTCATATATACCTTTTATTTTGTCTTTATGGTATTCATTTAAGATTCCTTTCTTTTTTAATTCAGTGTGAGACAAAGACAATCTTATTCTTTTGGGTTTTTTTAAATAAAATTTTGGTAATGTTGAAAAGCCTCTAAGAAAATCCTTTAGGAAGGTTTATAATATCTAAAAATCTTTTAAAGGATCTCATGTTGCATAAACAGATGTTTGGTTAGCACTTCCTACTATATCCCATTTTCTATACCTTAAAAGTTTTTTGGGGTAATAATAATTACAACTATAATTTTTCATTCCAAAGATGTATCTTAAATTGTTTTGTCAAAAAGCAATAGGTCAGAAATTTCAGATTTCTTTTTTTCTCCCCCCACCCCCCCCACCCCCCTGCCCCAACATGAACCATCTTACAACAGAGTAAAGATAAGTAGCATTTCCAGATGGGTAAAGGTTTGTGACTGAATCTAATAAAAATTCTCAGTCAGAGCTCAGTTAGAATTTTTCATTACATGGTTTTCTGATATTCTATCTGCAACAACCAAACTCCAGTATAAGACTACTTCAGCTAAGATGGACTTTCCCTGCCACTGTTTGTTATTGCTCTGGTTAATTTTCTGTGTCTAAAATTAAAGGGAAAACAAAAAAAGTATCTTCTGCAGTGGCCATGACTTGTTTCTTTTTCCTTTCTAGGTTTTCTTAAGAAAGAATTGTAAAGTTCTATCATATTTTCCATTGCTTTAGAAGTTGCTATGCAAGAAAGACTAGATTTGGATCCCACTGGATTATTTTATTATTGGGTCAGAGCCAATCAACCCATTGGGGAGTGGGCAGGTCACAGTCCACGTGGTTAGGCTGCAGCCTTCTGGTAGCACGGAGCTCACAAGGCTGGGCTAGATCCCTCATGGAACAGCTGTCAATCAAAAGAGCAGCCTGGTAGCCCACCCTCATTACACGCCTGGAGCCTCTAACTGGCTGCATCGCCCTCACTCTGGCCTGGAGGGCACTGAATGATCACTGGCCGGATGTCCCACCTGGGATGGGCAGCCACAGTAGCCAAACCACATAAATGCAGCAGCACATGGGCTTCACTTTCTCATTCACTTCACCAGCCGTCACCATGGGATGGACTGTTGGCAGTAACTACTTTTCTCTTATTCTAATATCTTTCTTTAGTCCTTCTCTCTTCTTCACTCTCTCTTTTCTCCAAGTTATTCTCTTAATGTCTTCTTTCTTTATTGCCCATCCACACTTGGATTAGACAAAGAAATAAGCCACCCCAAACTTTTTATCTCTGATATTTGGAGTAGGTGCTACTGCTTCTTGGGTAGAGCACTAGAACTTGGTCATTCTCTTTTGTTCTTTCTCCTTTTCTTTCTCTCAGCATTCACAACTGTTGTAGTATGAATATTAGAGGGCAAATCTCTGTCTTTTTGTTTAGGAATCTGTTGGCCTTGAGTTTGTTTAACCTCATTCTGAACTTGATGATGGTGTCTAGCACCAAAAAATCCCATGGCAAAGTAAGTCCCAAAAGTTCACTAGTACCTGCTGTATAACACAAGAAATTCATTCTATGTGTTCTAATTTTATTTTGCTCTCCTTTCATCAAATGTCCTCAGTGGTCTAGCATTGTAAGATTTGGTGAATATTAGCTTTATACTCATTTTAACCTCTGCTTTCATGATTCTGTAAACTTCAGTCCTGCTTACTCTCAGCAATCTGCCTTCCAATCTGATGAATCCTATATATTTTAGTATCATTTCACTAGTCAGAAACTCCATCTAACTCATCTTTTCAGGTGATTTTTTTTCTATCATCTCTAAGATCCTAAATGAAACCTGAAGAAATGTGTATGGTCCTCTGCATACATGTGAAACTTAAATTCCGATTTTTTTCTTTGAAAAATAATCTGGACATTTTAACTGGGATTCAATAAATTTTATAAGATTTGAGGGGAAAAAAAAACTGTAAGGAGAACCTATCCATCATATATCTTTAATATATGGTTAGTACAGTAAGAGTTTAGGTTTGAAGTATAAGGATTTTTTAATGTTTCAATTTTGCTCTTTTAGAAGATTACTACAATGTATGCATGTGACAGGTGATGTTCTAAATTGCATTCTGATTTGAACAGAGGGTTGAAATTTAAATTAAAAAATACTGTAGGCAGTAAAAATATTTCAGTAGCAAACAGCATTTAATTTTAGACACAGTGCAGTGTATTTCTTTCTCCCTAATTTAGAGCAAATAATCAAATATTGAATACTCATTTTGGGTGTGGTGTTTCTTGGTATTACAGATTGGGAGAGGTGAAAATAACCTGTTTAAAATGAATTCTGAGGTTATTCCCTTAAAATTCTAAAGTACTGGCTGGTTTCTGATGGTGAAGACAACAGATTAACTGCACATTCTGAGAGGTAGAGAGGAGAAGGGAAATCTGTTCTCTTTTTTAAGGTCTTATATAAGAAATAATTGAGGGAAAAGAAAGCAATATCTTTTTTTTTTTTTTTTTTTTTTTTGTCTTGTGGGAGAATTACCTCAGCTAAGTCCCCAGAAAATATTAAATGTACTTCCTTCTGCAAAGAAATGTCTCTTTATTTTGTGTACTCAATAGTTTTATTAGTGCATCGAACATCCTGAATAAGATTAATCTATTGATTTATTACTAGGGAAATTCATAGCAATAAGTGATACTAATTGAAAATATTATTTTCTGAAAATTGAGAAGTATGGACAGAGAACAAGGGGGAAAGAAGCAGAAGAAACAGTGGAATGAGAAAGTGACAAAAGTTGACTGGAGAAGAGGAGAACAGTTTGAGGGAACAGCAAGGAGAAAATATAGCTTGCATTTAATTTTAAACTAGTAGTGTTGATCAGAAAGAATGATTTCCTTTACTTTATTTTATAAAAATTGCATACACTTGTATGTACATAAGAAACTGTAATTCCGTTTGGGACTACTTGTGACATTAACAAATCATTTGAGCAGAGTTCTTGAGGTTTATCATTATGTCATCAGTCTCCTCAGGGAAATTACTTATACTGTGTGTGCAGTTTTGGGTACATAATTCTTTATATTTATCAAATTATATGGCACTCTATAGTACACTTCATAACTTAAAGTCATATATTGAATATAGCAGGCACATATACTCTTTTAAGAAAACATACACACTGCTTTAGCACAGTGTTTAATATTGCCATCCATTAGAGGTTCTTAATGTGTTTGTAAGTCATTTTTGAAAGGAAAACTTAATAATATTATTGTATCTAGCAATTATTTACTGTAATAAGCATTTACAATGAAACTGAATAAACTTTTGTTTATATTAACTTAATGACTAGCAAAAAATATGTTAATATTCCTGAAAATAATATAATATCTTTGTTGAGAGCATCAATAGCGTTTATATTCTTGGTGACATTTTAAAACTTCAAGGGAGCCATAAGAAAGTTCACTTTGCAGCTTTTTTCTTTTTTTTTTTTTTTCTTACTCTCCTTTTTCCCCCACTTTTTTCCCCCTTCCCTGAAATTGGAGAAATCCTGACTGCAATAATAAACTGTAGCTGGAAGTAGACTCCTGTGTATCTAAATATACTCTTTTGGAAGGTTCAGATATGCCTGGTAAGATTCTTTAACCATAAAATAAATGTATTTATTCATTTATACATAAATCAGACTATCATTATATTCAAACAAAACAGAATATTGCTAGGTATAATTTGGTTTAAGGGGGAGAAAAATGTCCCTGTGACCTCAGCTATAGGTGTCACACTGCTCATGATGAAAATTAACAATATGAAAACCTTTCATTTCCTGTCCAATAGAATTCAATAGGCAGTTTAATGTTAAATTTGTATTATATAAAACTAAACTTGTTTGAATAAATCAAAATAAAAATGTATGTAAAATAGGTTTGTTCATGGGAATGAGCTGACAATCTCTCTCTACTTCTGATTAAACATGTTTTAACTGTCAGTTGACATCATAATATCTGACATGTTATTTTTACAACCTTGGAGAAGTTACTTCTTTTTCCTGGAATGCTTCTTATCTTTTAAAACCACTTTTTGATATGTAAATTTAAAAAATATTTTAGAAAGGAAGTGCAGTCTTTCAGGATTAAAAAGCATGAATTTTGCATTGTCAATTGTGTTACTTTCAGCAAATATGCTTCACACAAAAAGACTGAAAACAGCACAAACTAGTTTGTTATACATATGAGAACCTCTGTTTAGTTCAGAAGTCCTCTTGATGGATAGGTATTACTCTCCCACACTGGTAAGGCTGGGTTTGTCCCAGTCTTTTGCAATACTACTAATTTATTTTAAAATTATAGTGAGTAGCTGTCTTTACACAAAGTCTAAACATTCTCAGAGTTCCATCACACAAATGTAATAAAAAAACCCCAGAGTCAGAATTTCTTCACTAATTATTGCTATAGAAAGAAACTTCAAAAACAGCCATTAAAGACAGCACAAGCTTTTTGTGGATGCTTGATTAAAGAGATTTTTAAAAAATGTTAAATTTGAAGACAGCAATACCAGAGTTACTCTGTACTGCCAGCTATTAAATTGGTATTTGTAGAGTTATGATAATCTCTGTCTTCTAGGCAATTTATCATGCACTTGTTGAACAATGAAGGGTCTGAAATTCTTTCATTGTCGTGTTTTGTTTAGTTTTTGCTTTATAAAACCATTACTTTTCTTTCATATATGCATGATATTACTGAGATAATATCACATCTCCAAGATGAAATGGAGTAGTGTGTACTGTCAGAATGCAACATGACTTTTATTATCTAATTTAGGATATAAAAGCCTACCTCTGTGAACAAATACGTATCCCCCTCTGTGCTAAGGAGCAAGGTCACATCTACCAATAGAATAATTAATTATCCCAGTAAAATACAACAAAAAAGCAAAATGGAAATTTCCCTGGAAAATAACTGGAAAGATAATTAACTTAATAAACTTCATCTGCAAATGTATGCATACATTAACATTTTGAAAATTACAGAGCTAATAAAAATATAGTAAATATCATTCCCAAATGCAACAACAATGCCAGCTTTATTTGACAATTGTATTTTAACTGCTGGGAATAAAATCATATTTTTATAGGAAAAAAAGATTTTCTAATTCATTACTTAGAGGTTTTGTTGTTTCTTTTTTTTCATTTCAAATGTGGTACATCAACAATATTGTTGTCTTCACTAAAATACAAAAAAGCTCTGACTTTTAGTGGATCAGAATTTTTGCTTTTTCTAAGGTTTTAAAGGAAGAATTTATTTGCATTCTGAACATGTAATTCCCCTAAGAGTAGGAGAACCAGACCTGAATTTGTTACCTTTTACAATTTAGGATATATGACATCTCCAGTGACTGCCAAATCTGAGGCAATGTCCAAATAAAATTCCACAGGAAGAAAAAAGTGGTTACTTTAGTTATATACAGGTTGTGCTGGGATAATTTTGTGGGAATTCAGAATATTCAAAATAGCCTTTGCCTATCTAGGTAATTTGTTACTGTTCTCAAATCATCTCATGAGATTGAGATTTTAGATTGGGAAGCATGGATCTCAAAAGCAGACTGAGGAAATGTAGATAAATCAGTAAAACCACTCATTTGCATACCATTACATACATATGATATCCAAAATAATATTTTAAAACTACATTCCGTTTTAAAGTGTCTATCTACCTGAAAATATATAAGTCAAAGAAAACTCCAATTAGCTGAGAATTGTAATTGAATTGAAAGGGTCTGCTGTGACCTTTCCTCTATTTCATAAGGTTGCTGAATTTTTTATGCTAATGGCAGCATATGTTAAATATATGCACCTAAATCAAGCAAGAAACCTCTTTTACTTTTCACTATGATTGTTTTTAGCAAAGTGTACTAAAGAAAACATCTTTCCTAGGATGCTTCAAAGGTTTAATGGTGGAAGAAAGACCTAAGAGATTAATAGTTCTTCTTCCTGACCCATAATTACCTTTCATTTTTCAAGTGGCATGCACAGTCTTGGTCACATTACAGTTATGCACTCTCATTCAAAATACAACAATATCCATTCCTATGACAGATATTTCCTTAAGGAACAAAATAATTAGCTTGTGTCATCCTTGTACTCAGTTGTCATAATTATCTGAATTGAGAAACATTGCAAAAAAAAAATGCAAATAGATTTTGTTGATTTCTTTTGTCAACTGTAGTGAATGACATCTGGCTCTTGCCATGCTGTACCACAGGTCCATGACCTAGGAGGGGTCCACTAAAAGTTTGGAGGTGAAAGACAGTAATTCAGATGGTTATGTCCCAGTCTTCACATACAAGAGATAGAGATTTGTTCTTCGATGGCTAGTTCTGTATGTAGATCCATATGAAGATGTCTGGATAAATACATTTAATGTGGTAAATGTGATTTCATTTTACTTTCTTATTACTTTTTTTGCAAGGGAAACAATGCTGAAAACAATACTACCTTGATATGGAAGGATCACTTAAAAGAAAATGTAGTCATTTTACTGTATTTGCTACAGGATTAATATACTCCAAGTTTTCTTTTTTTTTTCTTGAAATGATTCATTATTAAAAATAACTATTGTTAAATATTGTATATGTAAGCTACTAGGAGTAACAGTTTCAGGTAAATAAACTGATTGGTCATATTTTTTTCAATTCTATTTAATGGGCATTTGGAGTAGAAAAGTTTAGGCTATAGAATTGTTAGGAAATATTGGGTCAGTGTTGTGGACCTAAGTGCTAAAAGTATGCCAATAACCTAAATCTCCATTCAACTGGCTTTCAGAGGCAGAGTTACATGGTACTATCACAGGTAATAGGGTATTCGAGTGATGTTTGAGCATCAATGAAGATGGGCAGATTAGAGTCTGAAATGAAAAAAGTGCTCTGAAGAGATAAATGCCAGGTGGGAGAAGGTAAAGAGGCAAAAGCATTAACCACTAAGTCTAGGCAATCAAACAACAGTCTCTGGGCCAAGTTCCTTGCACCTTAAAGAAAGCAATTTCTGTTGCAGTAGCAAAGAATTTGTAAAGGCAATAACTCATGAATTTTTAATGCAATGCTCATGATAAATTCCTGTCATCTTAAGGAAAGAATAGTTTGTTTTCAAGATATGAGACTTCTTCATGAAGACAAGCCCAAAAGGCACTGTGAAGGTGAAAAGATGAAATGAAGGTGGGATTAAAATTTCATTCAAAAAGATCCTTTTTGTAACTTGTGTATCTCTAATAATTCTCGTAGTCTTCATATCACTACATAAGCAATGTTGTTGGTTTTTTTTTCCTGATCTCAAGTAATAACGTATATCTTACCTTATCATCTGACTTAACCTTTTTATTGTTCTTGAGGTTACAAACTGGGACTGCACAGCCTCAATGAATGTCTGTGTACTGTTATGTTCAATAAACTGCCTACTTTGACATCTTCCCTTCCAAATACATTTCATAGTTTTAGACTGAAAAAAAACCCCAGTTATTATCTACTTTCATGGGTGTTTTTTTTTTTTTTAATCCAAATACAATAATGACCTGGAAATCCTCTGTGATATAGCAACTATCTCTATCACCTTACAACTGTCTTGCTTGTCTGTGACCAATAAAGTAATAGTCATCATTAAATGGTCAGAGCTTTCTTTGACCTTTCTTTGACTCCTGGCCATTAAAATTATTTGTCCAATGAGCTGTGCTTATACAAAATGCCAATGTTTACAGCTGAACTAAGCATCTCCGGTTCTTAGCAGGAGTGGCCTCATTTTGTGCAGCACAAATGGCCAGTATTATTGAAAGCAACTGATAATGAAAATAATAGAGAATGTACAGCGACTATGTTCTTTTGAGAAATTGATTTTCTACTGCATTGCAACAATGAAGGTATGAATCTGTGCATCATTCTCTCTCTGGACCACATTGGAATAAGGTGAACTACAGTATAACCACTGCTGTTGCCCTACTCTCTGAATTACCTCATTAGATGAGAAATGATCTAACACACGTACTGCAAGTTTAGCTTATTTTCAATAGAACATTATCAGTTGTAACAGTTAACAAAAAAACACAAATAAATCCTACATTTCTGATTGTGAGTATTTAATTTAGCCTGCTACAAATTGAAAGGAATTAACAATTAGGAGAAGAATGAGACCTTATGAAAATTAGTTGAAGGCAGAACTGGAAGAAATCACGGACTTTAATGGTGTTTATGTAGGGCAATGACAGTACATAAACTATATAGAATAATGCTTTCTGAATTTGAGTAGAGTGAGAACTTTTACGAAGACCCTCCACTTAAATCCTTTGCACTATGGGAGTATGTGATGGTATTTGTCCCTGCACTAATTTTTTTTCAGGTATGCCCTGAAGATTATTTCTGGTTTTACTGTGTTCTACACACATAGTTTTGTGCTTTATTGTGTTTTGTCTGTTTGGGGTTTTTTTGTTTTTTTTTTTTTTTTTTTAAAGCATTTTGTCTATGAAATAAAAGGTCTTCATAATAGACATTGATCTGGAAAAGAAAGTATGGAAATTGCCTTTTTCCTTCATTTTGCTTTGTGTACTTTAATGCCTGCTAACACTGTCACAGTTTCAGATTCTAAAGTATAACAAGTCACAAGTGAAAAAACCAGCTTGATTAAATTATTGTTTTTTAGGAATCTAAAATACCACAATTCCAGAATCATAAGCAATTAATTAATTATTTTAAGGACACAAATGGCAGTCTGTCCCATATTTATCACAGCATTTAGCCAAGAATCGGAAATGTAGGGTTTTGCTTGTTCTTTACATTTATGTATCCATGCAGTACGTAAGTTCATATTTTATCTAAATTGTTCTTCTTATGTTTAGTAAGAAATGTCTGAGCCAGAATACTGGCATGAGGGTGGCAAAAGGAAATCAGAAAAAGGAAATAAATCTAAGAACAAAAGGCAACGTTCTTTAGAAGAGAAAATTAATTATAACTATTTAGTACATTAAAAATACGTAGAAATATGTCTAGAATGCTTAAAAGTACAAAATTTTTTGTTCTGGAAGACTTTAAAACAAAACAAGGAATGTGTGTTTGCAGCCCAAAATAAACAACTATATCCTGGGCTGCATCAAAAGATGTGTGGACAGCAGGTCAAGGGGGGTGACTGTGCCCTTCTATGCTACTCTGGTAAGATCCCAATAAGACTATTGCATCCAGCTTCAGGTTCTCAGTACAAGAAAGACCTGGATCTGTTGAAGCAGTTCCAGAAGAGTGCCACAAAAAATGATGAAAGGGCTGAAGTATGTCTCCTGTGAAGACAGACCAAGAAAGTCTGAAGCTGATAAACCTTCAGAAACACCTGAAGGAAGATTATAGGAAAGATGAGGACAGATTTTTTCAGTAGGGCCCATCGTGATAGAACAAGGGGTAATGATTTCAAACTAGAAAAGGGTAGATTTTGACTAAGTTAGAATAAGTTAGAATTTACAGTGAGGGTGTTGAAACACTGAAGCAAGTTTCCCAGAGAGGTAGTAGATACCCCATCCATGGAAACACTCAAGCACGGGGGTCTGAGAAACCTGATCTAATTGAAGATGTTCTTGCCCATGGCAGTGGTGTTAGATTAGGTGACCTTTAAAGTTCCTTCCATCTCAAATCATTATATGATTTCATGATTCTGCACATCTTCTGCTTATCATCCTGATGTATTAAACAATTGTCAGCTGTGTCAGGTTATAATGCTGGATAGATTATTATTTTATAAAAACTGGAATGAGTAGTGCAAAGCACTGTCACATAGTAATCATCTACAATGTTCCCAAAATGTGCACTAACTGATGGAGATTGTAACATCTATGTTTGTTTTCCTTAAGATAAGGACTGCAGCTGTCTCTGGATTGAATGAAGCCTGGACATGATTATGGAAAAAAGATCTTCCACCATTTAATTAAACACTTTTTTTTTTTCCCCATTAATAAATACTTTTGCATGGATCTACTTCATATAAGACTTCTGCTTTGTTCTAGTGGAATTTTTTGGTATTATTTTAGTGTTTGTAAATATTTAGAGTTGCTTAATTTTATAATATGAAATAGCCTTAAAATTGTGAGAAGTTGATTAAGTGTTCCTTTAAGACATGATTTGTCAAACTTTGCAGGACCTTAACCATTTTTAAGTGTATTTCATTTGGCTTATTACATGTGGAATATGCATCTAAATCTTCCCAGATGAGTGAGAATACTATAACTGAAACACATTTTTTTAAAATATAGTTTCAATATTTAGTCTAGCTATAAGTCTAATTCTTAGGTTATATGCATCAAGAGATAAAGCTCTGGGTTGTTTTTTTTGTTTGTTTGTTTGTTTGTTTGTTTTGTTTTTGTTTTCTTTTTTCCCCTGTTGTAACCCAGTTATTTAAGTATGGTAATTATTAGTCAAGAAAACTACAACCAGGAGAAAAATCTAGCCTGATATTCATAAAGTAACTTCTCACACCAAGTAATTTCATGGTATAAAACTGAATTGATGATTAGTGATAATAATTGCAAGAGCTTTAAGTTTAATAAAACACAGAAGACTGGAAAATAAAAATAATATTAACACATTTAGCTGTTTTCCCCATGGCTTGAGCACCTAGCCTGAGCCCAAAGGTGGATCTTTGGAGGTTGCTGGAACCAGCTGTGATGTGATGGGACAGTCCTTTACTCTCCTCACAGAGGCCACCCCTTTCAGGTCATGTTTCCAGTGCCTTGTCATGGACACCCAGTACTTAATAGGCAACATAACCTTAACTATTTTCAATGAATACATGGAATGACATATCTGTAGGACAATATATCCATCAACAGCACTCATTGAACAAAAGGGTGTTTTTTAATTATTTCAAGGGATACAAGTAATGCCTAATAGTTAATAAATAACACCTGTTATTCTGAATCCTATCACATGTACAAAACTTTGTTTTTAATTACAATATTTAATTTTTTTAATTCATATAAAAATTTCACAGCAGTCTCCAGAGTTTCCACAACCAAGCTCATATCAACATGTCAAAACCCCTGTTCAAAAAACAGGAGGCCACTTCTGCAGTTTGTTGCAGGCTTATATTTTCTTCTATCTTGTGTCAGGAATCCATGTCTGAATTATCTTTATTCAGTGATACATAGAAGGTTGTTTTCAGAGCAAGGAAGGCTAGAGTTGAGGTAACTCAATTCTTCAGTTCATATCTGGTTTCTGATTGACTAGCTTGGAATCACAAACAAACCGCAAATAAACAAACAAAACAAACAAACAAGACAACAAAAAAAACCCCAAATCAACAAGCTTAAAAGTCCTGTCTGCCAAGCCATTGCAAACAGTCTTTGATATATAAATATAATGAGCATCATGACTGTGTCTTTGAGTAATAATTCTTTTTTTTTTTCATCTTGAATATATGCAAGGATGAAAATGAGCATTTTTTAACCTCTTACAGCACATTTTCATTCACCATTATGCAGTAGGAATATTTTCAGCCACAAATCACTATAATTGTATTTGCACAATTACAATAACTTAAGGGCACATTATCTGAACCAGTATGATTTGATCAGCGGACACCTACACCCAAGTGACTCTTGGTAGTCTTGCTTTATAGTCAATGGAGAGACCGTCATTTTAGGCTAAGGTGAATTATGCATTTAAACTATTCATCTATCAAAGGACAAATTAATCTTCAATTTAAAAAGTGCTTGTTTCTTTCCACTGAATTGTAAGGGGAGTCTAGATGGGTTTAAATTCCATGTAGGCCTTTGAACTCTGAGATTGAAGGAAATGTTTGACCAAATGCTAGAGTTTTACTTTAAGATGGAATAATCCCTCCCTAGACACCAGTGACAACTACAGCACAGTTCAGTTTTTCAGTAATAACTACACAGCGTTATTTCACATCACTGGATATCACAGAATTACAGAATGATTGAGGTCAAAAGCAACCTCTGGAAATCTTGTCTAGAAGTCCTGCTCAGGCAGAGTAACCTAGAGCTGGTTGTCCAGAACGACATCCAATCAACTTTTGAATATTTCCAATGAGGGAGATTCCACAACTTTCTTGAGCAACTTGTACCTATCCTGTCCATCTCATGGTAAAAAACTGTTTCCTGATGCTCACTTTGTGGTTCAGTTTGTACCCCGTGCCTTTTGTCCTGTCACTGAACAGCATTTGAAAAGTTCTGGGAAATGAAAAGTAAATTCACTGCTACAAAAGTGCAGCCCTAACTGTAACAGTTTTCCTGTCTCTTGATATTCTAGGGACAGTGACCGCATAATTTAGACAAATAAAACTGTACACAGCATGTGTATTTTTTTGTGTAACAGTACATGTGTAAGGTTAACTAAAAAAAGAAAATGAATAAGAGAAATCATATTATGTGTAAAGAAACAACAAGAATAGTATGATTCTTTATTCATGACTCAAAGGAGTGAACAAAATAGGAAGAAAATCCAGCCAAGTTAAGTCTAGACAGATATGAAAACTCACCAATACTATGGCTTCTGGAGTGCCAGGTAACATACTGAGACTGACCACACTGCTTAGAGTGTTTTACAGATATTGGAGAATAGGCATAATATGATATGAACTACAAAAAACAAGCTGTGGATGATATTTTTTCCTTGTTTCTTAAAATAACTTATTTTCTTTTTACTAAGAGTCTGGCGTGTTTAAATCAGCCTTACCTGTAACAAAAGGTATCTGAATTTGGAAATTGTCTAGGAACACTGATAGAGTCTTTTCCTTTACTCTGCTAAAGCAGTTTCCATACTCAGAAATTATATTTGAAAGAGATGAATGGACATAGTAAATGGACATGAAAGACATGTCAAGACTAAGATTCACAGCCAGAAACCACAAGATTATATAATATCCAAAAGAAGAAAAAAAAATCCATCAAAAATATGATAAAATTGGCCAGTCTGCAGAACATCATGTTTAATTTTATGCATACATGGTTGCAAAGAACTTTTGTAGAGCTGAAAAAGTAAATTTATGTTACATATGAATAAACACTTACAGAACTGAGATTTAAGTGAAGTTAATAAATGGATAAGTTTAACAATCAGTATGTAGAAACAACTGAAAAAATACCACATTTTCTTCATACCCTACCTACCAATAAGGGATAGCCATTACTTGCCACTTCAGAATTGAATAAATTACTGTAGGTCATGTCTAAGATAATCATTGTCTTTAGGGTAAGGTATCACCTTATGGGGACATGAAATCACACAATCACTGTCTTTCTTCAATCTTGATTCTACAATTAGAGAGGATGTGATTGCTGAGTCTCTATTTTACAAATGAATGCAGTGGGCCTCTAAAGCAGTATGGCATGTGTAGTAGTTTTGGTTAAACCATAACAGCATGCCAGAAGAAGGACTTGCAGGGAACCATGAGCTTGTTAGTACCCTTCTTTGGGTGAGCAATGTTTAACTGTTGACTTGATGAGCATTGATCAGAGAAATAATGATCCACGCCACAGCCAGTGGAACAGAGGCACAAAAGTGAATATTTATTAGGGAACGAACAGATACTTATAGGTTCTGAGGGGATGGTTCTGAAACTTGGACGTAATTGGGTGAGAGTAGGGATGGAGTGGGTAACTTGCAACTGGATAGCGAATGGGGAACAACCAACCAATAGGAACCCAGGCACTGGGGCAGAGGCAGAAACAGATAGGAAGGGTGGGTGCAGCGCCAGCAGCTGCATTGGCAAGAGCAAGAGCAAGAGCAAGAGGCGATACCAAATGGGGCCACTCTGGCCTGGACATCCCCAGCAGGTCCTGGAGGCTGCCGCATGGTAGCAGCAACCACCACAGTAGTGGCAGTGCTGGGCAAAGACTATCCCCTGGGCAGCACAGCCCCAGCCTGGAAGACAGCCCCCTCTCCCCAGTGGTGCCGTGACTCACTGGGGACAAAGCCATAGGGGGGATACACCTGAGGGGACAACAACTGTGCAGGGGCATACAGAAAACTTTCTGAACCAAAAACCGTACAGTAAAAACCCATAACTTTTAAACTCCAAGAAGAAGTCTTTCACATATGTGGCTGGTCTCATCCATGCTGCTTTTCAGTGCTGTCCTCCTCGGAGGTCCATTTTAACATTCTTCCACATTGACTGACCATCAGTCTGTTGCTGAGTTAGATTTTGCCCTACAATTTATCTTTCATGTTTTGTATGATCTCATCTATAACACATCATTGTATTGATTCTGTCAAAAGGATGATGTCAAATAGCATTCACCAGGAAACATTGCATGTGATTTTTTCAAAAATCACGTGTTACTCTGACTTTGTGGGAAACAATGGAAAGTGCAAAAAACTGCACAGAGGGATAAATCACTGCTGATGAAACTGGCTGTAAAGTTGATTTTCTTCTTCCTCAGAAACATTGATGCACTTGTGCTTGTCATAAAAATATTGGCAAAAGAACTTTAAAAAGTTTTTTTATTATTATTTTTGCTTCTAACTGTTATGCTACTACTCTACTGGGAAAAAGCTGCAAAAAAATTTGTGAGTCTCAGCAAGGAAAGAATTGTTAGAGAAGGGTAGCCATTATCACTGGAAAGATCTTTTGCTGAAGGGCTAAAACTGCATACTACAAAAAAGAAACTAAACTTCTCTGTGTTTTATCAACTACAGTGCATCACCCCTGTTGCACCCTAGTTTTCAGCTCTGATCTGCAGGACAGTGGTTTAGTTATTTTTCTTTTTAATTTTTAACATTTTCTGACCGGAAAAGAAGACATTGTGATATCCCCTTCACAAGAGACTTTCTGAGGCTATATTTGTTTATTTCATTTCAAAAACTAAACATGGCCCTAAAGAATTCCTGTCCCATATGCCAATCTTTCCTTTCCTGTATTCCGGAGATTTTTAAAAGCACTGCATTTCCCACTTAGTCTTTTTATATAGTCCAGTAATAGATAATTTATTATTTCTTTCAGTGAAGAAAATTAATGTCTGTAGAGATTTATAAATTTTCTTCTCTTCTGGGGCACCGATGATGAAAATACTCTATCTATAAGCTCTATAATAAATTAAAATACTTTTAATCTTTAAGGAAAACTAATGAGTCCCTACCCTCTAAAAGAGCTAAACCATAGGAATAGCTAACATGGCATAAAACCTGTTACAACATAAAAAGAAATAAAGCAAAACCAGAAAAAAATGGGCAAAAAACTTCCTGGGGGAATACGACAATTAGTCTCAGATATACAAATGATCTGACAAGACAAGAATCATCGAGTGATTTGGGTTGAAAGAGACCTTAAAGATCATCTAGTTCCAAGCACCCTGCCATTGCCAGAGATGCTTTCAACTATACCAGGTTGCTCAGAGTCCCACCCAGCCTGGCCATGAACATTTCCAGGGATGGCACATGCACAACTTCTCTGAGCAACAAAATGAACCAACACTTAGAAACTTCTCATTTCACTCCACAGTCATCTGAAACTTACAGAACAATATATTTCATACTCTTATGTCTACTCTCATATATATGCTTTTTAATTCTAAATATGATATAATCTAATACACTAGTATTACATTACATTATTAATTCAAAATTAGACCACAGTCTGAAAAGCACAGAATGTCTTGTGAAAAAATTCTTATAACTTCTGACTTCTGCAGCAGATTTATCTGGTTAAAAGCCCATTGAAATTGCATTTGACTATCTGAGGCCAAATAAATTTAGTATAATATGACACAACAGTGACATGTCATTTTTGATGAATTTACTTTGGTATTCCACAGTTTAGAAAAGGAATTAAATTAAACAAGTAACAGTTACAGAAGATATTAAAAACCAGGAAAGAGGACATTTTGCAATATATAACTTCTTTGTATACTTTAAATCTGTATACCTCTGTCAACTACAAATTCATGTTCTTCCTAATATCTCAGACTCTAGTTCTGAAGCTCTTCAATATACTGTGAAATGCAGAATTCAGTTTCACACATACAGTACTTACTGTAACATTCATTCCATTAGTGTCTGCCAGATTTATTTTGGATTTGAAGTCTCCTATCTAAATTGACACCAACTATCCAACTGCAGCACCCTTTACATTTCTGATGTGTCATGCTGCATTACATTTTCTGTGTCACCACCCATCATGTTATATTGTGTCATGCAGAAAAGCCAATGTGAGTTGACATTATACAAGATGATGCGATCTAAAAGATTTAAAGCTCTGCAATGCACTAAAGAAGATAGGTGACACCCTGCAATCAAGGTGTAAATATCTGCTTCTTCTAGAGCATCAGTTATCCACTAAAAACACATATGACCTTTAAAGATTCCTTCCAATTCCAACCATTCTCTGATTCTGTGATTCTACAATATGTCAGATAACTCGAGAGAATCTGATTTGAACACTTTTATTGTAATACATAAAATAAAATATTTTATTGTAATACAATAAAATTTATTGTGAATCTCAAAAAGTCCACATTTGAGTGAATGTTGATCAAGACTTAATATAGAAAACTGTATAGGTGGCCAAATTTCATTTCAAAGGCAGAAACCCAGGAATCATTGATCCTCATGCAAAGTCTGTTATTTATATGTCTAAAATTCCTTGACATCAAGGTTATTACTAAGTAAGTGCCCAGTGGTTCTACTGTTGAAAATACATAAAACACTCTGGATTTTAGTAAAGTAGAGGCGTTCACACACACAAAGATTTGAACTATCAAAAAAGTAGATATCAAAAACTTAGGACTTCCCCTTCCAAATGAAATTGCTTAACTAGTCAACTAAATCTAGGTTTCTTCTCACTCAGTGTTTGTCTAGGTCCAAGATTCCAATTACCCCATCAAGTACACTTCTTCATAGCACTTCAGGTGAAATTAATCTTGTGAGAGGTTCCCTTTATCTGTAGTGAATATAGAAAGAGCCCCCATCCCAACTTCAGTATAAATCACTGCATAATGGCATTCCTTCAATGATTTTTCCCTTGTGGCAATAATACTTCTTTGCCTGAGCTACTAACTTTTGTGCTTTGATTAAAAGTTAATCTGGGACTAAGTGCCTTTTCTATTTTGGTTATCACACTGGGAGCTACGGAGAGCCTGAAATGCTAGATGCTGCCACGTCCAAGTGCTGCGCTAAGAAGCAACAGGTAGAGAGAGAGAGAGAGAGAATATATTGGGATTCCACCCACCTCCATCTTAGGCCCTGTGCCCTTCAACATCTTCGTAAGTGACGTGGAAGCAGGACAGGAAGGGATACAGAGCAAGTTTGCAGATGACACAAAACTGGGAGGAGCTGTTGACTCCCTTGAAGACAAGGAGGCCCTGCAGGGAGACCTAAACTAATTAGAGGGCTGGGCAATCACCAACCATATGAAGTTCAACAAGGGGAAGTGCCAGATTCTGCACCTGGGGTGGGGCAACCCTGTATTTTCGTACAGACTGGGGAATGAGATGGTGGAAAGCAGTGCCATGGAAAGGGACGTGGGGGTCCTGGTTGATGGCAAGTTGAATATGAGTCAGCAGTGCCCTGGCAGCCAGGAGGGCCAACCATGTCCTGGGAGGCATCAGGCAAAGCATCGCCAGCCAGTCGAGGGAGGGGATTGTCCCACTCTGCTCTGCACTGGGGTGGCCTCACCTCGAATATTGTGTGCAGTTTTGGGCACCACAGTATAAGAAAGACATTAAGCTAATAGAGAGTGTCCAAAGGAGGGCAAGAAAGATGGTGAAGGGCCTTGAGGTAGGTTTGACCTTTGAAAAATGCCAAATATTCACCTAGTCAACAGCTGCCCCCGCTTTCCCAGAGGAGGAAGGAAAACAAAAAACAAAACAAAACAAAACAAAACAAAACAAATACAAAACTACACTTTACAAATGGGGCAGATTATATTTACATGGAAAACTAGAAATAAAAATGAAACAAAAAAGAAGCAATATACAGACACAAGAGTAAAGCTAACAGAAAAATATCTACTTCCCCACAAATCAGAGATGAG
Source organism: Hafferia zeledoni (assembly GCA_035583235.1). Taxonomy (NCBI): domain Eukaryota; kingdom Metazoa; phylum Chordata; class Aves; order Passeriformes; family Thamnophilidae; genus Hafferia; species Hafferia zeledoni. The sequence continues at coordinate 62,480,509 of JAWWEV010000001.1, read as the reverse complement.
GGCCCCAGCTCCCTGGCACACAGCAACAGCAGACCCCAAGGGTGGTGGCCATGAGAGCGAGAGAAGGCACCTCCTCCCTCTTTCTTTTATATCTGGTTTGGTGTCATATGGTGTGAAATACTTCTGTTTGGTTAGTTAAAGTCAGTTGACAGCCCATGTCCAAAGGCAGTTTACAGCCTGTATCCCTTCCTATATCTACCAATACAGAAACTAAAGTCTGGCCTAACTAAACCTATCACAGGCCTTAGGGGGAAGCGTATGAGGAACAGATGAGGTCACTTGGTCTGTTCAGCCTGGAGAAGAGGAGACTGAGGGGAGACCTCATTGCAGTTACAACTTCCTCGTGAGGGCAAGAGGAGGGGCAGGCACTGATCTCTTGTCTGTGGTGACCCAGCAACAGGACTCAAGGGAATGGCCTGAAGTTGTGTCAGGAGAGGCTTAGGTTGGATATTAGGAAAAGGGTCTTCCCCCAGAGAGTGGTTGGGCACTGGACCAAGCCTTCCAGAGCTCAAGGAGCATTTAGATGATACTCTCAGACACATGGTGTGAGTATTGGGGATAATCCTGTGCAGGGCTAAGGGTTGGACTCTGTGATCCTTATGGATGCCTTCCAAATCAGCCTATTCTGTGATTCTGTGACCTTTCAACATGAAAAGATACAATTTAAATATTCTCCTTAGCCTGGAATCTTTATATTTTTATTGCTCCCTATGGTATCTAAAACAAATAGTCCCCATTTACACCTTTCTACAGAGCTGCAAATGCCTAAAATATAATAATATAGACTCAGTTTCTTTCTGGAAGAGACTCCTGAAATAAGTTCTAGTAGCTTACTGTTCCAAAAAAGGAAGCCACACCAGGATATAATGACCAGCATAAATAATTAAGGAACTGCTGACTAAGAAGGGCCAAGTTTTCCTTCCTGGATCAGACACTGCAAAGCTCAACTCAACTTTCCTAAATGGGACCTGTACTAAGAAATTGTTACATTCTTTCAGCTTTTTTCTTTCTTACTTTTTCTTGGTCTTTTGTCATGGTTTAACTCCAGCTGGCAACTTATCACTAGAGTCAGTTTCTTTACTTACCCCTCCAGTCACAGTAGGACTGGGGATAGAATTAGAAAAGTAAAAGTCAGAAAACTCATGGGTTGAGGCAAAGGTAGTTTAATAAGTAGAGCAAAACCTGCACGCATAAGCAAAGTAAAACAAGGAAATTACTATTCACATGGGAAGGTTGGTGTTCACCCATCTCCAGGAAAACAGACCTCCACCACACATAACAGTGACTTGTGAAGACAAATGCCACCATTCCAAATGAACCCTTTGCCTCCTTCTTCCCCCTAGCTTTATATACTGAGCATAATGTCATGATACAGAATATCCCTTTGGTCAGTTGAGAGTCAGCTGTCCCAGCTGTGTCCTCTCCCAACTCCTTATACATCCCTAGCCTTCTTGCTGGTGGTGTGGGTTGAGAGGCAGAAAAGGCCTTGAGTGTTTGTAAGCACTGCTCAGCAGTAATGAAAACACTTCTGTGTTATTAACAGTGTTTTCAGCAGAAATCCAAACCAAACCTATCTTAGCTACTGAGAAGAAAATGAACTCTCTATCCCAATCAAAGTCAGCACTTTCTATTTTATATTTTATTTTTTCCCAAGCAAAATTGTTAAACAAACTGATTTTATTTCTGAAGAAAAATGTAAAAAGCTATCTTCACATGGTATCAAATTTACTCCACACTCTCCAGGTAGCTTTTGAAATTTGCTGCTATTAAGGGAAAAACAAGTGAGGGGCTTTTTTATAATTACTTTTTTCTACTGAAAATTGTTTGACAAAAAATCCTTATCACTTCTCATTCTTATGCTGTTGATTTAATAGACATATTATGTCTCCATTCACTTATCAGAATATGTCAAAGAAAGGAAATGTTCCTGGAAAGTAAATTTTACAGTGAGTCAATCCTGAGAAGTGAACAAAAGAATCAGCAAAGATACCACATATCACAAAAACTAAATGGCACAAAAGAGAACATAGAACTATTACAAGGACATTTTTTTCCTCTGTATCTTGTCTTCACAATCTCAGAAGGAGCATTTTTGAAATATTGCACGTCATGCATCATTTAAGTTAAACTTTGCTTAAATAGACAAGAGGTAACTCACACAGGGGTTTGATAGTCAAATTTTTTCTAAATTATTCATGTGGGAAATTTTTTAATGTGTATCACTAATGTGAGCTGTAAGCACGTAATTGATGAAATCCTGCTTAAAGACCCTCAGGAAGGTGATTTAAAATGGCAATTTGTTAAAATAATGTCTATTAGCTCTGATTCTCCCATGCTCCTACCAGTTAACACAGCATGTTCATTTATCATTGAACTCAGATTAACTCACTCAAACTATGACCTAGCCTTATCAAAGTTACTTCAAATTACCACCCGTTACACTAACTGTGTGCTGTAGTAGAAACATCTTATTAGGTAAGGCTCACTGTGGTTGCATTTCAAGTGTGAAACTATGCTAGAGGTGACTTTTATAATTTCAAAATGTATTCCAAAGATAGATTTCAAGGCTTTTATACTCTGTGTGTAAAATTTAATAAATTATGTATTTTATTGACAATTATCTTCTATGCACATAGGAAAAATCCAAGTTTTTCCTTCTGTCTTGTAAATAAGCATTGAGTATGAAGCAGAAATACTGACTCTCAGATAGTGCAATGTAAATGAATACTGAGCATTTTTGTTAATTAAAAATATAGAGGTGTTCAAAAATATCTCATAAATCATGCTTTACTATCCATTACAAAAAATATTTACTAACGGACTAGCAAAGGAAGGACATTTGACTTGTATCATATTGCAAAACTGGTTCCTATCAGCGGCCAGAATATTAACTGAAATACTGACTTACTATGCAGCTAGCATTGATCCAACAACTACTTATCTAAGTACATACACATCCAAGATCTGGGCAGATGACTTAGCTACCCCACTGCATTTGAAATGGCATTAAATATTTTGTCCAGGAAAAAGAAAAAAAGAATTTTTTACCTTTTTTTTTCTCCCTACAAGTCACCAGAAGGCTACAAGGAAGACTGACTTAATCAGTACTACCACCAGTACTGCCTTGTGTTTGTCTTGGGAATGGCCACAATTCCAATAAAGCTTATAAAGTTGTTTTTTTTTTTTTCTCCTCGGGGGTAATTATTGCAACAGATCTGTATTTTTCTATATAACCTGGATCTTGCATAGAAATTCTCATTTTACTGAAATTGGAAAAATATAACAGTGCAGGGAGAGGGAAATAAGAAAGTCAATAATGACTTTGTCGCATAATTTTAAGTGGCCAAATAATATTCTAAATCTTGAAGACAAGGTTTCTATTCAAGAAAGACCCACTAATAAATATCTAAAGACTCTTAACACAAAAAAGTAAAACTTACTTGTACTTTAGCTGCTGCCAGTCACACAGTAAAAATTTAATCAAGATTTATCAATTAAAGTTCATTATCTCAAACCTGAAAATAGTACCAGCAACATGGAGCTAAAAAAGTCCATACAGAATATTGTGGAGAGCAAGGTCAGAACCCTATAAAGAGAAAAATGTCCCTGTCATGTTCTCCTCAGCCTTTATTGTTTCTTTTTTATCTCTCTCTTTATTTAATTTTAGAAAAAGGTAGGCAATAAAGAAAAAGAGTATCTAAAGCATTACTTTTTCAGTTTTTGAAACAGGCTGTCAGCAATAGAGAGAAACTAGAACTCTCTCATTCCACTAACTTCTGGAGCTAGAAGCCAGACTGTCAGTTCAACATAAATCCACTTTTTTTTTTTTTTTTTTTTTAATAATCAAGAGGTTGGGAAAATCTGTGGAAACAGCATCTCAAGAAGTAAAGATAGCTGCAGAAGTCAAATTCCATTACTACTGCTACGATATAAGAAGGGAGACAAGGACCCTAAATTCAGAAAATTAGGCATATGCTTATGCCAGAACTTAAAACTGAAAAGTAATGTGAGATACTAGAAAAAAGAACACTTTTTGAAGGAAGGGATGTTCTGCAAGAGATAAAATTTTTAACTATAAAGGTTGTGTCATTAACTCCAGTTTCATAATGAATTCAAGTAACTCCTTCAATAAACATTCATTGCTTATTTGCACATCCTAAAAGGAAGGTCTTCATTATACTTGCCCAATGTTGGAAAGAAAAAAATCCCAATTCTTCAATGCTATCTGATGCTATATTTTAATTTTCTCTTTCCCATTAATTTTTATTTTTGTTCTTTTTACTGACCCAAACAACAAACCCATGTATGGACTGTCATTCTCCCCACTTTAAATTTATAGTTGATTATATCATACTCCCATGCATTCTTAGAGTTTTATAATTTCAAAATTAAATTCCTCATGTAGGGTATATTATGGATGGAAAGTATTTTGGAGGATTTTTTTTTGTCTGTTACAGGTGCACAGTAATAGAATATTGATATAGTATTGTGCAGGATTCTATTGTGGAAGTTTGTTCTTGTGGAATACTCAATGTAATTTAAAATTAAGAGCTTGTCTCTATTTTGCTATGAAACATATTTACCAGTTATAGCCTGACATTTACCTGTTCAATGCATTGATTCATCTTGACTTAGAAATACATAATTATGTAGGAGTAAAACGAAATTTAAATAATGCAAAGAAAAATTCCATCATGAGTAGAAGGTTCCCATCAATCCCATTACCACTCTCTTAATTCCATGAAACTACTGGAGCCTTAAGAATGTAATGATTCTCACACAACCTCATCAAGCATTGCTAGTACTAATAAGATAATAGATCCTGATGAAATTGCAGTTTTGGTTCAAGACCAATATCTTCCACCAAAAGATAATACCGCAAATTGCAAAGAAACAGACCAAAAATTATTTTAAATGTAGCTAGGGAACATTTTTTTTTTTTTTAATGGAAAGCAAAATAAAGGAATGTTATCTTTTTTTGGTTATGACAACGAGATGTTCTTTTTCTTTTAATTTACTTAGTTCTGGGCTAGAAGAAAGAAAGGTCTACTAACACAGTGAAACTGATGGATTACTCCAATAAAGTGCAACAGCCATCACATATCAACTGCTGGTTACACCAACTGATGACAGGTACACCTGCAAGCCTGGATAGCATCACAGTGTCTTCAGTATACCTTTTACGTATGGATGAGGGGAGTATATGCAATTGACACATAGTTTTACTCCACCTGCCATTTAAACTATTCCAGGGAGGTACAGGCATTGAGGATTCCCTATGCATCTTAGGTTAAAATGGGATTCTCAACCCAATTATTTTAGAAATACTGTATGATGATTGAATAAAAGCATCTTTCTTTACTGTATTGAGAGTCTGGAATATAATCTCAGCAAAACCAGATAGCATTCTCCCTCCCTGTGTTCTGAAGGTAGAGAATAAATACTTTTGTTCACTGAAATTACCCATTACACTGTGATGTTATATCAATTACAAGCAGAAAATGTGTTTGCTGCAATAATAGGATCTTGTTTGCACTGTAAAAGCAACAGCAAGCAATAATGTATTTATGACAACACTGAACTTAAAACTTCAGTGGAAAATTGTTTGATGTACTGGATTACTGAAAAAACCCAAACCAAACCAAACCAAAAAAACCCAAACAAACAAACAAACAAACAACCAATAAATCTCCAAGAAAATTACAAAGGAGTATATTGCCAAACATTTTGTATGTATCCATTCTCAATACAAAACTTCTGTTAGCTCAATCAATACTCTTGGTGAATAAAGGCTTCTAGCATCTTTTTTAAAACAGAATGCAAGTACCTTTGATTCCTGACTGCTTGAGAGGAACTTGGATGCTTCTTTTTTCTTTTTTATTCTTTTAAAGTTCCACAGTTTATTTTTAATTGTAAAAACCTGCCTTCTATTATATACTTCCTGTTTCATACTTGAGAAAATAAGAATAACTAAAAAAAAAAAAAAAAAAAAAAAGGCTCTCTTTGGATACCTATTTTGCATTCCATCTAACATAAGGTAACATTTTTTGCACAGCCTGAACACTAAGTCTGCTTCTTGTCAAAACCGTAGATGCTTAATTTGGAAGTGTCTAATGCTGATGATTGCTTATGAAAGAAGAGTTCAGTGCAATTATTGTAAGTGTGCTGCTTACCTGGAACAGATGCACTGTTTAAAATTACTAAAGGGTTTCACTCTGTCTCCATACAGGCTTTCTGTAGCTCCTGTGCTGTGTCTGCTAGACCTGTGTACTTGCCTCTAATGTCACTAGACAGAAAAGGCAACTGAGTCAATGTCTTGGGTTGAGCTGACAAAACACCAACTGCCCGAAGACAGAGTGAAAAGGGTGCCTTCCCCCCCCCAGCCAGCCAAGGGAGAAGGAAGAGGGAGAGGAAAAAAAACCCTCTAAAAACTAGGTTTATGCTTAAAACTAACTACATGTATTTTTACAGAAAAGAGAACATTAAAACTACAATATAACACACACTTACACAAGTTATATATAACAAAAAAAACTTCCCACTCCCCAATTAATACAAAGTCTATTACTCTAAATCTATAAGCACTCTAAAAGACAC
>JAWWEV010000001.1:62463172-62473373 GCA_035583235.1 Hafferia zeledoni | reverse complement strand
CTAAGCCACTCCCACAGACTAGATTTTACCCCTTTTGAGATGATGTAGTATGGTATGGAATACAACATTATTGGCTAGAAGAAGTCAGCTGTTAGCTAGCCCAGCCCAGCTCAAGTCACCTGACAATTTTCAGGCCTAGTCCAAACTTTAAAACTCAAATTTAGGCCCCACTTGGCTGAAACCATAACAGTCAAACACTAACTGAAGCCTCTGTGGGCTGAACTGGTTTCCAACTTGAATGGAAAGAAACTTGAGGAAATTAAACTATATGACAAGTGCATGAAGAAACTACACTGTCTTCACTGAAAGTGAGTCTAGTCATATCTTTCATCAAAGTTTCTCAATAATTTATGTTGTTAAAACCTGATGATATTTTATACTTTACTAAATTTTAATTGCTTTAGCAAACTGGAACAGCTTCAAAGGACACCTACCCCAAGGCATTGATTTGCAGTATGGAAAGAATGGATATAGGTCTCTGAGATAATCAAGCAGTATTGGGAATTCCTTCCAAGCACCAAAGATATCAAGGGACATTTCTAATAGCTAGATTATTGCCTATTTTTGATGCTATCAGAAACTGCAGAATGAACTTGAAGAAGTAATTTTCTTTTCCCTTCAAAAATATCCTTTATTGTTTGCAATCACAACCAGCCTCCTCCAGCAGTAGGTTGATGGAGAAAATCTGTCTCTATATTCCTAGTTCTCTAATCCTTTATAGTGTCTTTCGATCCTAGGTGAATATTACCAAATATGTAAAATTAATGACCCTAAAGTATTTCTTTATATGATAGTTTATTCATTGATTTTTCATTCTGTGAATCTGGAAGCTTATAATTTTTAGGTTTTTATTCCTTAATAAAATGAAGCATTTCAGCCACAGTGAAATACCTGTTGGAATGTCTGGGTACAAAACAGATGAGAATACACAAATAAATGTCTGTGGTTTTTATTAGGATAATAATAGACATAGATAACAAATGCTGTGTGAAGGATGCTTTGCAGCTTTAGAAAACTTCAGTAAGGCAAAGTAATATAACTGAAGTGAAAAATTGCATGGCTGAGTAGTAATACAGCGAAAGTTTTAACAACATGATGGGATTTTAGATGAGCCATCTAGCTTAAGAGACTATATCTTTAGGGTTGTTGTTCCTATTTCTTTGAAGTTGAGTGGGATTTGTCATTAACCTGGTGCAAGTAATGTTCAAGTAAGAGTGGTAGAAGTGGGCTACGTGTTATATTATTCTTTGTGCAAGGAACATACAAAACAGTCATATTTCCCCTGAAGGAAGTCTTTGGTTTGTGCAAGGTAGGAATAGGTCATCATAAATTATTTTTACCTGACTTGATAACTGATTTAAAATTTTGTGCTTTGTAAGGAAGATGTGACGTGTAGAAAGCAAGTAAATAAAAAGTTTCTACTGCTTCCTGGTTATTTTATCTGTACTGAAAAAGGCTTTGAAATTTATTTAGAACTTCTATCTGAAGATGACTGTCCTAGTTCAGCAGCCAGGACCAGTTTCTCTCTATGTGGATATGACCCAAGCCATGTATTCTACACCCTCTCTGTCATTTCTTATGAACTGTTAACAGTGGACCATTTGCAGCAGCTGCCCAGGGCACACCTGAACCCTCAGGCTGAAAGCTGGGTGTTAAAGAAGCCTATGAGATAGGGGCTGTGATAACTCCTCTCCAGGGAGTCATTAGCACCTTCACACCCAGCCAGAGGGTGCATGTTTGCTAATGGGCCAGCAATAATTCCAAAAATACCCCATGACTCACAGTTAGATCACCCACTGCGGAACTCACAGCCCTGGGGAAGGTACTGGGTGTTCCCACTTGAACCAGAGGGTATATAATCTTGGAGTTTGGAGACATCTGGGACCACTCATTGGATCCAGAGGAGGACCAGAACCTTGACAGGACTCCGACCACCACTGTCGACCAGACTGCACCATCATCTACACCAACAGGTTTTTTCTCTTCCTTTTACTTTGGACTCAGGGAAAACCACGGGGGTCTAGCACAGGGGCTAACGAACACTGTTCTGCTTGTGACCCAGGGTACTGGGTTATATTTCTGGGTTTTGTGGGTTAAAACCAATTTCTCTTTGTATCATTGCATTTATTGTAATATTTTTGTTAAATTGTAACTCTGACTTATAATCCCTTTTGTGTTGGGTTCATTTCTCCTGCGTGTTTACCTTTAACCAGCACAGTGAGTATGGACAGAGAGTGAAATTTGCACTGTCAAGTTTCATCTCTGCAGCTACATTTTCCTCCTAGTGTGCTTAAAAAACCTTCACAAAATATTGCAAAACCAAAACAAACCAGAAAAAAACCCTATCTATTAGTAAATAGTTTGAGGTACAGATCTCTAGGCCAGAGCCATAATGAATGTCATTAGCCCAATGGCTTTTCTTCCACCAGGATCAGCTTCTGATCTTTTATTTTGCAATGGATTTTTCTATTTTAGAAATAAAATAGCAGAGGAAAGGCCTAGACTGCAACATTAATGCAGTTTTCAGGTAGATGTTTGCAAGTAGATGTTTGCAGTTTCATGTTTGTTATGGTTGCCTCTTAGATGACTTCTCTGCTACCAAACTAAAACCAATTTTTTGCATATATGTGAAATTTGCTGATTGTCACAGTTAATAAAATATCATTATAGATAGTTCAACTGAATTGTGTCCAGGCTTGTGATATGCGAATTTATAATCTCCAGGGTACTAGTTATTTTATATCCTTGAACAGGACTCTGAGGCTTATATTTGAAAAGACTTTTCTTTAACAACACTTGGATTATGAAAATATTCAGTGTAGTCAACCCTGGGCATTAAGTATGGAAGAGGAATGCGGATTTGGAACTCACATTTTGGTCTTCAGAGGTAAGCATTTAGAGTTAAAAATATAGGGGTTTTAAAAAAAATTAAATGCTAATTTTTTTTATATGCCTTAATGATGTTTTTCAGGGATCTGCTTCCTTAGTGACATACTGACACAGGGATGATGAGCACATCTAATGATATCAGTCATCAGAGAATGGGATTGAATAATAGGATCACATTCAATAAAATGCATAGAACAAAATCATGGCAGGGTGTTCAGTCTGATCAGGACACCCTTGCCAAAGAAGAGTGTTCCAGCTCCCCTATTTCTATGTCTCCTGTTTTTGTCTATTTCAGATACAAACTCTCTGACAGGCTGTCTGGTACAAAAATTTAGAGAGCAGAAAAAAATCCCTCTGCTAGCATGCATGAGATGGCTATGCAGGAAAGTGAAAGGGAGTGATCAGCTATGTGAGTCTTGCACTCAGTGCTTCAGTCAGAAAGCTCTGCTCAGAGTGTGCTTGAGTACAGGGATATTAGAGCTTACTTTTCCAGGAGGTGCGTGTTTAGCTTGTTTGTACACCAATTTGAAAATGTAGGGAAATATTCTAGTTGCTGTAATTCATAATAAGTACCTCAGATGAGTTTGTACCAACTGAGTGTAAATTCCATAGGATTCTTTTGTAAACACTGGTTTTAGAATATTCCAAAAATTGAATCAATTTTAGAATTTTAAACACCCAATATTTAAATTCTTGGTTCAGACCATTTATCAGCTTTCTAGGTAGAAACTGGTGTAACTAAACTTTTTAAAATTAAAATAAAGACATATAATTATGCAATAATACAGATTTGAAGTGCCTGAAGAAAGGAATAAATCAAATTTCTCATATCTTTTACAGAATTCACAGAAGCTCGCACACTACATAGGAGATAACTACATTAATTACCCCTAAGAACAATTGTGCATTCTACAGACTGCCTGAATAACTATGTGGGGTTAGCATTCACAGCCCTAGACATCTGATTTGAGATCATCCTCAAATCCCACTGCCCTGAACCAGTGGTCTTTAAAATGTCAAAATATTGTGTTTATGGTTTCTGTTCTTACCATGAAGTAAAAGAAAATGCACATAAAAATGTGTAGTCTTGCTAGACAACAAAAGACATTATGCCTTGGCAAAGATATTCGTTAAGGAACATTAAATCTGCAGCACTTGAAAAGCTACAAGTCAAGCATTCTATTTAAAATATCATAATACCATGCATATTGAATAGCTGAGCTTTGTGATACTTTCTAAGACACAGCTCAAACTCTGCTCCTCTAATCACCTGAATACAATCTCCATGCTGTATATTCATATAGACACAGCAAAATAAGACCGATAATACACTACGAGTTCTTTGGTAAAACTGAGTTTTCAAATGCAACACAAAAAAAGACTTTTGGAAAAAAAGATTCAAGCACATGGAAAGCTAGCAAATGGTCTTTTTCAATACACTTACCCAGAAAAGATATATTTCTATCTCCACCTATAGATATATAGATTTTGCCAGTTTTGGTAAAAGTTCTGAGAATGCATTTATCAAAATATTTTGAAATATATATTGAAATCTAGACTTCTAACCCAATTCACCTTGTGTTCTGTATTTTGGAATGAGTTATCTTAGCCTGCTTTAGTTAATGAACATATTTACGTAGGAGAGAAGAAAACCTGACGGCATATAATCGTAGAAATTTTGCATGGAGGATATAATCTAGTTTTACCTCCTGGCTGAGCCAGGACTATCCTTAAGACTGGACTGATTTTCTCTTAATGATTTCCTCCATGTGAGTGGCTGCAAATGGATTTTAAAGAGAAAATACTCATTGTCTTTTCTGACACCGACCCAAGGCTGACTGATATACAGTTTTCTGGTTTCTCTTTCTTGCTCTTTCTGAAGAGAAGTGTATTTTATAGCCTTTTGTAGATGTCAGACACCTCCTCCAGTCAACAGAATATTTCACAGACCATGAGTTCTTTCAGCATCCTCAAATATTTTATGTCTGGCCTCATGGATGGAAATAAACTCAGCTTTTCCAAATAGCCCTTATTTCTCTTGTTAATTCTTCTCCTTTCCAATCCATTATGACACCCCCAGAAGTCTGTGACATATGCATGCACACCCATGGGTACATCCAGACAAGTGCACACAATAAACATGAGAAAGATGAGTAATATAGTCAAAAAAAAAAAAAAAAAAAAAAAAAAAAAAAAAAAAAAACCAAAAAAACCAGACTAGGAATAAATGACTGCTTAGAAATTATTTTTATTTATTTGATAGGAGAGATTTGAGAATAGTTAATGATCATTTTGGTATTTTCTTTATTAAACAGACAGAAAAGCTGAGTTTGCTTCCCTGGAGATAACTCTTTCCCAGTTTGTGATAACTTTTTCTTTTTTTAGTAAGAAACAAAACAAGATGTTAAATAGCAGGCCTGAGTAGGAAGTCATGACCGCTGGCAGTACGCTGTCACTCACTTTCCCCCAGTGCATTAATTTGCCATAAACATTAGAAATATAATCCTTCATGTCAGAACTAAAAGCATTAGATTTGTTTCCAGAGGATAAAGGGAATTTCAGAGGTATTTAGAAGCTCTCATACTTCTGTAATATTATTATTCAGCGGCTAAATACCTTGGATTCTAACTTGGTGTTTAAACTGATGGACACTTATCTATTACATTTATATCTCAAATACAGTGTCTGAAAACACCAGCTGATATATAAAAAGAAAAATAGAAAGGGTTTCAAAACTCACATATGGGCCTCTCTCAAATTTTGTTGCCTAAATCTATTTTTAACAAAAGACAAAGTGCTACTGCTAAAATTTTCACTACAGTTTAATTTTAATTATAGTAATGACTTTTGTTCAATGTCGACACAATAGTTTTGTATACTGATCTAGAAAATTTCTTCATTAAAAAAAGAAACAACCTAAAATATTAATTAATTTAAAATGGACCTGAATTTTTTTTTTAATAATCAATAGCATAATATCATGAAATACCTTTTAAAAAGCAAACAAACCAAACCGACCTGACATATTTGACTAGCTTTCTTTTCTAGGAGAAAAATGAGGGAGGAGTGTGAAGTTAAAAACCTTTATTTAAGAACACAAAAGCATTATGGTTAATTAGGAAGATAGTATAATCAGGTAATCATTTTGCATCACTATACCGTATATAAGACCATAAATTTTAACAAAATTTTCCCTTGTAATTTTCTTTAATTCAAGCAGTCTACCAGAGAGCTGGGTGAAGTTATTTTTTTTTTTTTTTTGCATCTGAGAAATCTTCACTGAAAATCTTTATTAACCTGTTGAACCATTAAGCTTTCACCTTGTTTTCCTTCAAAATACAATAGACTAGCACTGAAAACTCATAGAAACTGAGATTACCTTTATTGTAATCACTTTCACTCTTGAGGAAGGTCAGTGTTCTTCATTTTTACTGTGAAGTTTGATTCCTTACTCCTACAGATTAGTAGGGTACAGAGTATGCTTCATTAATCTAGACACACAGTAAAAATAAATAAAATAAAACCTTTTGGCCATAAAAGTTATGTTTATGGTTTCATACAGTAAAAGTAGTCATTCTAACTCCAGAAAATAAAGTTAATTCAACATTTTATACGAAACTCAACTCCAGATTTGGATATCCAAGTTTTCTGTTAACAATTTAGTTTTCTGTGTGTGCTACTTGTATACAATTTCATTACAGTCAATGGAGAACCAAATATACAGTCAATAGAATTTATCTTATTTGAAAGCAGACATAATGCAACCCCAAACCTTAGAACCAAGCTTGGTGATAAAATATGCCACAGACTTTTGCTCTCTTTTCTTCAGAAATTGCCTATTTTGAATTCTAATTTGTAAATAAAACACAGAATAGCTGAAGTTAAGAGGCATCTCTGGAAATATTGTAGTCCTGCTTAAAGTAGATCAGATAGAGCAGGTTGGTCAGAATGCTGTTGAGTTGGGTTTTGAATATCCCTAAGGCTGGACATTCCACAAGCTCTCCAGACAACTTGTTCAAGTGTCTGATCACTCATCATCATCATCATCATGGCTAGGCTTTGCCAACGAAGATTTTTGGGAAGGACTCTACCCTTCGGGCCTGCGCAGTGGATTTTTTAGGTGATGCACAGCATGAGCAGAACTAGCCCCACCTTTTACTCCTAAGGTTCATCTGCCATGGCCAAGTGAGCTTGGATGGTGACAATGAAGTCCTCGGGACTAGAACCTACAGCAACCAGTATTCCCAGGAGGTCTCCTATCCAAGTACTAACTGGGCCCGACCCTGCTTAGCTTCCAAGATCAGACAAGATGAGGCGTCAGAGTGTCATGGACATAGTCCATCTGACCAGTATCACCGTAAAAAAAAAAAAAAAAAAAAAAAAAAAACGTTGTGGTGTGGTGTGGTCAGATAATATGTATTCTTTTTGTTAGGAATTAAGGAAATCATGTTAATATAAAACCATTGAGTGAATTATATTTTATATCCAATAAATAAACACAATACTTTGAGACAAAGAAAATAGAAAAGGATGTGAGAAAAGTACATGTCTAAACATGAAATCACATTTTCTGTTACTTCAACTGGTATTCAAAGCCTTAAGAGTCTGAGACAGCAGTCTGCTTAGCAGTTTCTAGTCTGTTGAACAAACTGAAGCACAATGAACATTAGCATTGGTAAGAGCTTCAAGCACAGACGGTTGTGTGAGGGCCAGGCAGGAGTTATCAGGTAGCACATATTAACATTTTAGATGCTTGTCCCTAAAATTAAACTCAAAGCCTGGAAGTAGGTAGCTAAAGCTCCCTGAACAGTATATGGGGGGAAGTTAGGAATTTCAGAGTTGTGAGAGACTTCTAGAGATAACCAACAAGAAATAATGAATATAGAGGAAAATCAAAATTCCTGGAAAAAATAAAAATCCAAGAAAAATTTCCTTTTGTTCAAAATTCACTATTGAGAACAAACCTTTACAGAAACGAATTCGGTAAATTTGCTCTGCAAGACATGTGCAACACTTGCTATTTCCAAAATAATACCAAAAAAGTAAAGCACATGATAATTTTAAGGCAGAACATTCATGACAGAACTGGGGATTGTAAAATGAGATTTGTTTGAAAGTCATGTACTTTACAAGTGCTCTATGACCACCAGTTTATTGATTATTCTGGGAAATCACTTATGTTCTTACCTTTTCTTGAATTTTCTGTAAAATAAGAAAAGATGTTTTTGGGATAAGGATGACTACAAAAGCAAGAGGTCAGATTATTATAAGGATGATGATGATCTAGGACAGCCTCTTATGAAGCATCCCTCTTGAGGTACACTGAGAATATTTTAAGCATCAAATCAGGCATTCAGAATCTTTGCCATTGTTATGGCAATGTTATGCTTTTGCAGCTTATGACTATATCCATCTTAATAACTAAATTGGATAAGGGTTCATTCTCTAGTCTTGGCAGTAAAGAAATCCTTATCCCTACAAAATTATGCTCTCTGACCTCCCAGAATAAAATGATTGCATTCAAGTTGAACTGTGGTTGACAAAGCTCCATATACTTTTTGTGAAGGTATAAGCTGACCTTCGAAAAAGGTGCCAACAAGCATTGAACAAAGATTTTAGCATTACACAGAAGTGTATGCCAGACCTGAATCTTGTATTCTTGTCCAGTTTAATTTACCATTGTAAATGTAAACAGCAGGGCTTAGACAGAAGGTACGATGGTTATTTCTCAAGCAGGATAGTTACAGATATTTAAAGATACTACTATATGAGTACATAGATTTTATAGGATAAATGAGATGTAGCACATAACGAGTAATAATTTTTTTTCAGATTGTATATTTGAACATTGTTCTTCAATTCCAACCATCTTTTTAAATGTAGCTTTTAATATTTAAGTAGTTTTACATTTTTTTCTAAGTTTTCAACAGAATATACTTTCAGAGTGCTGCTGTGGACTCCAGGAGACCTTCACTATAATCCTTATTGGATGCAGGATTCATTGCCTTGCTTAAGGCTCTTGCATGGCTGCCAGAGATCACATAATTTTCTACTAATCTCTTAGGGATGCTCAAAGGATTAATTAGTTAATGTGTTGTGAGGTACTTTGAAGATGAAAAGTGCTATATAAGTGCTAAGCATTATAAGGTAAAAGGTTGGGGAGGGGAACTGGGGTTTGACAGGTAGCTGAAATACAGCTTCTAAATCTCTCACTTGTTATTAAGAACCTTAATTCTCTCTGAACTATCTATGATCTGGTTTTTAGAACAGTAAGAAAATCTTTAAAACATCACCGTACTTCGTTTGAACCTGAAGAAGGTTACACGTTTCCCCTCTGTTCCTTCCCTTTAATTAATTGTGATAAATACAATGGAACTTGCTGTTCAAAGGGTTTCAACTGCCTAAATGTTACCGTGTAGTAAATATAAAACACTCTATGCTTGCATGACTTTCCCATAGCTTATGAAAAAGGAGAAAAGAATTGGCAATATGCCCCAGGAGGAATGGAAAAAGCTTTGAAAGCACCACCATTGCAGCTGGAGTCACTTCAGTGGTGTCTCACTTTATTCCTGAAGTTTGTTGGATCAAAAGAACTTAAATCTCCACAAACTTCTGCTTTTCAAGAGTGGTTCAATGGACATAGTATGGAAGGAGTTAAAGTTTACAGTTTAGTGGATGGAATGCAGGTAATATTATTTAAGAGTACAAGAAAAAGATGGTATAAAACTGCTCCCATTTTGTTCAAATGCTGAAGTTATGCCCACATGGTTTTGCCTGTACATAACTGCTCTTTGTCAAAGCAAAGGTGACCTTAGCCAAGAATTCTGAATTTAGTGGTGATCAACAAAGGACTTTTGGGGAAAATCTGTTTTCCATACTCTGAGTTTTTTGAATACTGAGGAAGAACAAGCATAAACAGTGTTCCACTTCTGCTTATAAAGCAATGAAATGTGCTTCCACTTCTAATGAGAGTAAATTGTGTTCAGTCTTTCAGAGACATCCTGCCTCAGATTCTACTAGTGACTCCAACTGGTATAAAATCAACCCATTTACCATAAATTATGGTAGAAATGCCAAAACCCCCTCATCTAACAGAAGTTTGATTTACCTGGCACTTAGGGACCACTATTTTATAAATGTTATAATAGTGAAAATAGAATTTGGAGCCAATTAAAAAAAGCAATTAAAAAAAATGGTGAAGAGTGAAAAATATTGCTCATGGTGTCACGTGAAATGGAGAAGGGAGACAGAAATGCAAAGATTTCTAGTCTTAACTGTATTAATAAGAAATTATTAGCAATAAGCGCTTCCA
>JAWWEV010000001.1:62446427-62457763 GCA_035583235.1 Hafferia zeledoni | reverse complement strand
AGGGTTGGACTCGATGATCTCGGAGGTCTTTTCCAACCCAATCGATTCTATGATTCTATGATTCTATGATTCTATTTGAATTGGTTAAGTACTTATCACGTAGTTCTAAATGTCTGATGTGTTTTTGGCATAGACATCACTTGTTATTTCTTTGTCTTATATGAGGCTGGACTTTTGAAGTTCTAAGTACTTTCCAAATTTAATTTTTGCTTCCTTACAGATTCTTCCAAAATTAGTAGATCATTCTTGGTTCTTTTCTTCTCTGTAAAGCATGTGTGGTTATTATATTTCAGATTTTTAACAGGTCAAGCAATGTGACATTGAACATATTTGGAAGATGGAGTGAAATGGATAGCTTAGCAAGTTATCTATTTTCTGACATTTTCTTTTTTTTGGTTTTTTTTTTCCCCACTGCCCCAAGTCATATTTAGTTCATCTCTTTGGCTTGTAAAGCTCAAGGTTGGAGCAATGTGAAGATGAACAGAGATAGAAAGCTAATATACAGTAATTTATCTTATGCTACTGCTTTTTAATTCTTTTTGGGTTTAAAAAATAATAAAATTTCTTTAAAGTTTGAAATAAAAATTGTAATAAAATAGATGATAGTTGAAAGCAGCCCAGTGGGCTCTCCAATGTTTAGTTTCACTAGAAAACAAGCTGAAGCTTGTTGGAAGAATTTCCAGAGATTCCAGTCCTCTTCACTTTTTAATACTAATGATTCCAATTCTTTGGGGGGTGGGGAAGGGGGGCAGAGAGAAGATAAAGAGATATCATTTTTTTTTTTAGTAGTTATTTAATAAAGAGATATAAAGAAAGCTGCGTTCTAGAATTACTCTAAAAGGAAAGTGGAAAGGAGGGGAAAATAAAATCTGATAGGAAATCTGAGGTTTTAGCATAACCTTACAATGTAAGAATATGTTAGAAAAAAATTCATTTCTGTTCTTTGGATGGTTGTTTACCAGTTCAGCCAAAACCTTTTTTATTTCAGGTTTCAGGTTACTGACTTATTAGCATTTAAGTTAAAAAATCAATTACGAGTCCTCTACTTTTTTCTTGTTGCAATGGCAAGCCAAATATTTGATTAAACAGTGAAATATTTCCCTCTACTACAAAATTAATTGAGACTTATTGAACAAACATTTAGGCTATCAGTTTGATGTAATTACCTAAAACCTAGAAAACGCTCATGCCATTTGAAATGGTAACTACTGACCAATAATATACCTGAACTTCAGTAAGACCTTTGACATGATCCCACACAAAATTCTTGGCACTGCATTAGAGAGTTATGAGTTTGAAGGATGGACTGTTAGATGGATAAGGAACTGGTTGGCTGACTACATCCAGAGTTGCAGTCAATTGCTCAATGTCCAGGTTCCAGTACTATTTAATATTATCATCAGTGACAATAGGAAGTGAGATTAAGTGCATCCCCAGCAAGTCTGCAGATAACACCAAGCTAAGTGGTGCAGTTGCTAAACTAGAGGGACAGGGTGGCATCCAGAGGGACCTTGGTAGTCTTGAGGAGTGGTCCATGTGAACCTTATGGAGTTCAGCAAGGTCAGTTGTACGTTCATGCACCTGGGTCTAGGTAATTCCAAATACTAATACAAACGGGGGGATTGTTGGATTGAAAGCAGGCCTGGGGAGAAGAAATTAGGAATACTGATGGACAAAAATAGGACATGAGCTGGCAATGTGCGCTTCGAGCAGAAGAAGCCAACTGCATCCTGAGCTGCATCAAAAAGAGGGTAATACCCACCCTCCCCCACCCCCCCTTCTTCTGCTTTTAGAGTGTTTTGGATTGGGCATAGGGAAGAAAATTTTTACAGTAAGGACAGAGAGCCACTGCAACAATTTTCCCAGTGAAGTTGTGAATGCCCCATTACTGGAAGACTTCATTCAAAGTCATGTTTGACAGAACCTTGAGCAATCTAATCTTGTGGATGATGTTCCTGCCCATGGTAGGGTGGCTGAACTTTGAATATTCTTTCCAACTCAAACAATTCTCTGATTCTGTGAAATACCTCAGTATTTATTCATTCTGATTAGCCTTCAGTTTCTGGTCCAAAGGATCAGCTATGGTTTCATATCAGTATTACATTTGCCAGGAAATAATAAATATTTTATAAATTCTAAAGTATCATATAGGGAAAAAGCTGAGCTGCATTTTTGTAGCGATAGGTTTTTCAGTGTCCCAGCCTGCCCACCCCCGGCGTGACCCCGGGTTTCAGCGCCAGATACCTGAATGTCTTCTCACAGAGATAAAGACCCAGGCTCCAAAAGGTTAAAAGAACATTCAGATAACTTTATTCGGGGGGGAAACAAACTTATATAGGGTATTGGGGGATACACGCGAACTGGGAGCAGCTTTGGATAGGTCAGATGTGTTTGTACAGGAGGTGGGAGTCTTTTTCCATTGGCTGTGGGCCAGGGATCATACGCTAGCCACGAGTTGAGCAGCCCAACCCCTGGCGACAGGCTGTCGCTGTTTACCAGAAGTCTGGGGTTGTTTACTTCTTCTTCAGGCTGCCCCAAGGTCAGCTTGACCTTGCCAGTCTCAGCTCCTAATGCGGGGTCATGCAAATGCAGGGGCTGGGGCTAGGACTAAACCTCTCCTACAGTATCACAGAAAGGGTTACATATAAAGTTTTCTCTGTTTAGGTAGCACAATTTAGTCCTATGTGCATACTACATATCCATGCTGGAATCTTCTACAAGTTAAGGTTTGGGAACCTGAAGGATCTGAGTTCTTTTCCATGATTTTTCAAATCTAATGCTGCAGATACTCTTAGAAACATAATAAATTGCTTAATGTTTTTCACAGATTAGACTGTTGGCTATGGTAGAGGATATTATTCTTTCTTCTTCTTTTCCAGAAGACCTGGTATATCCTGTACAATGTATGTATTTCACTGAGAGGAGAATGAGAATGGAATTATTTTTTTTCTTGAGACTTGAAAGATAAAATATGACTTATATGACTTCAACCTCCCCACTCTCCCTGAATATTGCGAGTGTTGTTAATTTTAGGATTATTTGGAAAATATGTGTTGACAACTATATATACTGCAGAATATCATGGTGAAGTGGAACTTTCAGTTTGGAATATTTTTTAAATGCACATGAGAAGTAAAGTAAAAAAAAAAAAAAATATTCTCTGAACTTAAGATTAATCATTTTTCATTTTTACTACTGGAGTGCATGACTGAGGTCATACTTGGTAGTAGCAAATTTTTTATTCACTTCCCGAAAGGAAACTGGCATCTTATTGCCATCACTTTAGATGTATCCGTGTCAAATCTACAGTTGAAAAATGAGCCTTAGGGAAAGCAAACCTATCACCAGCTTTCATGTCCTGCTGTGAAAACACTGATGACTATATAATTGAGGTGACATTGGCAAAAAGCCTGTGCATTTTTTTCTTAGCTAAGACAGTCCTCTGATCCATGTGGGATTGTTTTGAGACTTTGTGATAAGTCAAAAGGAAAGCTGGGGTTTCATTTTTTTTTTTTTTTTTTTTTTTTTTTTTTTTAATGAAAGAGACTAGAACAGTATTAATAGAGAATACTAAATGGACCTTATCTGTAACCAAATATTTAACTACTGAAAATATAATTAATTCAAATCCCTAAATTCTTGTTTTATTAAACTTGCCTACAGCACAGAAGCAACATAAAAGCCGAAATGGATGACAGGGAGCTGGGAAGTATTACTGCAAAGCCTCAGGTGGATGTTAGATATACTGAGAGAAAAGTAGCCACTTGTGATTGGGTGAGTTGTTAGAGCTATTAATGTTTGTGTGTTGCTATGACTGGTGTTATTTTGTTTTCTTTATTTCATGCTGAAGATCATGCATGTTTGATGACTAATTAGAGTACTGAAAAGTCAAATCATGGAAGTGACCCTTGTTTTTCCTTTGAGCTGAACAGATTTGCCATATATATCACTGGCACATCACATGGTGGCTGATACATGTTTCTTCAGCTGTTTGATGGAAAAATCTTGATCCATGAAGCCAGTATTTCCTCTGGTATTTCTCATGTACTACATTAACTGGAATTTCAAAGTGGTAGAATTGACCTTGTAGATCTAAAAATAATTTCCCTTGTATAGAAAAAGACAAAAAATGCTATTCTTTCCAAAGTCAGGCCATTGGAGAAAAATTGAGAGAAAAATTCCTGAGATCCAGGAAGACTCTAAGAATGAGAATAGGACAGACTGTCTCTGGGGACAATAGTAGTATTGCCTGTATTAGTAGAAGACAAAATTTTGTAGAAAATAATACCGCTCGGGGACTATAGAAACATAGAATGAAACACAGACCACACAGACAATAAAAGTAAGCAGTTTTGAGCTCAAGTTTTGGCTGGCAAGAATAAATTGCTAGATTTAGTAAAGAAAATGGACACCTAAGAGATTCTAAACAAGGCATTTCTTATTGGGCAAAGAGAGAGAAGGACATATAATGACGGGAAAATCTGCAGGTATACAGAACAGAAAGACAACCAAAGTCACTAAGTTCTTTAGGCAACATCTAAGAGCTCACAGAAAGTGCTTAAAGTAGTGGTGTTTAAAAGTAATCCATCTAAAACTCATTCGTGTCTTATTTAAGAAGATTACCCAATCTAAATGATAGCCCAGAATTCTTTGACCAGGAGACGTGATGGTGGTGAGAACATGCTTTTATACTTTTTGGTAATGTCATTTAAGGATAATGGTCACTGAGCAGTAGTAGTTCTTGAACACCTTTCCTGCCGAGAGCTATGTTTTTATTAATTCTCCTTAGGCCAAAGTCCAGAAATGCCTTACTGAAAAGGTGTCTAAATTTATTAACAATATGCAAATCTGGAAAGGTTTCATAAGAGCAACCATTGCATATCTCCTTAACACCCAGGTGAACGTCATGAAGTTCAACAAGGTCAAGTGCAATGTGCTGCACCTGAGCTGGGGCTACCTCCAGAATCAATACAGGCTGGGAGATGAATAGATTGAGATGAGCTTTGTTAGAAGGGCTTGGGAATACTAGTGAATGAAAGTTGGAGATCATCTGGCAATAAGCCCTCACAGCCCAGAAAGCCAACCAAATCCAGGGCTGCACCAAAAGAAGCATGGCCAGCTGGTGCAGGAAAGTGATTCTGCCCCTCCATTTTGCTCTCATGAGATCCCACCTGAAGTACTGCACCCAGCTATGACACCTCCAACATCAGAACATGGACCTGTTGGACTGAGTCCAAAAGACGGCCACAAAAATAATTAGAAGGCTGGAGCACCTCTCCTATAAGGAAAGAATGAGAGAGCTGAGATTGTTCAGTATGTAGAAGGCTCCAGAGACACCTGATTGCAGTCTTTCAATACTTACAGAGTATTTATAGGAAAACAGAAAGAGACATTTTTTACAAATCTTGTGGTGTCAGACCAAGGGTTAACAGTTTTAAATTGAGAAAGAGTAGATTTAGACTGGACACAGGGAAGAAATTCTTTATTCTGAGGGTGGTAAGAGACTCAACAGATTTCCCATAGAAGATGTGGATGTCATATCATTAGGAGTTTTCAAAATCATGATGGATATGGCTTTGAGGAACCTGTCCTAGTGGAAGGTGTCCCCACCCATGGTCGGGGGTTTTGGACCTAGATGATCTTTAAGGTCCCTTCCAACTCAAATCATTTTATGATTATATAGTATGACTCTATAACCTTCCCTTATATTTCCAAGTTTCAGGGGGTTTAGCACTATGTTTATTTTGTATTCCATTTTAAAACTTGGCTTAAAAGCCTTAAGATACAATAGAAAAGAGAAAATAGATAAGATTTATTCTAAGAAAGAAATTGGTAATTTTTACAGAGTAACTAGTAATAATTAGTAGGACAATAAGAATAAAAATATATCTGGTGAAGTCCGATAGGTCAGATTTAAAGCCAAAATGCAGACAGCAAAACATGGCTGTCCAAATACAGGTATCCTCACATATAGGCAGTGCTTGAGCTCTGAAAGTATATCTAATAGCTATTCAATTCAGCTGCCTAACCATATCTGTTTGTTACTATTTGAGTAATTTTATGGCATTTAAGACATCCATGTGTGTATTTCAGAGCAGAACTTGGCATTTACAACATGAGCAGTCTGCTTAGAAGTAAAGATCCACAAGACAACCTGCAAAACTGAGAAGTATCTCACAGAGTAATGGAAGACTTTTTTTGATCACTTCTCATTTTTCTAAATGTTTTCTGTTTGACATTTAGTCAACATTAGTCTTCATTATATCTCCAAGTGTTGACACCAAATCAAAGCTTCTGCAGTTGAGGCGTCCCTTACAAAAAATATGACTCCATTAAATTGTTCTATTGTTCCTGAAAGTGAACATAAATTCCATAAAAGAAGGGAATATAACCACTGTTTGTCCAATTTGAGATAAGTTTGTACTTGTATCTTTTTCATGCTGATGTTGTTCCTCTTTGATAATGAAAATAAAACATAAATGCAACACTTATGTTAGATTTTGTCAGTTCAAAGTGGTGACATCCTATCAGAATCATTGCAAAGAAAAACGTGGATTTATTTGGGCTAATATTTGAAACTCATCTAAGGCAAATGAGAATAAGGAAAGCATGAGACATATTTTTTATTTTAGTGCTGGAATTCCAGTGTAAGAATTAGAGTGCATCTTTTGCTTAATTCAGTCTGATTTTACCACATGGAATGTGCACTGTCTTTTTGGTTATATTGCATAATCCTTTTCTAGGAAATTTTCACCTTATACAAGCACATGCTTATTAACATTCAGACTCTCAGTTACTCTCTGAATTGATTCTTTCTTACTATCTTTGAGAAAAACAGTGTTCTGCAAACACTGTTATAGTGTGTAGAGAAAGAGAAAAAAAAATCTTCTTTCTTATGTTATATGGCAAGCTTAAATGGCAGAGAAGGAAGTTGACTTACTGGCTTTTTAGGAACTCACTACTCAGTGTCAATATTGACTGCCTTAATTAGAGTAAGAAATTGTTTTTAACCAGATGCTGTTTTAGGAACTTCCTCTATTCTGACTTTGGGGAAATGAAAATGCAAAGATGTACTCTTACTTTCAATAAACGACTCAGTAATATCTTTGAGTCATATCAAAACTGAAGTTTGGAAAATTTGGATTCTCTTGCGACTCTGCATGTGAATTTTCATTTCAGGTATCTAATAAAACATGAACAAAAATAAAAAAGATGAAAAAAGGAGTATATTTTAGAGTGCTATTTTTCAAACTTTATATGTGGGTTTTTTCCAAGAACCTTCATACATAATGTCAGGGTTTCTTCGAATAACTGCAGGTACAGCTGCTAATAATGATGGTGTTATCCATTGCCTGCAATATTGTCTGAATGAATAAGAGCAGATAAAAGTGAAGTTATCACAGTGGTGCTTTTCAATGGAACACAACTTGTTGAGTAAATTCCTGATGCATTACCCAAATTCCAGTTACTTTTCTGACCTACACTTTCAGTACCTCTTAAAACGAGATGGCTGATGTGACACTGGGCATACACAGGAGATTCAGACCACAAGAGGCATATCAAACAGCATAAATGAGAAGTGTCTCTACATACTTGCCAAGCAGAGTTACTCTTTAGAACCCTGATTCTGAAATACTCAGAACCTTAGCATATGGAAGGCTTTCTTTGTTCTGATTGTACATTACATTGCAAAGTATACTTCTGTCTTTGTAACAAGATCAAAATATTAGGTCTTCAGATAAGATTGTACCTTGCTGGTCCAGCAGGCAATTTTGGTAATCACTAAAAAACTTCACACATCAGTACTGTCAATTGGATTGGAACAAATTATAATGTCTCAGTTTAAAATTGATGTGGATGGTTTTTGTCAATTCTTTGGATAGGGCAACTTATTTTTAAACAATATTTTATGTCTTTAAGTGAAGCTACTATTTTCTCTACATTTCACAAATGTCACTGACAATTGTATGGGTTATTTTATTGTGAATTAAGAGGAATTCAATCTGATAAAACCAATATTTATAGTTTATCAAAATTATATAATTTTTCAAGTGCATACTTATACCAAACTATTTCAATTTTAAATTTAGAGTCTAAGCCTTGATAAATTCAGTTATTTCTGACTGAAAATGGGTATTAGTATATTTTCAGTAGTCATTTACATATATCTGTTTCAACAGTGAGGAAAATTGAAACAAGCTTTTTTCTTGTATCTCATTTAAAAATTAACAATTCTGTGAATTTTTACAATTGTAAAAGTAGAAATAAAAATGGGAACTGGAGAGAAAATAAATGACACATGTGTGCTCAAGGTAATTAACAAAATTTATTTTGGATTTTTTCCACTTTTAGCAATTCACACTTACTCAAATACTATTTCTTCTATCTGTTGCCAGAATAGTTATCGACAGCAATAATGTCCCTCTACAAAGCTTTTTGAAAATACAAATTTTTAAACAGAGATAGAAAAAAATTAAATTAGTGAAAATGTGATTGAAGTGGGTGTTTTGGTTTGTTTTCCCCTCTAACATATGATTGGTAAATATATAATTACTTAAATGTTTAATGCACTTGTTTCATCCATGTCTAGTGGTCAATATGCAGTCTGATAGGATAAGTGCACAAACACCTTACTAGAAAGTACTGAAAGTACGGTTCTGTCCATATCTGAAAGTTTTTCCCATACTTCAAAATAAATACAGAAAAATGCTATATAGTGCACTTTTTTGTCCTGAGTAGGTTTTTTTTGTTTGTTTGTTTTCTGTTTTCACAAAAACACACTTTTTTGTGAAACAGTTTAGGGTTGGAAAGATATTTTCCTACATGAAAAATATCACCATTTTCATACTTTACCATATTTCTGTGCAAAGAGATATACATTGTGGAAACACTGACAAATAACACAATTGCCTCTGCTTCAAGACTTCCAAGATATCATTCACTTTAAACACCCATCGCCATCACCATTACCTATTTGTAATCTGCAAACTATTTCTTCAGGGAACTAAAATAGAAGGTTCACTTAAATTCTACAATTCTTGGTGTGATAGATGGAAATAGAATGACTGAAAAGGAAATGAAGGAAACTACTGCAGATACAGAAAAATGCCAATAATCAATATCTTTGCAAGCAACTAACAGTCAGAAATTACTCTGAAAAAAAATAAAGTCTGCTATATCATTTAAGTGTCCTAAAACTGTTTCTAAAAGCTGACATGTTTTGGGACAATGTACTTTCAAAATACATGAATTACTGTTGTTCACATTCATTTTGTATGAATGAAGTCCATTTTTGTTTAGTTTTTTAGTTCCTCTTGAAAGGGTCGATAGAAATAAGATGTTTATATTTTAAAACCCTGATTTCAAAAAGACTCCACGGGAGAACTATGCATAACACACATTATACAATCTTGCTAGAGACTAGTTACAACCTCACAAAATATATTGATGAGTTATATTCAGAATAAAATTTAACTATTTATTTCCATCATTAGCTTTTTATATTAGAGATATTACAATACATAGAGTTAATTTATAAAAAGATTTCTTGCTTGCATTTTTATATCCCAAATTAGTCATAATCATCTGTTTATAGCATTATAAGTGGCTGAGGAGGAAATGGCTTTGATGTCACAGCACAGATTATTACTTCAGTTGATATACCATCATTGAGAACTGTTAAACAGAAAAAAAAAAAAAAAAATGAAAGCATCCATACCATTTAAAATTCAATGGGAAGAGGGACAAGGACAGAAAAATTCTTTTTCTCTGGAGCATTACTTTGTGCTTACTTATAAAGAGATCAAGCTTGAAATATATTTAGTCTCTGCTTCTTTTTTTCTTAAAAAACAACCCCATCAACTCCCCTCCACTCAAAAAAACCCAACCAAACAAAAAAACCCAAAACCATATTTTTTTCTCTCAGAAACACATAGGACATTTCCATCTCACAGAATCACAGAATACTTGAGTTGGAAGGAACCCACAAAGGATCACCAAAGTCTTAACTCCTGGCCCTGCACAGGACACCCTGAGAATCCCAGTGACAGTATGACAGTATGGGTTGAGGATCAACAGGCTTGGAATGAACTTTGCATTAAAAGGGCCTGATGTATTAGTGACAGCATAACCATGGAGTTAAGGACTTGATTCCTTCCATTTGTCAATTATAAGCCTGCATCTGAAATACTGTATCCAGCTTAGGCTTCCCAGAATAAGAAAGACAATGAGATATCTGATTAAAATCAGTAAAGACTCCACAGGATGGTTAGGGAACATGCCATTCAAGAAGAAACAGTGCAAGCAGAATTTCTTCAGCCTGAAGAAAAGGCTAAAGACAAGCCTAATTACAGTCTTCATCCACCAAATGGAAGGGTATATATCAAACAGACCCAGAGTGTTCACAGATGCAAACTGAAAGGATGAAAGGAATCCAGCTGCAATAAAATTATTCCAACTAGATATTAAGTATTTGGGAGTTTTTCCTCTGTGAGGGGCCAAATGTCTCAATTTTCATCCTTGGAGATATTTGAAACTGGACATAACCCATAGGTATCCATTTGGTATTTAAGTTTCAGGTTAGATCCGAATTCACATCTGATCTTTTTTCTTTTTAATATGTTTCTCTGTTATCAGAATTTCAAATAAAAAATCCTCAGTGTAATTATATTATTTTTACACAAATAATGAAGAACATCAAAACTGATATATTTAAAGAACATACTGTCACTTACACAAATAATTTTAAGCATATTTAAATTAGTTCACCTTTATTTTCAGCTAAGTCCTTTTTACACCAGCTTACATGATTTAATTCCAACTCTTTAAGAGCCAAATTATGTGAATTTCTAAAAATTGGGGATTTTTAACTCTTCATGTTTCAGACAGAGTGCTATTTTTTTTCCCATTTATTTCAACAGGTACTACATTGAGGCTACAGAAGCCTCATAAGCTTTTACCATCAAATTCATTAGAAACTCATTTGTCTTTCAACATCAAGGACCATTACTACTCATGAACTGCAGTAATTATAGCACATTATTTTCTGTAGTCAATCCTTTAGACATTCAAATTTTCTTTATTAAGATTTGCAAAGATACAACTAGCAGCTAGCTAAAATTTTATGGCTTATGTCAAAGCAAACTAAAACTACACACTTGTAAAATGTAACATACAGCTTTTCTTCCACTCAGTTTCAGTCCTTCAGAAGCCATGTTGCCATCAACATAGTAAACTAACTCATATAGAATCATAGAATCGATTGGGTTGGAAAAGACCTCCGAGATCATAGAGTCCAACCCTTGGGCCATCTCTAGTCCATTTACCAGATCATGGCA
>JAWWEV010000001.1:62427279-62440750 GCA_035583235.1 Hafferia zeledoni | reverse complement strand
GAATCGATTGGGTTGGAAAAGACCTCCGAGATCATAGAGTCCAACCCTTGGGCCATCTCTAGTCCATTTACAAGATCATGGCACTCAGTAGCACGTCCAATCTGCGTTTAAAAATCTCCAGGGATGGTGAATCCACCACCTCTCTGGGCAGGCCATTCCAACACCTGATTACTCTCTCTGTAAAGAATTTTTTTCTGATCTCCAACTTAAATTTCCCCTGGCAGAGCTTAAGGCTGTGCCCCCTTGTCCTATTGCTGAGTGCCTTGTATACGTGTATACAAAGATTATGGTTAGTTTTGGACGATATCTGCTTTAAATGTACATAACAGCAAAAATGATCCAAAAGTATCAGGTCAAGTTATGACAACTTTGGAAATGTTTAGAAGTAAGAAGTGTTTGTATGTAAATAAGTCTCAACTGTATTTTTCATAAAGCAATTTAAAATTGAACTATCCTAATGTACAAAATAAAAATGGTCATTGTTCTTCATTAGTTTTACATTTGGTATCAATCAATAGCTGGGAAGATGGATTTCATTTGATCAGGACCCCCAAAGTAATATTCATCTTAGTCATTAGGCTTTTATTCCACTTATGAAATATTTGTCAGCTGCACAGTAACGAATCAGCCAGTCTCAGGATGAAGGCAGCTGGAATATTTCAGTAGATTTCTTTTGTTGTTTCTTGGCAATACCGACGTACATATGCAAAGAGTTTGCTCTTGTCTGTGGGATTAACCAGCAAATCAAACTCTATATTATTAGGTTGGTGTATATGTTATACACACAAGTGCACGCGGGCGCGCGCGTGCACACACACACACAACGTGTATATGTATGCATTAAATATATACCTGATAATGAATATGCATTTTCTAAATGGACAAAAAAGTCAGAAGACAAGGTAAACAGGAGTGGAAGTGTAAATGAGGGATGTCTGTTGTGAATATATGCACAACAAAATGAAAAATT
Source organism: Hafferia zeledoni (assembly GCA_035583235.1). Lineage (NCBI taxonomy): Eukaryota > Metazoa > Chordata > Aves > Passeriformes > Thamnophilidae > Hafferia > Hafferia zeledoni. Next base: position 62,439,780 of record JAWWEV010000001.1, on the reverse strand, counting down.
TATTCTGAAAATTTGACATTTAGGCAGAAAGACTTCAGTGAAGAGAACATATTTAAAAATAATGCACTTTTATTTTGCTTTAATAGGATCATGAGTAAGATTGGAAGAAAGTTAATTGCTTTTGGATCTTCATCACAGCACTATGAGAATAGTGGTGTTTTCTGCTTAATAAACTTCAGCAGCTCATCTTGTACTCTGTCCAGCTGTACTGTTTATATGGGGTCATGGCTCCTGGATTTCATTTCTGCTTCGCCTAACATTTTAACATAAGATAATGGAATTAAAAAAGATCCACAAGTAAATTAGACATGGTGACAGCCTGATGAAGAATCTCTGAGTATACTGGCCTTAAACTATTAAAAATACTGAAAAATTTTCATAGTTATGAAAATTGACGTATGATCCAATCCTACTAGCAAACAGACTGTTAATGCCCACTCTTAACAGTAGAAAAACTACTTCAGTAGTCCAAATTATTGCCTTGACACAGGTATCAGAACAAACTGTTGTTAAATCATATCTCTACTTTCATAGGGCCTTAAGTATGTTTTGTCTCTTTATTAACTTTCTCTTGACAGTGTACCTTTCCAACAGTAGACTCATGTTTTCAAAAAAATATGAAATTTTTAATTTCATTTAATGTGTGCGGTTCAGCTCCCACATTCTACTAAGCCACTAGTTAATACGTTTCTTTTTCCTCTGGTTATTGCTGATACTTAAAATATCCATAAGAAAAAGAATTCTAAATCTCCCTAAAAATTCTGTGTACCATAAATTATTTGTTTACTAAGTTTTCTAAATTCTTAAACTTTTAATTGTTAGTTACTATGAAACTATATGTGGCAGAACAATATTTGTACCTGTACTTAGGTACTTGTATGCTTAAGTCTGGGTGTCTTTAAAAAGAATTAAGGCAAAGGGCAAATGTGTTAACCAGGCAAGGATTGTTTTTATTCAGTGATGCATGACACCCTCTACTGATTCAATGTTAATTTACCTTTTATAAAGGTCTGTTTCCTACTTTTGATCTGAATTAGATAGAAAATTCTTTGTTTCATAGTGAGAGAGGTCAACTATTGGAATAGGTTGATTTGAAAGGAATAGAATTGTTCTCCTTTGAGACATTTGTTGCCTTCAGATCTCGTACCTCTGTGAACAGAGACACACTGGAGACAAGTTAACGGAGAAAGATATACAGGGTTTTTATTGGAAGCTTCTTCCAAGGTTCAAACCCAGAGGGGTCTGACCCCTAGGTCAGGAAGTTTCAGGTTTTTATACCCCTTATTAACATCCAATCAGTACTCTTATTTCTCTTGAATGTCCACCCAAAAGGCCTGTCAACCTGTCCCCGTCTTCATGGGGGGGCAGTTGGGCCTTGTTCTGTTGTTTGTCTCCTGTTATCTTGCAGGTGTCTGCTCAAAAACATCATGGCCTTGGCTGAGCCTGAGAATATCACCCAAACTCGTAAGACAGGCACTTAATATTTGCACTTAAAATCAGAGTAACTTAACAGAGTGTATATGATCCTAAGACCTTCTAAAATAACATTAAATTCCTAGGCATCACATTCAAGGCTTATGACTATAACCCTGTGAACTTCATGAAACTTTGACACTGGTTCCAACTTCAATTTATAACTGGATGACCTTTAGAAGTCCTTTCCAAACAAAATTATTCTATGAATTTGGTTGCCTTACATATCTCTCAATAGATCACCCTATGTGTGATCAGACATAACAGATATTGGCAGGTTTATTAGTTACCTTTCTTCACATATGTATATTACCAGAATCTGTTTTAAAGAAACTATATAGAAAAACATGGTTACACAAAAACACAAGCTACTCTTGAAAAATAGCATGATGTCGTGAGTGAACCCAAAACCAGGACTCCTAGCCAAGTTAATGTGGGATAAGATAAAAAGGTACATTCTTTAATGACCAGGCTTAGGGCTTTTGGGAATACATGATGACATCTTCGTGCCCCCCCTGAACACTGGTTTCTATGGTCTTTATAATAATAATGGTTCACCCAATCATTACTTTACACATTTCTCAGTCCAGCCTCAGTCCCACCACTGTGCCATCCCCCAGGATTTGGGCTGGGGGCGTTGGGACCCTCTGTCTTCATCAGCTCTTCTTCCTAGGGCTTTTGGAGTTCTTCCAGTGTTCTTAGTCTAAAGGTTGTTGGTTTATGTTTGGTCTTGTTCTGCAGGCCTTTCCGATAGTCTTCAGCTTTTCTGCCTTGAAGAGAGCCTAAACAGCTAAAAGAATTTGAGCTACTAATCTGTGGTAGGGGTAAGGGTATATAAACAATGACCTTAAGCTGCTACTATTAACTTACTAAAAATCTGCTTTGCTACAGCTACAAGTACTTTTAAAATCTATAAAAATGGAAAATCAAAGACCCCTTTGGAATCAGCAAAACAAGAACAATAAGGATCAAATCCTAAAAGCCAAAGCAAGAAATTGCATCTGGTCAAAATTTGCAGTAGACTAGCATTTTTGAAATTGAATAGAGTATTCGCTTTATCAGAATATTGCAAGAGAAGTACAAACCCAATTTCTACTACAAATTAATACCAAAGAATACATCACTTGTGTGTAGGTAAGACTGTAGAATATTTTCATAATACAGTTAGAGGATCTGAAGTTTTTTTAAGCATACTCTAGATGCTTTAGAAAAAATAATATTTTAATGAGGTGATAAAGTAAAATAAAATAAAATATTTGTTGTAAATTTAAAAAATTACAAATTTCTCATATCAAATGTAATGATCACAATCAATGTAGTAAATAAAAAATATATGAATTTCTGTTAATATAAAACAATAATAAAATTAGAAAGACCAAAAATATTATTTCTTAGACAATATATTTATATTTTTAAAAGGAAAATTAAAGACTACATAGTTCTTATAGAAATCAAGGTTGAATAAATCTATCAAGTCTGAAATATGAGCATGAAAGAAATAATATTGCATGGTACATGATTTAGGAAAATAATAATTTTCTTGAGTGGAACATCAGAAATTACATTAGCACAAGAATTTTGTTTCCTACTTTTAGACTTACTTCAGACCTTGAAAAAAAATAATGAGCTATCAACTATCTTTTAAGAGATCTGTGGTAATTTTTATTCTTGAAGTTTCAGCTATGTGTTTCAGACTGAGAAACAAGTGTGCATCTCAGTGATATCATGTAGTTGCATGTAAGTGTATTCATTTCAATGGAGAAAATGGTGCTTTACAGAGCAAAATTTCTCTCATCTCTTTCTCCTTTTCCATTCTTTTATAAACTGACATTGGTGGATTCCCGTGGAAGTATTGTGGTCCTGGGTTTGGTTTTGTAGGGGATTTTGAATGTGGAGTACACAAACTTTAAAAGGGCTGTTTATTCCTGCTATTTGTATCTCATACAATTCTTTCACTGACAGCTTCATTTATAAACCTGCCAGAAACTGATGAAAATCATTGAATACATGATTCTACTTTGTTAAATCTTAACAAAGATTATGAGGTTTGACACTAATCTTTGACTTTGTACTTCTACTTTTATCTAAATCCCTCTTGATTTCTAATTAGTCTTTGGGATTGTAGAACTTGTGCTTAGGCTTAAGGACATATTGAAACATTAAGTTTTTTTCTGTGCTTCATTGCTCATGAAAGGAATAAAGAGCTAAACATAATTAAGATTTGTTATACTATGCATAATGAATGTCACTGTCAGCAACTATCACATGTTGTCATATTTCATTTAACTGAATTATAAAACATCTACTTGTGACGTAAAATACAATTTCTTTGTGTGCTAATTTCTTTGGGAACAAGTATATTGAGGTCAAGCCAAAGGAACACCCTTGCAGCTAAGGGACATTACTGTGAAGAAACTATTCTGAACAGAAGAACCCTTACTCTAAGTGTGGCCATTTGTGCATAGGCTTCATATTTTTTAAAATTATTATTATGCCATCAATTTGCCATCAAATACAAATTAAATGATGCAGCAAATGACTGGTGAATAGATGCAGAAATAACAGTTCTTCTCTGCAATGAGGCAATGTATTTAATAAAGAAATTCTCTTCTTACTCAGAAATGAAATAACTCTGCACATATAGCATTTTAATTATTTTGAAACTATGTTAATTGAAGCAGCAACTAGGCTGCTTCCTGAGAGCAGTCAAGATCCCAGGAAGCGACCATGTGCTCATGTTGGAGAGAGGGTGCATTCTCAGGTGGGCTTTGCACTCCCGGTTCACAGGCAAACTAGACTATGAGACCACACAGAGTTCACCACAACCTATATTTCTGTCACACACTGAGATTTACAAGTCACATCCTGAATAGGAAGGAATTGCTTCAGATCTCACTGAACAAATTTTCAGAGTCCAGCCCATGCTGAACATTCAAAACCAGAAAGTTTATTACTGCTCTGCAAAGTAAAGAAAACATGGAAATGGAGGAAAGATCCCTATTATTTCTGATACAGGGGTTCATTCCATACTTTTAAAAAAAATAATTTTAAATTACAGAAGTTAACAGCACTTCAATAACACACAAATTTATTTGTAAACTTTTTAAATTCAGTAATGATAGTACATATTTAGAAGAAACAGACTACATATATTTCAAATAGTTCCAGCTACCTAGAGATCATGATTAATTCTGGCATTCTTCTTGCAATGGGTCTGAAAACAGCTCTCCGTCAGTCGGGAACTGAAATCCTGGGATGGGACACAGGTTAGGCCAGCTGACTCACATTGTACAAGGAGATATTCCATACCATATGACGTCAATCCAGATATAAAAAAGAGTGGGGAGAGAGGCATTCTCTCTCATTAATGGTCGATTCACAACTGTTGCCATGCTGGAGTTCTGCTTTTACCGGAGGGGTGGCTAACAATCACTGCTAGTGGGAGGCAGACATTCACTGCTAGCTTCCGTTTTGTGTATGTGCACAATGTTTTATTTTTACTTCTTTTTACATAAATATAAACTGCCTATAGAGTAACCAATGGTTTGTGTTATTTCCTTTTCTTCTCCCCCGTCTAGCTGTCTCACCGGGAGGGGGAGGGATGGAGCGGCTGAGCAGGCACCTGGTGTTCAGCCAAGGTGAACCCATAACACTTCTGCTTCCCAGATCCTGGGATACAATAAACTATACTCTCTTTTCAGTTGTTACTAAGAATAAGATCCAGAGGATTTTTTCTAATTGTCATGAAAAAGCTTGCCCTGTAGTAATGCCTACACTGCTATAGAGTTGTTTTGATCATATTTCTAGTACTACAACACCTTATGTCCTTGCAGAACGAGAAATGTAAACAGCAGCATATGGTTCTGTATGGAATATATACAGAACTGCTCTCTTCTATCAGGTGCCCATGAATGTGAGACAGTGTGTTATGCACTGATGTTCCTATACTATATGCATTTTGCACTTTGTCAGTTTTTCTTGTCAGTGGGGAATTAATTTCACAGCTCTTATTTGGAAAGTTAGCAAACTAATTATTCCAGGTGTCAGGACATTATAAAAGTACTCCTGTTGTACATTAAAAATCTGATAAATAATAGTAATTTATAATCAAGTCGAACTTCAGGACAGCACCTAAATGCAGCACTGACATTGTTGTAGAATTTCTGACTGTTCTCTTGCAAAACATGCCATTCTTAAGGACCTTGACAGACTCAGGAAGTGGGCCCATGGGAACATAATGAGATTTAAAAATGCTAAATGCAAGATGCTGCAACAATATGTAACAATACAGTGTGTTGAGAGGGCCTTGGGGGTGCTGGTGGATTAGAGGCTGGACATGACTTGGCAATGTGCACTTGCAGGCCAGAAAGCCAATTGTATCCTTTGATGCATGAACAGAACTGTGGCCAGCAGATGAGGGAAGTGATTCTTCCCCTCTACTTCGCTCTGCTGAGAACCCCCTTGGAGCACTGGATCCAGCTTTCGGGTCCTCAGCACAAGAATAACATTGACCTGTGGAAGTAGGTCCAGAGGAGGGCAACAAAGGTAATTAGAGGCATGGAGAATCTTTTATGAGGAAAGGCTGAGAGAGTTGGAGCTTGTTCAACCTGGATAAAAGAAGGCTCCAGGATGACCCTACTGCAGCTTTCCAATACCAAAGCTGGAAACAAACTTTTTTAAGGGCATGTAGTAAATGGTTGTAGACTGAATAATGGTAGATTTAGATTGGATATTAGAAAGAAATTCTTTACCTTCTTTAGAAAAAAAATTATTAAAAAGAGAGTGGTGAGCCACTGGAATAGGTTGCGCAGAGAAGTTGTGGATGCCCCATCCGTGGAAGTGTTCAAGGCCAGGGTGGATGACATCCTCAGCAATCTAGTCTAGTTGAAGAGATCTCAGCCAATGGTGGGGGGTTGTAACTAAATGACCTTTAAGGTCGCCTCTAAGCCAAACCATTCTATGATTATATAATCTTAAAGTTAGTTATGAAACCATGACATAAAAAGTAATGACAATCTTAAAAATCTGGAAAATATTTTTCATATATAGAGACCTATCACCAAGAAAAAGAACACTGTATAGGTAATTTTAGTGGCTGTAAATTCTGATTTCCAAATCCCCATTACAAAGGTGATTCCTTTCTGTAATCGACAGGACTATGGTTGACAGGAGTATGATAGACAGGCTGAACGGGAAAGCAAATATAACCAGACAGAATGAACAGGGGAGTGCTAGAAGTACCAAAGAAAAGGCAGTGCTGAAGGAAGAGATTCTGACTCTCTTTCTGAGATAAACTGATCAATTTTTTTCATCAGTTCCTCATAATATATAAGCATTTGTTTGCCTGTTTTTATATGAGCAGCACTAATACACACTCCATTATGTATGAAGTTCTTATTGATGGAGACTAAAGCATCCCAGGAATAGCTGTCACATCTCTATTAATATTATAGTTCTCTCTTTCTACTGTGTTTATATAATCCCACCATTTGAAATGGTGGATTTTTTTTTTTTTTTTTTTTTTTTTTTTTTTTTTTTTTTTTAATGCATACACATAGGACACCCAAAGTGTACAATTTGTTCTGGTGACGAAGGCTTTTTTTATTGACTATATGAAAGCATGAAGACTTAATGGGTGTGTGCCATCTGGTAATAACAGTATTGTCTTATTTTAACAATAAGAAACATATTACTAGTGAGAAATTCCATTCACAATTGTTCTAAGAAGATATTTCATTAATGGACCTTCTAGGAATGAAGTGTGTAAAAACAAGAAAACTGCAAAATTCACAACTCATAATTTTAAGACTTCTACAGGATGTTGTTGGCATAATGAGGGAGAAATTTTTAAAAAATATTTTATTTTTACAAGAATTGATTAGTAAAGGATGGAAATGAAAATACAGACTTATAATTACAGATGGGAATACCTTAGCAGATAGCAGTAGTTCTGCCATGAGCATTTATTGTTTTCTTTTATATGTAGCCCAATTCCCCTACATAGCCAAATAAAAATTATTTTTGTATCACTCTATCAAAGCGGACTTCTCTTCTGCATGACAGAATGAGTCACATGGTAGCTCTGAAAAAGGAAATTTAATTTTATTAATTTCTTAGAGTTGCTTTAGCTGTAATGCTGCAAAAAGGTTTACTGTAAGTCAGCATTCCATTTGTTAAAATCCACATAACTGTAGATCCAAAGTTCTCACAAGAAGTTGAACATTGACAGAAGAAGCAAATTAAATATGTTTATACGGGTTTGTGTGTTTGCAGCAAAAACATTTGAACCAATTAGATTATTCATATTACCTTAATGTATCTGAACTCTTCTTCTTATCAGAATATTTGTGACATGGTGTTTGCTGCTTTAATAGATATAACCCTGCACCATCTTCTAGGAGACTACAAAGTAAATTTTAAAATGGTGAGTAGAAAGAAGATCTGCCAGTCTCATTAATTTAATGTCTAACTGTGTTTTTATTCATAGTGGTCAGGTATCATGATAGTTAGTCATGACTTTATAAAAATGGAGGACTAAATTCTTCTTCCTGATGCACTAATAGGTGCTTTCAAAAAGACATTTTGTGGACATGTTGATATTATTAAAAGTAAAAAAGTAACCAGGTTTATTCTGAAGTGAGAAAATATCCCTCTTGTCTAAGAGACTGTTTAGCCTTAGAGATACTTCTTTTCATTAAAATGGAAGATGGCTAGAATACATTCAAGCTCTTTGGCTTCAAAGAAAAGATAGTATATATTGCCCTGGACCCCTCGGAGAGTGTACAATCTCAGGAGATATATTAGCTTATTTTTAGAATTCTGCTGTTATTCAACATATGTGAAATGTTATTCACTTTGGCCTAATAAATAATATAGCAAACTAATTTTTTTTAAATTTGACAGGAAAAGAAGTCAGTATATACGAAAACAAATTTTAAACTTTAGTGCAACATGGAGCTTTTTGTTTTGTGCATGGAGTGCAGGCAGAATCAAGCAGGGAAACTGACCCCTAAGTCTAGCCCACTAAATTTTTATGGTAAAGTAACAGACTGTCTTGGGGTTTTTTTGTTTTAGTTAGGTTGGTTTTTTTTCTCTTTTTTCTTCTATGTTTTAATAAAGGTAAGTAGCAAACATATGGCTTACATTAAGAACTGAAAATACTTTTTCCCCCCTACTGGAACAATAGAAAGCTAAAACCATTATGGAATTTGACATAACAGTTGTAAAAAGAGTCAGAAAATTCTGATTTGTTTTTCCCTGCAGCTTTCAAGCTTATCAGGGTAAGCATCAATGCTTACACTAATATTACAAATATGTGTGTATACACTGACAGGCAAGGTAAGGATGATAAGAAAATGCAAACACTGGTATTGTGCCTCAAAATGACTTGACATTCCTTGGCTGCAAGTAGATATCTGTACTGTCATTTTGTCTGTCTTTTCTCCACCTGTTACAACCTGCCCCTGCAGGCAAGGGTAGCTCAGGTTTTTGTTAGTAGATCCCTTGGGGTGGACTAGAGTGAAACAACACTGAATGATCAGTGTTTCTAAGATAGATAGATAGATAGATAGATAGATAGATAGATAGATAGATAGATAGATAGATAGATAGATAAAGATAGACAGACAGACATACATATGTATGTAGGGTTTATCTTAGAACAATTTTGTTGCAAGGGAAAGGAAGTATGTAGATGTTTTGGTTTTTAGTTTTAGAAACATGCCAATATAAAAGCATAAAAATAACTCCTAAGAAAATATATAAAGAAAAGGAAGAAAGAAAAAAAGGATAAGAGTAGAAAGATATCACCACTAGTGGATCTAGCAACAAGACTTAATTGTTGCAGTTTCAGTGTCCATTGGTCAAAGTGATGGTCGCATTCTTGACCCATTGTGGGCTAGGAAAATCTGTGAAACATAAAGTTCAATGAGTTAGTATGTTCAGGTGGGAATGCCCAAGTACCTCTCCTAGGAGTGGAGCTTTACACGTCTGATGCAAAACTGTGAATCATGCACAGTCCTGTAGTGGAAAGCCCCAGAAATGAGTCTGAGTGCACTTCAAGGGTCTTGATGGTTTATGACACCTTCTAAGACATGATAGCTGCCTCTCATGTCAGCATAGTTGAGCTGGTTATGCCCCATCAGAATGGAAGAATACCTTCAGGCATATGTGTGAACATCCTCCGTGAATGTGAATCTCCCAATATCTTCCCCAGGGAGGAAGTTTTACAACTGAGCCAGTTGAGAAAGGGAAGACATTGGCATAATAAAAAATCACTATCCTCTTTCTGCAGGCTTCTTATAGGCCTTCTCCCTTTGTTTGGGGTGTGCAAATCTGGCCTCAGCAAAACACTCTGTAACTTCCACCAATGGCTGATTGCTTCGAACCATTAACATTTCCGTCTCTCACACCATCCTCCCACTCTACTATGGTTTATTTATTTCTTTTAAATTTACTTCAATATTTGTTTTAAATGTCATGAATTTTTCCCATCTCTTCTGAAAATAAAATGAGATATGAGAGTCATGCTGGAAGGAACTGATAAGGTCAGAATTATTTTCTTTGCTTTTTCAGTGACACATATTGTGGTGCTTTGTAGCTAAGGAAAGCTTGAGTGTAGTTTAATGAGGCTCATTATTAATAGAACTGTCTGGTTCTGATACAAATTAAAGTTTTTCCCATCTGTGTTATTCTTATATGTTAGTCTTATATGTTGAGAATGTAATCATTTATAACAGAAGAGAAAAGGCAGGAAAAGTATAAACAATGAAAAAAAAAAAAGAATTGGGATATCAGAACAACCTTAAAGCAACATTAAAGCAATACTACGCCATATCAGAAACAGAAAAGAAACTGTTGTCAGAGATTATATTCTTTGTCTGTCATTAATACTGACAATTTTCATGCTTCTTAAATAGAAAGTGCTTTTATCATGTCAGATCATTATATATATAGTGTAAGCCTGTATTACTCTAAGATTGCAGTGTAGGGTTTGTTTTTTTTAACCAGATTATCAAAACTTACTTTCAGGATAAGTATTAGATTTTTTACTTCTTTTGGAGCATAGACAATAGATGTTCTAACTCTGGGAATAAGTATTGGCTGGTTTTCCAAGTAATGTTCAGTTATTTTTTTGCACTTTTTTGTTTATTTGTTTTCCCATACAACCTGCCTTGGAACAGTGCTCATGTACAGTGAATGCTCTCTAATGAGAAACAAGAGAGCGTCAAATACTGATGCATAGGACAGGTAAATAGTTTACAATAACTTCATTAAAATTCAAAAACAGCAAAGAAGAATCAGGATTTGTTGAGGAAATTTTAATTTTGAGTTGTATTTCAAACTGAAGATCTAGTGTTCACTCACAAAGTGATTGTTCCCTAAACTTAGGGTATCATTCAGTAGTTACAGCACCATCTGTTAGAAAAATATTCTTTGCATCCCTTCAGAAATAACAGCAGTCAGAGAAAATGTTGGAAAACAGGTTTTCTCTCTGATCAACAAAAATAATGTCACATATGAATAATCTTTAAAATAACATTTTAATAAGGGACTTTACTGAATGTCACAGAAAAGAACAAATGAAGCAGATGAAGATCTATTGCAATGACTTGCATGCATGTGATTAGAAAGATAACAGAGAAAATACAAAGAATTAAGGAATCTAAACGTCTCAGAAGGAAAGAAGATGAATGAATGGACAAAGATCAATAATGTCAAATGCATCCTGAGCTGTCAGGCACCAGCAAAGAATTGATTGATACAGAGCCTGAACTAATTAAAGTGTCATTGGTCACCTATAGCCCTCCAGTTCAAATACTGTGAACATTTCTGAAACAAGCCTTGATCTTTGAAAGCAATAAATAGAGGCAGTGTGATTCAATTAGATTAGTATTCATCAGTCTGAAAGACAGGGTTTTTTTGTGAAGGTAGGCTTACAGCAAGGTTTCAGCTTTGTTGCTAATCACTACTATTGCTTTCAATTCTTTTCACATCACTAAAGTTCTATTAACAAAAAAAAAAAAAAGTCAAAATTAACAAAAAATATCAAAATAAGTTATCTTAACACTTAGAAATTTATAATTCTTGCCATATTATCAGTGGACACTCTTGCCATATAGTTTTCAGAACATCTTTATGTAACTATTTTATATAATTGTATGTTAAATTGCTCAAATTACATTTAAATGAATTACTTGTTTTTGTACTGTTGCCTTCTGATTTGCCTTTCATTTCTTTTCATTTAATTTTCTTAATTGTCAGATTCCTTTCCTGATAACCAAAGGGTTTTTTTTGGTTTATTATCTTCTTAACTGAAGCCAACTGTAATGCAATATTCATTAAATTCATGTCTCAATATATTCTTACTGACATGAGCTAAAGAGGTAATATTAACTCCCTTCCCTTTCCCTTTCTGAATCCCTTCTCACTTATCAGCATGTTGAGCTACACTTTCCCTTTCAGATCCTTCCTGGAAGTGGTATCAAGGCGACACTTTGCATGAAAATTACTTTCAAATGAAATGGTAGAGGTTTGTAAAGATGCACAAGAGATTTAAGTCCTTTTATTTTCTTGAAAGTTTTGTTGATGACCAGAGGTCTAGGAAGACTTATGAACCCCTTAATTTTAAGGATGATAATGCCTGCATTTAGATAGATAGATAGATAGATAGATAGATAGATAGATAGATAGATAGATAGATAGATAGATAGATAGATTCTAACATCTAAATACACAATTGCATTTTAATGATTCTCCTTACATTTACTTTTTAGATAATATGGTAAATCTGTCAAATTCATGGTGAGTCCTTTGATTAGTTGTGACTGGAACTTCATAGACACTGATTGATTCTTGTTCTTCATTCAGTGATTTGCATTGCAGGGCACATGTCTGAACATACAGGCTGTTTTTACAGAATCATTGGTAGATGAGGTCTTTCTGTAACAATTTGTAATGGGTTTGATCCATGGCTTCCTCAGTAACCAGGGTTTCCAAGGAAGTGGACTTTACAAGTATTCCACACGT
>JAWWEV010000001.1:62376477-62417155 GCA_035583235.1 Hafferia zeledoni | reverse complement strand
ACCAAATGGCAATTATTAGTGATTCCTGTGTATATACGTACCAGTGTTATAAACAAGAATTAAATGCCCAGTTCTGATGATATTTATATTCTATCCTTATGCTGAGTTCTGTTCTGAGGCACCTATCAGCAAGAACTTTTAGAAATAGCTTATATAATAATTTTAAAATGTGTGAAACATCCAAATGAGATGTCTCAACATATGCATTTTGTTCATTATTTGTCCCTTCCTTATATATTTTGCCCTTGGATTCTTTTACTGTCATTTCTATTTCCAGCAAGTCAATAGGATAGATACCCAGACTTCAAAAAGCTAATATAACCCTTCCTGCAAGCAAGGTCATTCCTCAGGATAAAATATCACACAGTGCAATTTGCTTAACTGTTGGAAAACTGTCTTCAAAAAACTGCATGTGTGCACACATGTACAGATACTATACATGCATGATATCCTTATTAATGCTATTGGGCATAAAAAAGGATAGTCTCTTAACTGAAAAGTAAAAATAACAGTTCATATCTGGTCAAACCACCAAGGTATTATACCAAGTGTGATCAAAGAATTACTTTTTTTTGCTCTCATTTTCTGTACAAAAAGTGTAACATTTAGAGTACCTTATCGCAGCCTAAAGTTTGTGGACAAGCAAGATTAAGTATGAGCAGTAGCTTTCCCTTGCAGTAGGGAGGTTGTTATGAATATCAACAATTTTTGTTGTGTTTAGTTAGTCGTATATTTGTTTTGTTTTGATTGTTGTTTTGTTTTGATTATTGTTTTGTTTTGGTTTTGATGTGGATTGTTTCTGAGTGGTTAAGCTTATGGCACTTGCTTTCAAACTGATGTTGACTTTATTCTTCTTCATTGATCAGAATAAACTAAATCATACTGTTCTTTTTAATGCTTCTTATCTGTACACTTCTCCCAAAAGAACTCATAAAAAAGGAAGAAAGTCAAACTGGGTGGTGCTAATAATTTGAAAAGACAGTACAAATCTAGAAAAATCATTCTATAGAACATTGGTGTATATGCTGTCCAGATTTAAAGACAAATGCTGGGGCAGAGACTCCTATAAATGAGCTCCCTCCCCTTTTATAAAAACCTCTTCCTTTTTCTCCCTTTTCCACCAACACAGATAAAATGAAAGTAGATACAGGTTATAGAATAACAGTTTGCTGACAGGATTTATATCAACAACAATAGAAGAGGAATGGTTCAAACAAGGAAACAAGCAACAGAAATCACCTCTAGTCTCTCCCCTGCCACCCCCACCCAACCCCCTCAAAATTCCAGGGACAAAAAGCAAAACCTAGGAAAAAACTATTTGTCCACAAATAGTTATACTATTAAACTGTCCACTCTACGTCACCTGCTCACACTGATCCTGACTGTAACAACAGTGTTAGTGTAGAGGCTGTTTGTTCCCTGCCTCGTGGCTGCCTTTGACCCTGGTGTTGACCTGCTTGGCCTGGCTGGCGTTCACACTCTAGGGGCTGCCAAGCTGTGGAGTGGCAGCATAAATGAACCGTGTGACAGGCTCTCTCCCTCTTCCTGCTTTGGCAGCGTGGTCCTGGCTGCAAGAGTGTCAACAAAGTCGAGATTCCATCTTGCAGGAGCCACCAGCAACTTGGAACAACCCCGAAGCAGCTTCGGCCTGAGGCAAAACTCTCTCTCCATGGGCAACAGCACCTACAGGTGGCAGTGGCATGGGATGGTCCTGGGCAGTTCCCAGGAGGCAGATGGCGGCAGGGACTGTGAACTGCACAGTGCGCATAGGTTATTTTCACTTTTGTTTTCTCTCCAGCTATGGTGGAGGGGGAGCAGCCACAGGCAGCTTTGACCCTGATGCGGCTTAGTTCCACTCCAACTCCCTTCCTGCAGAAACAGTGCCAGGTGTGCGCCACAGCAGCTATCAAACAGCTGGCAGTTGCACTAGCCCTGGAGCAGCTTCTTGTGGGAGGCGACTACAGTCGGTGGGTCCATGCCCAGTGGCAGCTTCCCAGCAGCTCTGACCCTCTAGCAAACCCAACAGCAGTTACAGATTGCTGGGTTTGGTAACAGTTATGACCTCTTATAGGCCTGAAGAAGGCAGGGCAACAGGTTCCACCTCTCTGTGTCCATCCAACCCAAAAACACGGTTGAACAAGAAAAGGATTCCACTTCCTCCACAGCGGCTTCTTCTTCGTTTCCTTCCCACACTCTGGGTCTGGCAAATGGGGTGATTTGTTCTTAATGAAACAGTTCCTCCAAAACAGTGTTGGAAAAAGGGAATAGACAATAAAACTTACTTTAACAATGACAATAGGTTAAAGATTGTATGTTTTAACTATCTGTGACTGAGAAAGTAATCTTGAGCTTTTATTGTCATGCCTTTTTTTTTTTTTTCAATTTACTGAGATTTGCTATTTGGAGAAAAAAGAAGTTTTTGTTATATTTCAAATTCTAGAATGTTTAAGGACAGAATGTAGTCCTGATGTGCCTTGAAAGGTAGACTAAATGCTGTTATTCACTTTGGTGTTACTTAGAACCCATGGAAAAGGATTCCTTTTCCTTCTTCCCTCTACAGAAACTTGCATGAATGCACACTCTGATGCATCTAAAGAAAAATGATTGGGTCACTGTTCTAGCCATGACAGAAGGTTACATACTTCTAATACTGGGGACAAAGCTGAATGTATTACCTGGTTTTAGTCAGTGTTTACTGAATTATGGAATAAAACTGAATTTCCTTCTTTTTTTAAGGGCTTTAAAACTCAAAGGCACCAGGGCACCAAAACTGAATCTTAAATAAATGCTATTTAGTCACACTACAATTGATATGTATACCTAAACTGTAATTGATAGATCCATGTTAAATATTAAAGTCACTACTATTACTGCTTAAATATAGAAGTAATAAAAATCAATGTCTCAAAGTGTAAAGGAACCACAAAATTCTAGAACTTCTGCAGAATTTTTTTCACCAAGACTCACTTCAAAATTATCCAGAAAAAAAATTTGGGCCCTTGTCACAAAGTGTAGCTTAGCCAAATGGACATGCTCAGATAAATGAGGTCTTGCCTATATCTGCCTAGCTTGATTTTTCTGCAATTATCTTGGCATTTATGGAAAAACAAAGAAGAAATTTCTTTTGTTATGCTAATGTTTCCAAATGCACACTTTTTTATAATGTGATTGGCACAGGAGAGCAACAGATAACAGACATCTTTTTGACATTCACTAATTGCCATTACACATGGAAGAAAGTCTAAGATTTTGGCCTGGGATTATGTGATTAGAGAGGCCATTGGTGACTTTTGTTGACAACTTGACATAGGAAATTAAGTAGTTAAAAATACATCCCATTGGTAGTGGAGGGAACCACATCCATGGTTGCCCAATGCCATGTAGAGGTGTAAGTCCAAGGCAGACCCACTCTGAAGGATCAGTCCATTACCAGATACTGGTAGGTTTTCCAGTCAGTGAGCGTCCTGTTTACACAGATCCATGTTGCTGGTCCAAACTGGATTTGGAGGGGCTGTGACACTGACTGGTATTTGTGACATCCATGTCTTGCAGAAAAGAATCTGGGGTTTCAAATCAATATCCACCAACTACACACATTCTGCATACTAAACAAATTTTAAACTTTATGTCACTGATTGATGTAGTTCTATTCCTGCAGCCATCCCACATAAATAATTAAATAGAATAATTTAGGTTGGAAAAGTCTCCTAAGGGTTATTTCAATGACAAAACACTGCCAATTCCACCACTAAACCAGTACCTCCTATATTGAGGACTCCACCATTTCCATGAACAACGTATTCTAATGCTTGACAACTCTTTTGGTGAAGAAAGTTTTCATAATATCTAATCTAAATCTCCTCTAGTACAGCTTGAGGCCATTTTCTCTTGCCTTACAGCTTGCTACTTGGGTGAAGATACCAACCCTCATCTCACTACAATTTCCTTTTAGAGAGCAACAAGGTCCCACCTGAGCCTCCGTTCTTCAGGTTAGACAACCCCAGCTCTCTCAGACACTCCTTGTAAGACTTGTGTTCTACACCCTTCATGAGCTTTGTTGCCATTCTCTGGACAGGCTTCCGCACTCTAATGTCTTTCTTGTAGAGAAGATCCCAAAACTGAAAACAGGATTTGAGATGCAGTCTCAACAGTGCCAAATACAGGGGGACGATCACTGTCCTAGTCCTGCTGGCCATGCTATTTCTTATGCAAGTAATTCCTTGTATCAGAAATCCTCCTTCATCAGAAGCACCTGGTGTCTAGTGCTGGACTACATAGAGCACACTAGCAGACTTGCATTCATGTTACAGTTTATATTCAATTTATGTTTTCCTTTTATTTTTGTATTATTGATTAATTTTTTTGTTCAGATGCAATGTTCTTGATTTTCTTTCACAGCAGTGAAGTCAGCAGTTGAATAGTGAACATTAAAATAGAAACTAATTTAAAAATCAGGAACAACTGTTTTTAAAATGCACACTCTAAAAGTATAATAAAAATTAGTATGTCTTTTTTATAAAACAAGCTCTAAATCTAGCATTGCTCTATCATAACCTGCAACAGGTTTTTCCTGTGGAAAAAAAGGCATTTTAAGACCTTAACTAGATACCTGTTTACTTGTTTAGCACTTTCTTGTCTGTCACCATAAATACAATGACATAACTGTAAGAAAGATTGTAAGGAAGATGCACCCCTTTGATTGCATTAACTCAGAAATATTGCTTGTTCATACCTGAGCAGCTTCCTTTGGGAATACTTAATCAATTAACAGAAGTTCATGGATCATTATGTTGCCTGAGGAATAATCTGTTTTCCCAAATAAATTATACATTATCATGCCATATTGCTACTACAGTCTTGCTATACATTCATTAGGATTCTTAAGATTAGACAACTATTAGAATTTCAAATCAAACATTTTCAGACATTACCCTTGAATACTCTTAATTTTATATCAGAAATAAATTGATAATGAATCTCATTAATACAAATTAATGCTATTGTAGAGAAATGAATATGTGAAGAATTTGTGATGACATTTTCATTATCTATTAGTTAATGTGTTTCCTCCAATCCAAACTAAAACAAAGTTAGAATGCATGATTTGCAGTAACTAGCAACAAGCAGACAAATGTGGTTTATTCAGGGAGGTAAATGTTCAGCAGTTATTCAAATCTCAACCTCCTCCCTCCTTTAATAGAGGTTG
This sequence comes from Hafferia zeledoni, assembly GCA_035583235.1. NCBI lineage: Eukaryota > Metazoa > Chordata > Aves > Passeriformes > Thamnophilidae > Hafferia > Hafferia zeledoni. The sequence goes on along the minus strand of JAWWEV010000001.1, from coordinate 62,411,949 downwards.
GTTTTGTTATTTAGGTCATGAATGTAAGTACTCCCTTTTTCAGTATTAAGTAAAAAACGTTTGCAATTTAAGAAACTAAATTATTACTCATAGTTCTGTTGTCTCAAAGTCCATCAGGTGGAAACTTGCCTAGTTTTTGGAAGGCAGTATGTACCACATTGTTAATTTCATCAGTTTTGCTTTATGTGTATTATCTCCTCCTCAAGACTGACCATATATTTTAAAGTTTTTAACTGCTAGGTTGAGCTAATGTTTTAGACTATTTCATTCACCTTCACATGTGGTTTTGTAAAAATTAAATTGCTGTTTCAAATTTATTTCCATAAAATACAGTGATGACCAGGCACTTAAGTAGTAAACTATACTCAAATTATTGGTTAAGTTTGCTGAAGACTATTACAGTGTGAGGCCAAAGACATTAACATCTGAGCATAAGTACATCCAAACTAATAGTTTCACCTGTCTGTGTTGCTTGAGAATTTTTTGGCCACACCAAAACATATCAGCGTGGAAATTTAATAGTATGGATAATTCATCAGTGCTTAAGTACCAAAGTCTATTTTTTTTCCTTTTAGGATACTAATACAGTGTAGTGTATTTGTTTATGAGCATAGTATAGGGTAAGTATTCTAGAAAAATATTCCTTTCTGTTTATTTGATATCATAACATTTAAATAAAGGGGGAAAAAATGTTGTGTTTTGATCAGTATGAATATAATTAGAGAGGATTTTCCTGATAGTTGTAATGCCCCAGTTTGCTCAGTGGGTTTAGGTGGAGGTAGTTAGTTTTACTCCAGGCAGTGCAATGGGAGAAACAACAGAATTCTCAGGAGGTTCAAAAGCAACTTTTACTTGCAAAATTTAAAACATTACAATGGAACATGGCACTTGGCAAAGTTTAACTTAGCAAGATTTAACATATCCAGACAAAAAAAGGCACTTAAAAAGGCATTGGTGGGAGTTTTCCTTGATCCAGCTCACAATATAAATTTTGAGAAGAAGATAGGAGAAGAAAGAGAAAGAAGAGAGGAAGGTAGATAGTCACTACCCTAGGATGCAGCATGGTCTCAGCTGCTTTTAAATCCAGGGTAGTAGAGCATGCCATGTGGCACACATTTCTTCATGCTCTTATCTGTTCCAGTCTGCTGGGGCCCACCAAGTGAGTTTATGCTAATTTCAGCACCAAAGTGTTGCACCTGCATTTTACACAGAGCCAGAAAGTTCCTGGTGGTCCCATGCAGTCAATCGACCCCACTACAGTGCAGGCCAGCAGCTGACTTTTCCAACACTCATGTACTACTCAGTGCAGTGTGAGAAGGCTCAAGGGGGCAGGAAGAGCAGTGCAGTGCCCCACCTACACAGAGCTCACCCTGTTCCCCCACTGCTTCCCACCTGCTTGTTTTGAGCCAGTCAACCATTCTTCTGTTTCCTATGATAGTAATTAAAAAGAGGAAATAAAGCAGTATTTTTGTTGCAGCATAGATATACTCCGAAAACAAAAAATATCTTTAGAAAAAATAATTGTAAAATAAATAAACTATGGCCAAAAGAAAGGAGGAAAAAAGCTCTTCCGTTCATTCCTGACTGCAGAATAATCATCAGCTCCCATCTCTTTTCAGAGTGGTAGGTTGTATGCAATTATACAGTCCATAAGGATGGGTCAATGTTTCACTGTGTAAGAGTTTTGTCAAGTCTGTCTTCAACATACCCTTGGACTCTTCTTTCTTATACTGATGGGTGAAAAAGCAAACATGCCTGCATTGGATGACCTTGGGGATGATCTTGGTCAAAAGCTATCATCTTCTGACACGAACTGGAGAGGGATTTTGCAGGTCTACAGAAGCAGAAATGGCTGGAAGGAGGAAAGAGAGAAGAAACATCAGAAAGAAAGCAGAAAACTTCTTAGTGTTTGAGAGGAGATAATGGCTGACCAGGTCTCTGGCTGTCATTGTGAACAGCCTTCACTGTGGTTTGGGATTTTTTTACAGAAAAGATAGAAACTAAAGCTTGTTAACTAAAATGGAAGAACATAACTTTCCAGACAATATTAATACAGATAAAATAGAGAACAGGTCCACTAATGCACCGAGATACATAGATGCACAACCAGTATAGGGTTCTTGCAAATTTATAATACTAATTAATTCTCATTTCTAATGGGTATATTCAACCTGAGAATCGTCAACCCCCAGAACCTCTCTGGGTCTGCCCCTTTGGAGGTTCTACAAGGGTTTTGGGCCTTCTATATTGCATTAACTACAGGATATCTTCCAGGTGCACATGTCCCAAACAAGACGTCCTTGCTAAAATCTTTTTCCTTGAAAAGAATGTTAAACATAATTTCAAGAATGTCGCACAAACTGTGAGAAAAGGGTTTAAAAACTGTCAGCTGCTACCTTAAGTGTGAGAAATTATACAGCTGTATTAAAATATACAAACACATAAAAAATCTTAAGGCATCATTTGATTAATGTACAACCAGAACAGACCTGAATATCAACCTACCTTTCTATTTAAAGGATTAAGTGGATAAGTATTAAAGTGATAGTGGGGGTGGGGTGGGGGATGTTGGGAGTGAAGATAGTGGGGTTTTACTCGTCTGTTGTGGTGATGGAGAATAATTTGCTTTCATCTAATTAAAATAAATCTTGATATTGTTAGAAATCATTAAGCTCAGGTTACGAAGAGAGAGAAATGTCAGAAGAAATAAGGATTTTATGAGTTTTCAAGTTACTTGCAGTGTAGCATAAAAGCACTCTCAAAGAGACATGCTTCTCCTATTTCATATATTCCCAAAGTCTACCACTGCAAGCAGCCAAGGAGTAAACAATGTGTGAGAGAGAGAGAGAAACTGTTAACTAATTAGAGTATTAGCTGAATGACCTGACTCTTCTTGTCCAACACTTTGAGTAAGAGAATATAATTAAACACATAAATTTTACAATTCTTACTTTTCCCATTCTCCAGCCTACACTCCATCTCTTATCTCTTACCTTGAGATTAGGCAATGAGTGAAGGAATTGAAGTAAAAATATGATAAAAAATTAGTAGGTGTTTCTAAAAGCCCAACAGGCTGGTTCATAATGTCTCATTGTATTGTAACGTGACACTGGATTGACTTCCCTATAAACTGAGAAGAGATATAGCAAGAAGTCCTTAAGACCCTTGACTCATAATAAAAAAAAAAAACAAGAACACCAAAACTAAAATCAAAAGCAAATGTCTCCTGCAGGAATGAAAAAGCTTTTTTTCATTTACAGAAGTTGGATGGTAGCAAAGTCTGATAATAATGACAGCTGTACTTTTTATGTCTACTTCTATGTTCCTGGTCATATTTTCCACTTCTAAGTTACTACCAAGGAGAGATAACACAGCATACTATTTGCTTTGACCAAGAAGTGGCTCCTTTTTAAAAGCTCATTAATTTTTATCAACAACTTAACTACTCATAATAGCAAAATGTTTTGATCATTATTTTGTTGTGCTACATGAGACTCTTGACAAAGGCTGAATGAAGGCCTTTAAAAGGTTTATATCCTGCATGTTACTGTGATTGTCATCCATCTATGGAATTTCCAGGATTACATTGTATGCACATGATTCTGGAAAATAGTGAAGAAATGTAGAATGGTTTGCTTCAAATGGTATAGCTATTGCAATTACAAACCCAAGTACGTTTTATCAGACAGGACAAATCATACCTCCATTTTTAGTACATACAGACTTGAAATACAGGTGGTATTTAAAATTAATGCATGTATCCATTTGTTTTAATTGTCATACAATAAAGATTGTGCACTCATAAGAGGTCTGTGAGCTAGTACAGAGTTTAATTTGATCTTTTAGCATGTAATGAAAATACAGCCCTTAGGGATTCAGACATAACTGAAGTTCATTTCTAATGTTAGTGAATTCAATTTGCGTGCAGTTTTCTTTTGTTTTGTGAGAAACAATTGTAAGACAATGATATGATACATAGAAAGAGGAGAAAAATAAACTATATTAGTAATTCTCTCTTTTTATATTTAAATAACAGTGCTGACAAAAGTCTATGAAATAAAAATAAACATGTTGCACAATTTATACTCACCCTTCGATGTCTTAAGATAACAATGCATTTGCTTTAAAATATATTTTAATGAGGAAAAACATCCAGACCCTTTCAAATATACCCAGAACATTATCCTTGTAATACAGTTGAAAAAGCACTTGAACTTGAGCACATAAGCGTCTGAGGAATGGCTTAATTTTAATAATTGCTAAAACTGAAATGAAACTGGTATGAAATTTATGTGACTTGCATGTGTTCCATAAAGCTTTGTTTCTGTTCATTTCCTTCATGCCAGAATGCTCTAACATAAAAGGAAATTTAAAAACAAACAAACAAACAAACAAAAAAAAAAACAACACACCAAAAAACCCCTGGAGAGGTGGAGTGAAGGGGATTGAAGTGGGTATTGGGGTAATAAATTGCTATACTTTCAGGTATATAGCTTAGTGCTTATCTTCACTCCATTGACCCACGTATCTCTTTTCAGATGAACTATACCAAGAACAGCCTTTTCAAAAAGACAAGAAAACAGGAGAACCAGAACTAACAGAGCTACAAAGAGAGAAAGTATACTAGAGCAAAGCAGATACAAAAAATATGAAAGAGTTTGGTAGAAAATTTCACTGTTGCTATAAATTAATTCAATATACACTGCTGCTCAGCTGTAAGATTCGATTCTTTCAAGTAATCTGGGAGTTACTTGCAGGAAATTCAGTAACACATACTGTTTCTAAAGTAAGTAAGCATAGATTATATAAGATGATATCACTGGTGGTAGACTTTGCATATATGTGTTATGGTTTTCTAAGTAAAGAGGGAAGAAGAAACATACATTCTCCCAATTTCCTTCATGTAGTTGTGATTTTGCACTTGGATTTAGAGTTGTTTCATTAAGTGTATGGAATCACGGAAAAAGTTTGTTTAACAATCTTCTGTATCTTGATCTGTGTATCATCTGGAAAGGCCCACAGTTAATCTTCCCAAGGAGAAGGGTTCCAAAATTTTGTGCTTTAGTGAGAAAGAAGGCATTTTTGTGAAACTGAAAGGAGGGGAATCACACCTAGGTCATTAAGCATGGGATAACTCACTGTAATCAAATATTTGAGAATATATTCTCAAAGGTCTTCCTCATAAAGCCTTAGAAGAAGATGGCCACATTATAATGAGTTCACATAAAATTGCACCTCTGGGTTTCAATTCTCCCCTGAGGTGAGAAGAGTCATCAAGGTACTTTACAAGAGACAATATCATTCAGTGCTTGCTTTCTATAAGTTACAATAGTCTAATCTGAAAATGAGGGAAGCTGTGGAAGTAGAGGCTGTTTTGGTCAAGGTCTCTTTTGAGGCAACTGCGCAAACTACGGTCTCCTATACCCAGGTTTTTGTGTGTGTTTGAACTTTGATAAGTATGACAAAAAAGATTTATAGGTGGAAACAATGCAGTTGTCTATATCTCAAAGAATCCATTATAATTACTGGAGAGAACTCAGCTATTCTAACATTAATTTGATTTCTTGCAGACTATGAGCTTAAATAATTTCATAGTAAAGAAAAATTGAATAACTAATCCTGGGATTGTGGAAGAACAGGGAGTAGTTTTAAACTCCAGGAGTAGTTTTAAACTCCAGTTTTGAATTCATAGAAATGACTGACTACATTCCTGAAATTCATATCCAAGCTCATGTGAAACACAGGTTACAAAGACTAAATCTCCACCATATCTATTGCTTCATGTTACTAATTGTATCTGAGCACCATTATGGCTCTAATTTGCTTTGAATATCTACATAGACCAGTATTCATGCTTTTTTTTTTGTTTTGTTTTGTTTTTTTGGTTACACATGTAATTACATTTACTGCCCTTGCCACTACAAACAGCCGCTCCACAGAGGCAAAAAGACTACTTAAACTAGAATTATTGCTAAAAAAGTGCACATTTCTAGTTGAAGATGTCCCTCCTCATTGCAGGTGGGTTGGACCAGGTGACCTTCAAAGGGTCCCTTCCTACCCAAACCATTCTATGGTTCTATGATAAGTCTCTGGCTCAAAAACAGACAGACAGCTGAAGGAATACTAACCAGGTACGAGGCAACTTCACTTCCAAACAGAATGAAATCAGCCAAGTTAGATGTTTGTTTTTTCTTTTTCATTTCATAGATTTTGTTTTAGCTCAGCAATCTCTCTAGGAATTTAAATGGGATCCATCTCTTAATTCCAGATGCTTAGAATGGACGTGTACATCTGAGTTAGGCACTGCAGGCTATCATTATAGTCACTTAACTGTTACTGTCAAGGGATAGGTATGGATACATTTAGGAACTGATTCTTTTAAGCCTAAAGTAGCTACCTGAAAAAGAGCACATTAATTGTTCCTCAGGAGTACTTTTTCTTTGTTTTATTGATCATAAGGTAAGACTAGGATGACTAGTTCAGCATGTAGAATTATAATTTAGGAGAGAAACGTAGACACGTTTGCACATTCAGTGTTTTAGTAACTTTGACAGACTGGTGACTGAATTATGTAGTGCAGAAAATGTGTAGTCAACATGAGGAGATGGGCAACTAGAAAACTCTTTGAAAGTCCCTTAAGGGAAGGAATGGAAATCTGAGAATTACTTTGAGTTATTTTTTAAATTATTGCTGGGAACTTTGTATTCAGGTTTGCCAGGTTTCTTTTTTTCAACTAATCAATAAGGTGTTAATTCTGACTGTATTTTGCATAATTACAGGGAGACAGCTTCAGCTACTTTATGTTTGCAGTGTTTTGTGGGGATTTTTTCTTCTTCTTTTCTGAAGCATATGCTTGATAACTTATGAATTTTCTTTCTGCAGATATCAAGAATTTTTTTCCCCTTAGGTAGATGGAGTGACATCAAGAACTCAAAAACAAAAAAAGAAAAGATATCAGGACAGTAAATATTTGGAATAGAAAATCTTCAAGCTAGTCCATGCAAATGCATTTACTCTGTAGATCCAACACGCAGCTTTTTCTTCATACTGATTGGTGAAGGGCCAGAACTAAGACAAGGATTCCACATTTGTGGTTTCAAGTTTTGAAGAGAAGGCAACTTAGTGTCACAATCCCGTGTGCACAGACAGGTCATTAAAGAATAGAGACTGGCACCCAGGGCTGGTCCCACCAGCCTAGCCAGAGATCACCACAGCAGACCCAGCCCTAGGCAAAAACACTTCCCTTGGGATTGGAATGGGCTGAGGCTGGGCTGGGATGTGGGCCTGTGTATTGGTGCCAGGTAGCAAGGCCCATGGCCATGCAGGGAAGGGCTGTGAGGAGCTGCAGACCAGCCATGCTGTGCTTTCACTGGGTCAATCTGATGGCCCCAGGGGTGAAGGAGATGGGGGTCCCCATGGGACTCACAGATCAGGCCATCAAGGCTGTTTTTCTGCCCTCAATTCCTTGACACTGAAGGTTCAGATCTAGTTTCTGTTTTGTACTCTGTGTTTCAGAGATGTACACAAAGAAAGTGGAAATGCAGTGATATATTGTGAAGTCACTATTGACTAAACCAAAGAATCAGCAATTAATACATTTGATAAGCAACAAAAAAAAGGAAAGATGCAAATATTATGGTCGCATTTCTTTGAAGTCTCCAAAAATCCAAGACTTCATTGTAAATTAACAAAACCACAACAAACAGGAAAAGAGAATGACTATTAAGCAGAAAAGCTTTTGTAAAGACCATCTGCAGTACTATCACAAAACCATTTGATAACATGCATAACAAACAGTGTTCTTGCAGTTGTAGAAACTGCTGATATAATGCTAACATGAGCACAGCAGTGAATCTCAATAAAAGATGAGGATAATAAAAAGGAAAAATAAAGCTGTATATGAATATTCCAGTAACTTGCAAATAAGGTATTATTAGAAATACACTGGATCTTACTATTGTTATAACTATGGAGATTATCTGTAAAGTAAAAGTTGCTCCTGATACACTCCAGTCCCTAAGGCCTAAGTTTTACCAGATGTTACACTTCAATTTAACCTCCAAGAGATTTTGCCTACACAAACCATTGTAAAGCCATTGATTCTTTGGTACTTTGAGTTAATGTCTGGAAAATAATGACACATTTTTTCTCTAAGAGATTTCTTTTAATTCAGTGAGAATATAGTTTTTTTGGCAAAAAAGGTTTTACAAAATAACATGTAACTTCAAAAAAAGCATTACAACAAATTATGAGGATAACAAGCATTGCTACAGTGAGGACCTTTTGCTACACCCAGCAAACACAGACTCCATGCAACTTAAGTTAGGTACCCACAACTTATAGAAAATAAGTGATTAAGTAAGAGGAAGAAAAGAATAAAAGAGGAGAAATTAAGAGAAGAATGAATAAAGAGAAAAAAGAGGGAAAGAAAAATAATTACGACTCAGTAGGTCACATGTTGATGGCTTTGAAGAGACCAGGCCAGGGCTCACAATGGACAGCTCATGCTGCCTCTTTACCTGCTCTGGCCACTGCGGTCACTTGTCCAGGCAGGACCTTTGGCTCACTGGCCATTACCTGTTCCCTTGGCCAAAGTGAGGGTGTCACAACAATCAGGGGCTCCAGGGGGTGTGGTGTGGGCAGGTCACCAGTCAGGCTCTCCTTGACTGCCAGCCCAGCCATGGCTCCCGTGGCCATGTGGCTGCAGCTCCTGTGCACTGGGCAGGGCGTGTCATGGGCCTGAAGGGCCAGGCCTGCCCTTCGCCTGCACACACACACACACACATAGAGATACGCTCCCCTAGGAGGTGGTTCTGACCCAATAACCACTGATTTGGTGTGTAATAGCTGCAAAATTTTCAATACTTTTCTAAAGTACTAAATGGCTTTAGTTTTTTATACTAACTACATGTGGGCATACAGTTAATAGTAAACGTATCTGTGAACACACTAAACGTTCAAACTTAATACTCATATTATAAGTTGGCAATTCATACTAAAATGTAGAATAAATTTAGAATAACTGCTTTATAAAAAATAAAAGCAATATTTACAAAGAGTGATCAATACTTACTGTTTTAAAGTGACTTGTGCCAGTTTTGTATGCGTATTTCTGTTTTTAGTATTTAGGTCTTCAGTATTGCAATGACAATCTCTTGGGATACAGCAGCTGGTGGGAGAAAAGTTTGTACTAAAGCCTACGTTTAATGCTCAAGTAAAATTCAAAACAGGACTCAGTCACATAAACTGAAATTTTAAACAAAAAATAGGAATTTAAATCCACAATGCAATTTGTAAAGACTTTTATCCTCCACTAATAGGAGAAATATATAAATTTTGCAGTAATCTTAAGGAAGAATTGCCTTTTTTTTAATTACTCAAATAAAAAGCTCTTCTACATGGGTGGAATCATCTTGCATTTGATGGAGGTGAGTAGCTGGACATCCTAGTCAGCTTAGGTGGGACAGAAATCTGTTTTTCCTCTCTGTGAATAATGGGCCATTCTCACAGTACAACTGTTAGACTGATGTATTCACAAGGATATCATGAAAGAAACTATTTCTCATGAATAATTAGGGAAAAGGCTGTTTCTGCTTATTTTATAGTCCTATAGGTTTTCAACTAGGGCAAAGGCTTTTTTATCTTCACTAAAAATCTGTATCTAGTCTCCTTTTGCTTCTCACTATAAAATACCAACGACATTTTTAGAAAAAAACCCCTTGTCTTAGAAAGACACTTGCCGATTTTCAGGCTGGGCAGGGCCAGGAAGAACTGGGGAATAGTCTTGCTGTGGCACCCCTGTTTTGGGGGATGGTGACCCCAGTGAGCTGCAGTGGGGGGGTCCTTGGCCATGGGCAGGTAGGGGATAGTCACAGATTGGGCTTGTCACAGAATCAGTAAGGCCTCTTACTGCCCTCAAGGCATTTCTTTCCTATGCAGTGTGTGCTCCCAGCTTTCAATCAGGTCTCATAAAGGATCTGCTACGAATTCAGGTAATTGCCATGGACTGTCAGTGGGCTTTCTCAGGCCACACAGAGGCAGCTCAAGTACAACTGCCTGGGAAAGGGATATAGTATGGAAGACTTTGAGGTATGGGGTCATGGCAACCCCATCTTGGGGAGTTAAAAGTCACAACCCTCCTTGATTGGCTCCAGAGACAGAGCAACAATGGAGGGGTGAGGTCTAGGGCTAGGTGGATATTTACACTACAGAGAGATCAGAGCCAAGGGAGAAATGGAGATTATGAAATAGTAGAGGTTAATTCATTGGGTTTATAGCTAAATACAACACCTGTAAGATAATTTTTCAAAGTATTTTCTTGCCTCTCGTGGAAGTTTTAAGTGTTTTCCAGTAGCACTCCACCATAAATAGTTCAACTCTATGAGAACTGGAAGAGTTAATCATGTTACAAAACATGGTGAAAGCTTCAGAAACAAAACCATAATTAATCCCACAAAAAGAAAGTCTGAGGGTTTCTGTTTGGTTTGATGGGGTTTTATTTGTTTTATGGGTTTCGTTTGGGTTTTTTTTAAGTTACATGTTGCTGTGTTTGTCCTAGCCAGAAGTCATCAACCTGTTTATTTTCAGACTTCCAGTATTTAATTTTATGCCATCTGAAGTACTCTGTACCTCATCAGAATGAAGAGTTACTAATACTTTCTTCAAAGGACACTGTAAGAATAAATTATTACAAATTGGGAAATGCCATGATAGAAGATATAAATACATGAATAAGAAGCCTGGACAGTTTTATAATTAACAGAATCAAATAGGTTCCCCTGGAGATAAAACAAAAGGTGAAATGAACTCAATATTATTTTGTAAAGAAGAAACTCAGAAGAAGGAGTATAGTCCATAAAAGTTAATATTACCAATACCATACTGATGTTAGCATCTTTCACATACACTTTTAAGGATGTTTGTTGATCTTCATATGTATACTAATGTTTTGAAAAATTGTTTTATTCCTTAAATTTCACAAGATATTGTACAAGATCTCTTTTTTATTAAACTACTTAAACCTGACTTTTTTTGATTAATCAGGTCAAAGCAGGAAAGCTGACTTTTTGATATATGTTGAAATTTTGACATATGTTAAATTGACACATGAAGTTATGGCTGTGCAACAGTTCAGCCCCAGAGCTGCAGGCTCACAGGCTTAGCTATGAGAGAACGTCAAGAGAACAAGCCACAGACTTATTCCCAAGGGGTTTCTTTATTAATTTAGGTGAGAAAATAAGTGAACTTGGCAAAGGTTCAAAAAGGCACTACACAAGCCAGAAAAAATGTTCCACCACAATACCAACTCAGCACATATTAATCAACAACACCCAAATCAATATTCAATCCATTCACAACACAAGTCAAATCCAATTCCTCCTACTCCAAGCCACCCAAAGCATCAAGAAAGGAGTAAAGAAAGAAGAGGCAACAAGAAGAGAGAAGAAGGACAGATAGCTACCACTGAGACTTTACGGCAGACCAGTTCTCACAGGTTCAGATGACAGGGCCATGACATGTGGCAAACATATGCCTTTGGTTTTATCTGCTCTGGTCTCTACAGCCAAACGCCCCAAGTGGAGCTGCTGACCCCCAGGCCACTCTGGGGTCCCAGGCCAGGGTGAGGATCCATGTTCTCGCTGTCCCTGCCCATCTGAGCTGGGTCAGGGGCTCCAGGAACTGTAGGGTGTTATAGTTTTCCCAGGCTGTTTGTGTCTGGCAGCTGCTCCAGAACTTCCCCCTGTGGGCTCCAAGCCCTGCCCTGAGGGATACAATGCTACCCCAGCTCTGTGAGTTCGACCCATCTCTACCCCCTACACACACACACCCACACACCCACACCCCACAGTGGTTCTGATCCAGTGATTACTCATCTGGTGTGTAACAGGCTGTCCCTCATTTCCATCCTCTGGAAGCTACAGTGAACATACCTGCAGTGTAAATGCCAGAGAGTGGCTAATTCCATGTTCTGCTGTATGGCGAATAAGGTATGTAAAGTATTTCATGGTGATAAATGTGCAGCTTGACAAAAGGAAAAATAAATAAGGCAGATGTTCCATGTGATGTTAAAGAGACAAAATAAATTAAAGAACAGCACAAAATAGAACCTACTAGGAGAAAAAAAAACAAACCAAACAACAACAACAAAACAAACAAACAAACAAAAACAAAAAAAAACCCCAATAAACAAATTAATTTGTATTTTCCTAGTTGTGAAGATTACAGTAGGCTCCTCTCAATTTGAACTCATGTCTTGCAGTACTTTGGGTATAGTTATTGGGAAAACTGCTTTGCATTGCTTAGAATGACCTGCAGTGTAAGGTATATTTATCCAGACATTGTCTTTCCACATGCCATGTAGTTGAACATAATTTAAATGCCAAAAGTTAGATCTTAGCATAAGACTTGTTTTGTTCTTTTAGTGTTTTTATTAGTTCTTGTTTCTGCTCTTCCAAGTCTGTTAAAATGATTGTGTAGTTCTTCATGTCCAAGAAAGTCAATGAATTTAAAACAGACTCCTCTTTTCTTCCTGCCTCTTAAATGCCACACATCTGTTAAACTAGGACAACAGAGTGGACATTTCCAGAATAAATACAGCTGTTCACACAAGGATATCTGTGTTCTCAGAAAGCGAGTTTCTCTTTGGAGATTTGCATGCATTAAAAACGTCTGTGCAAATAATATTTTTCTACCCAAATAAAGATTACATTCTGCTTAGTCAAATCAGGATTTGCATTTTGCAAAACAATTGTCTCTTTCTTATTTCTAGTTACTTCTAAACAAAAGCAAGTAACTCTTCAGTGAATAAGGACCAAGGAATTGCTGTCAAGGTCAGAATGATAACTTCTACTTGCATACGTAAGCCACTCTCCACAATATGATTCATGATCATCAAGTCAGCCTATTTGGCAAGTAAGCAATGTTCACACGTTTGGACTAAATGTTTTTGAAGAAAAGTTTTAGAAGACACTCACATTGTTTATCTCATTTTCTAGCTGATCCTATATCATCAGAAACAGTACCTATATATCCAAGAGGTCACAACACAAAAAGGAAGGGAAAGAAAGGGTGTGCTGGGTTTTGTCTGGGATAAGAGTTAATTTTTTCCACAGTGTTTCAGATTTATGGTAAAACCTGTTGATAAACACCAGGATGTTTTAACTATTGTTGAGCAGCACTGATACACAGTCAAGACCTTTTCTGCCTCTGACACGACCCCACTAGTGAGGAGGCTGGGGATGCACAAGAAGTTGGGGAAGACACAGCTAGGACAACTGACCTCAGGGTTATTCTATGTCATGTGGCATCATGCTCAGCAGTAAAACTAGGGAGAATGTTGCCATGGGGGCCCACTGCTTGCTGACTGGCTGGTCGTCTCTCAGTCCATGGTGAGCACTTGATTTCATGCATATCACTTATCTCTTGGTTGTTTTGTTTCTCTCTGTTTTAGTTTCATTTTCACTATAATATATTATTTTTATTTTATGTCAAATTTTAAATGTTTTTTATCTCAACTCACAAGTTTTCTCCTTAATTGTTCTGATTCTCTCCCTAATTCTGCTGTAAGGGAGACGGGAGTGGCTGTGAGGTGCTTGATGATAAAGGGGAAAGAAAAGAAAGGAAAGAATTAATTCAAATAACATTTATGTTAAAGAAATGCATGGTCTCCAAGTGGAATAAAAGAATTCTTACAGAGACAAAAATTTCTACCTAATTTTGATATTAATTATTTTAGGTAATCGTGTAAACTGCTTTGACTTCCATAAAACATCTAGGAAGAACACTCAATGAGTTTTGTTTATGCATTAGTATGTCCATATGTTTTCTTGAGTAATTTTATACAAAACCTAAAATTAGGTACAAGACACATTCTAAAGCCTACAAAAATATGGGACAGGCAATTCTTTTTTCACTGAAAGTCACCAGAAGATAAATGAGCAGTTCTCTAATCACAGTAAAAAAATGAACGGGCAAGATACGAGCAAAATCTAATCCATATCCTTTGGTATCTAGAAAGGAAGACTGATGTGTTGTGTAAAATTCATGTGTGCAGTGTAACTGATATGATCTTAGTCTAAATTGCATATTGAGTCTCAGTGTTTGTACCACAAGATCTCAGTCAAGTCTTTTTTGCATCCTCTTCCCTTACATCTTTAACTAGTCTCCCAAATTTCTGTTTTCCATAAGAATGGAGACAATCCTTTCACCCAGTTGCAACCCACCCTCAACTTCAGCTGTTCTACAGCCTGCTGGATTGAACATTGAATTTTGCGGTCCACATCGACAGAGCAGTAACAACCTTTTGCATGCCATAGCATGTTTTCACTAGACCAGGTTGCTTAGCGTCCCATCCAGCCTGACCTTGAATATTTCCCAGGATTGGGCATCCACAACTTGTATAGGCAACCTGTTCCAGTGTCTCAATACCCTCATATTAAAAAAATTTTATGGCCATTGTCTGGATTCTAGCTCTCTCTGATCTAGCTGTATTGGGCATACCCTTAGATTCTTGTCGTTAGCATGGACCCTGAGATTTACTGTTGGAGGAATCTAAAAAATGTAGGTTGGAAGAAGTCCCTAAATACCATTCAGTTCAGTGTCCTGCTCAACACACAGTTAGTAGCAAGGGCTGATATAAGATTTTGCCAAGTCATACCTTAATATTGTGAGAGAAAGACATTTTCACTGTTCTTCTGGGTAGAATGTACCAGTGTTCTGAGAGTATTAAGTCTTGTACCGTAAGTGTCTGGCATTTGGAATGAATTACCCAGCTACTTAGCCTGCATATTATGTTTTTAGAGCTGTCATACTAATTGAAATTTTTCACCAGCTTACTTTGAATTGATATCCAGTGTTTTGGGAAAATGAAGAGACATCAGTTCCATATCGATTCATTTGGGAAAAAGCATATTTCTCTTTCATGAAACATTCTTGAAGTAACTTTCAGAATTTTAACTTTTGATGGAAAAAAGCTTCCACACTTTGTTCTGTAAGCCTTAACTTATATCTTCAATGTGAATCATTGAAGATATAATTAATTCAATATTGCAATTCCACTCCATCATAATTCTTTCAGTAATATCATTTGGTTCGTGCGCAAATGTTATCCACACCTGTTCTGGAGGGAGAGAAGAGTCACAGATAAAAGAGTGACTGCATATGCTGTTATTAATTATTATATAAAAACAATGACAAGCAATTTATTTCTGATCAAGACTTCATAGTGTAACTTAGGTTAAAATGAGCTGTATGCTACAATAACAATGAGAATGGCTAAATTTTTAAAGTATTCAGCAAACCATGTCAACTAAAACTAACCTTGTAATGTCCCTATATTCTAGCTATAGAAAAAAAAACAAAACAAGCCAAACCTTCCAAAACTCTTAACAATTCATTGAAATATTTGAGCTGAATTTAAATATATAGAAAAACAAAGCTCTGGCTTTGTCTTTTCTGAAGGATCCACAATTTACAAAAAAAAGCTTATGCATGTCGCATAGCTCTTTACAACATGATCCTTCCTGAACTTTTTTTAAACCTCCATTCAACAGTGAAGTTGTTCACATTATTGACTTTCAACATAACATGATTTCATTGTAATCTTGGAATCTCATTTGAGATTTAAGCAGTTTTATTTCTCAGCAATAATATTTATGAATTTCATGTGAAATAATCACTTTAACCACTGCAGGTGATACATGCTCTTTACAATATTGAAAATAAAATTAGATTGCTGTTTTTCTGAACTCTGCTCTGATTATCTTATTCTGAGACCTTATCGACAACTAACAAAACCCAAAAGGAAATTACTTTTTGTTTGTCAATATCATGTATCTTTCTACTCGGAGATATCACAGATGCCTTTTTAGTGACTTCTTTTAAAACAGTTAATCAAGTTTGCAACCTGGTACACTATTAAGTAGAATTTCATTCTATGTGCAAGACTGCAAGTGCTTAAAATCCCAGCAATGACCCCTATTTCAATAGGGATTGAAAAAATAGCTAAAATCAATATGTTTCGTATTAAAAAATGAATAATTTGATGTTTTCAATTACCTATTTTAAATACTAAATCTATGATTGTTTTTAGCATTCTTTTAATTTATTATTTCTTATCCTCAGAAAGCAATGAAACTCTCACCACAAATTCATAGACCAACGCGATTATTTTCTGTAATGCCAACAGATTGTAGGGTTCTCCACTCCCCCACTGCAATGTAGTGAAGCAGTATAAAAAAACCCCAAACAAACAAACAAACAAAAAAACAAACAAAAAATCCCACAACAACAACACCAAAACCCCAAACCAACCAACCAAAACAAAACAAAATGTGAAAAGTGCAGAACAGGGTAAGGATACCAAGATTCAAATACATATCTATGTTAGTGATATAATTATCAAAGTCAATTTTTCAAGCTGTATCAAAGGTACAATTTTAATCTACTTTTAGTTACATTAATGAACATTGAGGAAAATGATACTATAATACAAAGGTGAACTCTCCTATGCACTTCAGTTCAGGCACTTCTTCCCTCAACTTCTGAAAGGAGATGCTTGATACAAAATCCAGACAAATCAATTACCAATTTAAGAAAAAGGTATCCAAATCTCTATGGTGAGCATTTTCATCAAGGTTTGACTACAAATAACATAAAATAAAGATTGTATGCCTTTCCTGAAACACAGAGGAAAGCAACATACTCTACAAAGGTTTTACATAATTAAATAGTAAGCCTATACTAAAATTTAAAGAGTGTAACTTATCCTGAAAAAAGCAAGCCCTTTCCAAGCTGAAGGTGTCTTTCCATCCTTAGCATAGCATGATGTTTTCATGCAATGTTTCACTACAATTGAAGAAACATAATAGTCTATGGTGCTTTATAGCTAATTCTATGAAAATGTGTTTAGGATTGGACATAAGGTTACAATCAGAAGACAAATGAAGTGAGAGCCATTATATTCTCTTCAATTCAGAAATATATTAATTAGGAAAGTCATTGCTGAACCTGATTTCATCTAAGGAATTAACTGCTGTCCTATAGAGAAATATAAGCCATGTTCAAGTACCATTCATATACTCATACGTTTTGCGAAGACCTCAGCTTCTTTCCTTTTTCCTCAATCTACATATTTTTTTTTCATTATGATCTTGGAGAAACTTGGAGATTACTCTCTGCTGTGGATTTCTCTATTTACCTGCAGAATGATTTCCTGCCAAATTCAGTTGAGACCTCTGTCTCAAGGAGTGACCAACAACTTAGTATATGGCAGATAAAGAATAGAGATCCCGTGTTCAGAATCAGTGAATAAGGACATGCTCAACAACAGCAAGAGGTTCAGTAAATATAACTCCACCCACCCCTTATGTAACAGGTGTTTGCATTTCAGTGTAAGAGAAAGTGCTCCTATTTAATATATTTTTGGGGGGCTTGATGGATAAACCATTTTGGTTTATATTCATATTGCATTTTGTTCTGAATCTTCTTTGTCTTTCTGTCTCAAAGGCATCTAAAGAGTACTGGAGCTACTGGATGTCTGCAAAGATTTTAAGTATTGTTCTCTCAGGAAACTGCCTGCACAGGCATCAGAACAACAGGAAACAACTGGGAGCTTAAAATTTCACATTATTTTTTTATATTTCCAGTAAGTTGCAAACTGCAACAGGCTGAAGATCATCTATTATGTTCAAAATACTGCATTTCCTTGCAAACTTACTGAAGAGAAGACTGCCAGACTGCCAGATGTAATTTACCTAGATTTCTGTAAGGCTTTTGACCCAGTCTCTCAGGGTATTTCCAAATTGGAAAGACATGGGTTTGAAGGTTGGAGTATTTGGTGGATAAGGTATTGCCTAGATGGACACAGCTGTTGGAGGCCAACGATGAGTGGTGATGTTCAGGGCTCTGCCTTGGGACCAGTGCTTTTCAATAGTTTCATCAGTGACACAAACAGTGAGATCAAGTTCACTCTCAACAACCCTTTACAGAGCAGAATCCTGGCAGATTAGGTCAGAAGTTTTGCACATTACTATTTACCAGTTTTCTGGAGACTTTTCCAAAGTTCAAATCTATATGCTATATAATATTTCATAGTGGTTTCTTTTAAATGCAGAGCATAAGAATATAAGTAAATAGAACTTCAGAGAGCATCCTAGATAACTACTATGAGGTTGCTAAAATCATTTAGTCTACATTGCCTCTGTTCCTGAATTCTAAACTAATTCTTGATAAAGCTTATTTTTTGAGTTGAAATGCTAATTTCTTGATATCTGCATGACAATCATGATTTACAGCAGAAACAAACAACAAAAAACTTTCAGCACAGTATGGTGTAGAGCAGGATAAAAAAAACCCAGCTTTTGTATTGTAAAAATATTTATATGTCTGGTTTTGTGAAACAGTTTTCATCACTTCCATTTCACCAGGAGAAATTTAAGTTTTCATAGCATTGAATTCCTGGAACATTGTTAGAAAGATTCCCAAGACTTTTAAGTATGGACTGTTAAGTTTGGACTTCTAAGTTTAAGTCTGCAGTAAAAAATCTGATCAACAAGACTTCTATTACACATACAATTTTCTTAATATTGTGCTTTGTTACTTCACCACATTTTGGCAGAAGATCATAACCTTATCACTTGCTCCTTAAGCACTACATACTATGAAATAAACTATATTAAATTATAACTGGAAAGGAAAAATAAAAAACCTTTCCAGAACATTGATAGATATATCATTTGCTGCCCAACAAATACTGTGGATTTATCAGCAAAATTTGTCCAAGAGCAGAAATCTATTTTATTTCATCTGCATTGAAATATTTGGGGTTAGACTAGATGATCCCTTCCAACCCTATCAATTCTGTGATTCTGTGACTTATTTCTTGTGTTAGATACTGATAAAATTTCAACTCTGGATAGTGGAGATGAGATGGCGGCACTTTGATCATGGAGAAGTAGCTAGATATAGGACAGTGGTACAACCTTTTGTAGTCTTCCAGGTAGTACAAGTTAATAATTTTCTACATGGTTAATCACCTTCTACTAAGAGCCAGTGTCTCTATGAAAAAAACCAAAGGCTTCAAGGCAGGGCCAGCTCCATTCAAAAAAGTTGAAGCAATTACACTTTTAATTTATCAAAATGTCATCCCAAACTGGGAAAAGTTCTATAGTTAATTATGTTCCTGCTATTTTACTGTGAGGATTTTTTATCCATTAATTTATGAGTCAGTGGTAACTTCACTGCAATGAATATAACTATTTAATTCTGTAAAATTACATGGAAGATGGTGTACATAATAAGCAAACTCTTTAAAACACAAAGCTAATAAAATTCTCACCAGACTGAAAAACATGAACTTTATAGTGTTGTAATTAAGGAGAAAAATAATCACTTGTGGGGCACTATTATTTTTGATATACAAATATGTAAGTGCAGTAACTTATTGTTCATGTGTCGTAAAGCTGAGATTCAAATTGAGTTGGACACCATGAAATTATTTAATAACAGAATGAAAACTATTGTATCTGAGCTGAAGAATTTAGACCATTAGAATAGTTTTGTAGTCAAAAAATTGTGGTAACTGCTCACAGTTTATTCATGTGGCATACATTTTCTGCCAACTGAAGATAAGAAAATGAGCATCACTTTTGATGTAGTACATGCACTAACATGAGTGCAATTCCTAGCTAAGATGCTGGAAAGTTGGTAAGTTCTCTGTAAAAAATTAATTACTGGACTTGGCCAAATTACTGGTCAGAGGTAGCCATCCTCAGGGTCAATCAAATATGTAAAGTACTATATAAAAGTACAGCATGTAAGACTGCAAATCCTTAGATTGTCCAACTAAATAATGAACCCCTGGTTTGCAATTGTTTTTTACATCACTACAGAAAAATTCCACCAGTATGACACTGAAGGGAAGAATGCATAACAAGTTGTAGAGGCAAAAGGGAAAAAAAACCAGAACAACACAGAACTAAACAACACAAACAAAACAAAATAATCTTTAGACAGCTGATAAAAGTATGAAACTCCAAAAGACGATATTATTAAAAGTCTGTCTCTCTCTGGATACAGTTTTGGAGTTAGTGGTTTTACTGGTTCTTCATCAGCTGGTAGCACTTATGTTCCCAAAGATGTACATTTCTTAACTATCATGAGAGTATGCATAGTTTAGACCCCTAGCTAATAGAAAGTTAAATACAGATATAAAATCTCCTTTCTGCACCTGAGTGTTCAATAAGTGAAAGGTCAGCAAAGGACTAAAGTTCAATGACTATTACACTCATATGAAAAGATGGAGACTTAAAATCCAATTCCAGTTGTGCAGTGCTAAAGGAAACGTTCGCTGAACTTTAATATTTGTTGTGGACTAGGTCAGTGGTCGGTATCAGACTTTTTTTTTCCTTCTCCAAATAATATTCTTTGCCAAGTTCTCAGGCAGTCTGTAGAAAATCAGCTGCTAGCCCTGACCTAAGAAGTTTTAAGTTCTGTTGGGAATCCAGTCATTCAGGGTTTTTTGCACTTTTCTAGTTCATCTTTCATTTCTAGTAACTCAGAGACAAAAATCTAAACTTCTTCAGTAGAGGTATTTTACCATCTGGGCAAAAAATGCTGCAATTAATTTGAAATTATCTGCTTAAGCCTGAAGTCAATAGTAAATTCTTCCCCCAGAACAGGATTTTTCTGCAGGAAAAAAACATATTTGGTTTAGGCTTAAATGATTGAGAAGACAAACTTGCTTCATTCTAGGAAGCTCTTTTACTGTCTAACTACCTTCTCTGTTCTTCAGAGTCCATTTATGAGCATAAAAAATGCCCTTTTACCTCTTACATGTTTCAAATAAAAGGTACACATGATAAAATTCCCTACTACCCATCACTGGTTATCCTTCTCTTGGCAAAAGTACAAAACTTCATTTTTGTCTCATGTGGTAAAGATTTTCAGGAGATGTAAACATTCATATATCTATTCAATCCATGTGTGCTTTTGAAAGCTCTGAGTGATGACTTACTGGATAAGATTCTATATTCAAATATTGATGTTTGAATCATAAGACCGACTGAGGTGCTTAAGTGACCTTAAAGCTTTTGAGTACACGTCAGCTTGTACTGGTTAAAAAGGCGAATCTGAAGTAAAAACAAACAGTAAGCCGTTTTTGTCTAAGATTTCTTTTCATATCTCATTTCCTACATCAGATGTTGGTTAAATTTGGAGATTAATTTCAATAACTGCTTTTGCTTTAACTGTAATTTTTTTGAACTTCTGGTCTTTCTCCTTGTATTGCAATATCAGTCATGACACAATAACATAGTACGTTACATGAATTAAAAGTCGATTAATGGATATACCTCAGAAAATGGTAAATTAATTATCAGGGCATATAATATCAATTATTCATCCAAATTTTATGTTACTATGGAAAGCTTCACATCAGAAGAGAATTTTAAAATTAAAAAATACAGTAAGGCAGAGAGAAAAAGCTCTTAGGTAGTTAATTGATATTTATATATGATATCTTCCCTTTTCATACTCAGCTACTTCATAAGTAAATCTTGAAGCAGTATCAATAGCAACATCAGCTGTATTATTATAGTACTATGTAAAATCTGCCTTATATGTTTTCCAATTTGAGTTCAACCTATACATACACTCGGAAGACATTCTATTCACGTTAGTTTTCAGGAATAATAACCTAGCAATAACAGGAAAAAAAAAAGTGAAAAAATTCTTAACATAGTAAATGAAACCACCACTGTAAAGTTTAAGCTGTCATTTTCATTAGATCACGTGCATTGCTCCAAAGCACACTGCTGCTGGACTTCTGATTTATTTTCACCTTCTTTTCAGTAAATAATCCATAAACTCCATCCATTACACACCTGTGTCCTCAGGCCACTTCGATGAGATTTCTTTTTTTCTAGGCTCTTGTATAACTGAAATATCTGAGTAAACCTTCACACACAACAGACCTAAGGCTGAAATTTGAAACAGGAATTCAGCATCTTTCAGTGCTACATCTTTTTCAGGATCTGTGAACTGAAGTTCTTTATTAAAAGAAAGTAAGGATATGATTTCTATAGCTTTTCTTACCTAAGTACAATTTCTTTTTAACTTTTTGCAGTAATTTGGATTTGTGAGCCTATATTTGTCCAATACAGATTATTTTTGCAGGTGAGAGGATGCTGACTCAAGTTCTACAGAAAGACATTCAGTTAAAGTATTTCCACTAAACCAAAAATTTGGTGATTGAAAAACAATTGTATAGCCCTGTTCTGGAGACATGGAAGGTTATGGTGGTCTGCAGGAGCAGAGAGAGGTAGGCAATGGGTTCTGACTAAGTTTTAAAGTAAGATGAATCATGTAAAAACTAAATCCAACAAAATTCCGATTTACACACATATCTCTGTTGTCCTAGTTCTTGTCATGAATTCTATCTTACGGTCCTGCTGACTATGGCAGTTTGTCAGTAATAAGTCATTCAGATTTCTTAAAGGATCACTAAAGGTATTATCTAAAACAGTTTTAATATGATGCCAAAGTGTGATTTGGCAAAAGCTCACTTTTATTACTTACTACATGGAAGAAACATACAAAGGAAAATTGGATTAGAATTGAGCTAGAATGATTGATTAGACATTAGAGATGAAAAAGGGTAAAGGGCATGTTCCTGTTGAGTCACAAGATTCAGAGGAGACTCCATGGCTTTCTAAACTCCTGATGGAACTTCAGCGTGACTAGATCCAGACCTGGCTAATGGTTTGCGTGTAATGGAAGAAATAAAGAGAGTAAGGAAGACTTCCTGGTGAGTCAATGAGTTTCAGAGTAGAATCCACTTGATTTCTAAACTGATGGAGCTAAGGTGCAGCTAATCGTAGGTCCCAATCTTAGTCTCACATTTGGACAACAGTTTATGTCTATTGGATTTATCTATACAAAGTTTTTAATAATTAATATTGAGTATCAATTTCTTTAGAATTAATTCAGCATGCTATCAGTCACTTACTGAAGATCTGTTGCAAACAAGAAGTTTTTCTGCTTTGGATAAGAAGTATTTCTTAGTCTCAGTTAAAGAATCTCAAACATTTAGAGGTGTCCTTGCTCAAGGAGAGATTTACCCAGTGTGCAATCCAGCAGCAAGTCAGGAATGCTCATACAAAGATCCATTCAGAAACTGGGCTCATTCAAAGATCTGCCATTGGTAAAGGATCTCTTTGGCCCAAAGGACAACCCTGCGTGTCTTGCTTCAAGAGGAGATTATTGCCATTCATCCACATTGCCTAGAAGGGAGAGCTCGATGTCTAAATGTACATCAAATTACCATGTTTTTCCCAGAAGTTGTTGTCTAAGTTTTTTTTTTTGTTTTTTTTTTTTTTAATTATTACCATGAGTCTGGATACTTAAAGTAAATTAATATGGGAATAAGGTAGCCACAGGAATATAACTACAGAAATTAAGATAAATGATAGATTAAGCTAGGATACTGGTATTTAAAAGCAGAGAATGCTCTAGGTTATGGTTTAATAGCTGACTTTGAAATCTCTTGTGGTCTGCAGATATTTTGCTGTTTGATACAACTCTGTTTTCCAAGCTTACTGCCACAGGCAAGTAACTTTGAAAAATAGAATACAAGGCTTCCTCTCAAACTTGTAAATATAAAAAGAGCAACATCATAATATAAAGCTGACTATTTCTTTAAGCCAGAGGCCCTTGAGTTCTGAACCATGTGGTGGCACAAGTACATTCTCACCACCTCCAGTATGCTCTTTCCAGAGTTACTGGAGCACCACTAACAACAACAGTATCTGCAAAAAAACACTCAAAACTCCAAAAAAAAACAAAATACAAACAAACAAGAAAATTCCCATACCACAACTTCAGATCTGGCTTAAAATATCAGAAAGAAAGACTAGTTATAGCTAAGCACAGCTAAAGACTTGGTTCTTTTCCTCTCTTTCTTCTTTGCTCGTGCACTTGAAACAAACTACTGACAAGACAGTAAGAAAGAGATGTTTCCTGCAAAAGGCATTAGATTTTTTTACATCTAGGGTTTATAATTCCCAGCAACAAAAACATAAAAGCACATAAGATTAGTGAAACTAGTTAGAGTTGCAAGTGGTTACTAAAGAAACTAGACCCAGCTCAAAATAAGAAATGGAAACAAAAAGTGTGGAGCTGTTGACTTATGGGAAAAATAGCATTTTAGCCACATCCTTGTGGCAGTGTGACCACGTATGTATACAGTTCCATAACATTTGGGTTCTTGGAAGCAATTCACTATAGCTTGTGTTACACTCTGGTTGAGAAGCTCCAGCCTTTAGCAGCTGTTACACTCTAACTTTAGACTTCAAGAGATTTCACCCATACAAACTCTTGAGAAGCCTTTGGCTCTTTGATACATTGAGTTGACATCTGAACAAAAAACTACACATTTTTCTCTAAGATATTTCTTTTAATTTGGTGAGAAAATAAACATTTTGACAAACAAGGTTTACAAAAGCATTACAACAGGCTACGAGGACCAGCAAGCATTGCTATAGAGTAGGGAACCTTTGTTATGCTCAGCAAACATGAACCCCATAATTTAAATGAGATAAACTCCTCTTTTCTGCAAGTTGTAGGTAAGTTATTCACAAGAGGTAGAAAAGAGCAAAGAGATTAAAAAAGGAAAGAATAAAGAGAGTAAGACAGGAGAGAAAAATATAGTTACCAAGAGGTTACAAGTTAACAACTTCAAGGGGAGCAAGCTGAGGCAGGATGGAGACCATATGTGTGTCTTTTATCTCCTGTGGCCACTCCCCAGGCATGGCCTTTGGTTCACTGACCACTCAAGTGTCTTCCTGGCCAGAGTGAGGGGTACCATATCCAACCAGAGGTTTTGGGGCTGTGGTGTGGGTGGGCTACCAGGTGCGCCTTATTGATTGACAGCCCAGCCACGTGGCTTCTCTGCCATGTGTCCTGGGCCATAGTGGCTATGGGCCTTACATGGACCCGACTGTCCTGGGGCTGCAGATCAGGTATCTGCAGGCCTAGCCCAACCCTTCTACCACGTATACACTCACAGAGTAGATGGTTGATTTCACCCATCAATCAGAGAGATTTAAATCTGGTCTCTGACAGCTTGTAATTGCACTTCAAGTATATTGATATTCTCAAGGACCTCATCATGGTTAGGCTTTGTGAACAGAGATTTGGCTCTACCCACGTGGTCTATCCTTCAAGCCTGTACAGTGGAATTTTTAGGTGAGGCACAGCATGTGCGAAACTGGCCCCACCCTTTAACTCCTTAGGTTCATCTGCCAGGGCCAAGCAAGCTTGGATGGTGACAGTGAAGTCCTCAGGACTAGAACCTACAGCACCCGCTATTGCCCGGAGGTCTCCCATCCAAGTACTAAAGGGGGATGACCCTGCTTAGCTTCCAAGATCTGACGGGATCGGGTGTGAGGGTGGCATGGCGGTAGTTTGTCACACTTTTAATATGGTTTTATTTTATACATCTGCATAACTTTTGATTTTATACAGCTGTACACAGATATATTAATCTCTATAGATGCTTAGAATTTTTCAATATGTTTTTTCTTTTTATTTTTCATTAAATTAAACCAATCAGAGTATATTATGCATGTACATATACCTGTGTTTATGTGTGTTTGTATACACATATATGTACATCACGGGTTAATATGAAAATTAGAATTAAGGTGTCAGATTGTAAAACAAAAAGTCAAGCTAAACTGTTAAAATTAGTTGCCTAGTCCAAATAGGATGCATTGAGAACTTCCAAATTAATTGATTAAGCTTCTCTAAGTGTTCTATTCTTGGTCCTGGAAAAAGTATCCTGCTGCAGAAAGTGACTCTACCATTTCTACAGAACAACTTTCCTACTCTAAAATGTGTTTTCTTCTGATTGTTTCTTTCTCAGATTCTACTTGCCAACATAGCACAGCTCAGACATGAACCAAGGAGAGAGATAAAGAAGTTGAAGAAAGCTGAAAGAATCTTGCTGAGCAGACTCTAAAGGTGTCACTGAAGGAATTGCCATGCTAAGATTTGTCAGGCCTGTTTTGCAATCATAACTGCTGTTCAAAAAGGAAAAAAGAAAAACCCTCCTGCTACTTTTGCCCTTACAACTAAAATTAACCAGTACATATGTCCCTTGACTTTTTCCCAGACATCTGATTCTGAAGAAAGAATGGAACCTCCCTGTTGTATTGGTTTGAACCCAGACAGCAACCAAGCACAGCCATTTGCTCATTCCCTCAACAGTGGGATCAGGGAGAGAACTGAGAGAGTCAGAT
This sequence comes from Hafferia zeledoni, assembly GCA_035583235.1. Classification (NCBI taxonomy): domain Eukaryota; kingdom Metazoa; phylum Chordata; class Aves; order Passeriformes; family Thamnophilidae; genus Hafferia; species Hafferia zeledoni. The sequence goes on along the minus strand of JAWWEV010000001.1, from coordinate 62,385,652 downwards.
ACAAATTAAATAAATAAATAAATAAAACACCATGAGAAAAGTCATATGTTGAGATAAAGACAGTGTAACAGCAAAAGCAAAAGCTGTGCGTATAATCAAGGCGAAACATGAAACTTATTCACTGCTTACCAAGCGCAGGCAGGTGTTCAGCCATCTCCAGGAAAGCAGGGCCCCATCAAGTGTAATGGTGACTTGGGTAGACAGGCACCATCACTCTGAATGTTTCCTCTTTCCTCCTTCTTGCCCCCACTTTATATCCTGAGCATGATGCCAAATGGGATGGATTATCACTTTGCTCAGTTGGGATTAGCTCTCCCAGCTGAGTCTCATCTCAGATTCCCATGCACTCCCAACCCCATACCAGCATGGCAATACAAAAAGCAGAAATGGCCTTGGCTCTATGTAAGCCCTGCTAAACAATAGTAAAAACATCTCTATATAATTATCACTATGCTCAGTGCAAATCCAAAACACAGCCCCGTACTAGCCATTGTGAAGAAAATTAACTCTACCCCAGGCAAAAACAGCACATCTGTAGAAAGAGCACTATAGAGAATATAGTGACCAAATTGAGAAGGCTGTATTCAGAAAAGAGTTTAAACATTTGGAAGTAAAACAATTGAGAAGATTTTGAGTTAGCTTTCTGTACACAGACACTGTATAGACAAAAACTGTCTCTGTAGGCAGATATTATAGGGGAGGGCTCAAAATATTACTGACTATTCTAAATACTTATGGATCAGGGTTGCTAAGCGGGAAAAGGTGTGTGCAAAGAAAATATGTATCATAACCGATATATTAGGACAGGAGTTGGGGGGTTATTACATAGATAAGCAGACATTCATGTATTCTGTATATTTTTTTAAAGCATGACTTTGTAATGTTACTATTCCTACAATACCTTGTTTCCATATGTGGTGTAATGAAATAATTCATTGACACACTTTCTCTCAAATATATAAAAAACTGCTGCAATGCCAATAAATAGAAATGCTGACTACAATAGAAGTCCTTAGGTTTCTCGGTATTTTTGCTTCATTGAAGAATGTCACTGATAAATAAAAAACACCTCTGTAATGTTTTGGAGAGAGCCATATATATATATATGTATATGAATGCAGACACCAACTTCTAGACTGCTAGGGTATCAATACACTTATATATATATGTATGTATAAGTGTATTGATACCCTAGCAGTCTAGAAGTTGGTGTCTGCATGGAAAAGACTACACAAGGAGTCACAATTAAAATTACTTTAAAAAAAATAGAAAAGTCATGCTCAAAGGTAATATATAAAACAACAGATTCTGCTGTGAGGACATGGATAAAGGTTGTGAGTTTGCTCCTGACATTATTTTTAAATAAATACTTTTGGAAGCCATGCCAATATATCCCCAAATATAGAGTTAAAATTATTAGATAGGATTTCATAAACAGATCTGTTGAGTTCAGGGAATATTTTGCTGCCTATTCTCAGGTATATATTTATGCTAATCATGTTGGAAAGGGATTAAATTACAGAAATGCAATACCTCTAAGTTAAGGATTCACTCTGTCCATTTTGATGATACTAACTAATTATTTAATTTAGCATATTAGACCTATATTTTTTATTTCTTTCCTAAAAAAATGTGCACTGGATTGTTTAGAAAAGATTATAGCAAAGTAGAAAAGTTCTTAACCTTTTGTTCAAGACAGCAAAAAAAAATTTACTTCTTTTCTCAAAATTTGAAGAAAGACTTAGGTGATTTAGAGGCTTCCTGCTTCGCACTCAGAAACAGAAATTTCCTAAAAGAGAAATTAATTTCTGAAAAGAGATAATTGATTTTGTAAAACAATGTCATTGTTCTGATTCCTTGTGAGTATATTCAGAGTTTTACCTGCTTATTTTAGCAATCTGAGAAAAGATTCTGAATGTACAAAAAGGAGTTAAGCATGCAGCCTTAAATGACATTTGAAAAATATCTGTGAAATTCTCTTCCCAGTATAATTTCTTACTTTCTTTTTGGTATCTTGGTGTTTGGAATGCTCTACTCTGGCTCATGCCTCAGTGAGAGTCTCCAATTAACTTCAAATTATAGGCAAAAATCAGATTTGTTCTTTTGCTGCCCGTGATCTCATTCTTTATCAATATTCCTTTTCCTCCTGGTTTAATATTCTTAAGTGGGGTTTTTTTCAGCTATTTTATCAACTACAAAGTATTTTCACCAAGTAGCGTTTGTTTTTGTGGTTTTCTTTTTTTTTTTTTTTAAGATAGCCAGAAGCAAATCTATGTGACATAGCAACAGTGTAAATGGAGACTGCATTTGTTTTGTAGAATCTCTATGGCTGATATTACTGCAATTAATTTAGAAATTAATAGGGGAATATACAGAGAAGTAGGAAATCTGACAGAAAACTGGAAATGTAGATGTGTGGTGAAAGCACCTATAACAGACATAAATCTGAAAGTTTGCCTTGATTGTCTGGAACTGAGCACCTCTGTTTGCATGAGATATCAACTCTGTCAAACAATTACATAATTGCTTTAGAGATTTCTGGAGAAAGCTGATTAACTTACTACTTATCCTTCTGTTGAATAAATACTACAGCTGAGTCAGGAATTCAGTATGAGAGGAAAATTTCATAAGAGCAGCAATTATGAGTAACTGATTATATTCCCACAGCAGAGGGTGAATGAATTAGTCCCTGGATCTCTTAAGACATCTTTGGGTAATCTTGTGATGCAGAAAATGTATTCCTCAGCTATTGATTTTGTCCTAAAAGTCCCAAGGGCCTTGCTCCAGGATAGCTCCTGGTTTGATAAGTGATAACTAAGAAGGAATTGCTCACGTAAACACATTTTTCAAAAACCAGACATTAAGACTCCACGAAACTGAGTAGTACAGGAGCGATTAAATATTTATTTTATTTGACTGAATTCTTTTCACAGAATCAAAGATTTGGAAAAAAATATTTGGTTAGAAAAGTTTTTTGGATGACATGTAGTCCTCAATCTCCTTTTTTTTTTTCTCTCTGAAATTCAGCATTTTAAGTTAACTCCAGTAAAACTCCCTACGTATTTTCATATATTTAAAACATGTTGCAATATTTCTCTCCTTCAAAACAAAATACTGACTTATAAATATTTTTATTCATAACTATCTGAATTTTGACAGGTTTTTTGGTGGCAGTGATTACACATATTCTTTTTTGTCCATTAGAAAATAGTGTCTGCATTAGAAAATAAACTTTGAGTTATTAAATAAATTTGTATTAATGTGGCAAGGAAGCCTTTATTGCTAATTTATGAAACTGTATCTGGAAAAGTATTTATGAGAACTGATTTAAATACTACAGTATATTGAAAATAGAAGGACTTTGGGGGGGGGGGGGTTGTTGTTTTTTTGGTTTTTTTTTTTTTTTTTTTTTTTTTTTTTAATATGCCAGTCACACTGACACATTCAGTGTGCATCAAACCGTTAAGTACTGTCAAACTGACTCTTCAGTATAGTTCAGCCACTGAAGTCTTGTCTTACCAATATCTTTGGTAGTTGTGCCATTCACCTCAGGAGACTGAACCCTTAATTTTATTGAACTCATGAAGAAGGCATAGACTTACCTCTATAATATTTCTTTTTGTCTCGTTTGGGAATTTCCATCTTTCATTTAAGTGCTGTGTTTTCTCCTGTTTAAGAATTTTAATTATGGATCTGATCCCTGACATAACATGATATATAAACTAAAGCAAAAAAAAAACAACAAACAAAAAACAAACCAAGATCTTAAATCATAATTCAGGCAAATAGTCTTTTAAAACAACTTAAGTATTTAATTATTCAAAGTTAATGAGCAGTTACCTACTTTCCCCTGAATTTGTTCTCACTCTCTTTGTTTTTATCAAGGTGCTGTTTTTTAACTTGGCTGTATTTAGGCAAATTATTTTAAATGTCAGATGTCACTTCCTTTCAAAGTAAAGAACCAATGCTACACTAAGACTTTTTCAATAACATCTTTTACTCTTCTTGAACTACTTTTCTATTCAGAGAAGACAGACTATAAGATAGATTTCCTTCCTTGAAATACAGGGTCTTCTAATAAGGAACTTGATTCAGCTCATAGTTGAAACTTTCAAGTGAATTTTTCTTTTCTTTTTTCTTAAAATAAATACTTGGAATTCCATATTGAGCATTCTGAAATTGTAAAAAAAAAAAAAAAATCAAAACAGCACCAAAAATATTTAGCTTCTAATTAATTCAGGTCTACTGTATATGTATTTATCACACACCTCAGGCTAAATATTTCTGTAAAAACATGGTCTAAATTATTCCTGACAAATTTCTTATAACTGCTGGTTTTTTGTTTGTTTGTTTGTTTTTTTCTGTAAACTGCTGTTAAACCTTGGTCCAAGGTTCCTCTCTACCCTCCTTCCTTAGATAGAATACAGCAACATATTTCAAAATGATAACACTTGCTGTGTCTCTCAGATTTTTATGTTTCTTTTCACCATTTTTATGCACTATCACAAGACACAAAAATATTACTGCAGTAAGGTTCATATATAAACAGAGTACATATATTATTTAGAAAAATGTAGAAAAAGACGTGCTATGTGTGTTTCAATTCTTGCACTATCTAGCTGTCAAATGCTACATAATACTTTAGCATTTTAGAAACATTACAAATGTGTTATGAATGCTTTAGTATCTCACAGGATAGTTTTATATCCTAATAAAAGGAGCTTTTACATTTTGTTGTTTGTATTTTTATGCTACTGAAGTACCCAGAAAATAAATATAGGAGGCTCTGTATTTATTGTAATGAGGTCAGGAGAGAGGCAATCTCTTTGCAAAGTTGCTGTACCTTTGCATATCACAGTTTCATAGGTGCCCTTAGTCTAACCTTCATATAGACAGCTATTCCCTGTGCAAGATAATTCATCTGGGATGTACTTCAGTGAACTGTCAATTATGTTAAACTGTGTCAACCTATATGTACTGTGTAATTTTCCATTCTGAATTATTGTCTACTAAATAGAGTCGGCTGTGAATCTCGAACTCTTGCCATACACTCTAGGGGAAGCAATGTAGAAAATTTATTCATGCTTTTAACATCAGCTAACTGGTCTCTTGAAAAGATGTGGAGGATTATAAAAGTTATATAAATGTATTGCATATAGTATAAAGCTTTATGAAAGAAACAAATATGCTGGTTTTCACTTACTATATTAACAATGCATTTAGTACACAGTTGCCATTGAGAACAAGCAATGTAAATGCTTAACAGAAATATGCCCATATTCTCATTGTATTGCAACTCAGATCACATGCTTCTATATCAGGAAAATTGGCAAAGGAAAAGTCTGATGCTCAATTCAAGTAAATTGCTATGCAACTATCAAATATAGAAATTCAGTTTACAGCAGTTGAGGATCTGCACTGAGATACTCTCTCTGCCTTAGGAGCATGAATTCTTTTACATAGCTACTTAAGTGTTACAGTATTCTATGGATAATTCTTAGGTAATCTTTTATTTTTCAAAAAATTATGGAATCGGTTACCTAGTTCTACTGGCTTTAAACATTTAATTAGCTGTAAGAGGGAAAAGTCATAAAAGTATTCAGCCAAGAAAAGAGTAAAAATGACACAACTGCAAATATAGACTTAAAAATAATAGTGGATATTATTCTATAAATATGCAGTATTTATGAATGGTCTTATTGTTTTGTTAGGTCTAGCTATTTTTTTAATTAATTATAGTATTTCATTCTTTGCAAAATACTGAGTAGAAATTTATTACTATCCCTATAGTAATAAATTCTTACAGAATGGTTAGGCAAAGTGTGCCTTGAAATATTTTTTCCCTATTCAATGAAACAAATATTTAAATTATTTCTGTTAAATACTCCACTAATGCGTAAAAAATAATTCATTAACAATATCATTAGCATTCAGAACATAATTTTTCAATGTTCCTATTAAGAAGAAAAAAATTAATATGCTTATACATGAGCTACTTGAAAGAAAACTATTGAAACCACAAGGATAACAGTATTCTTTTGTGGTACAAACAAAGGCCATTCAGCAAGTGTAACTTGTTAGCAACTAATTTAACCTGAACACTACTTAGACTACCTTCAAAGCAATATGTGGTTTATAAGTACGTTCAGCCATGCAGAACAGGAAATGTCAAAGGAAAAGGCTAACACTTTCATAGGAAACCTTAAGAGAAAGACTATGTAATACGCGTCATGAGGCTTGACAGCTGTAATCTGTTATAGGTAACCTTGAAACTTGCAAGGACAGGCTGGTATATTACAATGTTTTATTTGAGTAGTCATAAAATAAACTGTTCAGACTTAATGGATGTATTTGCTCCAATCAAATTTGTCAAATCAAGTCTCAAAAAGGTAACTTCAAGTACTATGTTTGTTTAGTCCTAGCCAGAGCAAAGTTTGTTTTTCTTTAGTCTCAGTTTGAACCTTTTCTATTTCCTTGTCTTCTGCATAATGCAGATCTTAATATACATTACAGTAAGGCCTGTTAATGAAATTTTTACTTGTGCTTTGAGGCATGACCCTTTGATATATAGAGTTGTTTTTTGATGAAAGTCCTAAATAAAATAGGGTGAAAGACCTCCCACCCTTTTCTCAATTGCACTTAGGACTTTTTTTTAAAAAGTAAGTTAATCTTACTCCCTCCCCTGATACCTCGTTAAGTTCCAAGGTATTTCTTTTCATAGATAACAGTTTATCAAAGCAGTTTCAAATTACTTAAGTTAATTCTACAAAAGGTTTTAGACATGGCAGTGTCTAATTCTTGGGCATACTTTCACTTTTTGAAATCTACTTCCCAAGCAGTAAGCTGCCAAGGATCAAATCTCCTAACACTTCCTATGTACACTGATAACTGGGTGTGTTGGAAAAACCCCAACAGGTTCCATGTCTCTTCAGGACTTAATGCAGTACTCTAGGAGGTACTTAATGCTTCTGCATACCCTAGCAAATTTTCCTGTCTGTTTCACAGGAATCATTAAGATAAACAATGGGAAGCTGGAGGCAATAAATGGCCAAAGGGAAGGGAAGGACTTATTCTCTACCTCCTTTCACCAAAAGGCTTCTAATTGTTGGCAGGAGTGGAGATTTTTCTGTCTGTATTCTAGGTCAGACTTCTTTCCTAGACTCCTGAAAACATAAGGCTGAGGCTTAACATATTGATTAGAACAAAAACTAGTCATGTGGAATAGCAGAAATAGGAGCATATATTTTGATTGCCATGTTTAGAGCAGAGATCCTAATCTCTATTTTTGAAACTATGGCTTATCTTGAAACTGTTCCACTGGAATATATAGAGAACAGCAAAACCAGGAAATTAGTCCAGATCTTCAACTGGATGTTATCTAAACTATCAGACAGTAAGGACCACTTATAGTTTGTCTTTTTATGTTATTTAGCAAGACCACTGCAGCTTTACCCAGTTCGTGTTTTGTTCTTTAGAGAAATGTTTCCCAACTTAATTAGAAGACATTTAGCTCATAGTACCTAAGAGACTAATGCTGAATAGATCATCTGCAACATGGGTTAGATGTCCTTTCTCAGTTGTTCCAGAGATGGCAAAGAAAGAAAACCTAGGGGTGAAATATATTGGCCCTTTTTATGAGCTTGGATTTCTAAAAGCAAGCTGGACCTCTACATTTCTCTTTAGAAATCAGAATGTGTGATGATCCTCCCTTAAGGGGAAGGAAACACTTAAGGTTTGAAAATTCTCATTAATCAAACGGAATGATAAAATTCAGAGGGTCTGCAGCCAATCAGAGGATTTTATTGATCAATTACACACTTGTCATGAAAATTGGTATGTTAGTCCCCAACCTACTGTATAGGCACACAGCAGTGGGTTTTGGATAAAGGGGTAGGGTAAGGGGAAAAGAGAAATTAAGCCATGTGGCAGTGAGTTTTGAATAAAATGTAGGGTGGAAGGGTAAAGAGAAATTGAAGAGGTTAATTAAAAAGGGAGAGATGAATTAAAGAAAGTAAAAGAGAAATAGAGAGGAAAAGAAAGAGAAAAAGAGAGGGAGGAAAAGGGATAACTGGTCCTCACACCAGCATTTATCCAGCTGATGGAATGCTGATCTTGGTTTCTGCATCGACCCAGCTAAGGGAATGCCAATCCTGGTTTCCATGTCAATCTCAGCTGATAAGTGGTGATCCAGCTGCGTCAGTCTGATTAATGAGATGTCCAGGGTCTGGGGGCACATCCTAGACCTAGAGGAATACCTTTATATGGACAGGTTTCTCTTCCTCAAGGATGAGTTTCCTGCTTTATGTGGTAATTACTTATCATGCAAAGTCCATTCTTTTATACCTTTCTGGAAATGTATCAGGGTGCTTTGAGGGGTCTTTGGTGGTTCCAATCCCATCTTACAGTCCATGTTCATTTCCTTCCAGTTATTTCTGCATTTGCACTGTCCTGTGTTGTGATTATTTCTTATGGAAAAGATATGCCCTATCTCCACCTAGCTGCTCCTCTCCAGCCAAAACTTATTCTTTCTCATGGCATGTTAATAACAATAGTCCTTGGTTTCTACCAACAGTTCTTGTCTGTTATTACTAACACTCCTCAGCTCGCTTTGCAGCCATCCAGTTATCAGTGTTTGAGACAAACATATTAGCACCTTATCTTCTGGGAATCGAGAGCTTAAAAGGATCTAACTTTGGACTACTGTTTATAGGATCATTAGAGAGGGGGCTGTAATACACATCAGCCCCTCATAATCATTCCCAAGGAGCAATTTTTATTAATTCCAGAGTGATCATGTAAACTGAATCAGATTAATTGCTTTCTAAATATGTAGAGAACTCTACCGGTTATAAAAGGAGATTGTCTCCCAGAGACTAGCTCCTAGAAAGTATTGGATGCATCTAGCTAAAGCACATGAATTCTAATTTTTTTTTTCTATACTTGATCTCATAATCTATTTACTAGACTGTGAAGATGAATGCTATCTTGTCTTTATTCTTTGTTCTTTTTTTTTTTTTTTATGTAAGCTAGACATTGAAAACTTACTTTAAGCAGGTATTATAGACTGATTCAGAATAAGAATAGTGAGTTTCTAAGTCCTGCTGAGTTTTGGAAGCTGCTCAGTGGATCATTAGTGCAAGTTCCAATGTTCACACAGGTAATCAGAGAGCTAAGC
>JAWWEV010000001.1:62349859-62367775 GCA_035583235.1 Hafferia zeledoni | reverse complement strand
CCCGGGGTGGGGGGGTTTTTTTTTTTTTTTTTTTTTTTTTTGTTTTGTTTTTTGTTTTTTGGTTGGTTTGTTTGTTTTTTTTGTTTTTTTTTTTTTTTTTATGTAGCATACATTTACTTACTTCATGGCCTCAGAAACAACAGGAAGCTTGGTGTAATAGCCTTGTGGATTTGAGCTTCTCTGACAGCATAATGCCAATTTATAGAATTACAGTGGCTATATTTTTTTTATTATTGTTGCATTTATTCTTTGAAATGTGAGTCAGTAGAGAGAACTGATAGCAGATAACTACATGTTTTAAAAATCTGAAGAACTTAGAATTTAAAGGATAAACCTCCTTAAGAGTGTAGAATAAACTAGAAGGTTAACCTGCCTGAAAATACTTTATTAGTGATTGCAAATTGGTATCCCAATTCTGAGTTTTCCTGACAAAACTATTTTATCTGCTGGTATTACTTAAATACATTGTGCAAAGCCTTTCAGAAGAAAAATACAGCACCATACAACTTTTTTTTCCCTGAAATATACAGCTTTAAATATTTACAGTCAAATTCTTTCCCTCACAGATGATCGTTGATCATAATCTCGCTGTCATGCTTGTGATATCAGTTCACAGTAACTAATTAGGCAATTAAGTAGCCTATGAATTTAAAACTGCAGAAAAGGCTTCTGGAAGGACTGAGGAAGTAAACCGCACTCTGCAATTGTACTCAACTGCTTTATTACTTGTAATGATATGTAAAAATTACTAAATTTCCCAGTCAGGGAAGTTCTTTAAAGAGAATGTCTAACTATATTTCCTATGAAAACATACAAATTTTCTCATGAGTAATCAAAAGCAAATTTCCAGATTGAAAGCATAGAGGGATAACCACCATGAATCATCATGTCTGGCAGGAAAAAAAAAAAAAATCAACAAAATATCACACCTATAAATTACAAGAAAATCATACCTGTTTTTCAATTCCCACCTGTGAATAGACAGGCATAGGAAAAAAATACTGAAATAAAAATTGGAAAAAAAAGGAGAGCTCCATAAAACTTAAGAGCCCAAATTTACAGAATTAAAAACAAAGCCAAACATGGATTGCACAATTTTTACAGCCAAGATTCTAATTGTTAGGCTTCCTATATACAGTTTTACCATTGTGTTGCATTACAGAAAATGCAAACATTTAACCGTCTTGGAGTACCTCACTGTAACTTTGTGGAACAGTTCCTGTATGATTGATACCATTTCAGCAGAACCATTAAAGTGTGCTTCAGGGACTACACAGAATACAGCAGATTCTTTAATCCAGTGGTTTGGGGAGTTTGTAAGGCTTAAAGCCCATTATCACCAGCTTCTCCAGGTTATAAATTCTTGAGCAGCAATAAATGGCAAAAATTTCCCGAAGCTATACTGCTGAATTAGTAGTCAACAAACATAAGCTCTCCTCTCACGTTTCATTATATTAATATCACTGTCTTTACAATGGGGCAAAGAGAATTGATTTGCACTTATAAAAGATGGTTTAATCATTTGAGTATTTAGGGTAAACATAAAGCCTACTAGCAAATAGAACTTGTTTTCTGATTCCATTAACAGAGTTTTTTGATATGTAACCACATTTTCTTTCGGTAAATAGAAGGGCCATTGTGTGCATTTTAACAAGCTCTTGCAAAGAGTATGTTTTCTTAAGTATAATTACCACACAATGAACAAAACCAAAAAAAGGGTAATATGCATCCTTAGCACTTACAAGTGGAAAGCTGTAGGTGAGCAGTGAATCAGACAGTACAAATACAGTGATCATCATCTTCAAAATAACAATAGTGGAATTTGAAATATTTCAGATGGTATTCAAGTGCCCAGAACTTGAGATAGGGGATTCTTATTTTCAAGGTACTGCATCTTGGATGTGCACATATAAATCCTACACTCCTACCATACCAAAATGTTTAATCTAAACATTTACGTTTACATGCTCTTACTCCATTTTCCATACTTAGGCAATCTCTCTTACTGCTGCATTCAAACTCTAGAGACTAACATAGTTATTGAGATTCTCAAGTATCCATAAGCTGTTGCTGTCTTTGTTAGATGAGTCCTCTGTGGAAGTATGGGCAAAATTTCGTAATTTTCAGGAAATTGCACACCATTCATGCTACAGACAGGATGAGAAGTGGAATTCTGCAAACACAACCACTATGCTTATGCCAGACAGCACAGCCACAAGGTTCACTTGCTGAAACACACAAATAAAATTGCTGTTAGAGAGAAATTCCTATGTTGTGGGAAAACCAGGAAGAGATAACAAGCCACTTGGAAAAGATATCATGGTATTGCAGGAACAAAGAAGTATGTGTACGCATTTGTATTCTGCTGCTGCTTCAGGGTTTCCACTTGCTTACATTGTTCAAATAGAATTGAAAAAACAAACAAACAAACAAAAACAAACAAACCAAAACCAAGGAACATAGGGAAAGGCAGCTGAAAGCACTTTCTGCCAGGTTAATTAAGTTAGACAACAGTGCCAAACACCTTTTTAACGTGTATATCAACACAATAGAAAAAGATCAAAACCAGTTTTGGTGCATTTCTGGGTTAGCAGGTGACTTTGTCAGATGGCACAATGAATTGTTTTATTGCCTCTTCCTTTCCAGCATGCATTTCCCACACACTCCTAGGTGCCACCCAGAAGGATTGGACTCATTTAACTGATTAAAAAAGAAAAGGACTGTGAGCTCTTTCAAAGGTAAATGAAGCTAGCAACCTTCATTCTGCTCTCACTGATCTCCCCCAAAGCCCCCTGAACTGCAGTCCCACCTTTGTTCCAGTACCTGACTTGTCATCCATAATGATATCCAAATGATCCTGTCCTATGATACTGCAGCATCCTCAGTATTGCATAGGGTCACATCAGCTCAGAGAATGGACTACTAAGATAGTAAAATATATTGTCTTTGTCTTGTGTCTATACAATTAATTTAAAATGCAATGGCTGCATCGACTTATGTGAAAGCTAAGGAGATCAGGAAATAATTCCAAGCCATACACCACACAGAGACCCGTTCCATCCAGAAGTTTGGTTCTGGATAGGCACTGAAAGAGGATTAGAGCAATAGACTTTTGACCTACCAGTGAAATTATCAGCCACTTGCAAAAAAGACTGAAGGTGAAGCAAGCACTAAGGCTCATATTGCAGAAGTGTAAAGAGCTATTTTAATGAGAAATAACCTCTCCCTGGAAAAGAAGGGCCATCTCAGCTTCCAGATCTCTGGCAAAGATATTGCAAACTCCTCACTAGTAAAAGCATCAGTGCAAATAAAGGTCATCAACTATTGGGTTTTTTCCATTTATCTTCCATACCTCCAGAGGAAAAATAGGCTGATATATGTCAATGTTACAAGAAGTAACAGTGCATCAATTTCTCCAGTGAAATTATTCCTCTAGGAAACATGAAATCCCTCACTGCCTTTCAATGACTTCTTATCATCCCTACTGGGATGAGGAGCCAATTGGAATCTCTCTTTGAAAACTATGTTCCAAGTCCTACAGAACTCCTTTCTTTTTTCCTTTTCTTTCACTTGGTTTGGTTTGGTTTGATGTAATGTTATGGGTTTGTTTTGTTGTTAAATCTATGATGTGCAAGTTCAAATGCCTGGGGCTACCACCTCACAGGACCAAGCTTCCAAGATTATCAAATGTTCAGCAGGGCTCACGAGAAGACTTTATCTCCCAGTTATGAAGGCAGTTTCATGGCATAACAGCCCTGTGGACATAAGTCTGCAGCAGAAATTGTTACGTGAATGAACTACTGGGTGAGTAGGCATGACATTTGAAATCCTTCCATCTAGAACATGTTTTGGCTTACTAAAAGTCCCCCAGCACAATTCCCACAGCTACTGTGAAACAATGGTTATCACAGTGAAGATTGCTGCTGCAGCTGGGAGCAGCTTAGAGAACTGCTGCATCTGAGGAGGCTGGGGAGAGCCTGGCAATGAGCACCAGATGCTTCATCAAGCCCGTCTATCTGGCTCATTGGCAAAATGATCAGGCCAAAAATTAATTAAACAGTTACCTCCCACTAGCTAGTGACAATATGAGAAGCAAAGAAGAAACTCTAATATCTATGTAGTAGGAGCTGAAACAAAAACCTATTTTTTTTTCCTTTTTCATCTCTAAATTTTAATGCATTTAGTGTAAAGAATCATTGTGCTGTCCTTTTTCTTTTTTCCCTTTTGACCTATATTTCTTGGTTTATTTTCTCTTGAACAGTACTCTCTTCTGTGATGTGCCATAGGGTACCTAATTTTTTGACAATGCTGATACTTCACACCTCAAAATTCTGAGAAAGCAAGCTAAAATTTTGGTAGTTTCAAGAAGTCACAAGGGACAAGTATCATGATTGTCTACTGAGCCTCTGTTTGTGTGTCCCAGTAGACACCAGTAGCTGTCTGTCTACCACTCAATAGTTCTAGGTTTTGAATGATGTATTACAATTAGTGGGAAAAATCCCATTGCATTTTGAGAATATGAAAATTTGTTTTATTCAGAGGGACAACAATGTTAAAGTGGGCTTGATGGTCACTTTAGGAGTCTGTAAGGTCAGAAAGATTAGACATGCCCTTATGTAGATAGAGAAAAAAGAATCTTATGTTCATTGATCATGTTGGCAGAGTTACGAATAGCTTTACCATATCATCTTGCAGACTATCTTCAGCTGCTAGGATGAAATAAAATAGGAGTGAGGTTGGAGATGTGTTGGGGGATGAACCTGGAAAAGTAAACCTGAAGAATATGTATTTGCTAATGGGAGATGACTGATACTCATCAGTCTTTGTTTCTGTCTGCATACTTGATTATTACCTTTACATGTATAAGACAAGTTTCTGTCTAGGTCTGACAAGAAATGGCAGCTATCTCATGAATGTAAATATCTTGCAGGTATTAGAAAAGCAGTGGGATAAGTAGTAGTAATGCATCATTAATAACATTCAGACATCTCCAACAACTGCTGATGGATAATCTTTGTCAGGTGAAGATAGTCATGACGTATTAAAGAATCAATTTTCTGTGTGGTTCTATAATGCAATCATATGAAAAGAGGACTTTTAAAGAAAAAAAAAAAACTCAAACAAACAGCCTTTTATTTTTAAAAGCATTGCCACTCTAAGACTCTTCATTTCAATGAATTGTGTTCTGTTTTATAAGCTCTGCATTCTCAGGTGCGTACCTTGCAATAAGAATGCTTGTAAGCAGTTTTTATATAAAAGATTGTTTATAATAACAAACAACAGAGAATGCTGGAATAAGCCTTTTATTCAGAATGAAAAGCAGAGCTGTTTTCTTTTTGTTTGTTGATTTCCCTTTTCAATGGTAATTTGTTCCTCCTTCCCATTATTTAAAAATATTTCCCAAAAGTCTTGTGGTTGTTCAGTAGAATTTTTGTTTTTTGTTGTTGTTTTCATTTTTGTTTGGTTTCATTTTTTTCTTTTACTGCCTTCCTCATCTTTTTCCTCAGAGCAAGGAAATGTTTGGGTTTTTGCAATTGCTTATGTGTTTGAATAACACACAGGTTCTGTCTTTTCTGTATATCTTCCATCATTCTATAATGTAGACATGCTATTTAATAACTTTTCTAAACGTAACCAACTGATGTATAGAAAACTGTTTCTATCACTGTAACTCCTCCAAAAATTTAGAAGCTATTAAAAAAATAGTGTGACAAAGCAAAATATTAAAGCAGATGTAAAAGAAACAGCAAAAATAATAAAGTAAATGGGGGAACTAAATATGGATATTACACGTGTTCTACCATTCTAAGGCAGAAAGCAAAAAAAATGAGAATAATGAGAAAAATTAAACAAATATACAAATTACATGTTATGATTATAGTCCTTTCTGATATCTGTGAAAATATTAACAACCAAATCTATATCTTTTCTCAACAGAAATTACATCATATATTGAGCAGGAGGGGAGTTCCACACTCATTTTCTTTATCTATTTAACTTCTGCAAGGGACAAAAACAACAGACATTCATGACTTTTTTTATTTTTCAAAAAGAATAGAAAACATTATACATAGTACACCTCATGCAACACTGCAACAGCTGCCCATAGGCAAGCAATGGAAGTGAACTTTGTTAGTAGCAGTTTTGAATTGTCATTTGATGTGACATTGAACCTAATATCAAATTAAAATAAAAGAAGTTAGACAGGACACATCCTGGGGGGAAGTTCTTTATCTTACTTCCCAATCATATGAAATTCTTTCTCAACAATACTTTCAAATAATTTATTCAATACCCACCTGTGTATGTGAGAAAAGGGAAAAAAAGGTGAGAGAAGCTGGAAAAAAATGATAAAAGGGCATCATCAAGGCCTTCAGTGGAACAAGCTTGGCTGGCTATTTCAAGGTGAGTGACAGTACTTCAGCTGGTGGTCATAAAAGTGATATACCTAGAGAATCAACCATCTGCAAAGGGTTGAATTAGGATGAGTTCATTCCCTGAATGTTTTTTGTCTTTGTAGTTTTTAGCAAGCCTCTGCAGAAGCTAAATTTACAGCTGCAGGTGACCCCAGTGCCCAAGCTCCTCACACCAGGGATTTTTTTTCTTTTTTTTTAATCTTATATGTCTTTCTGGCTCTTCCTCTGTCAGTTAGCAGACTGCAGTGTGCAATTCCTTCTTCTTATTAGTAATTGAGACCTAGGTTGCCAAAGAAAAGCACAAATGGGTGCTGGCTGCAATGGTGAAACAGGCAAGCAAAGAAAAGCTTTTCCTCATATTTTACCTCCACACTCAATGTTTGTCACTTCAGCCCAATTAAAAATTAAACTAATAATACAAAAAAAAAAAAAAAGGGTGGGGGGGGGAAGAAAAGCAAGCTTAAATTACATGTCTTGCTTTCTCTGAAGGGTTGCTGAATGTTTCCAGCGATTTACAAGAGATGCACAACCTTTCTTCTGTAGTTTGGTAGCTGAGCTTCAGTCAGTGAGAAATGTATAACCAATAGAGATGTGGGAAGTTTCTCCTGGATGGCCCTCTTTATGTGTAACAAAGATTTAGTGATCAGAAAGATCATCTGATCAGAAATTTCAAAGTTCTCAAACATTGAAAGAAAAAAAAAATTACCTCACAGAAGCAGAAACCTTATTTGCCACAAACACTTGTCTGTGTAATGAAACTGGAAGCTTGTCCTGAGATAGAATATAAATATTTGTATGATCCTGTACTTCAAGAAGAAAACTAGCTGGTCTCTGTATTCCACCTTCCCAGTTCATAAACATGGATATTTGCATGTTCATGACTGCACAGACACGACATGTGTATCTCTCTAAAAGAAGACAGTGAAAAATTTGGAGAAATACTTACAGGATATCTGGACCAGAGCACTTATGAGTCAGACAGATTCTCTCCTGATTGTCTAGAAACTTATTAAATATGAGTGCTGTCCCTCAGTAAATCTTAGGTTTTGCTATTGCAGTTTTATATTAGTAGTTGCTTATTAGTTTATTAGTAAATAATTTTTTTGCTCCTACAATCTCCTCTTGAGTTTACAGAAATTACCATATGAAATAGTTTTTCTTCTTTTCTGTTGTCACAGCTAATAAAAACTTGTGATATCTGAGATGTTGTCTTCAATGACTGATAAAATATGAAATTCTGGGTTGTTTTTGTTTTTTCGTCTTAGTAAAAAGTGTATTTTGTCTAATAACAGAGCTACTTTTATTACCTTTAAATGCCGAAATACTATAGTGAGACTAACTTCTCAAAAGAATTCTCATAAAATATATACCTTATTGTAAGGGGAAGGGTTAATGGCATTTTTAGCAGGTGCTTGATGAAATTTGCTGCAGAAAACACCAAGATGCCTATGCCACCAAAAGAAACAAAAGTTTCAGTTCTGGCCTTGCAGAGGCAGAACCAAACCTGGTATTTTTCGCAGCAACATTCCATTGCTATTTGTTATATAACAAGTGCATAACTGCACCATGCACAAAGTGATGTCACAAATAAGGTACTTGTTTTGCAGGGTACTTGCTTTATAGGACTCCCCGAGTAGACCCCCAACAATCACTGAGTTAAGACCCAAACATAAGCAATGGCAAAACCACACCTACCCTCATCTCACATGCGCATGAGGGACGATATAAATTACTTAGGAAGTGAAGTGGATGGGATCCCACCACCAAGATGCAGTAAAAGGCACTGAAGGACCAATTAGGATGCTGTTGGATCCATGGTGTGACTATCTTATTCTTACACGATCTCTGCTTCTCTCTGCTCCTTTCTTCTCATAAAAAATAAAGCTGTCATGTAAAACAGGCATTTGGTCTTTTTTGCACCTTAATTTAGGCAGAGGACTTTAACATTGAATTGTAACATTTTTATTGTATTTTTGTCATCTTCCCTCATTCCTTAATATAGAGCAGTTATCGGACTTGATCTTTTATGGCTGATTGTTGCCTGATCTTTGGTTCCTAACAATTGTGCTAAAACTTTTGAAATTGTTTCTGTCTTGAAATTGAGAGCATTTGTAATACTTTTGATGTGCCAGCCTCATATGTGCGTGACTATGAAGGGTAATGAATATTTCACCCTTGTCTCCTACTCCAACTTTCCTTTGTGGCAGATCATCTTATCTAGCTCTTACATTATTAGCTTTTGATTTGATGAGATTCTTTTATAAAATTGGCTTTATTTTTTTCAAATTGAATTTCATAAAATAATGGAATTAAAGTGCTCATTTTATTTTTTTAACTTGTATTTTAGATATTTTTCAAAAATCCTAGTTAAGTACAATATAAAAAATAAAGCAGTATATTTGGGTTTCCTGTGTGTTTACCAATTACCTTCTTATTTTCAGATACTTTCAAAAAAGTTTTTAGCCTTTCTGAAATTTAAATTTTACTTTCATCTCCTTAATGGTATCATTTATTTTTGTCCCTTTCATCTAAAAACTAGAACAATGTGTTGTCTTCATCGCATGTTACATGATGAAGACAAGTAATTATTGCACACATAGTGATATATATGGAATTACATAGCAAGATGTGTTTTAATGACATTTATACCTTAAATAACAATTTATACCGAATTAGTATCTAGAAAATTTCTTGCAGAATAGGGACTCATTGTAATGGATGCCCTTCTGCCCTTGAGTGTAGGAAGGTATTAATATATAGGAAAATATTTTGATATGTCCAAGAATATCAATGCCAGAGCATGAATGTGGGTGTACTTGATTTACTTCATTTATTTCCTTATGCTTATATATTTACTAACTTGCCATTCCAGAACTGGCATGGAGAAATTCTGTGGAAAAAAAATGGCTAGTTCAATTTATACCAAATTTGTCTTCTTGTTAGTTACTTCCAGAAGCAACCATCAAAGTTTAGGCAGGATAAGAAAAAATAAATGTTACTGCAGTTTTTATTGGTAGCCTTCTCCCAACACAGTGAGTTTATGTCCAGGAATATGCATGTTTAACAGATTACTTCAGACTCAAAGTCATTAATCACTTCCTAGGAAACCAATATGCTACATAGAATTTAACAGTTTAATACCCTAACTGATTTACATTCAATTTCTTTAACATAAGATGACAGAATCATCAACATGCTGTTCAAGTTACTGTCATCTCTATTGATTCCTTGATCAGACTCTTAAGATGATGCTTAATTTCTTGAGGCAACATGCATTTGAATGAGCAGACAGGTGTTCTTTCAATTCAGTCAGAACTAAGCAATGCCCGAATTTGAGGATTTGATCCTAGAATTGGCCACAAAGAATCCTACATTTTCTGGCCATCATTTGTTTCTGCTTATGATACTATCTAACATAGACTTTGATGTGGGAGAATGCTAAAATGGACCTCTGAGGAGGACGACACTGGGAAACAGCCCCGACCTGAGCAGCTACAAATACAAGAGATCCTTGTTACTGGAGTTTAAATGTTATGCATTGTACTGTACGGTTTTTTGTTCAGAAAGTTTTCTGTATCTCCCTGCACTGTTGCTACCCTTCCTGTGTTTTCTCCCTGAGGCATTGCCCCCGATGAATCATCGCACCGCTTAGGTTCGGGAGCTGTGCTGCCCAGGAGGCGTCCTTGCCCCGCGCTGCCAACACACCCGCCACTGCAGCTGCTGCTGCTGCCGCCATATGGCAGCAGTCAGGGCCTGCCGGGGCTGCCCTCGATGGGTCCGAGCAGGGGTGGCCCCGTTTTGGGATCACCTCTGCCTCGAATTGCCAATGCAGCTGCCAGTGCCGTGCCTGCCCCTCCTATGCGTTTCCGCCTCTGCCTCAATTCCTGGGTTTCTGTTGGTTAGTTCTGTCATTTGACGAGTTGTTCTTCATTGGCTATCCACTTACTAGTTACCCACTCCGTCCCTACACTCACCCAATCACATGCAAGTTTCAGAACCTTCACCTCAGAATCTTATAAGTATCTGTGAGTTCCTCAATAAATATTCACTTTTGTGCCTTCATTCCACTGGGTTTGAAGTGGATCATTTTGACAGGTAAGTAGGACGAGAAACAGCAGATTCTTGAATTTCTAATTTTATTAATTTTTGTGAGGTTTTTTTGTCACAGCTGGTTACAATTTACTTTTTCATTACCAGCACTTCAAAAAATGACCCAAAACATTCTCCCATAGCTACTGAAACTTCATCAAGGAAAACTTTGGTGAAATTCTCTGAAAAATCATGTCAACTTGGACTATTTGGAAAAATCTCCATTGTTTTTAGAAAAAATTGAGCCCATGCTGGCAGAGAGTAATAACTTCTAATAATTTTTTAAATTTATTTTTAGCATGCTGTAATTACAGTGTTTAGAATAAATCCATTAGTTTTGACCTGTCTAAAAGCCAGAGCCTGAAGATTTACATTTTAATCTCATAGCTAAAGGAAATTGCAGTATATAAACAAGTAATAATTTTTTCCATTGAGGGAAATAATAGTACTGGGACAAAAGGTTTAGATAGCTGTGAGCTCTCAGTGTGCCAAGTAGAGGTCAAAAAGCCACCACAAATAAAACATTTTTTAGAAGTCTGGAGGAATTTACTTTGGGAAGATGTTTGTCAAATTATCTGGACCAGGAGAGAGAAAATAACAGAGAATCAGTGTTTTGGTCTGCTTGAAATGGAAACTATACAGATAAGGAAGAGAGAGAAGAATAAGAGAGGGAGAGAGAAAGGAAGAGAGAGGAGAGAAGCAATTAAGAGGGAGAAAGAAGAGCAAGGAAGGAAAGGGGGAGAGATGGAGGAAGTGAGATAAAGAGAGAAAGGAAGAGATTAAGAAAAAAGCATGAAAGTTCGTCAAGAAATTAAATGACTACTGGTATTCAGTCAGCTCTAATCCACTGCCAAACCGGGACAGAGGTCAGTTCCCAATACTTTTGAATGCACTGATCACCCTGCAGTTTTTAATTCTGTTCTTCCAATTCTGTTTTTGATAGCATCATAGAATCATACAATTGCAGAATCACAGAACAATGAAAACATAGAGTAATTTGAGTTGGGATAAATGTTAAAGGCCATCTAGTCCAACCCCCTTCCAATGACCACGGACATCTTCAACCAGATCAGGTTGCTCAAAGTCCTGTTCTACTTAACTTTGAATGGTTCCAGGGATGGGGCATCTACCACCCACATGTGCAACCTGTTCCAGTGTTTCACCAGCCTGATTGTGAAAATTTTGTTTCTCATATCTAGTCTGACTCTACCCTCCTTTGGTTTCAAATCATTACCCCTTGTCCTGTAGCAACAGCCCCTGCTAAAAAGTGTGTCCCCAGCTTTCTTATAAGCCCTTGTAAGAATTGAAAGTCTAGAATAAGGTCTCCCTGGAGTCTTCTCTTTTCAGACTAAACAACCCCAACCTCCTCAGCCTGTCTTCATAGAAAAGGTATTCCAGCCCACTGATCATCTTTGTGGCCCTTCTTTAGACCCACTCCAACCGATCCATGCCTTTCCTGTGCTGAGGACCCCAGAGCTGAATGCAGTGTTCCAGATGGGGTCTCATCAGAACAGTGAAGACAGGTAAAATCACTTCCCTTGACCTGCTGTCCTTTTTCTGATGCAGCCCAGGATTTGTTGGTTTTCTGAGCTGCAAGCACACATTACCGACTCATGTTCAGCTTTCCATCCAGTAGTACTCCAAACTCCTCTGCAGAGCTGCTCTCAATCCCTTCATCCCCCATTGTGTATTGATACTGGGGGTTGCTGGGACTTGGGTGCAGAACTGAACATTTGACATTGTTGAATTCCATGAAGTTTCCATGGGCTAACCTCTTAAGCTTGACCAAGTTCCTCTGAATAGCATCCTGTCCCTAAGATGTGTCTGCAAATTTCCTGAAGGTCCACTTGAGCCCTTTGTCTATGTTGTGGCTGAAGTTACTAAACACTACTGGTCCCAGTGTGGACATCAAGACATTGAGCCCTTGACCATTACTGTCTGGATGTGACCATCCAGCCAATTCCTTATTCATCAAATAGGCTATCCATCAAATCCTTATCTTCCCAAGAAAATTATGCTGTGGGGAACCTTATGGAAGTCCAGATAGCTGACACTCGTAGACCTTCCTTTTCTCATTGATGCAGTCATCCATCAGAGGAGGCCATTTGGTTCGTCAGGTAGGACTTGCCCTTGGTGAACCCATGCTGGTTATGCTGAATTACCTCTCTGTCCTCGATGTGACTTAGCATAGCTCCTAGAACAATCTGTTCCATGATCTTCCCAGGCACCGAGGTAAGACTGACGGGTTACTAGTTCCTAGAGTCCTTTTTTCCAATATTTTAAAAAATCTGTACAATGTTTCCCTTTTTTCCAGTCACCTGGGACTTCACCTGACCACCATGACTTTTCAAATGTCGCAGACTGTGGCAACTAGATTAGTCAAATCCCTCAGGACTCTGGGGTGCATCATCAGGTCCCATAGACTTTTTAACATTCTAGAAATTGGTTAAACATGGAAATGGAAATGTTTCCATTCTAAAGTATATGTGACAATTCCTATACAGTTTCATTCTTAGGTCCAGAGACTGCTTAATTGCCATTCTAGTACAAGAGTTTGAGAGAATTTTATTGTGTCCGGTGCTGGCTAGATCTTCCACCTTGAAGATGCAGATTCATTTTTACTTTGATCCAGAGGGTCCTTCTTAGTTTCAAATGGAATGTCCAAATTGTTCATTTGTTGAATTCAAGGATTCACTGTTCTGCAGGGAGCATCAGATACAGAGATCACAAAGTCTCTACACATGAAGAGAAATAATGCTTCTCAACATACACAGCAAACTGCTTGATACTGTCAAAATTTGGCCACTCAGGGTTTGAGAGGACAGAACTCCTCCATTTTTATTACAGCCATATATAGACACCAACCCCTTTTCAGATCTAATTACAGTAACTATTTTTTAATTTTTTTAATATGTTCACTCTTAAAAAAAAAAAGTCTCAATGGAAGAGAATATATAGAATATACAGAATTAAAAAAAAGGTGGGGGTCTCAATCCTTATTGCAAAATTATGAAAAATTGAATTAATGGAGTCACATGCAAAGCTCATTTCCAAAATAACAGAACCTTTTTTGCTTTTAAGTCCTTCATGAGTCCTTTAGCAGCTTCAGGTAAAGTGCCCAATATATCACTCAAATATTTTTAGTCTTCAGTGGAGTTTTATTAAAATGTATTTGTCCCTTGTCTAGAACAGCTGCTGCTACATGGATAGTTTTGCAGTTCAGTCTACCTCAACAATGTCTTAATCTAGACTAAATCCCATTAAACAAATGTGACATGAACAAATGGAACAGAATACATGTTTCATACAATGAGTAATTACAAACTATTGAGCAGGTTTCTACTATAAAATTCATTAAAAGGCCAGAAATGTAAAGACCACTGGGAAGCACTCAGAATTTAATACACAGATAGAAGGAGGCTGCTTTCCAAAGAAATACTTTAGGGATGATGTAGCAGCAGCTGGTTTCCTTTTGTTTGTCTGAATTTATTTAAAGAATTCACCACATGTCATCTGTATGTTCATGCATATGCATATTTCGACCTTCACTATTCTTATTTGGTTTCATTCAGTGCTGTACAGAAGTGCTCCATCCTGTCTACCCTGTCTTCTGTAATCCTGCACACTTTCCACTAAATATGCCCTTACTGGAACTGCCTAAGTATACTCTGTTACTTTTTATAGGGATGAAATGCCATGATAAACCTTAGATATCTCCCTTGTTTGGTTGGTTTTTGGGGTTTTTGGGGGGTTTTTTTGTTTGTTTTTTTGTTTTTCCAAAAGTGACTTGGAACTTTGCCTCTTTTCTTGGAGAAATACTGTTAAAAAAGGACAAGGAATGTGCACAGTATCTTATTGACACAAAAATCAAATGAAAGGATATTCATTATACAACTTCGATGGTAGGCACAGTCAGTCTAGACAGCCTTTTGATTAACATATTAAGTGTACGTGGAAAAACAATGATTAATAGGAATATGAAAGAACATTACCTGTAGAGTGTATTTTATTCTGTTAAAGATGTTCCTGCAGGAAGAGAAACAAATAGTTCTAAATAGACTGAATGGAGAAAGAGATAGTTCTTTACTGATCTTTGAAAGCTACCTGTGTCAGTGGGATATGGAACACTCCATGCCAGCAGCAAGATGGAGATTTCTGGAAAACACTGCATTTCCGCTCCATTAGATAATATGGAAACATGGGATGGAGTTGAGTTCAGCTGCTTTAACTGTTCCTCATTATTTTCCCAGCTGAGAGTTTTTCCGCGGAAAAGACCTTTGGACATCCTGTACTCTGAACAATGTAAATTATTCTGAAATGTGTAAAGAAGGCCTCTCAAGAATTTTTATGTCTCATCTGAAGAGTTTGAAATTCCTGTTTCAAAATTATTTGATGTGGAGAAAACTGGGGGAGGAAACCAAGGAGCAAAATACAATTTTTCAGAGGAAAATGTAAATCTAAAATGTAAGTAACAGTTCTTCTGGACATCAGCAGCATAGTTTTCATTTGAGATTCCAAGTCCATCTGAGAGAGCAACTACTATATATAGCTAAATAATTTGAGACACTTAGAAGCCAAATATAAAAATAGTTGTCCATTACTTACTGAATTTCAACTTTGGGCATAGTACAATGTGTCGTTAGTCCCAGAAGTAAGGGAAAAATAATTCTGACTAAGAAAACTTACTGATTTACTCTCCACAGTTATTATACTTGTTGATGATATAGCATTTCTGAACACATAATTAAAGTTTGAAATCCAGTGCTGTCACAGGAGACTGCTGTCTAAAATCCTTTCAGCAGTAACAGTGCCTATATTCCTACTAATTTGTTAAAAGTGAATAAATCTATCTTGTGAGATAAATCCCAGTAAGTTTTAGTTGCCTGTTCACTGGCTACTGTTCCCAGTGAAATAAATAAAACTGTAAGCAGAAGCTAAATGTTCAGTAACTGTTAGAATTTTTTAATACATTTGGGATTCTATATGTTGACTTATAGTGATACTAGTTTTAATTTGATTGTTAATGGATATAATAAATTTAACTGATTTTTCTACTCTTCTAACTCCAAAGTAATTTTCTTTACAGAATTTTCAAAACAGAAAATCCATGTAAAGAAAAATTAAAAAAAAAAACCCTCTTTATTTTTTAATGTTACCCTTCCTTTTCTTGACTATTAAAGTGAAAATCTACCAGACTTAGTCATTAAGAAGCAGGACACAGTGTCATATAATCAATATGAGCTGATTAAATCTTTATCAGTTCTAAAAGACTTTGGAAAATAGAAGTTTTGTATCACTTGGCTTATCTGAGTCAGAATATATGCACTGAACACTGTCTGACTCACATTTTGTAGTGCATACAGAACTGTACAAAGGTGGGTGTACATCCCCATCTGATCATCCCCTTGAAATAAACACAAAGCATCTGCTACTCAAATTTGATCACAAAAGAAAATTTTGTTTAAATGTTGTATCAAGCAATGAGCATTATGCAGACATATTTTAGAATTTAATTTTCTTCAGAGCTGATCTATGCATTTCTGGCAATCTGTAGTTCTTTGTGTCTTTAGAAATAGGTCATCAGCTTTTAAGTTTTACTCAAGCTTGACAAAATAGAATGAAGAAAAAAAAAGCACTCCTTTATTTGAATGTTTACAGCACTGATTTGAACATATTCTAAAAAGAAAAGAGTTTAATAAAAAATGGGAGAAAAGACACCTGAATTCATCTGCAAATAAGAACTAAAATTGTGACTAATCATAGACAAATTTTATCATTAGCCAGATTTTCCCCAGAAAGGTCCACAATGCAGTTTTGTAAATACAACATCGCAGGGACAGAGGGCTCAGAGGCCTCTTAATAGGAAAACTTGAAAACTTACTTTTATTTTCATTATTACTCAATGAAAAAAATATATAGAACACAAGAATACATATGTCCATACCTTATAGATGCTGCATACAAAATTCCCCACAAACATAACCTAATGAAAATATTTCGGTCTTGAAAGAGTACCCAGCTTATGTATATGACTTACATCTTCCTTTATATTTTAGTCTCATCTGAAACTCTTGAATTTAATAAAATTGACTCCAAAATTAAACATTTTGTTAAAATATATGAGATGGATTCTGCAGGACAACTGCAGTAGTTTCAACAATTCAACAAGTTTAGATCTAAACTAACTAGATTATTTGCAAAAAATTACTTATATTTTTTTCTTAAGGCAAGAGGCAAATATGTTTAGTTTCAATTATGTGCTTGAGGTTTGAAAGATTTATTTTCTTGTTTTGTCCATTTAATTTATCAGCTGAATACAATACCTCAATACACTTAGGCTTATACATATCTTTCTACAAAAATCTTTATTCTATCTTTGTTTGGTTCGCATAAACTGGACTATTTTCATCTGTAGTATGGAGGACAAAATCACAAAGTATTCATACAAGAATTACACAAATATTTCTTCTTTTGATTAATTGTGATTTTCTACAAGGATTTTTATAAAAGCTCAGTTTTTTCCTAAATATATTCTAATTCTTTTGAGGTGAACTTTTGTTTTACCAATTGCCAAACTCTTCTGTTGCTTTTTTTTATTCACACTTTTTGTCTTATATTGCTTTACACTAATATTTGGTGTGCTACATTTTGTTTTGCCTGTCATTACATTTCTTTAAAACAGTGTCTCCATAATTTGTGTCTTCATGGTTGTTTCAAGCCTGTGACCTCTAACAGATTTGCTCATACTTTTGCAATTTTATTTCTTTTCCTTTTCTTTCATTTTCTTTTTTTTTTAATTAGTAATTTTTTTCATTTTAGTTCTGCTTTTTCCCCTAGAAATTTTGTAACAGGGAAAACTTATTATGTCAACTCACATAAGTCAAATTAACTGATATGAATAAAGCAGGAAAAAGTAACCTCTGCCCCAAAGAAATTATATTTTTGTTGGGAAAATGAGGAAAGAATAGGAAAAAAATCAGAGGACGCAGAACCAAAGAGCATGGAACAAAGGCAGTAGAGGGGGGTTTTGCAAATCTCTTTTTACAAGTCTTGTTTTACAAGTCTCCAAATATATTATTTAAATATATTAATATCTATTTTCATTTTTTTTACTCCTGAAACTCATTTCTATAACATGTCCAATAAAATAGACAGCAATTTTCACACATAACACAATTCTTCTTACTTGAGTTTCAATTGTAAATTTTTATCACACTGCTTGGCAGATCAGGAGACTTAATAGTAATAAACTATTACAATGAACAACAAATACATTACTATCACCTATGGCAGATATAATATTATTCTAGCTCATTTTAGGATTTGCACAGAACAAGTTTCTTTCTTTCTTTCTTTCTTTCTTTCTTTCTTTCTTTCTTTCTTTCTTTCTTTCTTTCTTTCTTTCTTTCTT
>JAWWEV010000001.1:62322896-62337246 GCA_035583235.1 Hafferia zeledoni | reverse complement strand
TGTGCTTTCCCGGTGACTTAGCTGTGGTGAAGCACCCCGTGCGCACGGTATTGGCCATTAAACCTCATATTTGCTTTACTCTTTTAACTCGTCTCTTTCTAAAATTTTTTTGAGCCGAGAATTTTTCTCACATGCTGGAGCAAGGAAAGAGTATGAGGAGGAAGGAGGGGGAAACACAACATGTGATGAACTGATGACAGCCTCCATTCCCCATCCTCCTTCCCATATCTCAGGCCCTGCATGAACTGCAACTAAGAGATGAAGTGAGTTGTAATCCTGCAGTCAATAGCGTGCATACTCACTTGTGCAGTGTTGGAGGGAAGTGAGAGGGGTCTTTGCTTTCCCCTTGTCTGAGGGGATGCAGAGAAGGGAGACAGAGACCAGGAGTCCAAGCAGTCCAGGCAAGAGAGAGTTTATTGGGACAATCCACTAGGTATTATAAGATCTCAGGGGGAAGATACCAGATTGGGGCTGGATTGGGTGCTTACATACGGGGCTTACCACCTTGGAATAGCAGGGCAGAGAGGGGAGGGGGGCCTGGGGGCCCTCTGATCACCGGGGCTCCTGAGTGGGGGCGGGCACTGCCTGGCCAAGGACAGGGCAAACTAGCTTAATGGGTACTCATCAAAAGAACAAAGAAAGCTCGAGGGATAAAATAAACAGGGTGTGGTGGTTGTCAGCACAGCACAGAAGAGGTAACAGAACCAGGCAGGGGATTGCAACAAAAAAAGACCCTATTACAAGTAAAACTACACTTTAAAACTTCAACAGCAAGTCTCTTAGTTGTTCAAGGTGTTTCTCCAGTGCTGTCCTCCTTGGAATTCATTGCAGCATTTTCCTACACTCACTCCACCTCTGTCTTCAAAATTAAGATATTTGTTTTCTGTGGTACGGACTTTTTTTCCTTGACAGTAAGAATCTGAACTAAAATCACCATGAGATTCCACAGGGAATACTTTCAGAGTAAACTGAATACTCAGATCACTACTTTATGGCTCAGAACCTTTTGGGATTGTTGCAAACTATGATTAGGTCAGACTAAAGTATTGATTCTCCTAGGAACACAAGGCAAATATTTTACAATGTTCAAGCAGTCTCAGTCCTCCTATGATTTACATTATGAGTGGACAACAGGCAGCCATTCTTTCTATGGTGCTTGGAAAAATCTTGGAAATGTAGGTTGTATATAAAACACCAGAACGACAATGGGACTGTGCATACATATTGTTAATGGGTGTTGCATATAAGCCAATCATAAGTTGTTCCTAGAACACCAACCACAATACAAAATTTCTCCACCACAGAGTGATGGATTTATACTTCTTCAGATGTCTCTTTTACTGGCGCCAGGAATCTGCAATGCTTTATCAAACTCCAGGTAAGTGCACACTGGTTATGAAGCTTTTCTATAGGAACAAAAATAGGCACCACCATTTGTATACAATAATTTTAAAAAATAACTCTATTAGGATTTGCATGAGATTTGTAAGGTTTACTCTGAATATTCAATAAACTGTCTTACGTAGAACATCAGGCACTGTGAGTCCCAAGGTCAGATTGTGAGAGATTAAGCTGTTTAGGCTGTCTGCAACATAGTCAGTTCCAAAAGGATACTGAACTTCTACTTGTATATATATGTCTCCTGAAAGCAAAAGTCAATTAACTGTAAGGGACTTCTATATTTTTTATCATAATTTTAAAGTTATGTGCCTGTCTTGGGTTGAGCTGGCAAAATGCCAACTGCCCAGCAGAGAGAGAAAGGGTTCCCCCACTCCCCTAAAAGGAAGGAGAGGAAAAAAACTCAAAACTTGAAGTAGCAAGCTACTTGTATTTTACAAAAGAAAGACAATTTAAAACAGAATATGATATAATACATATATATACAAATGTGAGAAAAAGAAAACCAGACTAATAACAATAACTACAGAGTCACCCAACCAAACAATACAGATTCCAACCATCCCAACCCCACAAAACCTCCCAACAATTCTTCCAAAGAAAACTCCCAGAAAGAGAAGAAAAAATTAACAAGGAGATGTTTACCTCCCTAGATAACACGAGTGTGTGGGGGGGTGGCAAGGCCTAATCTCGGCAGGGAAGGACAGTGCATCTTCACTCTTCTGAGGCAAAGACCAACAGAGACAGAAGCTCTTCTTCCCTTTCTCTTTATACCTCTTGAGACTTCTTGATGATGTCAGAGGATATGAAATACTTCTTTGGTTGCTTAAGTCAGGTGATGCTTGTCCCTTCTGATCTATGTCACATCCTTTGGACCTGCTAAATTTATGCCTTACTGAGGCCTAAAGCCCAAACTACCGCAGTGGCTCAATTCTGTGTAAGCCTCACTCAGATTCTACTCTGCAAGTGTTTTTATGTAGTTTTGCATCCACATATTTTCCACAACAAGCATGAAGTGAGGTATTAATGTAAATAGTATCTAAACAGGACATCTTTCTGCATGTTAAAGAATGTGCCTAATAAATATGAAGAACTTAAGGATCATCTTTTTCTAATTTATGATGGCTCAAAGTGTAACCCAAAAGTTCCTTAGAAGGAAGGAATTATTTTAAGGGTTGAAGGAGACAAGTAAAAGGAAAGAAATTGTCTAAAATTTTGCCTGTATTCTGTACGGTTTTTTACCATCCTCTACACAAAAGAGTCTTAAGACATTAATATAATTGTGATAGTTACCAAGGCTTTTCTCAAAATAAATATGTGATGGGAGTTAAAATATTTTGTGCTATATTTTAAATCAATGTAATTTCAAACAGTGACTATGGTAAACCTTGAAAATTGCATTTTTTTGTGAAAGACCAGTTTGAATTTCAGATCTAATGGAGGCTGTACACTGAGTGCAGGGCAAAAAGCCAAATTATCTAAATTTTAATCTTGACTCTTAAAATGAATTTATGTACAGCTTTTGGAAAGTCACTTACAGTCTCTGCCTTGATAGATTTCTATTTTCCTATTACCTTACAAGTTTCTTCTGAGTATTAATTACACAACACCCATAGAACATTTTAAGATTATAGAATATGCTATATTTTTGTTACTTGTTAAATTTACCATTTAATTATACAGTCTGATACTCAGACATGTTAACTTACATTTAGAGATATTAAGCAGAAATATAATATTTTTACTAAACAGTGAAATTAGGAATGTACCTAACCTATTTATCTCTCCAAATGATATTAAAAACCTTCAAACTTGCTATAGAAAATATTCTTCATCAAACTTGAAGTTTTTTTCTGCCCTTGAACAAACAGATGTTTGCAACTTCCATATATCTCAGCTGTGTGTGGCTCAACACAGAACCTTCTCCAGACTTTGGGTTCTAAATATGCATCAATATTTAATTAAGTATGATTTCTCTGCTGATCTGTGAGCCTATCTTGTCATCGATTTTGTAGTGCTCAATGCAAGTTCTTGCCTACTTCAAATGAGAAAAGCTTACTTTCCTCCCTGATCTGAAATATGCAAATTTCTCTTCATGAAGAAGAACAGGCATCTGGGCTTATGTTGTGTTTTGGAAATCCAACAAAATTTATTCCCCAAAAAGTAGCAGAGAATAAGAAATTTAAAGTGCAAGATGTTGTCCTAGGAAGCTGATTGGTTCTTCATCTCTAATTATTCCTTTTTAATGAATCTCGACAAGAGCTTGATCCTAAACAATTGAGGTTAATGAATATATTACATTTGAGTATAGTAGAAACGGATAAATCTGAGGGAGCAAATTGCTATTCTTTAAAATGTATTGGTGAATGAAGTAGACTTTAGGATTAGTTTGGTTTTCACCAACAATATTTATTATGATCTACAAATATGACAGTTTCTTGTACAACTATGTGGAAAGATAAAGTTACCATCAAAAATAAGAATATTATCTTCACAGTTAATTTAGGGTCCACATTGGCAGCAATGTTTTGCTGAGTTGTTTTAGTCAAATCATGTGCACAAAACAAGCACAAATAAATTCACATCCATTGTTGCCCAAGATAAACCATATAGACATCAGTCAGGACAAAAATGTATTGAAAACACTTGGAAAATCCTTACCAAAAAAACCCCTCAGGAAACAGCTTGTTTCTGTAAGCATTCTGATTTCTAGGTTTCTCAGAATTGCGAAATTCTGAATTTCTCAGAATCACAAAAATGTTAGAAAGTAAATGACATGGGGAGGTCCTTTTCTTTAGTTGAAAGAGACCTACTGCCAATGGTAGACTCGGGCAGTTATAACCTAGTTTATATGACTCTTGAAAAACTCCAGAGATTGATTCTCCAATTTGTCAAAACAACAATTTCTATTTCATTACCCTCTTGGTGATGAACTTTTTCCAAATATCTACTTTGAACTGGAAAGGCAAGAATTTGTGGTTAATGTCTCTTGCCTGCTACTGTTGAGAAAAATTTTGCCCATCATCGCTGTAGCAACTTTTCAGGTGATTGCATAAGAAAATGTTATATCATCCTGTAGCCTCTCACTTCTCTGTCAGACTAAGTAAGAATATCCCTATTATCTTATCTCCATCAGTCATGTACTGTAGGTTCTTAAATACCTTGCTGTCCTTCTAAGCAATTCCTTCTAGTTAATGTTTCTCTTCAGAGGAACTGGTGAGCTGCTACTGAGTATGTTATTCCTACTGCAGCCTCACTATCGCTCACTGAAGGACCATAACTTCTCTAGATCTGCTGGAAACAGCCCTACTAAAGTAATACAGACTGGTGTGCTGTTTGCAATTAAAGCACACTTTTCATATTCAGTCTGGCATCCTTCAAAACCAGCCCTGAATACTAACACCAGTAGAAGTACTCAGCTAATTGATTCATAGCCTGTTCTGAAGCATGTTGCAAAACTTGCCCCACTATCCTGTTTCAAACTGAATGAGGTGGGTTTTGTCCTGGTGCTTAAGTTTATAGTGGTCACTCTATTTTTCCTGAGTAATATCTCTACTGTCCCTTTCAATTTATACCTGGTTAAAGGACTGAAGATGAAGCAGAGGAATATAAGGAAGTTTTGCAGTTTAACTGTGCAGCTGAAACATCTTTAGAGATTTAACTAAAGACTAATTTTCAAAAGACAAATATCACTTATATTCTGTTGTTAAAATTTCCCCAGATTTTCAGCTTTCTTTGCTAACTACTTAGAACCTTTGAAGAGTGCAAAGCACAAGACCTTTGAAAGTCCTATTAGCACCTTCTGGAATTTTGAACTCCATTTCCTTTTAAGACTGACTGTAAAAGTGCTTACTTTCAAACTCCAGTTGGGAGTTGTGAGTCTGAGGAACTCAAACTGTTGCAGAAGGTATATGAAATAAAGTGGTTGTAAAATCAATGAAAATAAAGGACAATACATTTGTAAAGAATATAACTGGAGCAAGTGACAATACAAGAAAGTTCGGGAGAGTATTCTATTACAAAATAAAAAATGAAACCCATGGATCCAGGCTTTGTAATTCAGACTATTAAGTGTTCAAAGGAAACAGAGTGTTTAAATGGAAATGAGGTGATTCAGAGTCTTTGACTTGATTTAACTTGCTCTACTAAAGCTAGAAAGAAAAATAAGACCACATTTCAGCAAAAGGGAATATGCCAATTTGAAGCCAAGGACATTTAATAAAACTCCCT
Source organism: Hafferia zeledoni (assembly GCA_035583235.1). Taxonomy (NCBI): domain Eukaryota; kingdom Metazoa; phylum Chordata; class Aves; order Passeriformes; family Thamnophilidae; genus Hafferia; species Hafferia zeledoni. The sequence goes on along the minus strand of JAWWEV010000001.1, from coordinate 62,331,618 downwards.
GAAAGAAAAGTCTATCAGACTGCAGAGAAAAAAAAACAAAAAACAAAAAACAAAAAACAAACAAAAAAAACCTACCACAAAACTCCCAAAGATAATAAATACCAGAAACCCCAGTACACGGAACATTTTAATTGATCCTAAACTGATCAAAATATTTGGGAATGAACAACAGGGATCAATCCTGAATGGACAGACTAGATAACCTTATAGGTCTTATCTTTCTTTAACTTCTGTGGATTTATGGCAAATTAAATAAGCATTAGGATATGGTGCCAGCACTGAGGGAACAGAATGCAAGGGAAACAAGAACAAGAGTCTAACCTTGAAAAGAGAGAATAACAGAGAAAAAGAATATCCTAGCTAGTTTTTAAATATAAAGTTTTGACAACTAACATGTGCCAAGCTCATTATAGGAGAAAATAGCACTGAATTTCATACCAAGCATGAGCAGAAATGGGATAAATATTTTCAAAAACATTATGCACTTTCACTAGAGAACTGGGGAACTAGAGAACTAGGGAATTTTTTTGATATGAAAGAGTGATTTAGACTAGATAAAACACTACTTTATGAAAATAGAGCTTAAAAGAAGTTTTGCAAACAGCATTGGGGTTTTTTTGTTTCATGTGAAAATGAAATCTATGATGCACTGACATTTAAATTAATATATAATTTTTTGAAGTATTCTTAACTATGGAAAGGATCTAATGAGATCACAACCACCAGGTAGAAAGAATTAAAGTCCAAAGCTCTGGAATATGTTTAAGACATAGCAGGAGACAGAGGAAGTAAAAAGGAATGATTGAGCTTTAGAGGATCATTTGCTCTCCTCCAGGCAGTAGGGGGAAGGAGAAGTGAAATTTCTGACTGTGTAACTTCAGAATGTTCTTGATACAAGAACCCTTCTAGCAATCCAGACCAGTAGTTTTTCAGTTCTGAGTTCTTGTGCCAACAGCTTATATCTGAGGTTTCAAAACTAAAGAAAAAATTATCCAGTTGTGAGTTTCAGAATATGCATAAGATTCTCCACAGTAATAAGAGGATGTATCCAATCAATTCTCTTCCAATAAATAATTATTTATTTGGGTGTAGCATTCAGATCTGCTTAATTTTGTTGCAGATTGAACTACAAGTTCGAAATATTCTCTTGAGCAAAATTAAAACTCAAACAAGTTATCTGTGAATACCAAAAACTGATTTTATTGATTGATCGTTAGAGAGATATGAGAAAGAAAAGGAGGAAAAATAAGAAAAGTTAAGAAAAATGCTTAGGATTATTTATAGAAGCAAAGGAAAAGATGCCACCATGAAAAAAACTACTCGTGTGCCTGGGAAGGGGGGGGGAAATGCAGCTTTTTCTCTCTGTTTCTGCCACTGATGTTATCTGTTGAGCTGCAAGAGGATAGTGAGTCTTTGAAATGCAAAGTGCTGTTATTTCCCCTCACGCTGGATGGACGGTCTCTGTTCGGCTGCAAAAGGACTGCTTTATTTTAGCCTGTAAGAGAAAAAATTCAGAGAAAGAATATACCTCATGCCACAGTGTCACAGTCTTTTTCTCAAAGCTGGCAGGCAGTCGCGCTATGGGCCGATCCTTTCTCCAGGCGGGCAAACAGTCTCTCGAGATAGATGATGGCTGGTGGTGTTGGAAGGAAGGCAAGGTGAGCTGAGAGGAGAGATCAGAGAAAACCAGGCAAGTCCCCGGTTTCTCCTTTCTCTTGTTCCTCTCCCTTCTGAATTCATCTTCAGGTTTTTATAATGCTTGTGCCTTTCTGTCCATGGTTTTTGGCACGTAGACAAGTCCAGATGTTCGGAAATCGATGATAAAGACAGGATCCTCTGTCAGGAAGTATTTCCCTGAGAAAGTTTTCCAGGAACTGACAAAGCGATGTCAGCAGACAGAAAAACAATGGGGGAGCATATTTTTGGCTTATCTTGTACATTACATTGGGTGATAAAGTTATGAATTTTTTTCAACTAATTTTTTGTTTTGTTAATTTTGGATGGGAGTTTTGTGTGGTTTTGGTTCTTTGTTTGCTTGCTTTGTTTTGTTTTTAATTTTCCTGGCTATATTTTGCTCAGAACGGGGAATATTGCAAAGCAGCCATTGACATAGGGCTGTCACTGTTTCACACGTGCACTGGCCAGAAGATTATTTCAGTTTTAAAATTCATAATCTGTTTAAGTAGTTCCATATAATTCAGGATATTAAAAAGAAATCTTGGCAAATATTGACACTCCTGTTGTCAGCTGCCTTGGGAAATAAGAGATACGAATTCTACAGAACATATTTAAATTTCTTAAATAATCCAAACAAAGTATAAAGTACTGCATTGACTACAAAGAAGTATTACTGTCAACTCTGTTTGGAATTCAGCATCCAGCTTGCAACCAACAAAGAACATATCTAAAATTTCAACTTTATATTTTGGTGTTATGTCATGGTTTGCTGCACATTTGATAGGATGAACCACAGTCGGGTTATTAAATGTCATATGTCATAAATGTGAAGGCATCAGAAAAACAAGTTCTGTACCTGCTTTCTCCAAAATACATAATCCGTTCAAGACAGTCTTTGAAATTAACAATGAACAGTTTATATCCCTGAGAAACAGCCATGTTTTTTGAGACTGTGTTGACTGCACTGCAGAAAACCTGAGACACTTGGAAGGATTTATGCAGAAATGTAAATTGTGAATAATAGGCCATTCAAAATTATACTGCTGAAGTTTTCTTATACCTAGCTCTGAAACAGGATTTCTATTTCCTCATTGCCCGTTCTGTTCTGTTGCTTAATTGCAAGACCATTTATAACTCAGAGGATTTTTAGGACAAAGTAAGGTCCAGTTAATACTAAGTGATATAACATTAAGTGGAACAGCAGGAATGTCCTATTTGGATTTGTCTCTTAAATGAGTCTTCTAGTGGACATCAGTATTTCTTGGCAGTACAGAGTGACAGTCACTGACCTAAACAACCAGTAGACTGTACCCAGGTGGTTAATTGAAAAGTGGTGTGGGGTGATAGGCTGATAAGCCTTGATGAGTTGAGGGAAACGCCTCAGCGCCCTGGAGGGATGCTCCCAGCCGAGCACAAAAGCTTTCAAACTGATAAGATTAACAAAGGGTGGAGTGTTGCTAGGGAATGACATGGCCCTCCTTTGCGTTATCTTCTATGACCACTCAAGGAGCCACCACCCCCAGGCATCTGTATCACCCCCTCAGCATTGACTTAGTCACACAAAACCACATGAAGAAAAAAAAAAAAGATATTAAAAAGTGTGGAGTTTAAAATCAAGCAGAGGGAGAAAATGCCATATCTTTGTAACTGCTGGCAGCCTGTCCTGCCTCCCTCTCTTGAAACTATATAGGGGTGAGAACCATGTGTTTTCTATACTCTACACTTTACTTTCTTAACTTTACTTTCTTACAAAGCTTATTCCTTTATACATTCTGTCTTACATCTTATGTTTTTATTGAAAGAGTGTTTAGATAAGTGTTTTAGGTGGCTGTGTTTCTAATTAGTAGTTTTTGTTACTAGTTTCTGTTTGTCATGAAAATGAGATACCCTGTTGTATTGAAACTTAAGTTTGGTGTGCTTGTCTCTGTAAAATGTATTTTGTGCTGTTTTCTTTTGGGGTCTTTTATTGTCAATTAAATGCAATCTTGCAGCTAAACGTTATCACCAGCAAAGCAAAATCCACAACAACTGTCACGTGCTTGTATTAATAAATGTTATTTTGGGAGCTGTTGTGGGGAAAGTTCTTTTCTAGCTATTAAGTGTTGTCTGATATCAGAGGTTAGAAAACCTTCCAGTCTGAGTTCTGTCCAGAAGTTCAGCAGGCAGTGCTGGGTTCATAAGGCTCTAATGTTCTGGAGGCACTTATTTAGCTGATGAGTTCGCCCTGGCTTAAGTGTGGCCTCATATCAGAGGTCAGAAACCCTTCCAACCTGTGTGCTGTCTGTAGTCGATAGGCAGTGTTGGGAAACTTAAGGATCTGATTTTCTGGAGGCGCTTATTGCTAATAATTTCTCCTTGGCTTAAGTGTGGTCCCCATACGGGAGTCAAAAATCTTTCCAGCCTGTGTTCTGTCCAGAGTCATCAGGCAGTGCTGGGTTAATAAAGTTTTGATTATCCCAAGGGTGCTTATAGCTATTAACTTTATATTAATACAGTTAAGACTAGAAATCTTTGCATTTCTGTCTCTCTCCTCCCTTTCACGTGACAAGTGGTATGTATGTTCATATTATTGGATTAAAAAAGATTACAAACCTAAATCTACACTGAAGAAACATTTGGAAAATCTGCTTATTTCTGGACCTTAAGTTTAGAATTACGTTCTAGAAGTACATGTTCCAGCAGCAGTCTCTGTACTATGCAGTTTTTTGCTTTTTTTCCTTAGTAATGACATCATACATTCTGAAATTACAGTATCTGCTTCTCAAATGAAAGCTTCTCTTCTTCCCCAAACAGCTGAGCAATATCGAACTTAGGGGATTTTTTTAATGTCCAAAATCACAGCAGATGTGCTATTGTTTTAACTGAAGTGACAAAAATAAAAGTATCTAAATTGCTCTAATTTCTTCATTCTCTCCCTTTTGTCACTACACTTCAGAAGTGAATTTACAAAGTACTGCACTGCATTTTTAATGTGCCCTTCAAATTCTATAAAGTTCCTCAGCTAAAGCTTTTCCCAATTCTTTTAAGAGAGACTGTGTCTCAAGGTATATGTAGATGTCTAACCTTTTCTCTCAATGCCATCTTCTAGAAATTGTACAGTGGGGAATACCAGACCAGTATTCTTCAGTTTAAATCCTGCAATTAAAACATGTACTCGAAGATTTCACCTATGAGGCAGCAAAGGTGTTGAATGGCTAAAACCTCTCAGAATGTACCTGAAACATGATTCATTTTGTTAGTCTGATTTATTTTAATGCTATAACAATGTATGAATGAAGACCTGTTCAAAGACAAATTTTACATAATCAACCTTTCACTAGTGGCAGTCTGCATAAATCAATAAGTGAACATCATTACCTGGCAAATAGCAGAGCCTGGACAATCTGGTGAGTTTCTTCATTATATATTTACAGTGATTTCTATAAATAAGGTTCTCTGAGACCCACCCCCCACAAGAATCCCCAGTGAACCAGTGACATTTCCAGCACAGCAGCGCTGCCTCTCTGTTCCTGAAGAATTCTTGCTGAAGAAGAAGGAAATAAGCTGAAGACAATGAGAAATGCAATTGTCTCTACATTCTCTGAAAATGTAAGGCACCTGTATGCAATACATTTGTATATTCAGGAATGGGCCAAAGCCAGGGAAATTTAAACAGCATGTCTTCAGCATCTACTACATATGTATGAAAATTACTAGATCATCAGAAAAGTTATCTTCAACTGACAAGTTATTTCAGGTAGATTTTCTTCTCTGTAGAGTGACTATTTCTCCTATTTACCTAAAGAATAAGATGTAGCAAATTATGCAGTATATGCCAACTTCTGTAAAAATAAGGAGGCATTCAAAGACTTTCAGTATCTGATATCCCTTCAAAATTTACTCTTCAAATCACCCTGCAAAATTTGCTCTTCAGATTGAACTATTATTTCTTCAAAGTTTTCTAAGTTATATTTATGTAGTGAATTGTCTATTAAAATTCTATTTATTTTTGGGTTTAGTGTTGTGTATCAATAGTGGTATTGTTTGAAGACCTCCTTCTCAATACGAGTGTGTGTTAGGTTGAGCTGGCAAAATGCCAACTGCCCAACACAAAGAGTTAGAGTATTTCCCTTTTATGCAAAAGAGAGACAACTAAAAATAGAATGATACAACACACACACACACACACACATATATATATATATATAAATAAATGTGAAAAGAAATCCCCAACAGCAACAACAATCACCGAATTGCCCACCCAACAACAGATTCCAACCACCCAGACCACAGTAATACCCCACCAGACTCCGCCTAAAGGACACCTTGCAAGAGAGGAGAAAACCAAAGAGAAAAAACTGTGTACTTCCCAAACCAAACAGCTGTGAATTAGTGATGAACCCTAACTCTTCCCAGCATGGTGATAACATGTTCACTCAGTGTTGGCCATGAAGGGGACTGACTGAGACCCTCCTACACCTTCATTCATAGTTGATTTGGCATCAAAATGATATGAAATATCTCTTTGGTTGCTTCAGTCAGGTGATGCTTGTCCCCTCTAATCTATGTGAGATGGTCTGGGCCTGCTAAACTGAGGCCTAGCTAAAACTAAAGCCAAAACTACCACAAATACCAATTACTGAAACATGAAATATATTGAAAAAGATGAAATCCTGAAACATAAGATACCGACAATTCTCAGAGTAAATCCAAATGAGAAACTTCTTCCTTCTATTTAATCATAAATAATATCTCTTTCAATATTTGCTGCAGGAAAAAAAAAAGAATTTAGAGATATTATATTAACAAAAAAAAGAACAACAAAAAAAGACAATTTACTAACTGAAGTTTTTTGTTGTTGTTGTTGTTGTTGTTTGTTTGTTTTCTTTTTGTAAAATCTGGAGAAGGTGCTTTCAGTATGAGAGATACTTTATAGCAAATTTTGTCTCCTGATATGCAGTCATTTGCAATGATGTAGATACTGCAGTTCTCATGTATTACTGATTTATAATTGCCCTGTATAGTGTAAAATAGTGATCTAAGCTGTAAAATAGTGAACAGTTGGATCCAGTCATGATTTTTAAAATTAAGTAAAACACATTGTTGTTAAATGTTCACTATACCAGGTTATAAACTTCATGCAAACCAACATCTCCCTCAGCATAGACATGTAAAAGCAGAATAATCAAGGTTATACTTTGCCAAAATACTAGTGGGCTAGAGGAAACTGTTTACTGCTGTACTCACTAAGCAGGCATACAGTGTCATATGCCTTTAAATTTGAGCCTCATGCATTTTCCTGATTAATCTGTTCATCAGTTTGCTGTGTCACCCTGTCCTTCATTAGCTCATGTCATCCATAGATTAAATACAGTTATTTGACTATGAATAAATTGGGTGTTAACCTCCTCCCACGGTGAAATACTCTGGAAAAGTTGTCACAGAAAGTAATCCCTAATGTGACCTTAAGCTCTTCCTTCTTGTTAATTTTAATTAACTAACATGCCAATCAGATTTTTTGTGCACTTTTTTTCCTAGCCATTATCACTGTTTTTGTAGATCTTTATTTTAATCTATATATTGGTACCATTGCCCTGTCGTGTGTGTGTGTGTGTGTGTGTGTGTGTGGATGTGCATTTTCATATTGGGTTACTCAGGCAATTTGCAAAATTGTGAAAGATCAACAATGCCATCTACAGGTATAAGATAACTCCTGATCTGGAGGCACACTTTCTTTAGCTGTATCATTTTTCCTTTTCTGGCTATTTTTTTCTAGAGTGAAGTCAAAGATGACCAAAACTGTGTGGTCTTTCTTGCCACACAGCACCTACATATAAAGATTTTGGCTTTAATCTGTATATTAATAACGTATACGAAAGGTTGAAACTTTTTTAGCATTATTCAAGCTGCTTAAAGCTATCCAACCTGCAAAATGGAACTGGAAAACCTGTTAAAATAATATCTTTCCAGCTCCCTCATATTTCTGGGTTTCCAGCAAGTTTATGAATAAAGCCAGGACTGCTTTTCTCATGATCTGTCATACTCTCTTATTTTCAAGTGGAGCTAGTAGCAAATCCTAGAAGGATGTATATGCCAAGGTTACTCCTTGTTTCTTGTATTTTTTCTTTTTCCTGACATCAATTCCATACAGAATTTCAGGCATGGGGGATGAGGTACAAATCTCACAGAGAACAATAAATAATGTGGCAGTCTGTGTGGATTGCTGATAATGCACAATTCAGTCTTTCATCTCTTTTTTTCCAAAGTGCTCAAAAGTTAACAAAGTTTGCAAAAGTTAACCTTTCTCTCCCTCTTGAAGACACAGAAGACTCACAAATAAAGTGAAATTTAAAACTGTGGTGAAATGTGTACTTTAGTCTTATAAATTATGAGCTTCCTATGAACAGTCTATGAAATGAAATTAACTCCTATCTTCACTCAAATAAAGCAAATTCACCATTTTTACTGAAAAAACCCCAACAACAAACTAAAAACCAGAAACAAAACAAAAAATCAGAACATATTTTTTCAACTAGGTCAGCATGTTATTAGAATGAAGAAAAAGTTACTACCAGAAACCAGAAACTTTTGAATATTCTTCTGGTTCTTTGAGTGAATAGGTGGCTCTGGGCAAATGCAAAGGTTTTTGTGCTCACTCTCTATATCTGTAAAATGAGAATACTAATGCTTACCTCTCACAAGGGAATTGTGAGCCTTTGTTTGGATAATACTAATAAACTCTTCTGAGACTGTAAGTAGCAAAAAAATATATTCTTAAAACAGCACTCAGTTATAAATATACTCCTTAGAGAATGCAAAATTAGTAGTCCTTTAGCAAGATTCTAAGATATTTTCATGAGAGAAAGTATATTAGTATTCTCAGTAAGCCAAATCGCATGCAAGGTTTGGTTCAGAAAATAGAAATTTGACTTATTTCAATCCATTCAGGAATCTGTTCAAAATCTAACAAAGGCAATGTGATCATTCAACAGAACTGACTTTTGTACACCCAGTTTATGAATATTAAGGTGAAATTTCATTGTGAGTGGATTCAAGTCCCTCCCCC
>JAWWEV010000001.1:62309955-62322796 GCA_035583235.1 Hafferia zeledoni | reverse complement strand
TTGTATAACTTCCTAAAATTAATAATTGTTGAATTATTAAGAATGGATATTTTGGACTGCAAAGATTTGAAGCAGAAGAGTCTGAAGCAGAAGAGTCTTAAAATGTTTCAGAACTGTACTTATATGTGTTTTGTGGTACAAGAAAATATTTCAGGACTGTTAGTTAAACATAGATAAATATACTGAAAATCATAAGCTGCTTTTTCTGACTTCAAGAAATTGCATCAGATTTTAAAATATTTGTAATATATTTGTTATCTAGTAATGAATTTTCATAAACGTGCTCCTATTCTTAATTTGACCTATCTATTTTTAGAGGCCATCACCCATAGCTGATGGCCAGATGAAACTGGTAGCAGCTTTGTCCCACAGCATGACAGCACATTATTTTTACAACATCTTTCCTATCTGCAAATGCCCCCCTGCCTCCTCCCACCATCCTCAGTTTTTTGTGTTTATGAAATTAACTTAGAATACATTCTGAAATAGGTTTTACAACTGTCTAATGAACTGGCTGCATGATAACAACTCTGTTGACCTTGTAAGCATAAATGTGAAATTCAGTGCTGCACCTCTAACAAGGCATGAATGAACCAGCAGATGCAGCAGAAGTGTGAAGGGGCTGATTAGCTCAAAGGTACCTTTGAGACCACCAAAAACAAACTGCTGTAAAGGACAATTAGCATTCCAATGCCTTTCCTGAATTTTTCTCTGGATCATAAGGCTGTACTGAATCTCAATAACGCTTTGCATCCCAAGATATTCTATGCCTGTGAGGAAGTGTTTGTATATGCCTCCTACATCCCACCTACTGAGAAAATCTATACTCACCAAAAGAAAAAGAAAAAAAAAGAAAAAAAAAGAAAAAAAAAGGAAGTAATAGTTTACCTTTCCTTTTCTTCATTCTGATTAAAAGTAAATTAGACAGAAAACTATGATTTAAGTTTTTCCTGTGTCCCTGTGGGTTTATATACAGAAGTAAACAGAGAGAAGTTTCTTGATATTTCTCTACTTTGGTAATACCTGTAGTTGAGACAGTTTAAAATTGTTTTTGCGACATTCATAGAAATGCTGTTGCTCAGGATAGTTAGAAGGTGCTTGTATTGCCAAAAGATTTGTGTGAGGTTCTACTACAGATAAAATACAAGTGATACAGGTGGACATTTAAAAATTTCTTTGAGCCAATTTACATTTTATCCTACCTCAGGGTTCAAACCAACTGTCTGAAGAGCACTTAAACCACTTTTTGCCTTTACTTCTTATATATTAATTCTCACACCCCTCCCCCCCCCCAACCAATTTCATTTCTTGTGTATAGCATGGAATATTTTTCTCCTCGGATACACCAATATTGCTGAATCCCTTGACCAGCACTGTGAGAGATGAGTGCCACAGTAGGGTGCTTTCCTTGTTCCTAAGGATGAAATATACATAAAAGCTGAAATGCAGTATTATAGAAAATTAGGTTGAATATCCCATTACAGGTAGGATACTCTGAGTTCTACCTTTGAAAGAGATATATTCCACTTTGACAATAATTTAGCTTTAGCCCACTTTGGTAAAATCATCATCACCATGGCTAGGCTTTGCAAACAAAAATTTGGGAATACCCATGCTTGCTGCAAGCAATATTGACTCAGTAAGTTACCTGCTGTTTGGTAAATACCTTCCATATTAACAAGGAGCTCTTAAGACAATTATTGTCATAGGAAAGACTATAATTCCACATATAGATTTTAAAAATACTTTTTTTTTTTTTTTTTGCTACCTGATTTCAAAATTCTCTTTAAATCTTAACCTTAGTGCCTATATATTTCTCCTGTATGATTATCCATATGGAAGGAAAATGAGAAAGATTAAACAAGACTTGGCTCAATATTTGTCTTAACCTTCTTAACAGACAATTACAAATAAAAGCTTCATGATACACATAGCTTTTTTCACTTTAAGAGACATAAGGGTTATAATTAGTGTCACTATTGTTAACTGTAGCAGTTAGATACCATCACTATTTTACTATCCTGTCATATTTTGGGTTTATACCTATCAAGCTTCATTCACTTCTCCCTCCCTCCCTCAACTGCAACACTCTAAAGGCAAAAGTAAGCCCACCTACCATTCAGGGTTAATAAGCCAAGACTTTATTGCTTAAAATAGCATTGTAGAAAGCCTCATTATCTTCTACATATTAATCCATCATACTGCCAATCTTCCTCAATCAAGCTGAAAAGGCATAATTTCTTGGTGAATTTTTTTCATAGAAGTGTTCATGTTGTTAGAAGAAAAGGTATAGCTTCTCACATAGATTATATTTCTTCATTCCTTGTATGTTCAACTAAACCTTTATCTGCAATGGACCCAGATCTGCTACACCAAGCTGAATCACGTGTATTGGTGCTAATAGGGTATTACTTGTTATAGAAAACATTTATCTGTATGCAAGCAGTAGAAAACAGAAAGGCAGCAGACTTCTAACCCTATTGTTTATTTGTGAATGATATAATAAATAACAAGAAATGCCTTAATGTTTTCTTTTTCTCCATACATTGTTCAGATGGTGAATTTGTACCAGTTGCAAATGCTGCTTTTATGCAGATCACAGAAAAAACAAAACAAAAAAACAAAAAAAACCCCAAACAAACAAACAAAAAACAACAGCAAAACCAAATAAATATACCTTGTCTCATTTGATATCATGTAATTTTCTCAACTAACTGAATATGTGGAGAATGAGATTTTCTCAGTCTTCTATTCTTCCTTTAACTCATATGTAAAACAGAAGGTTTGGTTTTCTCTTACATTTTAAGACAGTACAGAAGCACAAATCAGAGGGAATCCTTCATGGAGCAGAACTGAACCTACACAACATTCTTGTTATCTAAAGGAAAGATGGGAAGATTATGAGTGGGGTTTTGTTTGTTTGTTTGTTTGTTTGGGTTTTTTTACCATTTCTTCATTTTGTTTTGTTTCTGTTGTGTCATGAAATAGCTGGGGAAAGGGAGAGGCACTTTTCAACAATACTTCTCCACTTGTTTTTTAGCTAGTGAAAACCAGTAATTTTCTTTCTGCTTTGCACTGAGAAGAAACAAAATGTGTGAATCACAGCAGATGAAGGAGATGCTGATTAAAGCATAAATTTTGCTTGGTGCAACATTTATTTCTTTGAAGAATGATTCCTATCTTTGTCATCATCAAACTCATACTGAGGAAAGCCTGGCAGAAAAGTGTACATATGTGTCTGTCCTAACATCTGGACTAAAGCAAATAATAAAACATAATTCCAAAAGGCAAGGACAAGACAATGACTTTTGTCTACGAGGGAACAAATTCCACAGATCTCTTTCATGAACCCCAAACTGACCACATTACAAATTTACAAAAGCTGTAGAATCCTGATACTTCAGAAAGACCTACTGTGCATGGACAATTCATCTGTGAAAAGACAGTAATTATAGAATGTCCCAGATATATTTCACCTCACCAATTGATTTCACTGTGAATACACAGAATGATCACCATGTTATTACAGTTTGAGTACGATCCATCAGAGTTTATAAATATGATAAAAATTGCTCTGTGCACACACTATACTTAGATATTTAGGATTTCTGGACACTGGTCTTTCAGAGGGGAAAAGAGAGAGAGGAAAGAAAGGGAAACAAATATTTGTTTAAGTAAGTCCATGTATCTGTATAAATGCTGTTTGGAATTGAACAATCATACATAGATTTTGGTGTCTAAAGTACAGTGGTTGAATTGCACAAAAAATAAAGGCAAAAAAAATTCTGAAAAAAAAAAAAAAAAGAAGAATGTATACCTCAGGGATGCCCACATTAAAATATTTACAGTTAGATAAGAAGCATCCCACTGAAATTATGTGTGCACTGATTGTTCTTAGTCTTCCAGGTCTTAGTGCCTTTGTATGGTCTTCCACTGTCTGTTGTCTAAAATGATAAATGTTAGTATGTTAATGTTTATGTTCCTTATAATTAGCAAGCATGCTGTGTACTTTACAAAGTAAAAGCCTGTTACAGATTCAGTCATCAAACTAAGGAAATATGGAGCACAAGTATCCCATAACAGGAACATATTTACTTCAGGGGTTTTTTGAGGAATAATAATAAATGGGAGACCAAGCTTCAAAATAGATTTTAATGCTTCAGTATTTTGTATTCTGTCATGCCCCCTGTTATTTGAAATATTTTAATTACTTTCATCAGGCAAGTATATTGTATATTAATAGAATAGTTTGTTTTGCTTTGTTTCAATATAAATCACATTTCTTATGCTTATAAAATATCTGGTATTTTCCTACTCTATTAGATTAAACACTATTTTTGATTTTTCTGAAGCAGTCAATTTACCTCTTGCTACAGCTAACAAGGTAATCAATCCAGAAGTCTCACAGGAGCATTTTGGAAGTGAGCATCAAGATTGTCACTTTAAAACTGGAGGTCAAGTTTTACCCTGAACTACAGGCAACCACATTCTCATCAGAGAGTTTACACTCATGCACTCAGCAGCAAGGACTGTAAGAACACTTGATTTTCTAAAGGTCATGGTTTAAATCCAACCATGAATTTCAGATTTTGTGACACTTGATATTACAGTGCAAAAAAGTTAAGCACCAAGATTCATCACTGTGGCTTTCTAATTCGTTCTGCTGAAAGTAGATATAACGGTTCAGGGTGGATGTGATGCAGCTAATATAGTGGTTTAGGCTTCTGGTGCACCTGCTTATCTTTTTCCTGACACAAAAAGCAAAGTCAGGGAAAGAGGAATAGAGTATGACCAACCATCATGTTGCCCTGGAAAATACATGAAGTACAATCTGCTCTACTGAACAGATGCTTTGTTTTGTAGCTTTCATGAGGGGAAGCAGAGGGACAGGCATCAATCTCTTCTCTCTGGTTACCACAGATAGGACCTGAAGAAATGGCCTGAATTGTGTCAGGGGAGCTTTAGGTTGGATATTGGAAAAAGGTTCTTTACCCAGAGGGTGGTTGGTCAATGGAACAGGCTCCCCAGAGAAGTGGTCACAGCACGAACTCTGACAGACCTCAAGAAGCATTTAGACAATGCTCTTGGGCACATGGTGTGACTCTTGGGGATGATCCTGTGCAGGGGCAGGAGTTGGACTTTGATGATCTTTGTGGGTTCCTTCCAACTCAGCATATTCTATGATTTTATTATTTTTTTTTTTCCCAATAAAATTGCATTTTGAAAGGTGGAACAAAGGGAAGGAATTTGGAAAAGATTAAAATAATTTGACAAAGTTAATAATTTCAATAAATCTCCTAATTTCAGGGGGATAAATTACATTTCACATACCTGATTCTAATGGGAGAAGAAAACTTGTCTGTGTGACCTGTAAATGTTATCACAAATAGTAACAGTATTTGATAAATGGTTTAATCACTATAGTGTAGATCAACACATTTTTCTTTTCTGTAATAAAATGTCTTTTCTTTGAAAGCATATGGATTTATACTTTTCCAAATTTATATAAAATCTCAGATACATGCTAACCTTGTTTTAGTCTAACAAAATGAAAGGTTTCACAAGATAAATATCTGTGCTTTTTCTAGTGATATGTTTTTACAGGTCACATTATTTTCAAGGTTTTAGGCATATAGAGTTTCTTGCCTCTTTTGGGACAGCTGTCATGTTTAAAACAAGTTTAGCCTCCCTTCCATCAAAAAGATGCATAGGAGAATCAATATGAAAAGCCAGACGATCACAAAAAGTCTTACTTAAACCTAGTAGCAGACTTTCTCAGGTGACAATTGGTACGGCAACTGTATACACACCTCAAAGAGCACCCATGACAAATTATGAACATTCCCACTGCAGCATAACATATGTTAAGTGGAAAGGGAAAACACACTTTCTGCAAAAGGCAATTTCAATAATTAAAACATGAACTCTGCTAGGACTTCTCACATTTGTCATTTCAGTCCTCAGGCCATTTAGCAACAGCTAGTGAAACTGCTAATACACTATTATTGGAACTGAGCACTGATGCAGAATTCTGTGTAAAATTGAGGGAAGACAGTTTGTATGGTAACTTTGAGGTCTACTGATATTTAAATTCTTTTTTTTTTCTTTTTTTTTTTTTTTTAATTTCAGGTTGTTACTAACCACACCTGAACCAAGGCAACTGAAGTTCTTATTAATAGATCACTTGGGCCAAATTACGGTGAAATGACACTGACTGGTGTTTTATATATGCAGATATATATATATATATATATATATATATACACACACAGCAGGTTTATTTTAGAACAATTTCATTGCAGTGCAAAGGAGATCTGCGTAAGACTCCAAGCCTCGCCTGCGAGTGCATTGAAGGGGTTTTACTTCAAAAATATACAAGGCTTCAGAAATCTACCCACTGAATTTATTAAAAGGACCTTGGTTTCTTTTAATACCTGTAAAGGGATGACACTTTACAATACCTTGAGAGAGTGCACAGGAGAAGACTGTACACATTTCTCAGGAAGTCAAATAAAACTTACTGGCAAACTTTTGAAAGTAAAGGAACTTGGCAAAACTTTAAAGGGCAACATTCAACCAAAATAAAGCATTTCACAAAGCATTGACTTAGCACATGCTAAACCATATATCTTAGCAAAATCCAACCCATCTGGCTTTAAACTACCCAAATATAAAGAAAGGAGATTAGGAAAAGAAGTAAAGAAAGAGAGAGAAAAGGAGAGAATTATAGCTATCACCCCAGTTTCAGTATAGATCCAGCTACCAGGACTCCACAAGATAGCAGAGCCACAACCAAGAAATGGCTGCATGGTGTGGATTTTATCTGCCCTGGCCCCTTGTGGCCACTCCCACCTCAGGAAGGTCTTCTGGCCCATGGACCACTACGGGGCTGGACTGGGGCTATGGGGTGGGGTGAGGGTCACTGTTCCCAGTGTGCCAGTCATTCATAGGCCATGGTAGGGACTTCAGGGGGTGTAGTGTGGGCAGTGCTCCCGGTGTGCCTGTGACTGACAGCTGCTACAGGGCTGCCCAAGGAGGCTCCAAGGAACTGGAGTATGGAATAGGGCACCACTTTGCTTTTATGAAATTCGACCTGTACCTTCCCACACACACACACACTTGAGTTGGTCTTAGTCAATCATTAATATAGCACTCCAGTGTCTCATAGTATGTAGTCATTTTGGTTATTCTCTATAGAAATATAATAATATAAAAGTATAAAAATAACACTTAAGAAAATATAAAAGGAAGAGAAAGAAAGGATAAGAGTAGATAGTGTAGAGGAAAGATATCAACATCCATAGATCCAGTGACAAGACTTGACGGTTGCAATTTCCGTGTTGGTTGAAGTGATGATCACAGTCTTGGTCTGTCAGGGGTGAGGGAAGCCCACACAACATGTTCAATGGGTTAATGTACAGTCAGGTTCAGGTGGGAATGCCCAGGTACCTCCCTTGGGGGAGTAGTTTTACTTCGTATGATTCAACTCTGTGGATCAAGCACAGTCCTCAGGTGGTAGGCCCCAGAAATGAGTCTGGGAGCTCTTGTGGGGTCTTTGAGGGTTTATGACCCCTTCTAATACATCACCACAGTTTCTCACATGAGTGTAGCTGAGCCGGTTATGCCCCGTCAGAAGGTATGAATACCTCCAGGCAGGCCCAATATATTCTCTGGAGCAGGGAATTTTACACCTGAGTCAGTTGGGTAAGAGAGGACATTGGCATGATAAAAACCTCACAAGATCCTCTTCTTATTGGCCTTTTCCATTATTTGGCTCAAAAACATGCCTCTTTTTAAACAAAAGTTGGTTTGTCGTGATCATCTGTCAGTGGTGCTCATGCCCTCTGGCAGCTGGGCTGTTCTTACGCAGATCAGAGGTTTTGCCACCACACACGCAATCCTCTCCTCCTCGCCTTTGGTTGGGGGTGCAAACCTGGTCTCAGCAAAAGACTGTGCTGCTTTTGTAAACAGCTGATGGTTTGAGTCATTAACCTTTAATGTTTTGGTCTCTCACAGAGGTGAAGCAAAAAATAAAATAAATCAAGTTATGCTAATTAACCTGGCAAGAGTCTGAGTAGATTTTAATCACAGAATTACAGAATCATAGAATGATTTGGGCTGGAAAGGACCTTAATGCCCATCTAGTTCCAACCCCCTGCCACACTCTTACAGTCTGAAGCCATTACCCCTTGTCCCATCATTACACGTCCTTGTAAGAAGTCCGCCAGTGTTCATGTAGGCCCTCTCTAGGTACTGAAAGACTGTAATAAAGTCTTCCCGAACCTTTTCTTCTCCCGTCTGAACAGCCGTAGCTCTCTCACCCTATCACCATAGGAAGGGTGCTCCAGCCCTTTGATCATCTTCATGGCCTTCCTCTGGACCTGGTCTGGCAGGTCCATGTCCCTTACTGGGGGCCGCAGACCTGCAAGCAGTGCTCCGGGTAAGGTCTCATGTAAGAGCAGAGTAGAGGAGCAGAATCCTCTCCCTCAGCCTGGTGGTCACACTATTTTTGATGCAGCCCAGGATACGTCTGGCTTTCTGGGCTTTAAAGAATTTTCTCAAAAAAATTTAGTTGTCTCACAGAATCACAGAATGATGTGGCTTGGAAGGGACCTAAAAGATCTTCTAGTTCCAACCCCCCTGCCATGGACAGGGACACCTTCCTCTAGGCCAGGTTGCTTAAAGCCCCACCCAGCCTGGTCATTGTTAATTTATTTTCAAAAAATCTGAAAACAATATAATTTTTTCTAATTTTTTTCTAAATTTCAGAATAATGGAATTAAAATATAGGCATTTATTATCAAAATTTGTAACTAAACTGGCAGCAAAACTCTTGTTAATGAAATTATAATTATCAGACATAATTTTATGGACCGAAATTCTTTCGCTCTGTCTATTAGTACTATTTCTTTTTTTTTTTCTTTGGTTTTGACTCAATCTCTAGTATTTCAGATAGACCAATGTTACCAACTGTCAAGCTGCCTTTCTTCAGTATTAAACTTCATTTCTATTGTATAGTCCCATTGGGTAATAGCACAGACCATAGCTGCATTTAACCAGTACTACAGTGTAAATGGCATCTCCTTGTAAATTATACTTTACATTTCAAGCAATTTCTTCATATTTCAAAGTCCTTTGCAGTTAACACGTACTGAGAACTTGCTCATCTACTTGTGTTTATTCATGAAGTAGGTAGGATTTCACTTATAGCTCAATGTGGCTTGTGTAAATACCACCTGAATAATTTTGTCTTTCTTTGAAGGGTATCTTTTGCACTGGAACATAATAATACTGATAAATAATAATGAATATGTAACACTCACCAAATTTATTTTACAAAATACTTTAATATAGGTGGTTTTTTATTTAAATAAATGGCTATAGGTTATATTAACATGAATTGTATTTATATGAGGATTGATACTTTCTTATGAAAACCAGAAACGTCTAAGCATTCAGAAATGCATACACAGACATACACACACATACACACACATATTTACAGAGAGTAAGGAATGGAATAAAAGAGTATGAATAGCATATTTTATCTTTTTTTTTAAAGTATAGTGGTGCAAAAAGGAATACATAAACATAATAGAAATTCATTTAACATGGCTTCTTATTGAATAAATTTAAACAAAGTTTTCATAGTCTTCAAGTTTGTTAAGAAACTAAAAGTCAAATAAGTTTAATAAAAATTATGCATTATCTAGAAATAATAGAAGATTAAAAGAAGAAATCACAGAATTATATATGTTTCATTAAATTATCCATAGAAGTAGCAATATTTTTATAGGGAATGTCTAGAACTTATAAACGACCTTCACTTGATTTGAGGCTTTAAACTCACATCATGGCAAGACATTTGCCTTGGTACAATTACATTATGAACTGCATCTGGATTCTATTCACTTTCTTTACTTTTTTTATTATTCTTTTGCACAGTACTTCCAGCTTTCATTACATGGATTGCAGATAAATCTGAGGTCAAATTTACATTACAAGAGCTTCACTGAAAGGTCATGTAGTTATATAATCTTTTGCCACTTAGCTTTTGATTTTTTTGAAATCTAAGAGGAATGGTGAAATAGGGCAAACAGATAAGATACATCTCTGGCATTTGTTTTTAAATTTGAATGTAAAAAGGAATTCAAAAGAAAAATATCCACATGGAAGATAGGATATCTGAGGAAAGATTTACTACTTAATCTTGCAAAGATTTTAATCAACACAATGCATGACTTGCAAAACACTTAAACTTCAGTAATCCAAACATTTGGGTTTATAAAAGTAGTTCAATAAGGAAAACTATTTTTAAGGCTCTATCCTTCCTAGTTCTTTTTACTATTGAATGTCTTGAAATTAGTTAGAAAGTTCATTAATCTAATACTTGTATTGTGAACTTGTAAGTGATGCAGATATTTGTAATTGCTCTCATGTTTGAAAATTAGAAACCTCCCACATACACCCCTCAGGAATTCATGTATTTTGTTTTTGAATGCCTACACATGACTTAGAAAAAAAATGGAATAGTTAAACAAATAATTTGCAAAAAATAATTTATTGCTTAAATCCTGATTTATTTCTATTCCTTCACAAATAGATCATTTATTAGTTTTCTTATATTTAGATCTTAGTTCAGAAAAGTATTTAGAAAAATCATATGAGAAATAAACAGGAAAGAAACAGCAGTTTTTGACAACATCTTATTAGGTAAACATAGCTGAGTGCTTAGTAGAGTTACAAAACTGACAAAGACTGACATAGAACATCAAAAGGAAGGTTCAAAGTGTTTGACTTTCAGAATTAATTTTCAGTCCTTAGATGTTAAATCAGGTTAAACACATTAATCTTACAGCTTTTATTTAAAATATTAATATTAATTTCTATTTTTTCTTCATTTTTATATCTATTATCTGTTAGACATCATATGTGAAAAAAGAAATGGTATGCCATCTCTTTTTGCTATAAAGTGTAAAACTAATGTTCTGACAATGGCCCTAAAGTCTAACTTACAAACACACTAGCAGTGGTTTCAAGCAATGCTTGACTGAGAGTGATGGTTTTACAATTCCTTATTAACCAAATTTATGCATATTGGAAATGAGCTTGCATTATCAAAGTAATTTTTATTTGTGTTAACAGGAGCCAGAAAGACACAGTTGCATCTCTCCCAGATTGTAGTGTGATCCCTTGTGAATCAAGTCAGTTCTCTAGTCACTCCTCCATGACACGCATCCTTCCTAAAAGAGAGATAATAATGTCTTCCTTTCTTTCAAAACTGTTGCATATTTCTTTGCATTCTTGTTTGGTTCCCTCAGTCCTGCAAAATTCAGTTTCCTCTCCTCTCCCTCTCCTCTCCTGTCCCTGTGATAAATTCTCACAACAACACTTAATGAGCTTTGTTTATACATTACTACCTCCATAGGTTTTCCCCGGTGCATTAATATAAAACTTAGGTAGAAGAGACATTTTAAAACCTGAAAAAATACCTTAAATCTGAGAATGTCACAAAGCATTGACTGATTGACCTTGCTCACATAAATGTTTTCCTCATATAGTCCTTGGATGTATGTAGTGAGGCTATCTTGAGTGAGAAAAGAAAAGATTACAAAAGAAAATGCCCTGACATGGGGAATATTTTTCCAGTGAAACACTGCAATTGTTTTGGGATTTTTGTAAGAGATAGATAAGACAAATGATGTTTTATAGGGTTGGCTTGTGAGAGAGAAGGAAAAATGGCTTAAATTAATGGAATAGGATGGGAAAGAGAGCAGTACTGATTGATTACAATAGAGTGAGGTGAAAAATGCAAGAAAGAAAGAGAAAACTATGAGAAAAGCAGACAACAATTGTATGATTAATAAATAGCCTTGGCGGAGTCAGTACATTTTCAAGAAGGCATTTTAATTGTATAATTATTGAAGGAAAGGCAGTGGAAGTCTCTAGAAATAAGAAAAGAAGCAACTATAACGACATAGTCTGAAATATGCCTACAGAATAAGCTGTGAGCATTACAAGCATTCAGAAATCACAGCTGAGACCAAAAATAACCACAGAATCACTTAAAATCATGTAATGTAAAGCAAGCAAACAAAACAAAAAGAGCACACCTAGCATTTCCCATTCTGTTTCTGTGAACATTTGTTTTCCTTTTTAAGTCTTTTCTTTTTCAGCAAATAACTTTGTAAATCAAGCGGACTACAAATAAAAGATGTTGACATAGCTTTAGAAAAGAGCTAAAGTGAAGCCTGGAAAAAAATGAAACCATGAAAGAACAATAGAAACAGGATGTTACATTCTTATTTTTCTGAGTGAGAAATAGTTTAACAAAATTTGTCCTTATGCTTCATAAATAGACTAAAGAAATTCAAATAGGCTCTATGGTGTGTGTTGTGTCCTCTCACCACCTCATATCCATTTCCTTGACAAAGAGTCAGAGTACTCTCTCCTGCTCTACAGGACTAGGTATTTAGTATCTACACTATATATCTGGTTTTTATACACATATTAGTTTTTTCTGCTCCTGTCTTGTGTTGGATAAAGTTCCTGAAGCAGAGCAGCAAATACTATAGAAGTTCATGAGGAAGAATATGAGCAGTTTTGTGTATGTCATATCCTCTGTCACTCTGTGTCCAAACACCTACCAACTATAATATTGAACACAGGCCCTGAAAACATGAGCTGGGAGACAGGCATGCACTACTATAAACAGAATGAAGCAAAGTCCTGGGAACTGTGTACAGCACCTTGGTCATAGGTCAAATACTTCTGTAAGTAAGCGATTGAGAAAAAACAGGGGGGAAAAGGCTCAATAAGAAATTTTCTGACTTCTGGGGGG
>JAWWEV010000001.1:62290170-62309855 GCA_035583235.1 Hafferia zeledoni | reverse complement strand
TCTAAAAAAAAAATAAAAAATTAAAAAAAAAAAAAAAAAAAAAAAAAAAAAAGAAAAGAAAAGAAAAGAAAAGAAAAGAAGAAAAAAGAAAGAAAAGAAAGAGAGAGGAAAAAGAAAGAAAAGAAAAAAGAGAAAAAGAACAATTCAAACATCTCAATGAGGTTAAAGTTTCTAAAGCTACTCAGAAGAAAACTGAAACTCATTGTATACAGAGATGACAATGGATACAAATTTTTTTGGAGAAAATTTCAGTAATAATAGAAGGAATGTTTCACTGCACACATAAAATGGATGTAGTTTTATTGGTAAGTTGCACTACTCTGATATTTTTTTCAGAAGGTATAGTGAAAAATTGCTTCTGTGTTGATATACAAATATTCTTTTCAATCAATGTAGCAGTTTTGAATAGGTTTACAGAATTAGAAAAGGGCATCTATAGCTCATTGCAATGTTTATGGTATTTGTGCTGTGCTTGCTGCTTTGGTAATGGAGGTTAATGAAAGTAGTGTGGATAACTCAAATGAGATGCATTCTCAATCCATTTCCAGGAGAATCTCACTGCTTATATTATGGAACAATTCTGATTGCTATGCATTGTTATTATTAGATTAAATTCACTTTATTGCATTTTATTTACAGACTTTCTTTTCATTTGAGAAGCTGAAGCACAGAAGAGCACTCGTGACTTAATCGAAACATGTACTGACTCCCTTCTGTTTCCACTGAGTTTTGATACAGTTAAAATCACTTAGCATCTTGCTGAATGAATCCCTTTAATTTCCTTGTTACAGTATGAAATATTATAATCCTTACAGTCAGGTAATCAGCCTTACTGCCCCAAGAACACTGAAAGTCCTTGGAGTCCCTTCTAGGGCTTTCAATGGATAAAGGAGCATCTTCTGAGATTTCAGCATGTATGTCAAGCAGAATGAGGACCAAAGAAGATTTATCTGCTCAGTCCCACAGAGTGAAACTCAGATAAAGAAAGAGGAAAGATCTAATGCGCACTCAAAATCAGATTCCGTTAGGTTTTCGTGAAAGACAATGTGTTTAAGAAGGCAGAGGGGAAATTACATTTTTACAGTTTCTTCTTGTTTCACAACCTGTGGTCTGACCCTATATATTACGAAGATGGCTACAATAGGTGTCCTGTGTAACAGATTTATATGCATACTTGACAGTTCTCATAAGATAACAACAAAAAAGTCATCCAGCTAACTTCCATTACAAAAAAAAAAAAAAAAAAATAGAACAAGAGATTCCTGTCTTTATTATATTTTTAAAAGAATATGAAAAAAAAGTAAATAAAGCAATTAGGCAAATACTTTTTGCCTTCAATGTAGATTCTAATAAATAATGCATTAAAATATTACAGTAGACCTAAAATGAGTATCCTAACCATGGAACCCTTATGGTCTCAGTTCATGCTATGTTAGACCTCCTATGCTGAAATAATAATCATCTCCATTGAAACAGTGCTAAATAAATCCCCACTTGAATTACGTTGATGCAGGTGCAGAGGGAGCTTGTGGCATCTAAAAACCTCAAAAAAAATCTTCATGAATATAATTTGTGTGAATTACTTGACTTCACTTTATTGATTTATAATGTAGCATTAAATCAACTCTTTTAACCTGATTAGTCCCTTTCCTCTCAGGGGAATCCCCCCCCTTGTTGGAAAGTATACTAAAATCTTCTCAATACCTAGGTGTATGCCTGTCATTTAACAACAACAACAACAAAAACAAAAATGTAACAAAAAGTATTGCACATTTATTGGCATGCCACTGAAATGCTATTAAAATGTGGAACAGATTTAAACATTGTACATAAAATCTACTTCATTGCAAATTGTTGTTTTCAAAATGAAGTGTTTCCCAGAGGCAAGAGGTATCTAGTGAAAGGATTTGGCCTTTAATGTTGTTGACCCATTTTCTGAACCAAGCTCTAGTGAACATCCAGCAAGTAAATCCAGCTGAACAGCACTTCACTATATATCCTTTCCTTTCTACATCAAGATATGTAAAGATGTAAAATTGTCTTTCTCTCATGGCCCTAGAAACTTCTAAGTTCCTCTTCCTAGCAATTCTCAGTCTGTAAAATGTGAGAAAAATCCTTTTTGCTACCCATGTCCAAGAGGGTGAAGCAAAATATGACTGTTATGAAAAAAGAAACTTGTTGCATGACTGCAATTAAGTCCCACATGACATTTCCAAAAAGACTGTGGTTGCCATTTCCACCTCAGATGCAAAAAGCCCTCTCAGACTGCAACTCTACCTGCATGGGTGTTACTCCTTGACTGGTTATCACTGACCCAGTTATAGCTCTCTAGGTTGATGCATTCTTTTCAAATGGAGGGCTGAATTCATTATTATGCTTTAATTGTACCATTTTCTATCTTCCTCCCCATCCCCAGATCTAAAATCAGAATATCTTGGGATTTCGAAGTAATTGAACTGCAGTTTCAAAGTATTGTATTTTCTCCTTTACTGTGATGCAACTCAGATTCCATAAGAGTTTCAAGACTTTAAAGATACAGCTCCTAAAACAAAATAAAGAATTTGCTGCTGTATGCAGAAAGGATTGTAGCTAATTTAGAAACATAATAGACCCTAAGCCATTCAGAAGTGCTAAGCCCTCTCAGTTTTGAATGAGAACAGTAGAGTTTGTGGTTGCCATGTATTTCAGACTCTACTTTCTAAGGGTAAACCTCCAGAAAACAAAACATCTCATCCTTGCCAAATCTTTTACATTTGTGAGTGCATATGACAACATGAAGAGATCTAAACAAAGCAAGAAAAAACAGTTCTTTGGTTTTAACTCTGTCTAGAGGTCTTCCTTGAGTGACAAGGGCAATGGATTAATGAGGAGGAAATGAAAATGAAAAAAGTGAGAAAGGGAAATGCTTGTTTTCCTTCACTAATAGGACTGGCTATTAATAAGAGACAATTAGTAAATGAATGCTTACTACCTCCTTCCACAATCAGCAGCAAACATTAAAAAGGGAGAAACACTGTAGCTAATAATAGAACTGGATGCATAAATAACTGTATCATTCTAGATTAAATCACAGAGGCAAACAAGAAAGAAAGAACTTGTTCCAAGGCAGGTCTATATAATGAGATTATTAAGTGTAAAGACACTCCTGAAGTTTCCTTTAATGGTTTTCTTGAATGGATTTTGTATCAAGTGTAACTGTACAAACCACAGACTTCTACGCTTGAGCTAGTCATCCTAAACTTCAGTTAAAGTTAATAGAGAAAAAATATGCACTTCCTGCAGCTAATTCATGTCACATGTCACAATAGGCATCTAAATCAGATAAAATGCATCCATAAGTGGCTCTTTGTCTTAATTGAGGAACAACTACAGAAGTACCATATGGTGACTAGCTCAGACAGAAACGTTTAGTGTGAAAGTTTAAAAGTAGGTGATACGAATTCCTTCTCTAGGGTTTGGTGTTAGCCAGGTTTCAAAGAAATGAGAAATATACCAATTTCCTATTGTAGCTATCATATAAATCATTGTAGCTATCAAGTGCATTCGAAGAATATCTGCAGGCTTCCCCAGAAACCTGGCACCACATTAAAGATGGCACAAACCCAGTTATTGAGATGATAAGAAATGACAGATTCAAAGTTGCTTGTGTAACTTTATTTTGCAAGACTTTTGTGTACATAGGCATTCATTTCTTGTCCATAACTCATTTTTTTTTTTTTCTGTAGAATTTATTCTTCCCATAGAGTACAGAATGGATATTGCCATGAGTACCAGGGTTACTTACTTAAGAAGAAAAGACAGAAATGTGAATGCTATCCACCTTTATACCAAATTTCATATCACTAAAAATGGAAAAAAGTAATTTCCATAAATGCTTATAATCTGGTTTTGAATAAAAATGGAACTATGTGTTTTTCTGTAATTAAAAAAAAAAAAAATCAGAGAAATCACTTGCAAAATTTTCTTCCAAATATTTTAAAATTTCACAAAATTAAATTTTATTAAAAAATTGGTCTTTAAACTGGACTTATAAGCTCCATTTTACTAAGCTGATCTCCTCTAGCAAGCCAAAGTAAATGGCACTCAAAGAATGGCAAAGAAGTAGCAAGAGGGAAGAGTATGGGACAGGCAGCAGTAGCTAGTTACTATGCCCAAAGTTGCTATTCTACTACAGCTACAGTATGTCTCCAAACAGTATTCTTAATAAAATCCCTCCTCCTAGGACCACCAGAATTCTCCCGTTATTTATTATCCAGTACAACAGATCTTATGAAGAATTACTTTAATATCAAGTATGAGAGTTTCATACAGACTTTTCCTGTGAAAAACAACCAAATATACTCTCTCTAGGAATCTTATGGCTCACTTGAAGGGTCTGTGTAATTAGCTTCTACAGATGAAAAATGGATTCTGGATGATCTACCAGGTTCTGGCTTGTGCATCTCAATAATACCCATTTGATAAAAAAATTTTTGCTCTGAGAATAGCATATTTTTCCTTTAGTCTTCAAGGAAGGTCTAAGTTTTGAACAGATGACAAGCTAAAATGCCAGTCATCATCACAGCTGCAAGCAGCAAATGACAACTAGGCATCTCCAAATAGGAGAGGTATTCTGCAAGTCAATTCACTGATGTAGTTATACATCACAACGGGAAATTGCCAAAGAAAGGAAGAAAAGACAAACATGATTTCTAAACTAATTCCATGAAGAACCACAAAACATAAAATATAAATGTTCTCTTTGCTGAAACTT
Organism: Hafferia zeledoni; assembly: GCA_035583235.1. Classification (NCBI taxonomy): domain Eukaryota; kingdom Metazoa; phylum Chordata; class Aves; order Passeriformes; family Thamnophilidae; genus Hafferia; species Hafferia zeledoni. The sequence continues at coordinate 62,305,102 of JAWWEV010000001.1, read as the reverse complement.
TTCTGCTTATGTATGTGTGTGTCTTTTCAGAGGAGAAAAACTACCTAGCACTCTGAGGACTCTTGGTGCATCAGAAATAATAAATTCCTAGAGAGGAACAGAAAAACCCCCACCATTGTCCACAAACTGTGGTCAAAAAATGGAAAAAAATATCAGTCATTTTCCCTAAAATCACTGGAAATATCTCTCATATGAGAAACAGCTTATTATAACTTTTGAAAATAAATAAATATTTTTTTAAAAAGTCTTGACAGGACTCAGGAAGGAAAATGGGTTTGAAAATAAACAGTGCAGCTGGAGGGTCATGGCCTCAGGCATGATTTCTCTGTTTTGTTTCTACCAGTTGTAAATTAATATTAATTCTTCATGACTTATTACAGTTGTCTTTTCCTCTGAAACAATATTGATTGACTTGTTTTTACTTCAAACTGCATTTTTCTCTGCATTGCTTTATACACTGTTACAAGTGTGTCTTCATGACAGCCTTAGGCTGGGGTGACACATAAGGATCAAACTGGAGAACTCCTGTGCTAAAACCTTGAACTGAAAATCCATGATTTTGAAGCTAAGGACTCTAAGAACACATTCTCCATGGATCAGCAGAGAGGGGATCCTATAATATCTATTCTCTGCTGGGGTTTTTGTAACTCAAAGTTATTTTCTGTAAAGTTTCTAGAAGATGCCTTTCCTTGAACAGCTTATGAATGATGACAGAAATTTATAAGATCATATCAGTCTAAAAAAATCTCCCATTAGGATATTATTCTCTGTTTCTCTAATAGAAATCCTTACGTTTCACTAAACTTAAAATGTTAATTTAAAATGTATCAGAACAAAGCCAAACTCATGATATTTCAGGAAAGGTAGTGTAAATTCCAGGTTAAAACTAATTTTGTAGACTATGATATTTAGTTTGTCTAAGTAATTGCTTGAAAGTAATTGCTTTCAAGGTCACTGGATATAGATTAACAATTAAACAGACGCTTTGCTGCAGTGAACCTTATCTGCTGTTGCATCATGATACATAACACTCCCAGCCTCCCTCGCTTTTCCAAGTGCCCTTACAAAATAGGTATGACACTTTGGAGCTTGAGGGTCAGACAAATGACAATGGAGATGAAGGCCTATCTAGAGGGTTTACCAGAGCAAGTCATTCAACCAGACGGATCACAAATATGGGTGTTCATAAAGGAAGAAGGGTAATAGTAGTAGACAATTTTCTTATGAGGGGAACTGAGGACCCCATATGCCTACTTGACCTGTCCCACTGGGAAGTCTACTGCCTTCCTGGGGTCCTGGGTTGGACTCGATGATCTTAGAGATCTTTTCCAACCTGAATGATTCTGTGATTCTGTGCTTGTACAACATGAAATCACAGTGAGGTGTGCTTTGCTTTGGGACAAGGATGGATGTCTGATATCTAACAACATAAAGCCTGTTTTGCTGAAAGAATGTTTAAGGCCTGGCACAACCATACAGAATCGTTAAGATTGGTAAATAGCTTTAAGATTATGAAGTCCAACCATCCATATTTACATGACCTGTAGACAGAGGTCTCTTCTAAACTAGTGATGAACAATACCTCAAGTGGTGATACACAGTGGCTAATGCTGTGACATCAAGAACAGTTAAACAATTAGAATAATCACCAGTTCAATGCTGAACTTATCTGCTGCATTTGTTTTCTGGGTTTTTGCTTTGTTTTGTTTTGTCTTGTTTTGGTAGTGTGTGTAGTTGATTATTTGTTTGGTTTTTCTTTGGTTTGTTTTGAACATGGAACTACAGTACAACACTGCTGGAACAGCAATATGCAAATAGGGTCATCTGACTCTAGAAGATGTATGGTGGCATCAACACCCCACTGGGTTTATACTGCACAGTCTACCTTTCAGCAAAAACTCAGCTATGTCAGAACTCTCTTTGAGTCCTGGCTTGGGGATATCTGTACAGTACTCAGAAGCATTATGTAGCCATACTCTCAAATTTCTACTCTGGGAAAAGACCATCTGTGTACATACTGGAATGCACTTTCCTAGAATGGTTTTCATTTCTATATTTTCTTTGCCTTGTTTTCTCATTTGACCAAAAGTGGTTTCATAGAAGTTTTCCCATCTTTACTGGGGCAAAAAGAACAATTTCTCATTCCATCTTCTTTCTATTTTATGTAGAAATATGACCTGATCTGTAATTCTCTTGAAACATAGTTTTTGTACATTATATTATTCTTTTTTTGAGGTATACAAAAATAAAGAGATGCATTTTCAAAATGAGTTGGTATAACTGTCAATTGTTTATGTAACTAATTCATCATTTATGCTTTGTGCCCTGTTGTACCATTTTAAGTATTTTCCAGAAAAAACCTTCCACTATGCTGATATGCCATACTTCAACACGCATGGATATTTATTGTACAGTACAAATTCCTTTGAAGCAGAGAATTTCCAGTGCTGTCTCTATGGCAAGAGGGAATCAAAGGGAAAATCTACACAATACAAAGAGTCAAATACAACTGTTTTATGTAAGGTATAAAGGAAAAAATAACTTAAAACACTTTATAATTCATCACTAACAACACTGTAAAGCATATAAATATTGAAGGTTATTGTACCCTATCCTCACAGATCAGAGAGATAGAAAGAAGGATACATAGACAGACAATCTGCAAACACTGCAAACACAAGGTGGTATAATTAAACCAATCTTTATTAGCCATTGGTACTTTCTAGCTGACAGATTTTGACATCTCATATACATATGCATGCATATTCACAAATATACAGAGGATCCTTTCATCAGATCTGACAAGAGGCAAAAAAATCCAAACTAAATACTAGGTACAGTTCCTCTGGGAATAATTATAATAATCTATCAGAACACTGGAGAGAAAAGAATGGAGTAGATAGGTGACAGCAGAAGGAGGTGACCAGCAGTTAACCTCTGCAGAACAAAGAGAGAAGAGTCCCCTTAACAACTCCCATTACACTTGCCCCAGTGTAATAGGAAAGGTCAGCTGAATCTTTTAAGGGATGCTGAATAAAACACTCCTCTTTCCTTCCTGCTACATCAGTAGTCTCATAAAGGACTTTATTATTGCTTACAATCCTTGCTGCTCTCGTATTGTCAGGTTAAAACAGCTGAAACATCAATAGTTTTATCTATGCCTTTATCAATACAAAATAAAATTTATATTCTTGTTCTTTAAAAAAAATTGCCAGTATATTTAAAAGCTGAACCCTCACCACTGCAGCAAAGGTAGCAGAAAAAGACAATGGCATCTGAGGCCAAAGTAGTCAAAAAGAAAAAAGATCCTTGGCCCTGATAGCTCTGCTGTCACAGAGAAGGCTAAAGAGGCAGGTTTATGTTCCTGAAGTTGTTCTCTATGCTTCCACATCCACTACAATCCACTTTTTACTCCTTGACTAGCTCTCAGGCTCATTGTCCCAGCAGCTCCCTCCAGGCCCTTAACAGAATGAGAAATCAGCCTGCCCTTCTGCAGCACTCTGTGCCCTTGGGCTCTGTCCAGCCCCATATCTTGTCCAGCTGCTGGAGGAGAGTCAGAGAAAAACAGAGCTACTTTGAGTGAGTTTTTATTTGGAGTAACTGATGGCATTTTGCAATTGAATTCAAAGTTAAGGAGGGAAAGGGAAAGATAGTTGGGAAGGACAGTGTATACAGCAAGGACATTAATAAAGACTCCCTCTAAAAAAAACCCCAATTTATTTTTCAAACTCCACCATTTTCTACTTCTTTTATGCTATAATAATATGATAATATAGCTGCCTGTTTCTTCATTCATTATTTTAATTTGTTACAACCTAGAAATTTAAAAAGAAAATTCTTCCTTCAAAACTGAAATTGTTAGACTATCGAGTAAGAAAACAATTAACCCATCCCTCAAAAAATAAGTAATATCTGTGAAACCAGCAAAGATTCTAAGAGGTAGAAGCTGAATTAATGTCTGTCCCATTACTGCCACACACATTCACTGGATTCAAAATTGATGAAATTATATCATCTGTGACTTACGCAGTCAAACACAGCTTTACAGATAAACACTGCTTAGGCTGTTAAAACAGTGCTATCAACAAACCTAATATTCCTGGTTACTTTTACTAAAAAATAAAATTAATAAATAAATTTGTGACTTCTTTGTGTTTATTAGTATTTTAATTTAGTTTAATTTTGAATAAACTTATTCTGCCTAACCTAATGTAAGATATCTCTTAGAATGAAAATGGTAAAAAGACTTAGGCTATTCAGTCTGCTGTAATTGAGCACTGAATTGCTTTGCCAGTGGAGGAATTTGTAAAATTAACTGTAATGTATAGAACTATTTTCATACAGCAAGTGTGGCAGACTGCAGTCTCTTAAAAAATAAAAATAGTCTGGCATTCATAATACAAGATGCATATTATTTCTCTCAAACCCCCACCACCCAAAAAAAAAAAAAATTCTACCATATGCCTTTATTGAGTATTTACAGACTCAGTGCATGAAACAGATAGATCCTCGTACATATGTCACCAATACTACAATTTAAGGTTTTTCTTAAATGCAGAGACAAGAATGTTTTAATTTGTTAGGCTGCTATTAAGGTACTTAATTAAGGCAGTTAATCGACATTCTGAAGACTCAAAGAGCTAGAACCCCACTGAATGAGAAATTCTAGGTTGCCAGTCCTCTCAAAAATATATGCAGATCTATTTTGTTGTTTACTTTTAAAATGAGGTTTAAGTTAGGCACATATATTTGACTGAAGGACTTAATCTACCTTTCCAGAATAATTAATAGTTTATATAAATGTGTACTCTAATATGTATGTGGGAGAAAAACACTACCATAAAGATGAAGAAAAATAAATCTGATTATAGGAGACATAATTACTTAGGAGTAGCATTATTAGAATGCAACACAGAATTCCAAATGAAAGAGTGAATGAAAATTGCATACATTACACAGCTTATTTTGAGTAAATGCCAACAAAATCTATGCAGAATACCATATCATCATCTATTCTGTGTAGGACATATTTCCCATTAAAAAAAAAAAAAAAATTAAAAATCAGCATAAACAGAATAACAGAATCACAAATATTTTGAGTTGGAAAGGACTTTCAAGACATTATAGTTCCCACCATAGGCAGAGATGCCACCCACTAGATCATGTTGCCCAGGGCCCCATGCAACCTGGCCTCAAACACTTCCAGGGATGGGACATTCACAACTTTTCTGGGCTAACTGTTCCAATGCCTCACCACCCTCATAGTAAAGAATTTTCTCCTAACTTCTAATATAAATCTCTCCTCTTTTAGCTTAAATCAATTCCTCCTTGTACTATCACTATCTGACCATGTGAAAAGTCACTCTCCATCTTTTTTATAAACTCCTTTTAAGTACCGGAAGCCTGAAATTCTGCTCCCTAAGCTAAACAACACCCACCACCCCAACTCTGTCTCCACAGGAATGTTGCTCCAGCCCTTGGATCAGCTTTCTGGCCCTCCTCTGGACATGCTCTAGGAAATCCAGATCTTTCTTATGATGAGGATCCCAGAGCTGTATGCAGTACTCCAGGCTGGGTCTCACAAGAGCAGAATACAGGAGAGAATCACCTCCCTCGGCCTGTTCTCCATGCCTCTATAGCTTTCTAAAGCAGAATTTGGAGCAACTAATTTTTTGTAGTAATTCTCCACTAAACTAGATACATGACATGTTTGCGATTGTATGCTATTTATATGTTTTTCAGGTGGAACTACTGCAGCATAGATAAGCAGGACTGAGCTTGTCAGGACTTTAAGTCTGTTATCACAGAAACTTTCAAGGTTAAAAATAAGTGTATCTTTCACAATTATAAAAAATTGTGCTGCATTAGACTGCAGTAACTTTTATGGTCATTTTATTACCATACTTTCATATTTCATTTGGGGAGATGTAGGAGAAAGAGATGTTTAAACTGGAAAATATTAGTTTAGGGACAAGGACTGAAACTGCCTGGGCAGAATTTAGCATAGCTGTCATACCTGAATCAAAAGGATTTCCTTTATATTCAGCAGAGAGGATTTCTCAAGATACACACAAGCCCACTTGTTTTAAAAACGTTCTTCAGCACTATATGAAAATATAAATATGAATATAATTACATTTAAAATAGAGAAATTATAGAAATGGTAGCAAACCTATTTGAAGAAAGAGTAACTTGATTACAACTACATAAATAACTGTTTTTTCCCTGCAGTTTAAAATATAGAACATTTTAAAAGGTATTTAAGGAAAGCTAGTCTACATGCACACTGAGTTATACTACAGCATTTGAGAATCTCCATCATCAGCACATTTTGTTAGAAAGTTGAGTTGTATTTTTGTAGCCAAAGAAGAAGAAAAAAAAAAGTAGCATCTGCCAAACCAAAATAATTCCTTCTTTTCATTTGATGAGAGAAGTTTGTTACATACAAATTGAAAGCTCGAACTTACTATAATGTGATTTAATTTCTTGTCAAGAATTTGAACATAATTTTATGCCACTTTATACATTTCTTGTCATTTCTTGATTTGCTTTATTAAAAAAAACCAAAAAACAACAAACATGAAATTCAAGTTTCTTGTCTATGCAGTGTTACCTTAGTTCAGAGGAAGGGCAGGTATTTTGGGAGAATCATACTTCTTCCTGTCACCACAGCTAATGAGGCACAGGAAATCATTGACTGTTGCTTGATCATGCATATAGAACAAGCGACTGTTCGGAGGCACATTCTTCTTTTGAGATGAAGCCATCTGCAGCCAATCCCAGCAGGTTTTCCTTCAGGGCTGTAAGTGCACAATAAGAATACAGATTGTTTCTACTTTCCACATCCTTTTAGCAGAGCTTTAGCCAATACAAGTGGGGAAATCAAAATAAACACAGACAGATGTCTAATTTTCCTAGGTAGTCTTTTTGTGTATTGTGCATAAAATCTTTTGAACATCCAAGATATTGTTTAAAAAAACCCCAAACCCCAGAAATCAAGCTGAAAGTCTTTATCAAATCCTGTACATCAGGAAAAAGCAATCATAAGAGGCAAGATCCACATCTGCCAACACTTGATCTTAATTTTTTTTTTTTTTGATAGGTATTTCTGGACAAACAGACTCAGTCACTACCAGATGTAGCATGTCTGTGCTAATAATCCTAGATAATTGACTCTATCTTTTGCCTTTTGCCAAGTACCACACATCCAGACTTAGTGTCTTTCCTCCTCTCTCTGTCTTTAAATTCACCAGAAGGTTAGAGAATTATAAACTGAAAGATTGGGAAGGATAAAGAATGTGCTTAAAATGTGATTGCAATCAAGATTAGGTGTCAGTGCTTACCTTCTCTGAGGAAGCAGAAACAAATAATCTGAGAACTTGCTTGTCTTTACCCAGTACTGTTGGCTGCTTCCTTAAAATATCTCCCCTTTTAATATGTTGAAAACACACCAACATTCATAAAAACAAATTAAAACCAAAACATGCGACTTGGTTCAAAGTAGAAATTATAAGATGTGATTGACTGGCATGTAAGTATTTTCTCAAAAACTGAGATGAGGGGAAATGCAGCAATTTATTTATGCATTCTGGGAATGTTTAACATTCCATTTATTAAGGCTAGTATTTTAGCTGTTATTTTCTGATATTGGTAATTACGTAATACTGATTTGTAAATCTGGCTGTAATTGTACCATTCTAGCTAAAGAAATTGAATTTGCAAAGGCTAACTAACACAAAGCCTCAATTATCAATTGATTATAATCATTCAGCAGTGTGACAAGTGAGTTGTCATAAGCCTAGTAGTTGTGAGGAAAATAAATGCAGCAAAAAATACCAAGCAGAAATAATTTCAGTCAATGAAGTTAAAAAGCAATCTTTGTTTGGGGAGTTCAATAAGCTAAATCCAAATGCTTTAAGATGGACAGAATTTATGAGTTAAGATATTTTTATAATAAAGAACACACTTTTTGATGCCTCTGGCTATTTTTTCCCCTGGTATTATATGGAAGACAATCAGTTTTATTTGCTAAATTAATACTAAACACTTTCACTTTCATCACATTCCAGGTTTAAATGCTATGTAAATAGTGCCACTTGGGCAGATGTCCTATTTTAGAAAGGTCTTGGAGTTACGGAGGTGGTCAGGGACAAAGACACTTTGACTCCCAGCTCTACTCAGTTTTTGGACCAGAGTTCAACCGTCTAATTTTAGATGCTTAATTGAAATATCCCAGTTAGCAACACAGTCTCTTCTGAACTCTTCTAATGGTCAGTGGAGGGTGATTTCAGACCTTTGCAAGGTGAGTCAGGAGTTTATTGGGTCAAATTGCCCACTAGAGGTGCATATCTTGGTCTTTATCAGCTAAGGAGATTCTGTTTTAAGTAAATTGGCTCAAATAACAGCCTAACTCAAGCATTTCTGTGTGCATATGGCCAAGTCACCTGGGTCTTCTACAAACAGAATCCATGTGAGTTGCTCTATACACCATCACAGAGGCTGAACAATCCTGTACAATCTGTGAAGGAGGTTGGTCAGGTGTTAGGGTGCTAGCATTAAGTGTGCAGACATTGAGACTGTACTGAGGGCTCACAAGCAAGCATGGCCCTGGACTTGAACTAAAACAATAGGGAGAACAAGATCAAGCAATGATGGGGAAGCTCCACTTAACTCCTTACACCTGACCCTATCCCTATCATGTTAAACTGGTCATAGTAAACTACTGACTATTGCTAAACCTGTGAACATCTCAGACCTAGGTAATTGTCTAAGGAAGAAATAATGTGGACTGGACCAAGACACACACCCTACATGGCAGAAGTTGAGGAGCTTCTTTCAAGCTGAAATTCAAAATTGTAAACTTTTTCTTTGATTGAGGTTTTCAGCCTTCTTCTAGCTTTCAGATTGCAGCTGAGAAGGGCATGTCCTGTTCATGCTTACTCAGGTGTCCAGAGGCAACCAGAGTCTTCCTCTTCCTCATGAAATGTTAACCATCACAACTATATTCCGTAATATCTGATTCTATATGTCAGCTAAAATTTAGAGAACTCATGTAGTTTAGTAGAAGGCAGAAATATAATTCCACTTTCTGTTATTATATTCTGATTTTATATCAAATTGAATGTTCTTCCAATGGGAAAAAAATTTGATATTTCTTAATGCAAAACTCCTCTTAGCCTAGGATATTTTTGAATTTTATATTTTGAATTTGAATCCCCTACAGCTGATATGAGTACACTATGGAAACTATGATAGACTATTTTGTAGTAAGATCCAGCAAAATTTCAATAGGCTTGCATAGCAAACATATCTGAATGATAACCACTTTGTCTTTTCCAGAGCTGTAACACGCTCTGTGCTTCACAATCTTGATGGCATTAATAAAGACATTAGATTCCATTATACTTAAAAAAACAAACCCAAACAAACAAAAAAAAACAAGATAAGACACAAAAACAAACAAACAAAAATAAAAAAAAAAACCCAAACAGGTTAAATAGCAATTTTTAAAATGTATCTCTCGTCTACCAAGTGTATTTTAGTTTTTTGTCTAGTTACAACCTCACCCATCAATGAAGTATATCGTCTCTACTCCATATTTAATTTGCTAAAAATAACACTAGCAAACTGTTTTTGTCTTAACACAAAGTTTTCTTATTTTCTTTGACAGAAATGTCTTCCAACTGTTCAATATGGGAAAATAGCCTTCATGCACTCTCCCATAATAAAATTTAAATGAACTGCTGAAATATCTGGTACAATATTGGGAGTAAAACTCATTTTCTGTAAATCAGATCACCTATTTCACTTCCAAATAAGCAAAACAAACAAACAAAGATAAATCGATAGCATTCTTCACAAAGCATTGTACCTCTCATTTAATCTGAATTATCTCAGTTCTTCTGTCCCAGATTTTAACTATTCGATTGCCTTAAAATTTTGTCCTTCAGTCTTAGGATTCCCTTACCAGAGCTGGTTCTGCATTTATTGTTTTACCTACTCTGACCAATACATCTTCCTTGATGAAGGAAATGAACTGAGCTCCAAGTAGTTCACATTACAGAACAACAGATTTAGTAACCTTTCTTTATTTCCAATTACTCAATTTTTTTTTGTAGCTTAGCCCAACACCATCCAATTTATAAGATAGTAACTTCATAAGCTGACACAAACTGTATCTGATTTAGTGCTTATCTTTCATTTTGAATAGCAGTCTATGTCACTGATGGAAAGGAAAGCCTTCAGGTCAAACTCATCTCAGGTGTAATTCTGCTGCATATACTAGCTACACTCAGAATTCAAATTGTACCCTGTTGCTTCAGACAGACTAGTGTATAGCTCATGCTGCTGACTAGGGATCTTGTGGATACATGGAAACCACTGTGAGTAAAGATGTATATTTATGCAAGAGATGAAAAACTTGACTTTTCTGAGCAAGAAAATCAAGATACTTCAGAACTGCTTACCTGTGAAATGGCAGTTTACTACCAAAACCAATAAAAATACTTAAAAGGGCATAAAAAGCAGTATGGTAGCACACTTACCCTATACTCTAACAGTATTATGTATATTGTTCCAGTTAATTAAAACTTTATTTTTACATCTGTAAACATGTAGAATTAAACATAATCACTAGAAGCGCTGCTTGTATACAGTAAGTTAAAATTAAGAGGATTATGATTGTAACTCCTGTTACAATAAAAAATACACAAAACACCACAACCACAAAGAATTGAGCTTTCTTTTTTAAAGAGAGGCAAGATTAAACTAATTGCAGAATTTACCAAATATAGCAGTGAATATACCATATGAAGTCTATAAATTCTCACAAAAAGTTCACACATTTGTGTGTTGACTTTGCTGTGACAAGAAATTTTTCAAATACTGGATGGAGATTTCAGTATTTGTGGGATTGATGGGAAGAAAAATGCTATTGCTCCTATGAACAACTGAGATTGTTTAAGGTCTCAGTTGCAACATCTATAATTGCAAATATTTTCTCGTTGAGTGTACATTGGAAAAGAAAGAGTTCTAAGATCTTGGAATGAAATCTGAGACATGAAATATCACTTGATACAAGCTGCAAGTTTTAGATTAAGCACAAGAGAGATCTTGGATCTTCCTCTCATTCAAATAACTTAATGTTTCACTTTTGTTCTTTTATATTTATGTAGAACAAGCAAAATGTTGTACTGGCTAAGATCCAAAGGGTTTTTTTAATCTAGTGAAAAGATTTTTTTAAATTGAATTGATAATTTTCTCATATTATTTTGATCATATTCTGTAAGCAACATGGAGGAACTACTATGGCTTCAGTGGTATAGAAAGGGGAATTTCTGTAATGATCAGTGAAGGGAGAGTGATAAATATACTTTTAGATAGATAGAGAGATTTAACCAAAACTCACAATTCAGGAAATAGTTACAGTGATGAAGGTTACAGGTATGTCTCTCCTATTTTTCCTTCTTTTTCCTGAGGTACGTCTTGATAGGGTTTTGGTTTTGTTTTTTCAGATTTTCTCTAATCTGGAAATATTGCTTTTTATGTTGTGTGATGTGCAAAATTTCTCTCAGTCAAACTGTGCTTTAAAATTCACCATTTAGTTCCTCTACATACAAATTTGTAATACTACAACCTTGATTCCTTATTTCCTATGCTTTACCATTTCCACTAGTTCAAGTTCAAAGCATAGTCAAGTCAAATGGTCATGCTGAATAAAGCGTGGAGGTACACAGCACTTCAAATATCAATGTATATTGATATCTCTTACCACATGCTTGGGCACATAAGTTGGAAAGGGAAGGAGTTTATGTGTCTAGATTCAACAGAGAAATTGAAATAAATTGTGCCAGGTGAATGCTGACACAGTGGAGTACCAAAGAGACTTTAAAACTAGGTAACCTCATTTTCAAGACATTTCTTAGTACCTTGTGTTGTAAACAGTGACTACACAAATTACAATGTGCAGCAAATAAGGACAAAATCAAATATTGCCATAATTTGACTAAAATTAACTTTTAAGATGAGAAGATGAGAAAGGAAATCTTTAGAGGAATCTGTAGTGAAACCTAACCCACAGACAATGATTTAATATTTAAGGCATACTTTATGCTTAGGATAAGGAAAGGCAACAAAAAATTTAGGCTGTTAGCAATACAAGATGTTTATTTAATAAATCCTTTAACAAGTTATTTATATTGGCCAATATATATTTCCATGGCGACTTAATGAAAAGATGAAATTAAGATTAGCCTTCTTCAAGTAGAAGGCTAAGGAGCAGCAGCTGAATATCAGATATGCTTATGTTTTGTGGAGGCAAATTAGTTTTTATTCTCCTGTTATCCCCTTGTTTATATCTTGTCAGTGAAAAGTAATGTTTCAAATGTGGTGCATCAGCAAAGAGCATAATGTGCACATGTTGGTCAAATGCAGAATACTTCAGCAGAATATCAACCAGAAACAATTTCATGTGAATAAAGAATGTATAAATTACTTCTGTAAACCAGAAGGGCTTGAAACAGGCTTGAAGAAAAAGCCACATTGTGGACATATATCTGCTTAGGATGCTGTACAGTGCCTTTAAAAAGCTTTCCAAAGGCATGAGGAAAAGCTAATTAATAAAAAAGGACAGTAGACACACAAAGAAGTCACAAGACCTTTAGATGGTCTTATGTTGGTGGGTATTTGAGGCATTTTTTCCCCTCAAATTGTCACAGCCTGTGCTGTAAAGGTGCATGCACGAGTCAGCAGTGCCCCGGCAGCAAGGAGCACCAGCCGTGTCCTGGGGCATCAGGCACAGCATCACCAGCTGGTCAAGGAAGGGGACTGCTCTGCTCTGCTCTGCACTGGAGCAGTCTCATCTTGAGTCTTATGTGCAGTTTTGATCACTATAATATAGGAAATATTAAGCTATTAGAGAGTGTCCAAAGAAGGGCAACAAGGATGTTGAAGGGGAAGCCTTATGAGGAGCAGCTGAGGTAATTTGGTCTGTTCAGACTTGAGGAGACTGAGAGGAGACTTCATTGCAATCTACAACTTCCTTGTGAGGGGAGGAGGAGGGGCAGGTACTAATTTCTCCAATCTCATGACCAGTGACATGACTAGAGGAAACAGCATAAAGCTCTGCCAGGGGAGGTTTCAGTTGGATATTAGGAAAACGTTTTTCATCCACAGGATGTCTGAGCCTGGAACAGGATCCCCAGAGAAATAGTCACAGCACCAAGCCTGACAGAGTTTAAGAAGTGTTTGGGCAATGTTCTCATCCTCATGGTGTGATTCTTGGTGATGGTCCTGTGCAAGGCTGAGTTGTACTTAATGATCCTGATGGGCCCCTTCCAACTCAGCATATTCTAAAATTCTATGATATCAGACATGGGATAACTACTTACCAAAACATATGTGAAGGTGTTTTGTTGTTTACTGTGTAAGCTGATAAAATATTTTACTGTAATTCTGCTTTCCTGATATTGCTGTCAGAAGCATTTTGAGGTGGGATGGCTTTTTTTTTTCCAGTTAGTTGATTTGTTGTAGTTTGGGTTTTGTGTGTGTCTGTGCATGTGTATGTGTGTGCACATGTGTTCTTTTTTTTTTTTCTGGTGCACAAATATCAAACTTTTGTCACTGTTTCACAGATTAAATCCAAGTGCACCACAGTAATTAAAATGAAATTTTCTTGATGCCCAGGGCTTTTATATTTCTAATTACAATTGTTTTTAGAACCACAATTTTAGAAATACTCATTAAGGAAAAGTTTCTGATTATTCAAAAGTGTGATGTCCAATTCTGAAACTGTCTACATGCATTCATAATAGTGAAGCATGACAGTATCTCATCACTTGAAGAGGCACTTATTTTCTGCTAGATATCAGCAATACTTGAGATAATTCTATATGCTATTGTCATTGTGACGGTTAAATTAGTTTCCATAAATATACAAAATGTGGAACCATAGAAAGATTTAAATCAGATTTACAGAAACTTTGCACTTTATACAATTACCATCTCATACTGTGGAAAGTAAAATGAAACAAAAAAAACCAAAACAACAAACCACAAATTCTATCTCCTTCTTACCTTACTAATGTGTTATATTTCTTTCTTTATGCATACGTATTTATATATGTAAATGTTAAGCCTAAAATTTCATGGGTGATACAAGACTGCCATCTACAGGCTATACAAGAAAAAAGGTTTTTAAAAGGCTAGAAGTGGAATAATTTTTAATACAGTTTTTTAAAAAGGAAATTCTGTCCTTTTTTTCCTGAATGTTTTGCTAATATCTGCCACAATCTCTGAGAAAGATTTTTGTACTTGATATTTACACCCGAATCGTTGTGTTTAGGGTTTTAAAACACACAAACCCAAATCAGCAAGCCCCAATTCACCTCTCTGATGAGTTCATTTTGCGCTTTCTTGCACAAAAAAGTTTCTTCACAAAATATTGACATTCCATTTTTCCACAATAGAAAAATTTTAGATATGTTACTGATTATCAAAGCATATTAAAAATTAAACAAAATATTTTAATCAAACAGTTAAATAATGTGATGTTTCTTTAGACATGTTTAATAAAAAAGTACAGGTCTTTAGACATATATATTCTACAAGTCTTTTATTTATAAAATAAGAATTTGTATATGATATCTGTGTTTGACAATTATATTTGTACAACAAATTTTCTTTCCTTTTGTACATCATCAATCCAAACAGTCATTGATGCTTTTTACAAAAAAAAAAAAACACCACCACAAAACCCCTCAACTTGCATTTATGCTATTATATATGCTTTCAATCTTATTCATTAATTAAAAAATATAAAAAATAATAATAATAACAACAACAACAACAACAACAACAATAATAATGATAATAATAATAATAATAATAATAATAATAATAATAATAATAATAATAATAATAATAATAATAATAA
>JAWWEV010000001.1:62195938-62281647 GCA_035583235.1 Hafferia zeledoni | reverse complement strand
CTTTTCTTTTCTTTTCTTTTCTTTTCTTTTCTTTTCTTTTCTTTTCTTTTCTTTTTTCTTTTCTTTTCTTTTCTTTTCTTTTTTCTTTTTTCTTTTTTTTTTTAGTTTTTTTTTGTTCTTGTCCTTCTATTTGTTTTCTTTTCCTTATTCTTCTGAAATAATCTACCTATGATCCTGTTCCTGATGTTCGTTTGTGGTTTTGTTTCAGTTTGATATGTTTGGTTTTTTGCTTTTAATTACATACTATTTTTTTAATGGTTGCCACAATAATGCGTGATTGTTTCTCTTATCAAGATAGAATGACATATTTCAACAGTTTCATTCTCACTCCACATCTTCAGTGAAAAAAACAATAGACTCTTTATCTCATTGTATGAATAGGAAATTGAGGCACAAATTCAATAATAAGCTAAGGTTACATGGGGAAGTCTGCACTGAGGGCAATACCAAGGAACATTTTGCTTTTACACTTTCTCCCAAATAAAACATCTTCTTTCAAGACTTGAGCAAATGGGAAGAAAATATCATGGCAATAAAATGAAAAATTGCTTCAGCATAAAAAAAAAAAAAAGTGAATTTATTAATTCAGTGACATTTCAGAATCAACTAAGCATCAGCACAGTACTCCATACTTTTATGTTTTTCAGCTTCTAATTTTAATGAAGAATGCTCTAGACACAGTACCTGAATTTGTGTTGAACCCTGAATTTCATCCTACTACTTTGCTTTGCTAGACAGATTTAATGTAAAACTGTTACAGGTTAACAGATTTGGTATAATTTTTGGTATATTTCTCTTCATTCAGCAGACACATTTCTATGAAGAAATATATATCTAAAAGTATAAATGTTATCTTGTATATGATCTTTAAACTCAGATATTACTTTTCACCTCTTTGTACAATAATGACATTTTGCTGGTTTATTCTTACTATTCACTGAATCAGGGATCAGAATCCACCACATCACTCTTCTTCCTCACTGAAACCTATGACTTGTTCTGACAAAGTGCGTATGGAGCTATCACATGCAAAAAACTAATCTTCATCCTTTGCATCACACGCAAAAAACTAATCTTCATGCAGTCCGTTTAGAGACCTAATATGGAACTGGAGAGCTCCTGACCTGTGGGAAAAGGGTACTGCATGTGTCAGACATGTTTTGTGCACAGATTAACTTGCAAAGTAGGTTGTTATTGTGATTATAGGATGGAGTTTTGCAAGTAAACCAACTGTATGTTAAAATAAAACTGTAGGTGCTGAACTGATCAACACTGCCACACAGGTGTACCCCTGGCCATGCAAAGAAAAGTAGCATGAACTTCTAGTGAAACGCCATAGGTGAAACTTCAGTTACTATATATTTCCAAAGATAAATTGAAACTGTGTTGGGGCTTTGAGGATCCAAATTAAGCAGTTGTATGGCAAATGTTTAAATCCTTTCTTGTACTCTGAATCCAGTTAAACATTATTACAGCCAGGTAGAAAATAACTCAGTATACTCGTGATTAGAGAGAAATGTATGATAACTATTACAAAAAACCAAACCAAACAAAACCAACCAAACCAACCAACCAAAAAACCCAACAAACCAACCAACCAAACCAACCAACCAAACAACAAAAAAACCCAAACCAAACCAAACCAAACCAAACAAACAAAAACAAATAAAAATAAATCCCACCAACCCAAGAGAAAATAAAATCCAGACATCTAAGATCTAAGATAGGTCCTTGTCAGGGAAATATAGTTTGGGAAAATAGATGATCTTTCTCCTGTCCTCTTCACCTATAGTGTGATTCAGCAAGAAAAACTACCTAATGAGCCTTCCGGTGAAACCAAAGCTGTTGGAAAAGTTGTGTGACTGGGGAAGACAACACACTCGCAAACTGGTTTGCATACAATTCATAGGAAGGCATTTTTTCTTACTTATGGCACAGTTCTTTAGATATTCAAGACCATGCCAGTTTAAAACATCATACAAAGTTGTTTTCATTTGCTATCTTCATTAAAGGGAGTAAAATTTTGGAAAATGTCCATGGATCTCTATCTTACTTACTGGCAAATATTCTTTCAAAAGCAGCATGAAAGACAGCTGAGAATCTGACAGAAAGGACACAGGGAAAGAAAAGGGAGTTTTCCACTGGCTCGTTTGCAAGTTAAAACCTTCAGAACTAGTCAAGTAAGAAAAAAAGTCTTTGCTTTATAACTCTTTTAAGTATTTTATTTTTCACAATAGCATATGCAAAAATAGGTATGTAAATACGTAGAGATGAAAACAAGAAAAACTAATGTAAGCAAGAGATTGTGTGTTAATGTCTTAAAATAATAATAAAATATCCTGCTTGATTGTTAACAATTCAGAAAACATCTGGTCCCTTTATACTGAAGCTTAGTGACACCCAAAGAGAGAAGAAATATATTTTTATTACACTCAAATGGTTTCAAAATGTTAACGAGGTTTTACTTATCCATCTTTTCTGCAGAATTCCAGTATAATTATATGTACATATATATAAATGATTAAATAATTTAAAACTATTTATTTATTTATTTTTCTTTCAAATGAAACTTGAAGTAAAGACAAGGAAAGCTATAAAATAAAAGCACTGTTATCTGAGGCTTTTTAAAATAAATGCTAGTCTGGTTTTTATTGAGCTGTTTGCTTGACTAAAAAATATCTTTTTTTCTTAAAACACAGTTTTAAAAAGTGCTCCATGCCTTTTCATGGGAATAAATTTGCATTTAAGGCAGTATCTCTCTTTCTGAAATCTACAGCTCCCAGGAAGTAGTGCTGTTCTGCAGAAGCCTCCTAATAACACAATTACTAATATTTCACCTTAAAGCAATTCAGCAGTAATATGCATGGACAGCTCCCTTTATGTCCTTGTCATTTCATAAGCGTAGATGGAGTGTTGTCAAAAGTAGAGAACTAGTATAAGCATTTAGGAAATAGCAGAAGTTTACTTACATCTGTGAAAAAATTCTCAGAGAAGCAAGGCACCCTTGCTGGGATGAATATTTAGTCTTTCTGTCTTAATGTGCTTGCTTCACAGAGCAGATGCCAGACACTTTATTTCTTTCATTTGAAGCGTGCAGACATTTTGACTAAAAGTTCTTGATATTTTAAAGGTAATCAAGAGAGCATGGAGATTCTGTTCTTTGCAATTTAAGCAGGCTAGAAAATATAATAGGGATTTTTTATCTTGGACCCACATATCTGAACTGCACTCTGGGAACGGATATACTAAGCAAAATACAGTATTCTTTCAAGAGTTTTTCTCAGACAGAATTTATTCAATGTGCCATTTCTGTTCAACTTAGAAACCAGAAAAAAAAAAAAGGTGACTTGGGTTTCTTGAAACACTCATTTGAAAATATTTTATTATGCATGGTTTATGAAATTATGATCTGTCTATAAAAGATTCACAAATAAGTCATAAAAAGGTATCTGCAGATCTCTAACTTGAAGCAAATCGTTTCATAGAGGTGATCATTATGTAAACACTTAGGCAATGAATATTAAAGACCTAGTTCTGCTCTTACTGCAATAAACATCACCAGCTATATTCAATAGATGATGATATGCCCCCAGATGTCCTTATTTTTCACCCTTTTACAGTAAAAATGAAATCTTTTAGTAGTAAGACAGTTTGCAAGAATTCATATTCTGTATGCACATTCTATAATTGTTTCTACAGCATCAGGAATTTGTGACACCATGACATTTATTTACTGCTGAAAAAACCCTATACTTTCTGATGTGAAGGGACCCTGTAATTGATCTATTTGCCTGAACTAGTTTTGTTATCTGGAGAAAAAGAAGCAAGAAAAAATGCTTTCTGTCCCTCATACTGTCAAATATATCCTGCAAAAGGAAGCTTTGTATGAAAGCAGCCCTGTTTGGAGGGCTTCCCCAACTTGCACTAAAACAAGAAACTCAGACAATTCTGCATGGAAGACATGCAGTATAACATATCTTAAAAGAGTAAGATTTTTAATTGTCTCACAGACTCTGTCTTTCTCTACCTTCAAAATGTAAAAATACAAGCAAACATATGGAGAATATGAAACATGCACTTATGTTATAGAAGCAAGGAGCAACAAAGAAACAAAGTGGTTTCTTCCCAGGAATTATGGTAATAAGTGAGGAAAATAATAATGAGGTAGAATTTTTTTAAAAGAAAACTGTAATCTTCATTATTTTCTATTTCTAATTGTTGATCTGCTCTATCTAGGCCCTTGTGAGAATGGTTTTGTAGCAGAGCATATATCTGAGAATAAATGTCACTGCCACTAAAAAAAAAAAAAAAAAAAGTGAAAGTTTGTTGGGTTTGTGGTTTTTTTTTAGTGGCTGTGATATTTGTTATCTTTTTAATAGAAATATTCTGGTTTAGAGAAATGAAAAATGGATATAATTTCTAAGTAAACCTTTGTTGAGCAAATAACTCTACAGCCAATCTCACTTGGCTCCTGAAGCAGTTATTAACCTATTTCAAATTTGAGTCAAATATGTAAAATGGGTAAAATCAGTAACTGCTTGAATTGTCAGAAAATTAGCAAAGTTTGTTAAATTTCATGCATGACTCACTATCCCAATGATATATCAAAAGGAAGATGAACAAATAATTCCATTTCTCCTTAAATAATATCAACATGAAAAAAGTGATTAAACTAGACATTAGGAAAAATTTCAATATGATTGTCACTATTAATGATATACAACACAGTTACTATGGGCTCACTTTAAAATTCTTTTACTGATATAATCTATTTCTTCTATGTATTCCTAAGCAATGCTTCAGCTTCTGCTTAGTTTTGCGTTAAGATTTTTCTGATCTCTTGAATCTTCCTAACCTGCAGTCTTGCATGGTTTTTTTTTTAAGATATCAAAATAGCAGAAGTATGGGTATACTACATTTCTGAAAAAAATGGACATACTTTTACAAAGAAAAGCCAAGAGAATGCTTTTATTTCCTGCTGTTCACTTGAGTTTACATGAGTAAACTGCCTGTTTGAATTTTTCCATAAGCTCTGCACAACAAAAACTATAAGACTACAGCAATGACTGCTGTCAACTGAAGATCTGCATACATCCATCCACATGTATGTAAATATTTGCACCAGCTTTAAAAATGCCATATGCCTCTAACAGCTGTTATGCACTCACTTTCCAGCTCTTGTATATTCAAATAGCATATAAAGAAGTGAATACTCCATGACTGTATCCAAAGGGAAGAAGCTGGTAGATAATGCTGTAAATACTTGAGTAATCAGTAAAAACAAATGGCTTAAATGTAATGTATCATGGAAATCCTCTCCAATGGCTGCTATGCAAGGAAAATATGTTGGGAAAGGATCAGTTCATGGTTTAAGAGTTAATGCTGCACAATTTTAATCATCACTAATGCACAGGCTAATTATAGGCTGATAATTAATGAAAATGCTCTGAATTAACTTCAAGGCTGCAATCCCAATGTCCCAAGACCACTCAGTCTTTATTGATGCTACTGTATTGTCAAAGCCTTAGAATTCCCCCAGCAAAAAATTATTTCCCTCTAGGCTCCAGTGTGAAGAGAACAACAGCGCCTCAGTCGCTTTTCTTGTCTGCTTGGATCTCTGCCACAACTTCCCTGACTGAATCAATGTGCTTTAAAATAGCAGAATTGATTCTCTGATTTCAATGCCATTGTTTTATCTTTCCAACACAAAAGAACACTTGATTTTTTTATTCTTTACTTCTATTTCTTTCTTCTATTTTCTTTTGCTTTTTCAGATTATTCTCTACACCTATGAATCATTTCTGCTTAATTGATGAAATATGCGCAGTGGGTGGCTTTCTGTGTACCTTGACCACATAAGCATATAAAACTTCTTGTAGAGAAAGCTTCTGTCACTAGGCATTATGAGTGCTAACTGGTTTCTTCATCCATGCATATACGGAACTGCAGCCCTTTAGTGGTAGCTGTTGCCACCCACTTGCTGATACAGATGTGTGCTGGATGAGGGCTCTTTGTTAACTATGATATGGATAATCCCTTCCCTGACTAAATGTGAAACCTCCAAGGGATATTTCTAGTGCATATACTATAGGATTACGCACTGCCACTCCTTCTGTTAGTTATAGTAAGGGATACCCACTCAGTATTTTAATGTCAGTGTGTGGATGATATTCATGACTCTTTCTGGTCTTTTATGGCAAGTTCAGACCAAATTGAACTTGTTGGGGTACTGCCATTGGTGGTCAGTGTAAGAAAATCTAAATGTATGCTAGGCCATCTGCAAGGGCAGAAGGAGTAGTATTTAACTGATGCTGAAGTGTCAGTGGCAGATGCAAATGCTAAGCCAGAAAACACAGAAGCAAGAGAAAATAATAAGTTTTTCAAACAGCTGAAACAGCTTATGAACCATAATTAGCCTTTTTCTTCCTTTGTCATTAAATATAGCACAGGAATTAAGAACTCAGGAGTTACATACTTAATGTGCACTTAAATATTTTATTTTTTCCACTTATCCATGTTTTTTTTTTAAATTAAATAAACATACATTTACATTCTTGGCATTTGTTTTTCTTGGAAGAACATTCTCACAAATGCACTGAATTTTTCTAATCCTTTTTAAAAAAGGAATATATGATAGCGGGTCTATCATTGTCACTTGGGCTGAACAGAACCCAGATCAGATGAAAGGAATTAAATGGAATGAAGTACATCTTGCTTGTTTAAAGTTCTGGCTGTTCAGCATCATTTCTTGTTCTCATCTACATGAGGAGATTGATGGGAAAGATTCCAAACTGTAAATATTAGCTCTATGCTATGCAGCCAGAAATTAAGATAAGGAGAGCTCTTTTTCTGTCTATCTATTTGATTTCAGAGTTTATATCTGTGTCTTTTCATAGTCTTCTACAGTGATAGTATGTTTCTTATCGGTTTTTCCTTCTGAAATATAATATATACTACACATAGCTGTTTTAAAGCATCTCAGAGAAGTGCATTTTTATCCTTTCTCTGGATGCTATCTCTGCACAGTATTTACAGACATTAAAAAGGCGAACTCTGCATGCTCCCACACACTCTACATGACAAACCTTAAATGTTTGGAGGTTTGGTTTCCAAAGTAATTAATTTTATCCTGATGGGATGCTGTCACTTTTAAACTAGACAAGTCATTTAGGTTCTGTGTTCTCCAGGATATATAGTAGATGTCTATCTCCATTGCCTTCAAAATGCATTTTGCATTTCCCCAGTCTCAGCAGGAATTTGTTAAACTTCAAACCTGCTCCCATCCTAACATTTACCTGGAGCCCTTAATTATTATATGACCTGATGATCAAGGAGCATATAAAAACTAGATATGAGACAAAAGGAACATTATTGTGCCTTTATCTTGGCAAATGATACTTGTTAAGGACAGTTGTTTTCTTTCTTATTCTAGAGTTTTTGATTTTTGGGGTTTTTTTTATGTTGATGAAAAGATCAATTTAATTGATGGAAAGATATGCTCTGATACAACTCATCATAAAATGATGCCAGCTATTTGTAGGAAAAGGTTTAGTCCCCCTGTCATAAAGTGTATCATTATTAGGAGACAATATATGAGAAGTTTCCTAACATTTTATAACCTTTGAAATCATCTAGTTTTGCACCACAGTTCTGTTAAAGAGATGCTACCTCATGAGTTTGGTTTTTTTTTCACAAAACCAAAACTGTATCTCTTGTCAAAGTCCTTTGTAGGATCAGAGCTCTGCCACTGAATGAAGACTTCAAGAAGATTAATGACAGAAAAGCAAATCTTTTCAAAATTTGGGCTGTAACTTTAGAGACTTTTATGTATTCTTTTTGCAAAGACACTTCCTTTTTAAAAAAGTAAATTGGGCCTCTCTCACGTTCATCAGGTACTAGACTGTAGTTGTGGCATGTAAATCACATACCTAAATTAATCATAGTAAGTCTTCTCCGAAGAAAATAAAATCTCTGCAACTGCACCTATGTAAAGTAGAAATCAGCAGCTTAGTCCCATGGACATGGATATCATTTCACCATGAACTTGCAATATGGTGCATTATATTCATGACAACAACATGTAAACAAAGAAATTCTTATGTTTCTTCTTAAATTTGCCTACTGATTTAAAATATTTATGGTCACACATCAAGATTTGCAAGAATGAAGGAGACAAGATAATACAGATGAAATATACAGGAAAGTTAGAAGCATTTGAGCAATAATGAAATGTGATTCAGAATGGAAGATATAAGGTAATACATCTTGAAGAAAATAATCTCAAATGCAATTCAAAGGAAGGGAGAGCCTTGGAAAGCTGTAATGCTAAAACAGATCTAAGGATGATGGATAGTAGACAGTAAATTAGATATCGAGCTTGTAATGTAATAGGAAGGCACAAATAAACCACTCAAGCTTAGGCTGCATCTGCAGAAAATGCGTGTCATAATCTGTATGAGCACTGTTGAAAACACTACAAGAATAGTAGGTGCATTTCTGAGGTTTGGCTGCTGAAATGGCATAGAAGTTGAAACAAAGATGAGGAAAGTCACACACACACAAATAACTGAAAAGCTGGTGAGATTGCTTTTACATGCTAAGTGAGCAACACCTAAACAGAATACACCTCTGGAAATACTTTCTTGATATAAATACCAAGTGATGAAATATTTTGGAATTGTCATGAAAATTTATTCAAAATTAAGACAGAACATAAAAAGAAATAAAACAGTTTTCAAGGAAAAAGTAGTAAGAAAATGGTCAATAGCAGTTGAAAGATATTGTTGAGGAAAAAAAAAATAGCTTACAAGTTCCTGTTCATATATCATATATGCAGAATGCAGTTTGCTGGAACATATTATCCCTTCCCTAAGCACCTCAAAGATAAATATTTGTATGTGAGCTAAATAGCCAAGACTCCTTTTGGAAAAAGATGTAGACATACCCAGAGGATGTTTCTTCTTATGCCTAATTAGACACCCATGATAGGCCAAATTAATCACTTTCAAGAAGAGACTATGTTGGAGTGTCCACAACAAGCAGCTTCATTAGACGTCTTAGTTACTATGTTTAAAGATAAGTGAGATGAATCCCATGCAATGTAGTCCAATTATGCTTTGCATGAATATTTAATGTACATTTGAAAATTTAAACCTTACTAAACAGAAAATTTACCAATAAAATCTTGTAATCATAAATTTTCTAAATTTAATTTTCTTTTAGGTGCTTTTATCCTAATCCTTCCATCATACTTTGTCATCTTCTATATGTATCTACTATTTAGAAATCCTGGGTACAGATCATATTTAAAGTATCCTTACCGTTGGTGTTGTAAAATTACATAATAATGTATCTTAATTTATCTATAATAGTGCAAAAAAAGCTAGAAAATGGGTCAAAAGTATTTCATAGTAAAGTCCGGTTGAAATCTTAGCTCCAAAAGAAATGGCACAATATTTATGTGCATAGGAAGCACTTTGCAGTACACGATAGGAGTTGCTGTGAATTTTGGACCAAGATCTCAGAAGGTGAAAGCCTGTAGCTTGCTTTGAATATACATATGTTACAGAGAAACTCTTACTTATTTTATACTTCAGTAATGTGTCTTAGCACCTTGAAATCTGGATGTCTACTAGCAAAAGGTACCTATTTCTATTTCACTGTAGATAGCTGTCACTGTATAAATAAATAATGTAAGATATTTTGATAGTGATTCATCACATAATCCTACATGGCCTACCATTCTTGACTAAGACTAGAAAAGTCTCTGAATAAGTATAAAACATCTTAAGCAGTGTGAGAGCAATGGTAGCACTAGATTGATTTTTTTTTTTTTTAACACATTATAATAATTCTGACACTACTGGAAGTGACTTTAAATGTTTCTTGAACATATTCTAAACCTAGTGTGATTTGTGACAGTCCTTGTGTTGATTCAGCACATTTGGAGAGCTAACTCAGATCCTCTTGAAAAATAGAACAGTTGCAGTCCTCTATTTCTGTATGCTTTTATCAGGATGTGAGGTAGATGGAAATATATAAAAAGGGGGTGGTAACAAATAAAAGAGGAAATTTTATGTAAAATCTTTTTTTTTTTTTTTCCTTTGCTACATTTTCAATGGTATGAAATACTCACTTGATTAATGTTCCAAAGGTGAAGACATGTGAAAAGTTTCAGATCCTCCACCAATTCACAAATATTTATTTTCTGATGCACTAACTAATTTTTGTCTCTAGGTAATTCTGACGAACTTTTGATCAGAACTGTTGATAAATTTCTAGTAGAAATAGAAAAAAAAAAGGAATGTTAACATCAAATACAGTAATTTTAAATGTGCTTTTTCTTTGGGACAACTGGTCTCAAAAGCCTGAATAATTTTACTATTATCCCTATTTTATAGGTATTCAAGATATTGGGAAGCACATCAAATTCTACAAATCCTGGTAATTCACAGAATCAAAGAGTGGTTCAGGGGAAAGGCACCTTTGGAAGTCATCTGGTCCAATCCCCTGCTTGACCAGGGACGTCTTTATTAGGCTGCCTTGAACCACATCCAGACAATTCTTGAATATTTCCAATATGGGAGACTCCCCAGGCAACCTGTGACAGTGCCCAGTTTTCATCACAGTGAAAATGTGTTTCCTACAGTTTGCTGAAGAACAATCTTTTGCCTAGTGCAGCCCAGCATATGATTAGCCTTCTTTTCCACAAAGGCCAATTGCTGGCAGAGTTTCAACTTGGTGTCCCCCAGAACCTCCAGATTATTTTCTGTGGAGCTGCTTTGCACCTGAGTGGCCCCCAGCATATACTGGTGCTGGGAGTTATTCTACCTGAGGTGCAGGACTTTGCATTTTCTCTTGTTGAACTTCATGAGCTCATTTCTCCAGTCTGTCAAGGTCTCTCTGGATGGCAAGATGACCCTCTGAGGTATCAAACACTCCTCCAATATTGATGTCATCAAGAAACTTGCTGACGTTACATTCTGCCTGATCACTCAAATCATTCAGAAAAATGCTGAAAAAAAATTGGACCCAGTATTAAGCCTTATGGCACACAACTAATTACTGAACCTGAACTAGATGTAATATGACTGATCACCACCCTGTGGGTGTAGCCATTCAGTCAGTTTTAAATCCTGCTCACTGTCTACTCATCCAACTTATATATCAACAGCTTGTCTATGAGGATCTCTGGCAGTACCAAAGGCCTTACTGAACTCCATTGCTCTCTCCTCAGCTACCAGGCCAGTACCTTCATCACAGTTTATCAGGTTGGTGAAGCATGACTTCCCCTTGGTGAAGCCATGTTGACTACTGATTACATGCTTGTCATTCATGTGCCTGAAAATGGTTTCCAAGATCAGTTGTTCCATCCCCTTCCCAGGGTTCAAAGTGAGGTGGACTGGACTGTTGTTTCCCCGATCCTTCTTTTAAGCCTGTTCGAAGAGAGAGGTGGCACTTGTTTTCCTCCAGTTCTCAGGTACCTCATCCAGTCACCATGACTGTTTAAAGATTGTAAAAGTGGCATCACAATGACACCAGTCAGCTCCCTCAATACTCATGGGTTCAGCCCATCAGGGCAGGCCCATGGATTTATATAAGTCCTGTTTGCTTAAGTATTCCCTGATCCAATCCTCCTCTTCCAAGTGTATATCTTAGTAGCATAAAGTCATGGAATGGTTTGTGTTGGAAGGGAACTTTAAAGGCCAGCAAGTCCAGACACCTGCCAAAAGCAAGAACATCTTCAACTAGATCAGGCTGCTCAGAGCACTGTCCAGCCTGACTTTGAATGTTTCCAGGATGGGGATTCTAAAACCTTTCTGGGCAATCTGTTCCAATATTTCATCATACTCATCATATGTAGGAATTGATTCACAATAGCATGGAGAAAGTCCTGCCAGAAATGGATTTGTGAAGAAAATCAACAAGCCACTGATAATGCTTTAACAACTGATGTTTTTAATGTTGTTTGAATGTCCACAATGTCTGGTAAAATATCTTTTTGCAAAGCCACTGCTTCTTCTTCCCAGAATACCCTGTAATCTCAGGGTTCTGAAGGAAGGTTGAGACATGCTGTTACTTGAACCCCTCTCCTATTAAATGTAAATCCCCTTGCTCCCATTGGCCCAGAGCCAAATCCCCTCTTGTTTTCTATTGGTGGGTTTTGAATCCCTCTAAGGCCCATATAAACCCCTGACCAGCAATAAACTTTCTCTTTTGTTCTTCTCCCTTTCCGGTGGTCTCTGTGTTTCCTTCTCAGGGGCTCTCAGGGACCACGTGGTCAGGGAAGGTGGGGAGCACATTTTCTCCTAGCTAATGGAATAACCTCCAGGACCAGGAGATTCATCCATACCATTGCAGACTGCATCCCTACAACAGACAGCACCAGCGAGGCAGAAAGAACCCCCAAAAAGGGACAATCATAAAATATGCTTTCTTTATATCTCATCTAAGTTTGCCCTCTTCTAATTTAACACCATTACCCCTTGTCCTATTGTTCCAGACTTCCCTCCTGGTCTCTTGTGGTAGACCTGGTTAGCAAGGCTAAAAAATGCCACAAAAATGGTAAATCTAAAACTTGCTATTTCTAAATGAAGTCAGTACTGCCATATTTTGACTTTAGCCTATTTCTATTTATGACCTGAATGATGGTCATATCCAGGCTAGACATGCTTCCTAGTAGATGTTTGTAGGCATTGGAGAGAAATGGCTTCTTCGTGAAGAGTTCTGTTAAACCTCACAGCTGAAGTGTGGGGGTTTATAATTCAAAATAAGGGAAAATATATTAGTGTAGAAGAAGCTATGCCTCCTGGTGTTTAAGGAAAGCCTGTGTGATAAGAGCTATGGAACTTTAATGTATAAGTTACAGATTGTCCCATGATGTACCTGAGCTATCCTATGTGCACACCTAGTATGTTTAATCATTACCTCCCTATGTGGTCAAAATTCTCTATCTAGTCATATGCAGAGATGGGATAATGGATCAGTTTGAAATAGCGAATGGTTTGAGACACAATCATGTTATTTATTGAATTCCTAACCATTTCCACAATTGTTTGACTATTACAGGAGCTTCCCAAATGGGAACTTCAGAGTGTTTCCCTGGGCAGGTCCTGATGTACATAGACTAATCTATATGCTTAAATGAGTTAATTAGCATTTTGAATGATTAATCAGGACATTGCAGAGAGTCCTCAGGCTTGCAGAATAGATCTCCATAAAAAGATTAGCTCTTTTCAGAAACAAGAAGGTAAGAATCTTGAGAAGAAGTAGAAACTGTCCCTGAAGATATAGATATGACTGTGTCAATCTTGTAGGTGGTTAAGATAGTAAGAAGATATTTTGCGTTTGGCAGCAGTGGCAGCTGCAGTAGCAGCGGAGCAGGGGACACCCTCTGGATGAGGCAGTCCCAACCCGGGAGACAATCCCCGTGCTTAATCAGCATGATGAGACCTCTGGAACAATGCCTCAGGGGGAACACACAAGAGGGGTGGGAGTGACAATAAAACCTTTTGAACTAGAACTTGTACAGTGAAATGCATAACTTTCAAACTCCCACAACCAAAGTCTTCCATGTTTGTAGCTAGTAGGGTCTGGGCTGTTTGCTGGCACCGTTCTCTGTGTGGGTCTGCATCAGAACTTCTTTCCATATTTCATAGTCTGGTTTGTTTCCTATAAAACAGTGGGTTTGGGAATATCACCTAGCCAGCTGAAGATGACATAAAGACCCTTAATGGTTGACATCCAGGTAGTGACTAACCACTTAGTTTGAAAGATTTGATTTTTTACACAAACATTGACAAGACTGACAGGACTGCAAGTTTTAAACATTGGTTAGATGAATCCCACTGCCATAGTAGATACTACAGTCAGAGACTCTCAAGATCACTAGTTTAGTTCAGGATTTATGGCAGCAACAAAACATCCATTTCACTCTAAAACATAAAAAAAATCTGAGTTGCCAGAAATTCTCTGAAGGATGTATTCTCAAACATATAGCCATCAATCTTGAGTATGATTGTTTGACATATACCAGTCTGGAAAGTCTAACTATTACTACAGAAATTACTGCAATATTACTTTTGCTTGAGAGATGCTAGGTAGCATGTTTATTAGAGTTGAACACTGAGTAATTGAGATCAGTGATCATATGATCTTCTTTGAACCCAATGTGTGCATTAGAGTATCACTAACAAAATACAAGGACTGAAAGCGATTTATTCAGAGCACTATATCGCAAGAACTTTTACCTCAGTGACTCCAAATCTGATTGCAATATCTTTCCTGCAGCTAAATCAAGTGATGAAAGTTTTAGAAGAATCTGAGTAAACATGCAAATTTCAGAACACTCAGAAGGGCTGACCTTTAAACAGAAAGGAGTTCTCAATCACAGCAAAAGCAGAGTTAATGCCCCATATAATTCTGAATTATCATTAACAGTTAGAAAGGCACTTGCAATATGTCAAGAATAGAGCAGATTAATAAAGAAAATGTGCTTCTAAAATTTTTTTGCTTATACATCTTGGTAGCCCTTGGAGACTTACCTTCCACATTAAGATTTGACCCACTGTATCTCTTATTTTAAAGAAACTGCAAGGAGAAATATTTCAGAGAATATATTCTGTTCCATATTTTTATGTGTTTTCAACTGCACACGTCTTCACGGGCTATGGGGCATTGCAATTGGCATAAGGATTTTCTTGAAATTTTCATCAATAGCTTGTTTCTCCCAGCAACAGATGATTTCATGTAGAGGTTGCACTGGAGAAATTCAGCGAGGAAAAAACAGCAAAGAAAAGTTCTCACCCCAAAATTGTAAAAAAGTCTCAATCTTGAAGGCATGCTACTAGAGTAAAATCTACTAATACACAAATTGTTCTGATTATTCCATAAAGTTAATAAAAATATCTCAGACATTAAATCAGCATCATAGTGAGACAATGGTTTATACCTATATTTAGAAACACCACTAATAATATGTTTAATTGAAGAATTAAAAATGTAAACCTTGGTTATACATCTAAGATTTTCTACTTTTGCCTAGATAAACTATCATACATATAAGGAGCCTTTTACTGGTTTCATTCCACTTTATCTTCTCTAGTTTCTGATGAAAGCAGGATATTATGTGTGGAGAGAAACAAGGGGTAGGATACATTTTGTCTTACCCAAGTATACTACAGTACAGAATTATAACATGGTCAAAGAGCACAAACAATTGTAGGTATTGAGAACTGCTGAATTCACTTCATCAATGAGTGATGCACCACAAAAATTTAGCACTGTTTCAGTATGATCTTAGTTAAGTGTCTTGCACTCTTCAATTAAGAAGACATTGTCATAGAACAGGATCCAAAAAAATCTAGACTGCTAAGCAGGGAACTTGTTAAAGGCACATTCAGCACAGGGCTGCCTGAGGATAAGCAACAGAGGAAAGCTGGAAAAAAGTCTGGGACAATCTTAAAGCTACTTTCAGAATCCTCCAAGAGCAGTGTTAAATGGTGCACGTTGCCCAAAACTTTCTCATAAAGATAGTAAATGAACTTCCAGGAAAATTAACAGAAAGTGAGGAAGTTTTCTTTGAAAACATAATAGCTGGCAGCTTTGAGTGGGCTGCCTTTTGTATTTTTAAGAAAACTTAGAAAGTGAGAGAAAAATAATCACCCTTCTGTGATAATAATCACCTTTCTGTGTTAAGCATCCCATAGATTTAGGTGACCTCAGGTCTTCTCAAAGTTATACTACAGATGATGTTTGAGGGTGTTATATGCCTTTATTTCTATATTTGTTCTACTCTGCTGATCACTTTTGTATAAGTGGGTGCCATTCAGTGAGAACCAGTAATTCCTAGTACTCTGATCCTCCTTTGCAGGGTTTTTTAAATGTATTGGAAATTATTATTTCCCTGTAGACAAAAAAGGCTTTCAGATCAAATGAAAAGGGGTGTCCCTTTTTCCTTCAAGTGCTAGACATTAGTGTGTTTAAAAGCCATGCTTCATTCTGGTGTTTTTCTTCTTTTCTATTACCTTGATTCTGTAATCCCTCTTTGCATATGAACATTAAGTTCTGGAGTCCTTGCATGTAAGTACTCTCTCAGTTGATTTTTTCATGTAAAGAGGTAGATAGCAGCTGAATGGTTTTCACTGTGGGATTTGGTTACTTGCATTGATAGTCTTAGATGAAAGACATCTTTCAGAAGATTTGATACTTTAAAGTCTTGAGGGATTTACATCTCTCTCTTGCATTGATCCTAACTAAAGTTACAGGCTTAACTAACACTGGGAATCTGAGCCTAAACCCTCAAGACTGTTGTGGCTTAATCTGTACACCTCTCCTGGGTATTTTATGTTGCCTAGTTTAAGCAACTGACTATTGTGAAGTTTCCAAGCATGTCAAATTGGAACTGTATTTTAAAGTTGCTAATAATGCATTATGTATCCCCATGTCAGTGTCCTTTATATTATGAAAGTATTTGGCTTAATCTTCAAGCTTTCACTGTATAATTTTTATAGTTCAATATTCTCAAATTAAATTAAATGTGAATTAGAAAAATAAATAAATAAATAAGAAAGATTATTTCTAGCTTCCATGTGTTGCATAACTAAATTTGTTACATCACTTCTTCCTAGTCAAACTGTTCTTTTTACTCTTTTAGCTAGTGTGATTGCCTTTTACTTAGTTCCTTTTAGACATTTCTGTGAACTAAATTTTCACTGCATCTGCAAAAGTCCCAGAGTAAATTAACTGTGAATCTTAGGCATATCTCTCAATTACATGCACCTGTGCTGGATCAATTAGCTTGCCTAATTCTTAGCAACACTAAATGGTCCACAAGTGTTCTTCATTAATTAAAATACTATCAGCCTTTTGTAAGTGCACTTCTAATATATTCTGCCTGCTGCAGATTTGAGGGCAGCTACTTTTTGGATAGACCTTATGGTGTTAATTTGCCTTTTAAACTCATTGTTCCTTCCTGAAAACTAATACTGGATTATTATTTTTTTTATTTGTGAAGCACTACCTTTGTTTTATTAGTTACTGTGAGGACTGGTTGCTGTTAAACTAAATCAGACCTTGTGCTGTAGCATTTCTTATTTTAAATGAAAGGGTTTTGTTGATGCTGCTCTTTAATTTTGGTTGTAAAGCCAGATTGAACCTCTCTTTAATGGCTTTATTTGACGTCAGTCTACCCAAAAAATAATTTCCTTTCAGGGCTGTAATGCATAGGCTACTGTAGAATAGTAATTCTTCTAGGTGTAAGAAAAGCATGTTTAAATCATACTTATGTGCTCATGACCTTTCTAAGGCAATGATTTAAGAGAGTTTTGCAGATTAACTGCTTTATTCTACACTCCTTGAAGTCTCTCTGCTTAAAAAGCACCCTGACCACTCTCAATGATTTTGTTTAATGATGCAATTCAACTTTTTTACAGGGACCATTTTTAAAAAGCCATACTGCTAAGTATGGTTTTATAAATTATTTATAGAGGATTGCTGGGATGATATCTGTCTTGGTGAGCTGCTGGTGCCAGTAACACTGAATTATCCATAGAAATTAAGTCAACAAAATTATTCCTTTCTTTTTCAGTTCCAGCATCAACCTTAAGTATAAATTCATGCCAAAAGCCATTTTAGAATTTTATACAGAAATATTTTCATTGCCTCACCGAGTATTTCAAGGAGGCAGAAAAATCTTTCATTACTATTCTGCTTCTACTCCTAATTAGCAATTTTAAAGCAGTCAGTTGAGCAGTATGTACAAGTATTTGATAGACATTTTTATAATACATTGTCAACCTACAGTTAAGAAAAACTGAGCAGAATTACGGAAATAAAAACCTAATAACTACATTAATAAAGTCAACCTATATGTAAATAAATATTAACCAGAACAATAAACTGTTAACATAGACCTCCTTATTCTATTTTACATTATGTCTTTTAATTGTCCCTTTATGGACCTGTTTTGTTGTGATCTTTCTCAGAGACTTCAGTCCAATGTGTTATGACATCAAGGAGAAATTGAGTGGGAGCATCTTGCATAGAGTTTTTCTGAAATCCCCCCCATCTGTTGCCATGACAACACAACCATTCTTTCTGGAGAGGATATTTTCTCTATTCCCAGAAAAATAATTTCACAGCTATAATGTTGCAAATATTGGATTGGGGCAAAAAAAGAAAACCCAGAAAACAACCTGAAAAACAATGCATTCTAAGTGGACTTTGTGTCTCATCAGTGCACAAAGGAAGGAACCCTAGGATTTGAAGCACTTTCTGTAACAGTTTTAAGCTTCTGCATATATTACCATTTGTATGGGATGCACTAACTACACATACAAAGGACACAAAAGGTGGCACTCTCCATTTTTTACTTTTGAAAGAAAGCAGTTTTTGTGGTTTTGGTGTTTTGTTTTTTTTTGATGAACCATAATTCTTGGAGTGTACTTGTGTGTCAGAGGCAAACTCAGAGAATGCTACTTGACTCAAGTGTCTTAAACTACTTAGCATATGCAAAGCCTCCCTGAACCTAGTTGCTAGTCATCTAACTTCTGCCTAAGTTTCCCAGGGAACCAAATTATATGGAAGAGCACTTCTTTGCCTGGTCAAGGCATAGCTAGCACAAAACAATAAGATTATATTTCTTTTAACATTACAAAGACAGCTGGGATTTAAAAAAAAAAAAAAAAGGCAACACAAAAAGTCTTGATTATTGTAGCACAAAAAACATCAAGGGTGTATATCAGGGAGCACAGAATATTTCTCAAGAATAGGAGTGAAGGTCCTGCTCTTATTGTTGTTGTTGTTCTTTTTTTGATTCTGAACTGTTTTAGTATCACTAAACCTTTACCTGAAAATAGAAATAACTGACATAAAGAAAATGAGATTTGGAAATCTGTACCAGTGAGTAGGACAAAAACAGTGCTATAGAGAGTGAACTTAATTTTTAAAGTCGGCTTAACATTCATCTCAAGCACATGAATTGCAAATTTGCTATCATTTTTGTATCCTACACTGACAATGATTTGTATTCTTTCTTCACTGCACCTTTTGTTTAGATTTTGTATCTGAATCAGAAGTAAAGAAGAAATGTACCATACCATTTCCCTTTAATTAGGTCTCCAAAATCAGCAGTTTCCTTATAGGTGATTGTCTCATGGGTAGAAAACTAGCAATAAATTATGATAAAGTTTCAGGATTATAAGGAAGGTAAAATAATATTCTTGAATTAAACAAATACATTATCTTTTTCCTAATTCAAAACAGGAAAAAGATAAGCAGTAGAAAAATTTCAGACTCTAAAGAGGAATCTGCTAAATTATATGAATTGGTATTATAATTTTTCTTTACTGTGGCAAAATATGCCTTCTTGCATCAAAATCTGCTCCAGTTTCTGTCCTGACTCTGCATATGAACCAGAGTGAATTTGATTTAATTTTAAAATATGAATTTGAACAAACACAATTTTTGTCTTAAATAGTTAAGAAATCCCTTAATGCATTTCTTGAAAGTCAATCTGTAAAATATATACTCAATTCAGAGAATGAACACTCTCTGCAGACGGCCAAGAGAACATATTCCATATAGTCAACACTTAGAAGGAAAACAATGTCAAAATATTGGTTCCATAAATGCTCAATAGAATTGTGGAAGGATATGGAACTGTACGTGGTCCTGTGTCTGCACTAAAAGCTTAAGAATTTAGGGTATTCTGAAATCTTAAATGGACTTAGAATAACATCAAAATTTGTGCACAAAATTTACCTGTAAATATTAGGAGTCTTCTTAATATCTAATGAAAAGCTTTCTCTTTTTTTTTTCTTTTTTTGTTTTTTTTTTTTTTTTTTTTTTTTTTTTTCTTTTTTTTTTTTTTTTTTTTTTTTTTTTTCCCAAAAAAGATATCTTTTTAAACTTTCTACAAGTAACCATGGCAAAAATTTTAATTTTTACCATTAGTTGTTTTCATGTTTAACATTTCTTTTTCTCTTTCTCCTTTAGTAGGATACTTTACAATTAAGACTTTTCATTCAAGATCTTTAAGTAGTGAAATGTAGCACCCAAAATTGATGTATTGTTTATTGGCAACGCATAGAAATTGAACCTGGTCCTCACTGTTGTCAAGCAAAGTATGGCAGAAAAACTCTATTAGTAAAAACAAAATTCCTGAAGTCAGTAAATTAGGCAGTCACTATGAAGATTATAGAAAACTGGTAGGTAGGTATCCATGGACATATTCCTCTTATTGACACTGGAATTTTCACATGATTTATCATCATCTCTTAAACTGGAAGAACCACTCACATATTTATTTTTGATGTTAATTACACACAATCAAATACACTAGAAAATATTTTAGTAATATTAAATACATTGAGAAGGGAGAAGTCTTGCTTGAACCCCAAAATAGGCTCAAACCCAGATTCAAGCCCAGACAAATGGCAACTAAAATGATCGTTAAGTCATTATTAGACTGAAGCTGTAACATTAGGTTAATTTAAGATAGCCTGCTCATGTTATACATTTGATCACAGAGCAAAATGTAAAACTGCAGTACAATTCCAGAAGACATAGCTTGTTTCATTTCAGACATAGGTAACAATAAATTAGGTGCAGATACTATAATTGATTTAAATTAAATATGTATTTGAAATACAATGCTGAGATATCGATTAGAAAGGAAAGTTTGACTTGCTTGACTTTTATTTGGTATTGTTCTGTACTCACTTTAGTTGCTAAATAAACTCCTATAAATAAACAAGGTCTTACTTTGGACTTGTGGCAGAGCTAGAAGGAACTAATTCAGTACAAATGTTCATAAAAATGGGGGAAATATAAGTCACTGTGGATTTATTTATATACACTGTGGAGTTACATATAGTTGGAATCTTGTGTGTTTGATCAGTTTTCTGTGAACTAGCATAGTATTTTCTTGTCTTTTATGTAGTACCTTGCTTGTGGGATTCTTACTAGTAAATGTTACATCAGAGATACCAGACTGCTGCAGCAGCCTATTGGGGGAGTAAAAGATCATTATATTCTCTTTTTTTTGGACTTGTTAGTATCACATGGTGAGAGGCTAGGAGACAGAGAAGCTCTTCTTTTTCATCATATCAGGAGAATTTATGACAAGACCAAGTCCTAGTCAAGATTTTTCATCTGCATTCTGAAATCATATTGGCATCAGCTGGTGACATTTGAGGAGCTTCTTTTGGCAAAAATAAATAAATGGAAAACTTACTCTAACATGTTAGAGCTCAGAACTGCCTTGGATAAAAATAAATATCTAGCTAAATATATCAATAGGTCCACATATTTTTAGATATTGAAGCTGAAAACGCCTTGAAATAAATAACTGCTAAGAGACATTTTTATTCTTTTTGCAGCAAAGGTATTTCTTAACAATATTGGAGACAAGCCACTTCATATTGGGCAAAAACTTGCCTGGCCTGTTTGTATAAAATAAGCTATATAGAGAGTTCACAGTTGCACCTTCTAATTTCCATATTAATGACTAGGCGAAATCTTGGGCAGAGCTTTCCTTTTGGCTTGAAATTTGGGTACTCGTTTCCCGATGTCATCCCTTGGGTGGTCTTGAAGCATGTTCATCACTGTTGGACTTCTGCCTTTTCTTTGTTCAATGACATGACTTGTCCAACTTCTAAAATCCTGGTTTAACTCTACAAAATCTTAGCTCTGGACTCTCATACCTATTTCAAAGGTCTACATGTACCTAATTTATGGCCTAGAAGTCTATTGTGTTAGACTTTGATTCAGTGAGCAGAGCAAGAACTACTTTGGTAAAACAGAAAGAACATACGTTGAGTAATTCAAGCAGTTTTCTTCTCTTAGCAGAACTGGGCACTTTAATCTTTTAGGCCTTGTTCTGCCTTCAATATGTAAGACAATAAGATTTTTCTTGATCAAGCGAAAATGTAAATTTGGTAAGAAAGGTGCTAATTATATATTCATAGATAAAGACAATATTATTCTGCACAGCAGTGCTGGTTTTAAGGTTTTTTCTACCTGTAGTTTAATTTTTAATAGCACCTTAAAGAAAAAATTTGGATGAAATTACTTTACTTGTAAAATCATAAAAATACAGTTTGTTCCTTGTCTTGACCTCCCTCATAATCTAGAACTTGAATCAGAGTTGTATTTGAAGAATAAAGTGAAATGAATGAACAGTACAGTTTTGAGAAAGATTTAATGTTCCTTTCATTTTTCTCAAACAGACAGATTTTGTAAGAACATAATCCATTATGATTTGTTGTAGCAAAACTAGAAGCTTAACTGATGGGATATTAAAGCAAAGATGACCATTATCTCTTAGGAAAGGAAATAGAAACCCTTCGATGATTGAACTGACAATCTTCACAGCTATTAAGTGCATTGATAGGAACATTTTCACCATGGTATGTAGAAACGAGGTGTCATATATTAGTATTACCTAATGTCAAATTCCCATTCACCATACTAAAAATACAGCCTTTGTAGAGACTACATTCACTTCATACAAATACAGGCTTCTGCTCTAATGCAGTGTTTCATTTAAAGGGATAAACCTCTGTTCTAGTCTCTGATTCCCTTCTTTTCAGAAGTGAGAAGTATAAACAATTTATAAGACACAGCAGACCACAGCCACATAGACCTACAAACCCTTAGGGGCATACCTGGGAGAGCATTTGATCGTCTTCACTGGAGCACAGTATGAAACAGATCTATGGGAGGGAAGTGCTGTGCTAGGAGAGAGGAGGGTGTGATCCTCTCTGGATAAATCTGTATGTAGGACAATGCTAGATTTTGTAATAAACCTTATAAACAATTCTGCTTATCTACAAAGGAGAGAAGATGGGAGAAGGGGAAGCCAAAGGGTGCCCTCACCTGACTTCACATAGTCTCTTTGTCATGGGAGGGCCACTGGCCCATCAAAGGCCCATCTCCACAAGCTCAGAGGAGCTCAAAATGCACAATGGCAGGAAGGATCCCATATTAAGGATTCATAAAGAATTAACAAACATCTTGTCCAGATCCCTCCCAGAGCTGTCCAGGTCTGAAGCCAATTAAGATGAGTCATTCACAGCAACTCTTTCAATAACCTTTCAGCCTAAGTGGGAGATGTCTGAGGGTGTGGGACACATTATGGAATGCAGGGGAGGAGAAATTCATAATTGCAGATAACTTACAGGTTATTTGGGAGAAGAATCAAAAGCAGGAAAAGGAAAGGGGTTCATTGATTTGAGGAAGAGCAAGTGAGGGAAATGAAGAGTTAAAGGTGAAAAAAAAAATAGCCAATTGAATGTAAATACTGTGTTGGTCAGAACATTTGTCTGGCTACTGGGATCTGGGAAGCTAGCAACTGGGGACACTGGGAACAAAGGAGACCTACTGGGCAGACTGAGTGTCTGAACTCAGAAACTCAGTAGCTGAAAGAATCCAATTTGTGCATATATAGTTTTGGGGTTATATATATATGTGTGTGTGTGTGTGTGTGTGTGTGTGTGTGTGTGTAATTCATGACATCTGTACTGAGGTGAAAAAGTCTTACTGTTCAAAATACAGGCACAGTAGTTTAGCATTTGTAAACAGCTATTCCTAAATTAAAATGAGCCTGAGATTTCTACATTACTTTATGGCAGATAGGACAATCCAGTTTTAATGATAATTTTTTACAAGGTTCATCTGAAAGTATTGTTGAATTTCAACTAGTCCACAGATATTAATAATTTTTTTGTACAAAGCATTTTACTTATGAGGATCACCTATGCCAGTATTAAAAGGTTCTTCAAATTTTCCCTCCCTGATTTTCTTAACCCAATATCAGACAAGACCATTTACCTCTCTACATCCATTGTCCTCTGATATCAAGCAGTTCACTGAGCAGGATAATTTTTTGCACACACATAGATCCTTCCATTCATTTAGTAGCAGAATAATATTTGGCAGTGGATCTCCACCCACTGATATTAAGGAAGAAATCTAGTTGGTAATCTACAGTCTTTCTGGTAGGTTTATTGCAAAGAATTTTTTGGCTTAAAAGCTACCTATAGATCCACTTCTATAAGAGTCTTGGGCTTCATAAAATCTGAAGATCTTTAGATTTCTATCGGGTGTAGAAATATGTCCTGTGGATTAAATGAGAACCTTACATCTGTGATTAGATCACTTGTTTTTGCTGTTATGGTGATGTGGCAAGACATACCCTACACATTTTCTGTGTCACACAGTTCAGAATGAGTTACAAACACCTTCTTTAAGGACTCCTATTTGTGACAATAACTCCTTCCCAGTTTATCTACTGTTTCCCCTGTGGTTCTGAAGTTGTCCATTGTAAGACCCAAAGACTTCTTAAATAACTGAAATGTGCTACAAAACATTTGAGTGATATGTTATCTTTTGTCATACCTCAAGCATCTCTGGCTCATGAGAAATATAGCTGTTGTCTACATGGTGTTCATTTATTTTTTTCTGATCCTTTGAGACATGGTAATCCAGGATAGGATTTGCTTCTTAGCATTCAGGGTTCCATTCCCTATGTTACACAGTTAGATTGTGCAATTCCCCATTTTGAAAAAAACACTTCATTTCTCTTATCCTGATATGCTGTCTGCATATTATAGTTAATCTCTTGCTGATCCATTTCTTCTTAAACTGGCATGTTTTATCACTATGGATGCAAAGAAGAAAAATGTATCCATACATTTTCCTGTTGAAATTTTGTAGTTTTGCAATCTTATTTTAA
Source organism: Hafferia zeledoni (assembly GCA_035583235.1). NCBI lineage: Eukaryota > Metazoa > Chordata > Aves > Passeriformes > Thamnophilidae > Hafferia > Hafferia zeledoni. Next base: position 62,256,911 of record JAWWEV010000001.1, on the reverse strand, counting down.
CTTATTTTTTATTTTATTTGCAAACTATTGTTTGTGATAAATGTCCTTTTTTGTGTTTATTTTTTAATTAACATTGAAAATATCCATATTGCTCTATAAAGATACTTTATATATATTATGTCTATTCATTTCAAGTCTGACCTCCTTCATTTCATTTCTGCCCCATATGGTTTTCCATATTGCAAGCTATTATAAAATAAAGGTGGAGAACTTTACCATTAAAAAATCAACTAGAGGAAAATCTATTTACTTTAAATTCCTTATAATAAATATCACACAACAAAAATCAGCTTAATCTTTCCTTTTATCAGAAGTTTAAATCATATCTTGATAGTGCATTGTCTCAGAATAGTTTCATACACAAGTAAGAAAAAAAGGCTCTCTTAAAATGTAAACTGTTCTCATTGACTGGAAGGAGGAATTTATTTTTTTCTTTTTTCCTCTTTTTTGTTGTTGTTGTTGTTGTTGTCTCAGTAATCACAGATGCTAATGTGGAGCAAAATAAATAACAGTTTACACTGGCTTTCATTTCTGTAGATAAATATTGTGAATTGTCTACAGACAAGACTAGAAAGCAAAACCACACATCTTGAAATGTTTGATTTAGAACAAAATTGCACACATGATTAGTTCAGCCAATGGTTAAATTTTACTCCATGCTTGATATAAAGTTGCAGGTTGAAGAATGGTTTGAAGATTCAAGACTGCATCCTCTCAAAGTAATCGCACAGTATCACTAACTGTATTGGAAATAGGTTTCAGGTGTGGACTTTTTGTGAAGAAGCTGGACCTGGAGTATTTAACATCAAGGAAGCATGTAAAGAGTGACTATGAACATCATGAATTTTAAAATAAAAATAACTTCTTTTTGTATCATTCACTTCATAACTGCTTCAAAGATAGGTAGGTGGCACAGAGCACCCACATGCATACATACATAGATACCACCACTCATACAGTAAATAAACTAAGCATATACAAATTCATATTTCTCCAGAAGCAGAGAAAAAAGTGAAACAGATTAAGTCAACATAGAAGGTCAATGAACAGAAGCTCAAATGGATGAAAAAATGGACACCCATCAAAATTCTGTTACACACTTAAATCAAGGAAACAGTTCTAACTCAAGCTTTGTTGGAAATACCTTGTCTAGATCAAAGAGATGGTCTAATTGTTGTGTACAATAGAACTAGGACCAATGTCTATGTCCAAGTTCATTTTTACACCCAAGCCTTTAATAACTGACACCTATCTCATTAGATAAGCTCCTGTTCTTTTGGCATATATCTAATATATCTATATATAAAAAGATTTCAGGATTATTGATTTACAGTATTTCAGTTTTTAGAAAGACATCATCAGGAAAGGAGCTCATATTGAATAACAGAAAATTCAGATCCCAGTTACTGACTGAGTTCAGATCATGTTACTGATAACACTAAAGCTCTGGAACTTAGTATGCCCCCAACCTTTCAGATTGGTACAACTGGAGCTCTGGCACTGCAGAGCTCAAACCCCCAAGCAACATGCTATGTGGGGTCAAGACAACTGCTCAGCTGAGCATTTTAAGTCTCTACATTTGGACAACATGAATAACTTGCTTGTCTCTGTCAAGAGTATTGGCTAAATTTGAATTTATTACTGAAAGAGTTTAGAAGCTGCTTACACAGGGACACTTCTGTAAGTGCCTGAACAGCATTATATTAATTGATAACATGATCTACTTAGAGAAAAGGTTCTATCATTTCCTTCTAAATAGATTTCTGATGCTGCTTAAGATGTCCTGTGGTGGTCTGAGATGACCATTTGGGTCTGTGAGATATGCTGGAGAGTCTATAGGAGACCTGTGCCTCTGTCAAGACAGAGTGCTGTAGGAAATCTCAACTAGCTCTCAAGTCTTATATTTAGGCAATTGAATTCCACCGTAAGAATTCCATTTTTGAACAAAGTGCACAGACTAATGGATTGTTGCATATTTGGCCATTTTAATTGAATTCAGTACTTAAACAATCTGTCATTTAAGTATGACTAACAATTTAGGCTTCCAGACAACTGTTGAACAAGCTTTGGAACCTTCCTTCTGAATATCAGAGCCCCAAGAGGTCAGCAGAACCCTCTCAAGTAGTCCAGTTGACTAGTCATAGTTACTAATTAGAAAAACATTTGGAGATAACACTTAGTGAAGAAAACCAGAGGAAACCAGTTCTACCAAGATAAAAGAAAAAAATGAATCAGTGGTTTCTGAATATCCTAGACACAATGAGAAAAAGTTTTAATTTCATTCAGAAAATAGGAGGAAGGTACCAGAGAAATATGAAAGATCCTCTCTACAGAATGGATATGTCAAGCAAGGTGGAATGGACAAGATTGTAATAACAGGGGCAACAGATGACAGAAATAATATAAAAGAGTTATAGAAGCAAAGAAGGCAGAAAAATAAAAGCTAAGGACAAAATAAATATGTAAAACTGGGTAGAAAACTGAGAAAGGTCAAAAGAAAAAATAGGAAGGAGAAATGAAGTGTAAGTAAAAAAATCAAACAAAAATACACAATCAACATAAAATGGGTTTAGACACCAAATATTATGAAGTTTATAGATGCTAATGCTACTGAAGTTATGAATAATGTAATCAAGGCAATTCTATTCTCCATTTCCTTGTAATATTGGCCTATGGTGCTATTAGAGATAACAAGCAAAAAAAGATACAAAATACTGTTTCCTGATAGTGATCCAGTGAAAGCTGAAATCAAGAAAGCAGAGACAGATATAGACAATGGATTTCAATTTTTCACTTAATATCAATGATATGCTAGGGATATATATAGCACAACTATAATTTTGCAAGAGGAATACTGAGCATTCAATTGGTGTGTGGAATACTTCATAAAAAATAAACCTCCTGAGATTTAGTATTTCAAGAGTCAAAGGCTTGCACTGCTTACATGAATTAAAAAAAAAAATAAAAAAATACACCCCCTCCCCCACACAAATTAAAATACAATATGGGAGAAAAATCTGTAATTAGCATTTCTGTAAAATACATAGAACATTGTATTAGCTTAAATAGTGTGAAAAGAATATATAACAAAATATCAATCAGTTGCCACAAACAGTTGATACAAAGAGAAAACAGGACTTTTTACACTGGCACTACCATAGGCAATCACTGCATAATTTGATTTGAAGGACTGGAACAATAACAATGTCTAAAGGAAGATAAAGGTGCCATGTTATCTTCCACTGAGTTTTGTTGCTTTCTTTTCTTTTTTCATCATTGCTTTGACCATGAAATTCACCCTGAAAGTATAGCAGACAGTTCTTTGAATCACATTTAAAACTGGCAAATACAGAAATTTAAAAGTTGTGATTTTCAAGAGTTCATGTTCCTGTAAGCAATGGAAAAGAGTTTTCTGAAAAATTTCATATGCTGTGATCCTTGATATAAAACTGTGGACTTCTATCAGGGTTTGGAGATAGTGATTGTAATAATTTAGAATACTCCTGATTTTTTTAAATTATCAATTTTAGATAATTATAACATCATTAACATGTATGTGAAAAAAAAAATATCCATAAGTACTCATCAGTTGCCAGAATACCAGTAAGTATTTGACTTCCAAAGGGAAAAATCCATACTACTTTGAACAATAACAAAAATGGTTGCCTTTTATGTGTGTGTTCATTATGCTTTTGTGAATACCTGTCTGAGAGCAGGAACGATCAGAAGGACCAGACAGATTTCTTAAACTGTATTTCTGCTGGGACTGAGGACATTATTCTTGGCATATTGCAACACTCCAGCAGAAATGTAGATTTAGTCATGTGAACTGACTTCTGCTAGATAATTACAGCGCTTAAATGAATACTTTTTCATCTTACTTGATATACAAGTTGAAATACACTTTAATACTTGTAGCTTATTCCAAAACCAAAACAAAACAGACTAACAAACAGAAACCCAAACAAACCAAGCAAACAAAACCCCCCCAGGTCCTCAAAAAAGCCAAAAAACCCCTCAAACCTTGAGATAAGACAGTTTAGTTATTTTCCAAAAGTAGATGTATATATATATATATTATTAAAGTTTTTGGAACTGTAAAGGAAAGCTTGTGTGTCCAAAACCTGAGTGCTTCTTTAAATGATACAACGTTGGGAAGAATAAATATACAATTCATTTGTATCAATAAGAATTCAATCGTCTTCAGCATTACTCAGTTTTGCTAATACATTAAAAAAACCCAAACCAACAAACAAACAAAAAAACCCCAAATTTTAAAATATAAAATCACCCAAGAAATTAGGACATCTGAGAAATATATGATCAAACTTAGTTTGTAATAGGTGAAAAGCCATTAGTACTAAACCCGGAGACAAGGCTATGACAATGAGAAAAATATACTAAAAATTGGCAAGAAACAAGCAAGACAGATGAAGAAAGAGCCATACTACTCTTCAATTTGGAAAATATGTGCCCCCCTCCCTAGAGCAAACGAGGAGTAAAAAGTCAGAAACAAAAAATATGTTTAAAAAATGTCTATCAGGCTGCAATATTATGGAATATTCAAAGGTAATATGCTATATGTTGCATTTGAAATCAGAGAGACTTGAGCCTAAACTGCCCAGGAGGTAAAATGAATTCCCCATTTCCTCTAGATTCAAGAATACAATAAAATTAATTAAAAAAAAATCTCTTGTTCATTTACCTTAAAGTTTCCAGAAAGTGAAAATAGTTTAAGACCTAACATACAATGCAAATCAAGGCCAATATTGCTAACATTGAAAAAGGGAATATTAGAATTAGAAAGCAGATTAAATAGATTTTTTTTTTTTCCCCTTCCTTTTCTCTTTCAGAACTACCATGGAGTACTATCTCAGTTCTAAAGAATACTTACAGTTTAACTTTCAGCAGAGTACTCAAATAACCATATTGGACCTGATTTTCTTTATATTGAATTTAATGACAAAATGTACATAAATTTCAAAGTAGGCAGAATTGGGCCTGTTATACATTATTGATATGTAAAAGCATGATAGAAAGATTAGTGAAGCATTTTTCAATGTGCTTTTACATATTTTCAAGTAGGTATATTAATTATCTTGATTATTTCCATGGAGAATAATTATACACATCTCTGAAGCTCTTAGCAGTGTAAATATTGGAAAGAGGGAATATATAAACAGATTACACTAACAAAATATCTTTGGGCAATTTGAGTAATTATTGTATATACTGCTGCTGGAAAACTGCCTACTTCTAGAGTTCTCCACCTGCTACTTGAAACACACTTTTGGTTCTGTACTTCTAGAAAAAAATTACTTTATCACATATATAGGGGATCAAGACTTTAATCTGCACTGCAGGATTTAAAGTATTTTCCTGGGAAAATAGTTAATTTTAAAAATATATCATACAAATAATAGATTTTAGGATGTTACACAAATTAACAGAAGGGAACAATAATTAAAACTTCCAAGCCTAAGAGAATAACTTTTTCAGCTCTAGGAAAAGTATTTAGTCTTAATTATATTTTTTAACTTGGCTATTTATTATGCCAGAAAAGACAAGTCTATAGCTACCTATTAAAGATATCCATTGGTTTTGCAATTCATGACATGAATTTCTGTTTGAGACTGAAGAGGTCTGAAAATATTTAGCTTGTATAACTTTTGGATTTTTCTTTCACATCTTTGTTGCAGAGCTATTCCCACACTTGCCTATCCTTGAATGTAGGTACAAATCACATGGTTAGTTTGATTCAGCAGCAAACTGCTCTATTCTATTCAGCCGATATGTCTCATTTTATGAAATGTTAACTTTTTTGTGCTATAGTAACAATAAAAATGATATTTAGATTCCAGAGAGAAAGAATTTTATATAAATATGTGTTTATATTTTTACATATTTGTATGTTTACAAAATAATGTATTTGCATAGATGATATACATACCTGTATGCACACTTATATATTAGGAAAATGAGTATTTGGGAAACATTACTCTTAAAATATTTTTTATATTTTGTAAATAAAGGTATATTAGTGCCGAATGTGTGGTGCAGTAAGTATATGGAACTGTTCAAGCTATTTCATAAATCATCCCTTTATTCCCACTATTGTTGCATGATATTGTAAGTAAGATATCTCAATATCTGTAATTACTTTATTTGTTGTAATTATTCAGCTACTCTTTACTGCACCCATTTCATAATCATAGAGCCATAGAAGAGCTTGAGTTGAAAGGGACCTTAAAGATCATCTAGTTCCAATAGCCTTGCTATTGTCAGGAAACTAGCTTACTCAGATCCCTATCCAGGCTGGTTTTGAACATTTCTGGTTTTTGAACACTTGCTGAGGGTGCATTCAATCCCACTGTCCATGTCATTGACAAAGATATTAAAAAGTGTCAGTCCCAATAAGGACCTCTGAGGAACACCACAGGTCGCTGGTCTACACTTGGACATTGAGCCATTGACTGCAACTCTGCACTATTACCATTTAGCCAATTTTTTATCTACCAAGTAGTTCATTCAACAAATCCATGTTTCTCCAGTTTATAGAAAAGGATGTTGTGCAGGACAATGTCAAATTCTTTGCATAAGTCCAAGTAGAAAATGACTGTTGTCCTTCCCTTATCCACCATCACTTTAACACCATTTTAGAAGGCCACCAAAATTCTCATGCACCTTTATTGAAGCCATATTGGTTGTTACCTATCACCCCATTATTTTTCATGTTAGCATAGTTTCCAAGAGCCTCTGCTCTGTGATCTTGCCAGGCACTGAGGTGAGACTGATTGACCTGTAGTTTCCTGGGTCTTCCTTATTTTCCTTTTAAAAAATCGGGGTTTGTTTCCCCTTTTATAGTCAGTGAGAATTTCATTGGACTGCCATGACTTCTCAAATACAATGGATTGTGACCTAGACACTTCCTTGGCCAGTTCCTTTATGACCTATGACTGTCTCTCATCAGGTCCCATGGGCTTGTGCACCTTCAGATTCCTTAGGTGTTTTTGAACCCAGTCTTCTCCTACAGTGGGCCCTACATTTCATGAATCTTACTGGAAATTGAGCTGGTCCCTCAGGTTCTACTCCACAGATGTCAGCCTGACTTAGGGTTCAGACAGGTGTTTTTGCACCTCTCAAATTACTGTGTGAAAATAATCAAAGTGAAAATAATAGGCAAACATGCTTACTCATAGACCATATAAATTTCAGGTAACATGTGCTAGTTTAAACATCTGGCAATGAGATATCAATTAATTTGTTTCATCTTGTGTTTGCTGCAGGCTAAGATCTCTTGCGTAGTCAGTTTCTGTAGCTCATTTTCAGTAGCTGGTTAAACTAAATAGGTTTTGAAAGTTCCTGAATTAAGGGTTGTGAATCCTTAAATCTTTACATGCTAGCAAATATTATTTAACACCTTTAACTTATTCCTTTACAGACTTAGAATTCAATATTGCATATGATGACTGATGGAGGGGTATCCTTCTTACCCAAAGTTTTAATTTTCACATGGAGGAAGAGATTAGACACATATTTATTTTTATGGCTCATAAGAGAGCATTTCAAATCAGAACAATATTTGAATAGATTATTTAATTTAGAAAACATTATTTAGCACCTAGATAACTTTTAGAAACTGAGGATGATGCTTGAAAAAACATAAGTATAAAGCATCCAATCTCTTGTTGGCTACGTATTGGGGTAATGCCCTATGACTTCAGTGGTCCTCTCTGCAGCTGTAAAAAAGGCTTCCCTTTTGAAAGCTGGAAAGCTGGTTAGAGGATTAGTACCTAATTTTGAGAAATGTTTGATTTAGGACTATATCTATACCTATCTCTAGATCTCTATATATCTATAACTATAGATATGTAAGTAATTGAAAATTGCCTTTAATGTGGTGGGTTTGTTACCTGAGATATTTTTGTATCAATCCGAAATGCTATCCAGACATCCCATGATGATATTTCTACTGTTACATTTCTCAGACTAGAGGCTTATCTTTGGGAATAGGCAAAAACCCAAAGAAGCCTTGTGAAATGAAAAACAAAGTGAGAGAAAGGAAATTACTTCTATCATACTCCTCCATCTCCTTAGATCTCAAAACATATTTTGTGCTGAAACATAACATGGGTACAGAAATACCAAATCAGAGAATGTAGCAGACCGCTACAGAAAGGGATAAACATGCACAAAAGTTGATTCTAGTAAGAACAAGCTAAATCACATCTTTTGGGAAACTGCAGGGCTTTAGGTAGCATGAGTAAATTTTGTGGTCTGAAATTACTCTCTTGTATTTCCCAAACTTTTCTATGCAATGAAAATGTGCAGTAAATTAAAATTTTCACTTGTAGCAATACTGCTGATTTACTTTTTCCTGTTCTGTTAAGTAGAAGCATTAAATATTAAAATTAACTTCTGCTTAGCCCATTCTCCATATTTCAGTAAGTTGGTCTCTTTTCTTTCCTTCATCTGCAATGCCAGTGAATGTCAAAGGAATGAAATGAGCTGGTTTTGGGACTGAGTTATCACATTAATAGTCTCTTTAAGAAAATACTATAATTTTCCATTGTGTTGGTTCAAACTCAGTTCAGGAGCCTAGAAGTGAAAGGTTCATATACCTTTATTCATTTTCAAATTAGTTTGTATTTTGTATTCACTTTAAGACCAGAATAACTGTGACAGACTAAGAGAGGACTATGTCACATTCACTGTATGATACATGAATTAAACTAGATTATGTCATCTTCTAAAACAAAGTGGAAAGACATGGTTAAAGGAAAGTGGTTAAAGGAAATGGTAATATCTAGTACATGGGGAAATTCACTCCAATTCATGTGTTCAATTTCACTTTTTGATAGCTGTCGTAGTACAGTACAGGCTAGTTCACTGTCTTCCAAAGCTAGAAACTTAGTTTACCCACCATCTCGTGTAAAAGAGAACTCCTCACATTGCTGGCTATAAAAGCATTAGAAGGTGGAAGCAGCACTTTATCACAAGCCACATGCAGCACAAGACCCATGGACAAAACCCATCATGTATCTAGTAAGCAAATTTAAAATTAAATTCCTTCATTTAAGTTCACTTAAGTTTGACTTTTGGTTCTTTCAGAGCAACCCACAAGAAGATACCTAATCCTTCAGTGTATCAAGTGATGTAGATTATGACATGATGAACAGCTCTTTGAACATCACTTTTTATTGCTTTCTTCAGCTACCCCAACTACTCTGTCTTTCCAGTCTATTTAGTGTGTGATATAGTGTCTATATAGTGTGTGATTTAGGATAATTTTGGTGGAAGTTCTAGAAAGATCTGTAAAACAAATAGAAGTGAGCATGTAATCAAGAGTAAAAGTAGGTAATAACATTAAAATCCTTTTGTTTACTTTTGATTCAGGTCCTTCTGTCCTTTAGCCATTCTACATGTATCTCAGGTTTCTATTAATCTTTACATACTTCAGCACAAATGATTAGTGATATTATTCCCAAAACCATAAACTATTATTCCTATCAGAGTACATTACAGACTCTCTTCACTTTTCTTCATAATAGAAATATTTACTTCTAAATAATTCATATATCATGATAGGATCCAAGTTAAAAACAATACTTAAAAGCTCAGGCTTAAAGGCGTACTGAGTATATCTTAAGCAAATAAAGACAAAAATGAACATCACACTTCCCACATAGCCTAAAGCAATTAATTTCTTATTTTCCCTTGCCACTCCTGATGGAAATCTTTAACATTAATCCTGTCAAGATGGAACTTAAACACAGAAATTTGTTCATGAAGCTGCCAGAACACTGAATTAAACTAAAAAACATGGTTCTATAGGCATAAATCGAATAGAACAAGGTTAAGAAACAAAACAAGCACAACAAGTGGTTCCAGTTCATCCCACACTATTGGATAGGTCAGTGATTTATATCCACAGAGTCATGGCTAGCTTATCTCTTCCAACTCAAAGGAAGATGTGTTAATTGCAGAGTGAACAGTACATGATGTTTTAGCATTCACAGAGAATTCTCTGACCTGAATTTTACCTCTGTCTCAGATTAGTGCAGCTTGAGCTGAAATGTCTGAAATTAACTGAACCACAGAGAATTACAATAATAGACTTTTAGTAACTAACCATATAATAAATGTATTTCTCTATCAGTACGCATGTAGTATATACATTTAATGTTAAAAATGCATATGGGTTATGGCTTAGAAATCACATTAATATTTATACAACCTCTTCAGTAGGACAAGCTGTTGCATTATGGTTACACACAATTGCCATTAAATCAGTAGGTGACCACATAGCTGTGATGTAGAAGCAGTAATTGCCACACAGTGGTACAGTCTCCCTTGACCATCCTTCCATTGATTAAATGGAGCCTGGGGTGACTACACCTATTTTGCATTTTTCAGGTAAAATAAACAGGATTGTAGCGGTCAGTCAGTGAATGCAAACACTCTTTTGCAGGCAGCAAGAATAACAGAGCAAGCAAACCTGGGTTGCCTGCATCTGTCTGGTTGTCAGTGAGTGAATGCAGTGAGGAACACCTCATGATATAAATAATTTCTGCATTAAAATTAAACAATCCATTAAAAATACAAAATACAAAATTGTAAGTTATTGATAGGCCTATCTTGATTGATTAACACTCCATCCTCCACATCTAAGCATTCTTCCTATTTAATGAGTGTAATAATGAGCTGTATGTTTAGAAATTAACTTTTCAAATAGTTGAAGATTCTAATCTTGGCAGTCTTCACCTTCTGAGAAAAGCCTAGAGACACTGAAATTTGTTGAAGGATCTCGCTTTGGTCCTGTTTCATAGGTTCTAGTAAATGCAAATACTTGTGATACAAAGGAGCACAAGAAATACGAAAAGAAGTGTAAAGAGTTTTTCTTATATCACTTACATCCATGTATCAGAGTAGAAGCGATCAGGGTATGTTCTGAGATGCTACGTCATAAGCAATTTTTTGAATATAAATTAGACAGGTAGTGACATGTTGAGAGATGAGAGATGGGAAAATGTTTATTTAGTTACCATTCCAACCAAAACTCTTGACCTATTCTTTAATGATGGATGTGCTTTACCTAGTGAAGTAAAGATGTGACTTCTTTCACAAGTCATTGTGTGATTTCCTTGTAACAGAGGAATGTGAATCATAATCACATGGCTGCATGTTGAAAATATGTGCAGATGTTAAACCATGGCAGTGATCAATTTAGTAAGATGAGCCTGAAGAAATGATTCAAAAAGGAATGTTGACAGGAAGAAATAAGACAGCAGTGGAACTGATTGGTCTGTAATATGGAAATTCAGTTTAAAATCAGTATGTTTCCCCTGTGAAAATTATTTCTCTGATTTCTAAACAAGTACATAATCACAAGCACTTAGCATAACTTTCCATCTCTGTATGTATTTGAATATAAATGATTATTGTTCTCAATCATTTTGGAAAGGAAAAAAATCTACACAAAAATAGATAAAAAATATAGAATACATCAATTTCTGTAATAAACACCACTATTTTATGCATATCTCAGTTCAAATATTCTTAAAATTTAAATTGATGCGTCATTTATTATCATGTTAATTCTTGCCATTCATGGGTAAGGATGACATCAATATTTATATTAATTCAACAAAGTTATTGGCCTTTCCTTCATAGATTATAACTAATAATCATGAGAACCTGCATCAGTAATACAGTAATACTTTTGCATTCTTGGAGGTCCCTATGTCATAACAAGTCCATTCCTGAGGCTCTTGTCAAAAGGAAGCAAGAGGACTTTTGTTGATAGAAATTTGATATAAAATAAATAAAAAAAATAATTCATAAGCAGGATGCCATCAGATTTTGGTGCAGCAGATGGAATTTTGGAAACGTATTTTGAGAAAATGGGTTATTCCAATTGTAACAGAAAATCAAAACTGGAAACACTTCCCTCAATTTATTTCACTGTGAACACGAAGGCCTTCATGATTGTAATATTCCTTAAGAATTAAATCCTAATAAAAATAGACAAAACTGAGCCTTGCAAAGTTTCTTCGCTTGCAAGAGTAGGAAACTACTGGCTGATCTCAAGCACTGTGTAACCCTGCTGCCTGAACATTTACAATATATTTCTGAGTTCTACAAGTTGTCAAATTGCTGTTCAGGGAATTGGAAGGCTATTAATAGTAAAATTATTGTACATGACTTTGTTTAAGAGACTTCCTTAAGGTCACTTCTTCAATGAGATAGAATCATGCTATCATTGAGTCATTTCAAAACTGTAAAATGCCTGAAAGGTCACCAAGTCAAACAGTTAACCTAACACTGTTGTTTCACCGCTAAACCATGTCCCTAAGTGCCACAACTACACATCTTTTAAATACTTCCAGGAATGGGGACACAACCACTTCCCTGGTCAGCCTGTTCCAATGCTTCACCATCCTTCCTGTGAAGAAATTTTTCCTAGTATCCAATCTAAACCTCCTCTGGTGCAATTGAGGCCATTTCCTCTCATTCCTTTTTGCCTGGGAGAAGAGACTGACATCCATCTTACTACAACCTGCTTTCGGGTAGTCATAGAAAGCAATAAGGTCCTCACTAAGCCCGCTTTTCTCCAGGCTAAACAATTCCAACTACCTCAGCTACTCATCATAAGACTTGTGCTCCAAACCCTTCACCAACTCTGTTGGTGACCAGCTTCTCTGGATGCTCCAGCACCTCAGTGTCTTTCTTGTACTGAGACACCCAAAACTGAACACAGTATTCGAGGTGCAGCCTCACCAGTGCTGAATACATGGGAATGATAACTGACCTAGTCCTGCTGGCCACACTATTTCTGATACAAAATATTCAAGGTATGCATTAAATACCAACTACAGTGCAAAAATATGTTCCTGGATTTCACTGGGATATGTATATTGTAAGATCCTGCTGCATTGACATCTACAGTCCATTATCTGTCCTCAGTTCTTCATAAGAAAATTCAAGAAACTCTGACAATCATTCTTAGCTAATTTTCAGGGTTTTCTGATGGTGTGAGTGCATCTTCCTTTTTCAGACATTCTAGCATTTTGTAGGAAAACCTTAGAAAAAAAGATACTTCTTTGGAAAAAGCTGCATGAGATGGTAACCTTAAGATTTTCAACAGTAAGTACAAAGCAGGCTTGGAAATTTTACAGTGGATTGGCAATGGGAGGACAAAGCAAAAAGAAATGATGGAATGTGTTTTTATGATGGTCATCTCTGAAGAATTTTTTAAATGTCCTTTCTATTAACCCTTTTAGTTTTTGAAGAACAGACTACTGCTGAAATACTGCTTGGAAATTCTGAATTGTAAAAAATACTACTGATGTTATCTTACAGGACCTTAACAGTAATTTGTGTATTTAGTCTTGCCTGATGATGTTTGTGGGGTGAATTCAAATTTTCTTAAGAGTTTATGAACTGTGTGATAGTTGTGCTAAATGTGACACAGAGTTCACATTGATTATCACAATATTGTTTATAGTTTATACTGTTTCATTAATTCAGTAGCTAAACTGAAAATCAAATATGATGCTAAATTCTTTTTTGAAGTCCAAAGGAGACAGTCAATCATGTAATTCTCTCTGTCAGGACATCGCAGAAATTGCAAGTTGAAGATAGAGCTTAGCAATAAAATATCAACATAATCATCACTTTGCCATCCTTACCCATAAAACTGAAATACCTAAACAAAACCAGCATTATTGGAAAAAAATATTACTCTAGCAGGACCATGGTTTCAACATATGCCTTGGTTTAACAAAGCTATTATTATGAATAGCTATACAATGATGAAGATATTGGTTTCACAATAACATCTGATTTTGTCTGTCCTATTTATTTCATAGAAATCTTTCTGAATAAGAAATGTACATTATAGTTCTTCTTTTATTCAGCTCCTTGGTTGTTATCAGCATTGTTGTCTGAAGTTACAGGTGATCACATTAATTTACATTTTGCAGAGTAATATCTGTCTGTGCTCATGTTCGGTCTTCTTCCCCTGTAAGCAGAAACACAGCTCCTCTGTTTTCAGAGGATATTCTCTCATCAATGGGATTGTGACATTGTGGAATTCGTGAAATAAATATTTGCAGAATAAATGCATGACATAAGAGCATTGGGCTGCAAATGAATAAAGCTTATTTATTACTGGCAATTTACAGAGTAAGTAGGCTCTCCTGACTCTCTCTCTGTTTTCTACTTGACTTGATAGGGTTTTTTTTTCTCAACCAATAAAGAACATCCTGGACATAACAAAATCTTGGTTCACCTTTCTTAGAACATCTTAGATCAGCATCTTTAAATAATGCCATGGCGCACCCTTGTTCAGAACAGATCTAAAGTTAAGTCTCTCCATACATATCTAAGAGTAGATTATATTAAGCCACACCTTTATCCTACTTATGAAACTCAATAAACCAGATTTGTTTAATCTCTAATTAATTTGTTCTGTTTATAAATATGTAAAATTATGTATACTGTCTCATAACAGCACAAAAATATTTAGCAGCTAATGTTGTATCCCTCTGTTCAACTTCAGTAATGATAAACTCCACATTTTTTATGTTTCTTCAGAAGGCAGGCTACTTAACCCTGATTTATTTATCCTTATATGTATTTGATACAGTTATAAAATCAATACATTAATCTGCTTATTTTCTGATGTTACAAAAAGAACCTAAATCTAAATAACACTTTACTACTACATGCAGTGTATGAATGTAGATAGATGGACATTTGACTTGACAAAGTAATATATTAGGCTCTTATTTTATCATGAAAAGCTGTCTGTTGGGATATGGCACATTATCAGTTGTTCTCTATTTAATCTTTTTTTGTGTCCCCATAAATTAAGTGTACTAATTTATGCTGCATAATGAAAGATTAAATTAAAAGCTTTACTCCTGACCTAAACCCTTCTTATTTGCATGAGTTTAATATACAATTCTCTGCTCTGTAAAACCTCACTTTCTTCACCTCAATAACTTTTAGTGAAATATAAAAGTAAACATATAAGTAAATCTCATTTAAGAAAGGGATCCTAAGAAAATATTAGAGATATCCCTTATATACAGTATGAACTGTTCTGTTTTTCCTTGGTTATTAAATAGAATCTATTGAATGTAATGGGATTTACAAATCAGTAAACTTACTAAATTGTCTGGAAAAGTCTCAACTTACCTCAGTGAATTCTAAATCAGACTGTTTGCACTGAACTCTGATAACTCATTTTCCCTATCATCCAATAACACATTGCACAATTTTAATATTTGTCTCAGTAGTAGTAGGAATATCCCTTCAGATTTCAAATCTTTTAAACTCCTAAATACCCCTAAATTAAGGATGGGTAGATCACTAATGATTCTAAAGTGCTTAAAAGCTTTAGTTGCCACACACATGTACCCTTAGCATAAAAATAAATGATACACTGTAATTTTTTTTTTTTTTTTTTTTTTTTTTTTTTTTTTTTTTTTTTTCCAATTTGAGGCTGACAGAATCTAAACCAACGCAAGTTATGGATTTCTCTTATGGAAAGTCATCTATATCTTGTCCAGAGAGACTGCACCTTGGCAGTACTTGGTGTCAGACTTCAAAAGCCCTAAATTTTTTGTCCAAGTCAAAGTTGGTATTTGTGCCAGTGGTTTAATATCTCTGACATAGTCTCATATAAGATTTCTCAGATTCTGATTTATCTCGGTGTTTGGTCTCCAGCTTTTACTTCAGTTCAAACAATGGCTGTATTAGATTTCAGGAGGAATCCCATTGCAGAATTTTTTTTTACTGTGATCTCTGAGAGTTATGCACCACTTGGGTTAGTGATTGGACTGAGACTAAAATTTTTGCACAGCCCCTCATCTGTGAATCAAAATTGCCAAGAGTTTCTTTAGCTGAAAGCCAGAGCCCTATTTCACTTCTGCTTTAAATCTGCTGTAGCACGTGGCTTACTTGATTTTCTTTGTGTGTTTGGGGCTGCACTGAGCTCCTGCTGAGATTCTGATATGAGCGCAAAGCAAAGTCGGCTCCTAAAAGAAATTAACAGCCCTCTTATTGCTAATTAAAAGCTCTTTGCTTTCTCTCCACATGGCCAGTGCAGCTGCTTCACATCCTCTCAATGTTTCAAAAACACATAAATTCAAAGACAATATTGTGAACAGCACCTGGCACTTGCTGCACCTGCCGTGATGAGACTATATTTCATTCTGTCAGTAAATTAAAATTCTCCAGAGCTGAAAAGGATGCTTTTTTTTCTCATTCAACCTCTTCCATTGTCCCCAGTGGTAAAGAGACAGTAGTTTTGCTTCCATTTTTGATACTAAATATATCATATTGTTGTTTGCTTCAGTGGTGCAGACACCTGCCTCCTGCTGTAAATGTTGTGTTCCACTTTTGAAAGATTTCCCCAGGGCTCCACATTCAAGTATTGGCTTGTAACTATGGCTTAATATTGTGTCAAAATCTCTTAAGGAAGATGCAGCTTGTCAAGCCATTTCAGGATTGAACCTTCATCTAGTGAAATTCTGAAAATGTCCTTTGAGTGTTTGAAGCGTAAGAAGACAAATAAAAGGCTAGCAAGTCATTTGTAAAGATAATAGCTAACAGCATGCATTTTCCCTTTCCCTCCCGCCTTTCCATTAATGTTGATAAAGGGAGAAGAGCACATTGCAGGTCAGTGATCTCTGTTATTTATATTCAGGTCAAAGAAAGGTCCAAACTTTTGTGTTTTGGCCATGGCAGCAAAATGGAAGCAAAGAGAAAGAAAACCTCAATCAACCTGTGACAGAATCAATCTCTGATATCTTGATTTCAGAGCTTATTTTCAGGGGGAAAAAGGGGCAAATGACAAACAGGAAGTGTTTCACTATAAAGAATTTAATGGACAACAACAGAGTTTCACTGGATGGATCCTTGTGATATTTGTGATGTTTGTGTTTGCTACACTATAGAAGTATTTTTTTTTTTTAATAAATCCACAAGGATTGTATTAAAAGTGGGATTACAATAGAAATTATTATATTGGATTTCAGCATGCAACAATGAAGTTTCACAGCAGCTTTTATTAGGGAGTAAGTGGGAAAGGTATTCACAAAAGGTTTGAGTCCTTTTTTTTTCTTTTTTTTTTCTTTTTTTTCTTTTTTTTTTTTTTTCCCCAGATTGAGGAAATGATTCTCTAAATAAATATTAACCTATTCTCAAATATTTATATACTTCCCAAGTTTGTACTAATGTTCTCCAACAAAGGGAAAAGATTGAAAACCAACACCAAATCCCAGCAACATTTTGGATTGAAATCTAATAGGAACAAGTTAAAAAGAGAAAGGTCTTTATTTCAGTATTCTTTTTCACCCTCATATTATCTTCTGGAAAAAATAAAAATAAAAACATACTATTCAATAGCAGCAAAAGCACTTTAAGACATTAGTGTTCCTTTCCCAAATGCCTAGAGTCCTCACAATAGAGCCAAACATGTAAGTATATGGGATTGAAGGAGAGGTAACATGCTTGTCTTGAATGCAAAATCTGACTGTTTAACACATGTCATGGCAAACTCTTTCTGGTAGAGGCTAAAGAGAGCTCACAATTCCCACTCAGTGAAGAGCACAAACAGAGAAAAGGAAATACTAACATTTGACTGACAAGCTGTTGCAGAGAGAAGGGAAATAACATTTGGTCTGTTGAAATACTAAAAAAAATATCATTGAAGTAATATCTATTATTCACACACTGTTTCTAAGACTAACAGACTGTTGCTAGCAAGTCTAAGTGATTTTTGTCTAAAGTTGATCAAATCTATGTGAATTCATAGTACCATCATCCAGAAGAAAGACGTGAGAACTGAATGATTGATTGTTTCAGAGAGGTTACTTTGTGGACTTCACTACCCTAAGACATATAAGTTTTGCAATCCCTAGGAAAGAAATGAAAGGTATATATGTTACCTCATACCCAACAAAATCTTCACAATTTTATAGCTGTAGGTAAAGTAGAAAAATAATTCAATTTCTATTGTTATAGTGTTGAGCTTGTTTTGAAACTTAGAGCAATAGAGAAAACATGATAAAGAAAAGCCAGTCAGAGGAACTTCTAAAGCAACACAAAATATAATTAATACTTTGTTACACCATCGTATCTGAAGATTTAGCAAACATAAATATTTTATATATCTATCTCATGATTTTTTTATTGTTTAAAAAATGCTGGAATGTTTTTAACTGTGAAAAAAAGTATTCTTAATTTACCTCCTAATTCTAACTATTTCATGTTGCCACTCATAAGTTATTTACAAACAAATTATTTATTTATTTAATTTGGTGTTACATTAATAACAAATGAAAGTGTTCAAAATTTATACAAACACATTCATTTAACTGTAAAATATCTTAATTTTAAATCCACTTTATCTAGTCAAGTCTTTGATGGTTTTTGATTCTCTGTCAAATTTTGAGAAAGCTGATAGGCCTTCTTCACAGAAGAAGTCACCTTGCACAGTTTCTAATTCTTTTCCCATTCCTATTCTGGTTCATTTTTCATGGAATGTAAATATTTCTATTTTCCTGTACTCCTGTTTTAGTTTACTGTTTACTTGGCATGGTTTACAACCAATTAATAGTGAACACAACTCTTTCTGAAAATACTCCTCTGAACACTGATAGCCTATTCATAGTAGGTGTGAATACTGTAACAGCTTCAAGTTACAATATGAATACTGTTTGAATACAGAAAAATTGCTTGTATGTTAAATGAAAACATCATAGCAGAAAATTAAATTTCCAAGTTCGAAAACCTGTTCTTTTCAGTGAGTATGATGTCTTACCTACAAATAAGGAGTATTTGAATGATCTCTGTCACATCATCAGCCACGGAAGGAGTAGCACCTGAAATTCCTAGGTCCCTTTGCTAAACTCCAAGTTTCCCTTGTTTTTTCCCCTTTTTTGTCTTTTGCTACACCATTCAAATTCATACATAAGTGATATGAGAGGTGCTGAGTTAAAAGGTGGTCACTTATAAATTATTGATATTAAATAATGGAATTACTGAAATTGGATTTAATAAAAAATTGAGTCAAATATCTCTCGGCAATCAATGCGAGTTTATCAGAGAGCTTCTGTTTACTTTGACAGTAAAGTTAATATAGATGTAGTGCACCTACTTTTTTTGTAAGTAATTTAACTTGATAAAATGCATTAATTAAATGAACAAATTTGAATGATAAAACTTCATGGAATATAAATTAAATATATTAAATAACCGGCATCAAATAAGTCTCAAAAGGTCATTTCAAATTGGATATCTTTACTAAAATATTTAAAACATCTACTGTTGCCATGTCATAGTCAATTCTTGCCTTACTACATGTCATCGGTTATTTGTAAGAAAACAACAAATCATTAATGACAAAGTAAGCAGTAAGTAACAAGCCACTTATAGGGAAACACCTGGATCAAATAGTAGATTGGGAAGACATAATAATAATAATTTTACAATGATGAAATAAAGTGGCAAAGAATTAAGACACTCTTTCTGTTTGAGATATCTATCTATGTGGAATCAGAGATTCTGGAAAGGCCAGGTTCATCACAGCAATAACAATCAAAAGATGAACTTTCACTGTGTTCCAGCAGCCAATAGAATGAACATGAACCTTGGCATAAAATTCTTAGATACTGACTTTACATCAACAAAGTTGGTGTCCACCATTTAATATGAGAAGTCTGAAGAGAACTGCAAGTTTTCATGATGAAGTTGCAAATAAGATGATTGTAATTCTTAGACCACTGTCAGAAAGAGAAGCAGAGATGGACTGTGAGACTGACAAAGATTTGATGTAATGCAATTCCTGGAAGAGAAAGATGAACAAATTAGACATAAAGCCCTTGTTTTTAAGAATTCAGGTATTTAGTCACTGGAAAAATTAGAAACTTTTCTTGTAGACTGAACAGCAAATACATATAATAGACAACAATATAACAGAAATTTCTGATGTAAAAAATTGTATTTCAGACAAGAATCAAGTCAAAAGAGGCACTGTGGTTTATATTATGGAAGCATGATTAAAATATCTTAATAGTCTATTCAGTGAATTAATATTTTGAAACCTATATGCATCAAAGAGAAAAAGAACTCAGCTTTCACCAATGATGTTGAGTTTGTGAGTGGCAATCAGGCTAAAACATTTTAACATGACTTAAAATCTAGCAAGTGCAATGCAGGAACCCATCAAGAATGAATTGATCTTCTTTGTGATTTCATTTTATAGATTCCTAACCACCAGTTACTTTTGAAAATCTTGTTCTAATAAAACACTAGTTCTCATGCTTCATGAATGTTGTGACCAGACTAACTAGCATATTTGCACTGAATTTGGTGAAACTGCAGAGTAAATAGATTTTTATTTTGCATGGCTTATTTTCATTATTGCGGATTTCTTTCCGACTGAAATTCAAACCAAATTTGTTTCATCCAGTAACAAACATAATTTGAATAATGTTAACTTAATAGATTTCTATTCTCTCTAGGCATTGGGCCAGGATTTATAAATATTCTTTCAGGCAGCTGGGAAGATTACCTTTTTTCTTTTTCCCCTTTTAGAGGTCTAATTTTCTTTCAAACTCAATGCTATGCAAAAGCTTTCTGTCTTGTTCCTGTCACTGACAATGACCCAATACTATTTCATGCCTGAATTGTCAATGCATGTATTGTTATTGGGCAAATACCTTTGAAAAAATAGCTTCCTTCATTGTGACAGTAACACAAAGAAACCCAACTGCATGTAGTAGCTGAGGGTTTGTTGAGATTTTTCTAAGCATGGTTTTCCAGAGCTTTATCTAGGGTCTACCAAAGACCATAGAAGATTTAAAACTGATTTCAATGTGTACTGAAAGAGACCATAAGAAAACATTCAGGTTATTGTCTCATTAATTGTATAGGACAAGATATGTTTAATATCTAAAGGTAACAAAACAAAGTTGAGCCATACAGATACCATGAACCAAAAGGAACCATGGTCATCAGAGGTCAGTTGCTGGTATGAAACGATGTTTTATTCCTGTCAATGTAGAAGCCAAAATGTATTCAGACTGTCTTTCTTGGTAACATGGTTTAGATACTACAGTTGCTGAAAAGCAAGCACTCAGTTCATTAAGCTCAAGGTATGCTAACTCACAGGGGAAAAGAGAAATAACCTTTTCTCTGAATATATCAGAAGAGGCATCTAAGGATGATGAGTACTTCAGCGGATCACGCAGGTACTTAGAAGCTAAGAAACAGTGATATACTTCAGACCTTCTTAAGGCTGAACATTTTTCATTTGGGATTCCAAATACCACAGCATCTTTAATAAGCTTGTGAAATTACTGCTATGTTGGTGAAAAAGGGGACCGTATGAGTGATTAGAGGTCTGAAGAACTTCTCCTGTGAGAAGAACCTGAAGGAATTAGGTCCTTTTGCCCCAGAAAGAAGGCTCAGGGGTGGACCTCATCAAAGTATTTCAGTGCTTAAGGATATCTACAAAGAGAGTGGAGGTTTTCTCCTTTTATAAGAAGCCACACAAAGAAGACAAGAGACAGGAGAGACAAGTTGCACTGGAAGAGGTTTAATTTTGACATAAGAAAGGCATTTTTTACAGTGAAAACCATCAATCACTAAAACAACCTCCCCAGGGACACTGAAGAGTTCTCATTGCTGGGGAGTTTCAGCAAGCAATTGTACAGGGTAAGTAATCTCATCTACATTCCATTTCACAGAAAAGATTGAACCAGATGAGCTCTAGAGGTTCCTTCAAACCTGGGCTGCTCTACAATTCAGTGAGTCTGTGAAAATCTGCCATACTTCACCATCAAGGTAGCAACTAAATCACAGAAACATACATATTGAAAGGAATGTCCAGAGGACACTAAGTTCTCCCTTTTTCTGAAATGAACATCTATGGTCTAATTATATCCAGTTGCTCAAGAAGTCTTTCAATCAAGTTTTGAATGTCTTCAAGAATGGACATTCCACAACCTCTTTGGGTAACTTTTTGCAGTGTTCAGCCAACTTTTATTTCTTCCTTATAGTGGCTCGGAACTTCCCACTTTCCAGCTTGTTTCCATCACTTTCACTGTGCACCTCCTGGGAGTCTGGCTCCATCCTTGTATCCTCTAATCAGACACAGGCAAAATGCCTCATTCTTTCAAAGATGAACTAACTGAATTTTCTCAGCCTCTTATCACACCTGCAGCCCTCTTCCAAAGTCTTTCTTTCACTGGAGATCCCCAAATAGGACACAGCAACCTAGATGTGACCTCATAAGTGCCCAAATAGAGTGTAAGAATCATTATGTTGGAACTCATGGATTCCTTCTGGCTAATACAGTTCAATACGTCATTGGCCTTCTTTGATGCAAGGTCCACCAGGACCCCAGGACCCTTTATGCAAATCTACATTTTGTCCAGTGAGCCACCTCAGCAGGGTCAGTTAGATCTCATCCTCAGTATCTAGAGAAGTAAATGGGATTTCTGTCCTTTGCTACTGTTTTGAGAATTCTTAATGCAAAGAGAATTTTGGAGTGTTCAGAAGGCAATCAGATTTCTATTGACTTTGTCCACACTGAAGTTAGGTTTTGGGTTGTTGTTTGTTGTTTTTTTGTTTGTTTGTTTTTTTGGTTTTGGTTGTTGTTGGGGTTTTTTTGTTTGTTTTTGGTGGGTTTTTTTTTTTCAGAACTGTATTTCTGATGTGATTTCCTTAAGCAGATTTACAGTGGGTTAGGAAATAGTTGTTTCCCAACCCCAAACCTGAAGTTCTTGCAATCAGAAAACAGTTAAGTGTACCTTTCAAAAATAGCTAACTTTTTCTATATCACTTTGCTTAAAAGGGAAGGTTTGGATTAAATATTCTTTTGTCGGCAGCTCAAATATGGCTTTAGTTAAAGCCACTTTTACATTTTTCTTTTAATTAGTACTCTATTACTCCTTTTAAAATTTTTCTTCCTTTGACATGAAAAAGAAAAAAAGAAGAACAAAAGCTGAGTATCAAAAGTTTCTCTCCTTCCTGTCTGATTATTCTAGTAGTAATGAAAATTAAGTTAGTGCTTTATCTGCAACCAGTTAATACTTAACACTAAAGCTCAAGTAATGGATTTCTGCCTAAAGAATTTACAATGGGACCCAAAGTGAAATGACAATAGCGCTGAAATTAAAATGTTACCTCTCTTTTTCTGGATATGGACTGACATAAATATGGAGTTCAAACTATTAGTGTTGTAAGAAGAGTTACTGACATTTAAAAATTAAATATGTCAACAAACATCAACAAAACAGCCTAAAAGAAAGAACCACACCTAACTGCCACAACTATTTTTAACACTGTTTAATTGCTGTACTAAAAAAAAAAAAAAAAAAATGCATTCTAAGAAATGCCCTGGTGTACTTTTCTATCTGTTTCACAAGGAAGGTTGCCTTTTTGCATCTTTTAGAACTTTGTTCCAGCCCATCATAATGATCGCTTCCAAAACACGAAGTACTGCATGAACAGGGATCTTTAAATGCATTGCATGTTGAGAGAACTTCTTACAGAACAGGTGACCTGAAGAGATATGAACTACATCAGGCTCTGCAGCTGTTTGTTTTCTGAGGCATGCAGGTAAATTGAGTATCACTGCTATTTTACCCATAGACTCTAAAAAATCGTTATGCAAGCTGTTACTGTAAAAATCCTACACCACCTTCTTAAAAACATAAAGACACGCTTTTCAAACAGAACAAAAACATAATACCCACTCACATTTATTGATAGTAAGCTTCTGAAACATGATTTCCAATTGTGTTTCCAGCCCTTTTGGGAAATTATCACAGTAAAAGTAGCAAAAAAAATGTCCTTTCCTGTTGCAGCTGTTCAGGCATACTTTTATATACTGATCCCTATTGTTCTTGTGTTTAAATAAGGACAAGTTTGATTCCTATTCTACAGAGAGGAATAAGATGCTAAAAACAGTAAAGAGAAAATGGAATTGTATCTGAATGTCTGTTGTGCAACAGAACTGAGTACTTGCTGCCAGGGTTCTTCTTGATGACAGTGTTAAGGCCTGTGTAAAAGTCACATGTAATGAGATTCTTCAGATGAAATGCTACCTATTTCTTTTTGGATGTGGTTTTTGGTTGGGTTTGGGTTGTATTTGTCAAAACTCTATACTGTATGACTATTTTATTATTGCCACTGAATCTGTGAAATGCAGGAGGATAAAACAGTTGCACTGCCTTTAAATTCCCAACCCATGTTGACTCTACCATCAACAGAAACACTGCATCTTCTATAAGAGCTGCATTTTCCTTATTTCTTTCTCCATCAACTGGAACCACTCGGACTAAAATCTACTAGTTTCAGACTACTTAGTTTCCTTTCTAAAGTGAAATAAGTCTCATATTACCCACTGATTTACTTCTTTTTTTTTCCTTATCAGTTATATATGTCTTAGCTTTCTGCATTCATTTGTTGAGGAATTTCCCTCCAAGGCCTTTTGAGTTTTCAAGTTTCTTAGGTTTTTAAAGAGGGATTCAACCTTTGACCTCTAGGTTGACTTCTCAAAACCTTTCATCTTTCACAAGTACTGGATACTATTTATTGGAGTAAAAGTATTCATACAGTTCCATAAAATCATAAGTTTTCCCTTACAGCCCTTCAGATTTTTCCAGCCATGCCGTGGCTTTTCCTTCAAACTCAAATCCCAGTTGTCTTATAAGCCACTGCACAACACAACTGTCAATAAAGTGCTGGTTCTTAGCCTTATGTTCCTTACTTCCTCATCCTTTCTGTTGATCTCAATGGAAAGAAATATATGTTGGTATAGTTGAACTTTTTGAATGCTAAATTTCAAAAAAATGCGGTATACAAAGCAAGCACTAAATTTAGATGGAAGAGAAATTATTGTGAATACTATACACAATCACACATGTGAGCTGACCTGGTTCTTTCCCTATGTCTGTGCTGCTTCAAAAGTAACCTGGTGCATAATTTTCCCTGTGAAAATTATCATGCTCGTTATCTAAACCAGCCAGTTACTGAATCCGTTATCAGAGAAAACAGTGTTCAATATGCCCCAAAGCAAACCAAAGCAAACCAACCAACAACCCAACCAAACACAATTACCAAAAAAGTGCAAATCAATCTATAAGTATTTTCATATGATATATTTTTAGTTAACTGCATTTTTCAATCAGCACAAATCAGCCCTAAAATGCATCATGTCAAATTACCATCAGAGATGGTAATTACCAGTAGAGATTTCTGAACAACTGAATGGTAAGCCAAGGGAAAATGATAAGAGTAGTTTGAATAACATTTACTTATGAAAGCTGTGTGCCACAGAGAAATAAAGCAGTAAATTGATAAACTTTTAGAGGCATTAAAGCTAAACAGTTAAGACTAATGGCAATTTCTATTCCAGCACAACATACAATCTAATAAGCACCAAGGTCTATAAACTTTCCCATGCACAAGAAATCATTGCTCATGAAGAGAGAAACTGATCTGTCTTCAGGTACTGGTATCTCTATTTAATATTACTGCATTTACATAAAGACCTTAAGGAAAAAAAAATTGTACAAAAGCTTCTTTTTAGGGATGCTAGCTGGAGAAATGTACCCCAAAATATATAAAGCTTATTTGAATGAGATAATGCATGAGATTAAGGACTTTTCAAGAGCTTTTAGCCTGGGCGTTGAAGATCTGCATTACTATTTCATATAACTTCTATTTATTACTGCAAAAAAAGAATATTGAAAGTCTGGAAATATAAAAAACCCCTACATTTTTTAATCCCAAGAAACCGTGCTAAACCATAACATGGGACACAAATTTTTTCTAGTAGAAGATTGCTACAATCACCCGAGAAATATTGTAAGACATCTTTTGGACTTTGCTTGTTTGTTTGCTTGCACAGTCTTATTTTTATTTTGATTTTAGTTGGAGAGAGAGGGGTTGTAAGCAGGAATAATAAGGGAAAGAATATAATTTTTTTCCTAGTATCTTAAGAGCTATTAGAAAGCACTTGCCTGTAAACCATTCCCCCAGCAAATGGAGATGATCTGAAAACACTAAAGGAGACAATATGTTTCTTGTTATAGAAATTTCTTCAGGGAAAAATGAAATATAAATTATTCAGAAAGTTTCTTAGGTTTGGAACAAGTTGTCTATGAAACACTCATGACCATGAGATAACAAATGTGAATGCAACAGTTCTCAAACACTATTTGTGCTACAGTAAGTTAAAGGTCTGACTTGAATGATGGTTGACTGAACAGACAAATGGTGAAGAGTATTTGTGAAGGTAGAAAGTGTGTATAGCCACATTTTTTTTTTCACAGTTAAGGAGAAATCAAATAAAAGAAGAACTATTTTGCTATATATTATTTAAAATAATTTTATTTGCCATTATAAAGATTTAATGCGTAATGTAACCACAACTTCTATAATAATTGGCTGAATGTTGTCTTTGGAAAAGAATAAAAAATAAATTAGTTCAGTAAACTTAGTCCATTGAGTTATGCTTATCAATGTTAATGTCATGCTTTAGCCAAGTAACAAATATGAACTTTTATGTAAGACCCCTGAATCTCATTATCAAAGATGCTAAATCTGTGATGTCTTTATTAATAGTTATTTTATCTTCCTTCACATTGCATGCATCCAAAATTATTCTTTCTTTAATCACAGTATATATCAAACTCTTCTGGGTACAGGAGAAGTAAACAGAGGTCCTCTAATTGTCTGCATGAAGGCTGTCTTGATCCATGTATTGTTTTGCCTCATAATTATTTTATTCTTTGACTAATTTTTATTAATTTAATATGATAGTTTGAGTTCTCATTTGTCTGGGGAAGTGTAAAGAATAGGGTACTTTGTATTTTCCAGTGAAGACTATGGGTGTAGTGAATTCTATATCCCACATACTATTTCCACATACTAAAGTAGAATGAATGGACAGCACACAACTGTTTAGTGGAAAACCAGTGGTATAGATATAATAAATGTTTGGTGAAAAATAAGAATCAATAGTATAAAGCAAATGTTTCTTGAAAAAAAGTGAATGTTTGCAATGAACACTATTAGGTTTAGGGAACCAAAAAACAATAACTTGTCATTTCCAGAGAGGGTTGTAATATGATAAATTGTCAAGAAAAAAAAGCAGCTTGATCATCACCATTGTCTGCCAAGGACATAGTTTATCAATGTCACTACCATAATCACAAAGTGACTAAAGAAATTATATTCACACTTGTTCCTAGAAAACTTCTATGTGAGGGTAAATAATAGAAGGTCCTGTTGAGGGTCATCTAACAAATTATCCGGCCGGTATTCTAACAGATTTTAAATTAAAGATCTCATATTAGAATCATACATCCCATTCATCCTTGATTACCTTTTTTCTCTGTCATAGCATTCTTCTAAAAAACAAAGTTTTGGATTGTGTTTAAAATATAATTCTATGAATATGTTCTACTTTGGACTACACATAAAATCTATTCTGTCCAGCACTTGGATAAAATGAGTGTGGAATTTTCTTTCAACAGGTGTGTCATGTATTTAGACTCTGAGTGTTGTTCTCTGTGATTCTGAGTAAGAGTTGAGATATGCAAAATAATATTTCCAGTCCTTTGAATATAATAATTTGGACACTTTCTTTCAGCTCTAGTAGGTAGCTGCGGACCCAGCCACAAGCATGTTATACTGATTTCAACATGTTCCAGTCCTATGTTTATCTCAGAATAGTTACTGATGACATGTTGCATTGGGAATCAAATTGCTGAACAGAATTTTTTGATTCCAGATTATTTAAAAATATAAAATGTTTTAAATTTTATATTTATGATGTGTATTTAAATCATAATAACACAAATCACATATATCTTGCATCTAAAATTATAGTTTAAATAGTTCATCAGACTAACTTCTCTATACCTGCAAAATCGTTATATTGAGAAGAGATAATGGAAATAGTCAAGAGTTAAAGAGAAAACACAATCTCAAACACATGCTATAGCCCTCAATATAAGCAGTAAGATAGCTAGTACATCTGTGGAACCATATATCAATTTTGTAAAGTTTCCTTTCTTTAGGTTCTATCATGCTTGTTGATTGTTGAGCTCTTGGATATTCTAGGACACCTCAAATGATAGTAAATACCTGTGTTAAGACCACCTAATCTTGATTTGAGGTTCTGAACTGGCATGTTTTCTCACTTTCCATTAGCTGTCTTGGCCAAATACTCCAGTGACTAGAATAGGTACTCACATACCTAACTCCCATAGAAACGCTAAAGCCTGAAGATGGCAGTTATAGTATCATTTTAGAAAGCACTGAATATATCTTCAAAGACATTATTTGTTTGCAGCCAAAAAATTACTGTTAGGCTGCTTAGAGGGAAAAATTAACACATTAAAAAATCATGCCTTCATTTTTTTTTTCCTCTCATTAAAATGTCTTCCAGGAGGGCTGTGATGCTTGGGTCAGCGTAAGAGCAGTAAGCAGCATAACACCTTTTAGCTTAGAAGTGTCACTACTACAACTATTACTATGGAAAGCTATGTCAATAAAAAACAAGATATGGGGGATTTGATGCATTTGCCTATGGGCGGACATCTAGTGTTATTTGAGACTCCTTAGAGTGTCTCTCTAATCTTTTTGCATCTTTGGAAGGACATGCTTCTCCAATAGGCCCTTTGTCACAACACTGTGTCTCAGCCTATAAAGTTCCTGTTCGCATAAGAGAACAAAACAGCTTACTTCTCTGAAACTGATCTTAAAAGCTTAATAAAACATCACTGTTCTCACTAGATATTTGCCTTTATTACTTGTCACGAGCTTCACTTACCAAAATTTATGGGATACTTATTAATATTATGACAGTTTTAAGGTCATCTTGAAACAAATTTATATTTTAGCATGCATCATGGAAACTATGGTAACTTTCTGAATATGAAAACCATAATGCCATACAATATGTCATCTAGTCAGTTGGTTTTTAATAGCTGCTGTTTGCTATAAGCAATAATGAAAAGACACCAAGAAAAAATATTCACAAGTCAAATCAGTTTGGAAACAATATGGCACTGATTTTCAGCAAGTGACTTAAAGATCATGGCTGTCAGTCTGGCTGACTTACAAAGGTGGTTGCAACACACTTTAATTATATGATTGATATGATCTTCAAAAGAAGTATCAGATTTTGGAATGATTCCAGGGTCATAACAATTATACAAGAGATAAAGAGAACAAAATAAAACCTCTATGGGTTACACCTGAGGCCTTTTGCATTAGTAAGCTAATCAATAGCAGCTTGCAGAATCTGCACAGGAACAAAAATACAAAGAATATTCACTTGCTCTAGAGAGAGGAGGATGCTACAAAAGCCAGAGCTGGGGAAATAAAATGATAACATTGTAAATAGAGAAAAAAAGAAAAAGAAAACAAAACCACATCAAAGTACTCTTCTCAAAAATCTGATTTCATTTTGTTCTGTCCATTACTCCCCATATTGCTTTCCAATTCTACCTTGCCCCAGCACTAAAGAGGAAATTTCCCCTCTGGAAGGTTTTTATCTGTTATGAACAGCATCAGAACTCCTTTTGGTATTTTTCCTCTGAGGGTAAGAAGTATATAAACCAAAGATCATTTTGTTTTCCAGTCTGACTGTATTACTGCACTTGAGGGGAAATTTGTCTTTATAAAAGAGTTTATGACATTTCGGTGCAATGCAGTATGGTAACGTTTGATAACTTTCATTTGGCTTTACTGCTATTCCTTTTGCATCAGATCTTTGTGTTCTTCATGAAGCTGTGAAAAGACAGGAAAACATAATTGTTGCCCCTGCATTTTTTTCCAGAAGATAATTTAAAAATATAAAATTTCAAAAATGTATGATTTTTTTATCTATCTATCTATCTATCTATCTATCTATCTATCTATCTATCTATCTATCTATCTATCTATCTAATTTCCTCTCAGTCTAGGATTTCTCCTTTTAATACAATTCTTTTTTGAGATGTGTAATTGCAATAAGCGGTTTCTGAATTAAAAGCTAGGGTGCATGCAAAGAGTAAAAAACTATTCTAGGCATAAAGGATATAATCCAAAGGTAATAGTGAACTACAGTTTTATATTAGAAGATTAAAAAGGTTTTACAACATTCTGTCCACAAAGACATTAAGAATAGCTTACATAGATGGAAAATCATTAAAGAGAAAAGCTTTAAAATTTAAAAAAACCAAACCAAACAAACCAAAATAAAAAATAAAGTTAGCCTTTCTTTTTTACAGAATCTACAGAACTATTATTATTTTATTTCTATTTCCTTATCCTTATGGGTATATCTGTCATTATTATATGCCAGTAAACTGCAAACAGCTTTTAGAACTGAAAAATTTCCTTGATTATGTCTTGGAATACAGTGTTTTTATTACTGGAATATTATGCACATATGTGAACTCAAGAGGCCTACTGTAGTACAAAAAGCACCAAAATGCAGATTAAAAATTCTTACAATGATTCCCTGAAATCTTAGGAACTTTTTGGATACAAGTCACTGCTGCTTTAATTTAAAATGATTTTGTAACATATTTGAATGGGCAACTGTCAAACATTACTCTTACTTAATTGCAGTGAATATATGTCTTGCTCTTCTCCACTGAACTTAGAAACATTTTTGTCTCATCCTAGTTTCATATACTTCTTTAAAATGTATTTTTTATGATTAAAGACAGGTCTCTATCCATCTTTCAGATTTATTATCCTATACCACTGGTCTAATTTCTTCCCTGGCAGAAGTGATAAAAACATTCAAAAGATATTTCTCAGTAACTTTTATTATGATAACCACAATCATCTGTATGTCTAGAAAATCCCAGAGTGCATAATATCAAACAACGTCTCAAGGTGCAATTCACCAATCTGGAAACACCATAGATTGAGTTACACTCATAACTGAGCTTGAAGACCTGAAGGCAATTTTAACTGCTATCTCTCTAGACAGTAATTGAGGTGGTGCTTGTGTTAGAATGAAAAGTGAAGTTTTGTTTTTCTTTCTCTTTAGTTAATGATTATTGCTTCATTTAAATAATTTGTTTTGGATAAAAAGTCCTCTTTTCTTGCAAAACAAACCAAAATAAACCAAACAACCAGGGAAGAATACTATGTGGATCTAGAAATTATGTTAGCAAACAGATGCAGCGTTCTGAGTCAGAGATGGCCCCTCTCATCAGTTGCCCAGTTCTGAAATTAGGTTACTGATGTAAATATTACAAGTGCTTCAGGGAAAAGCTCCTTTGAGGTCTTCTACATTAATTTTTGCTGTAAAGTATTTTTGTTTATTTGTTTTCTGCAGGCATCTTCTTCGCAGTCTGACATTTACAACACAGAGAGATAACAGATTGTCATGCAATATAGATTGTGTCATTGCTAAAACAATTTCCCATAGCTTAAAATAACAAAGCCAATTTTAGTGAGAAGACTTTGTTCAGTTTTCTACTCGTTAACTAGAGTACAGCTAATAGTGATCTTCTATTTTTAAAATATATTTTTTAACATTTTCCTCTTTCCTAGCTTTAGAGCATAGGCACATTATTTAATGGAAGTTGTGTAGGCTCAGGCTTTCGTAATCACTCTGATTGCCTTGGAAAAAATAGTTTCACAACTATCTACAAGGTGCAGGTTAAAAATTTTGTCATATAGAGAAATTTTTAAGGGAGGAAATTCATTAGTCTGATGAAACATGCCTGTCAGAGGAAGATAGCCAAAAAACATTAGGGGGAGCCTTGAGTAACTCCAAAGATGGTTGAGAAAATAAACATTTTTTTTCCCCTCCCAATGCAATCTCTTATAACTGAGAGAATTAGTCAGGGAATAAGACATTCAAAAATTGAAATTCTAGTGATTTGAAAGAATGTAATTTTAGGAAACCATTCAATCCTATTGTCTACAGAAGTATTTTTAGGTCTAAGTTCTTCTTGCTCATGTCTCCCATTTATTTAATATGAATACAGTGTTGGCCTTTAAGCTGACTGTAATGCAGATTCAAAACTGGCAAGACTTTTTTTTCCTAGGCTTTTCCTATTAGAATTTATTTTCTGTAGTTCTCATCTATTAAAAAAAAATAATAAAAAGGATGTAAAAGTGCATGGTGAATACCATCTGTCACTCAGAATACTGAGTCATCAACTGTGCGACAAGTTTATGGTGGACTACTATGACAGTCTTTGAGAAGTGTAATTAAAGGTTCTATAGAAGATTTTTTAGCAGTGGAAATGCCATCCTAGTAAAGTAAACAACTAATAGGCGGAGGAATAAGGACACCACGCACAGACCAATGTGATCAAGAGAATGCCATTTATTACACACTGCAAACATTTTTATAGGGTTAAGGCTACGTTCTATTGGCTAAATTGAATCTCACACTATCAAACTACAAATCCTAATTGGTTATAGTCCATATCTCACAAGTCCAGTGTTTTGATGAAACATCCTAGCTGTTTCCAGGTGAATCTCCAGAGACCTGTGAGAAAGTGCTGTGTGAATTCCTAGGGAGCGATTTCCTCCCTACCACTCAGCAGCAGCTGTGGCCTTGTTTATTCTTAGCTGGTAACTGCTTTTTGTCTCACAGGGTCCATATCGATCTGAATTGCTCACCTTTGATTTTTCTGTACCTACAATCCTAGGAAATGTTGCTTTTGACATAATTCGGAAGAAAATGAAAATACACAGAAATAAATATTTTAATTACTCTAGTTTACAGAAATGCTTTGTTGAAGTCCTTTAACTTTTCTTGATAAACAGCACTTGAAGCAACACAATGAGAGTCCTTACCCTTACATTCTACTCCTTTCTCTAATATTAAGAGAGCAAAATATAGGTAGTTTTAATTATGTGAATTAGCATGAAGGATGCCTTCAATTCAGAAAATGTATTTAATTTTTTTCTGTGAAAATAACCATGAAGATTGTCATTTGTGAGGATTAAATATGAGAGTATTCTACTCCTTCAAATATACCTGTGATTCTTTATGAAAAATAAATATATTTTAAAAATTAAAAGCAGTATATTTAAAAACAGGGTTTTTTCAAATGGTAGCATTATAAGAGGGTTATTTATCTTTTTAAGTTTATTTGGATAATCTGTAATTTATACACTTTTAATATGGACATATATACAAAACTTTTGATAGTCTAATTGAGAGATAAACTACAAAAGACACAGATAAAATATAATCATCTCAAAAATACAATCTAAAAATGTTCAAATAACTTCTTATAAAATAAACAGGCTGTTATTTAGACTAGACTAAAGAAAAAGGGATGGGGATTTACATTCACAACATTGACAAAAATACACTCATAACATATTTCCCTTGGCAAAGGATTAACTGTGTTTTTTTAAGGAAAAGTGAGCATCCAGAATCAAATAGCATGTTCTTATCTTTGTTAATACCTTTACTATTTCTATCAATCTTGCATGTATAAAGCACCACGTGGTCCAGTCCTGTTTCCATTGATGTAAAAAACAGGTAACTCACTGACCAGAAAGAAGTTAGAATTTATGCAGTTGTGTTAGTTAGAGATGTGTTCAAATAAATACATACTCAATAATGAAAGTTAAAATAAAACATACAAAAAAAGCAATATGTTCTGCTGCATATTCTCTCTGGAAAATTTAAGCCATATGTTAAACTGTGGAGAATGTTCTTTGAGCAGTAATATCTAGCTATCTTGCATGTTCCAGGGGGACCAGTGCTGGCAGACTCCAAACTGCCCCTAGCCCTGTCATATGTTAAACAAGCTTAAGACTGGTTTATGCTTTTAAGTGCTATAGGCATGATTCTGATCCTGTTTGCACTGGGGTTTTTTCTTGATAAAGTTCCACTATCTGCAATGGAAATAATACTCATTTTGTTTTGCATGTAAGAAAGTATAATGGTCAAAGCACCAAGCCCGACAGAGTTCAAGAGGCCTTCAGACAATACTCTTGGCCACATGGTGTAACTCTTGGGGATGGTTCTGTGCAGGGCTAAGAGTTGAACTCAATGATTCCTGTGGATCCCTTCCAACTCAGCATATTCTATGATTCCATAATATTCAGCCCTTATATTTAATCTAATGTTTTTCTACCTTAAGTATGCATATTTCCATGTATTTGAAATCCAACTACACAATTTATGTGAATGTTCCGCATACCTTAGGTCCACCCTGTAACATTTTCTCCCATTCATAGCAGTTAATACAGACCCCAGAACATGTTATTTTTTTTTCATTCAAATTCACTTTTCGACCATTTGTTTTGGAAAAAGTGTAAGGAAAAATGCAAGCTTCTTGTTATATGTTGTGTTTTTTTCACAGGAGATGATTGCACATTGCTTCATTTTCTGAGATGGTGGATTATGTTTATTCATCACTGTCAGTACATACAATTCTTTTGATTCTTCTTGTAATTTGTAATAACATTGCCATCTAGTTATATTCATGGTTCCTTTATACTGGGATGCAGGATATATGTTAAAAGATAGTACCCTGATGAAAAACTCACTTAGCAATTTCAGTATTATGAATTTGCATTTTTCTTCATTATCAGACTAACACTCTGATTAAGAATATGTACACTTGTGCTCATATCCACAATAAAGCCACACTCTCATCTGGTTCAGAGCTAGTCAATTTTTATGCAAAGCCACTTCAATCCAAGTCTACCATACATCAAATTTAACCAGTAGGCACATCCTAATGCAACTCAAATTAATAGTATTTACATACAATGACAAGGACTTTTTGTTTAATTGCCAGCCTATCTGATGTGTCATCATGGTTTTAGCATGACACAGTGGTGTACAGCTAAGCAGATACTTCCCAACAAATGTCCTTGGTAGTAGGGGATATTTTTTTCTAATTCTAACCATAACTATTCCAATTTTGTGATAGGCCATCTACTGTATGATAATTGCTTTCTCTACAAAGGATTATGCACAATAACTGGGAAGTGTAGGCCACCTCCTGGGATTAACACATCCTTTCCCTTCACTTCAGGGTTACAGGAGAAAAAACAAAATATCTTTTTCCCTTGAAATCTCCATCTACAAGAGCAGAATATGTTTTAAAGTCACGAAATATCCTATGTATGCCTGAATTGTTCTCTAGCATTTTCTTTTTTTCTTTTTAGCCATTATTATAGTGCCATTATAGTGCCATTTCAGTATTTTTAACAATTCCATGGTAAACTATTTCCATGTATCTTTAAATCAGGTTATGATATGCTTTGATTGATTATACCAAAGCTATTACATCCCTGCCAACACTTCCTGTGAAAAATGAAGATGGAACCAATAAGATCAACATCTTTCTGTTTTGTTTCAGTATTAGAACACTTTGCACTCAAATTGCTGTTTTCAAGTCCTCATGACCTTCATGATACCTACATGGCCCATAAAACTCTATTTGAATTTTTAAAGGACATTAACAACGTAATCATTGTTTATCTTACTGGACTAATTTTATGTACTGGGGAAACTTGTAGGCACTGTTATTCTTGCAAAGGTGAGAACCTGAAGCTTCAGAGGCCTTTAATTATGTCTTTTTTCTTTTTTTTATGATGCCGTATGTCCTCCCGTCTGTTTCTCTGTAAAAACAGGTTTACCAGTTAGTGCTTACATGCCTCACTGATACTAATTTCTCTGTTAATCAGCTTCCTATTTCTCAATACTCTGAGATTTTGGACAAATTACACCCTTTGAATTATAAATAGGAATCAATGTAGCTTTATAATATACATTATTACATATAAACTAACCAGTTGATTTGTTATTTACACTTGGAGAATTAAACAGCTCTGTAGTTTTTTATCCTGTGACACAAGTTCTGATGATAGACTAATCATGTTGTTGTCTTGACTTCAACTTTAACCAGAAGAATTTCTTCTGTTGTTTGTACACTCCATCCAGGAGAATTCAATTAGGCTCAGGTAGTACATCTGGGTTTCAAAACCCAACTTCCAATTTAAGGACTGCTGCCAAATCACCATAATAATCAAAGCAATCTGCAAGCCAGCATGGTGACTCTGAAGATTATTACTTCAGTCTGTTAGGCAATCTGTTCATGAAGACTTTGGTTTAAGCCCTGGTATCACTCATTTGTCTGCACTTTGCTCTTGATTCTAAGCCATAAGTTCCTGATCGCTACTCCAGAGGGGAATGTGGAAGAGATGAAAAGTGAGGGTTTTAAGTGCCTTCATTGAACTAAATTAAAAAAAAAACCCAAACCAAAACACAAACAAACCTTGAGATTTTTCCTGGATATAATATAATCATGAAAAAAACACCCATAATTTAATAGATCATAGAAAATCTTAATTTTGGACAAACATCGCTTTTATTTGGTTATCTTCCCCCCCCCCCCCCCCCAAGTGGGTTTTAAAGCTTTTTCATTCAGACTTAGGATACTTATATTAGTCCTACGAGCTTTTTTCCAAATACTATTGGTCCAAAGTTGTAGACAGAAAAAAATTCTACAGAATGGAAACCAAACATTTTTTTATTCAAACTTTTAGGTCACAATGCCACTTCCATATTGTTACCGAGTAAGATTAATTTCTTTATCAAAGAGATACCTTAGACACACTGAGTTTGCAGTACTCCATAGAACAGAAGCTGTTTAGCAATATCTAAGGATTTACTGAAAAAGTTATTTACTCTGTATATGGTCAGTGTATATTTACCAGTTTGTCTACAACATACACACCATAATATATACCTATACATATATATGTGTGTAAATATACACACATATACATACAAATGCTTGTATTTACATTTAATATATTGAGAACTACACAGCCTTACAACAGAACTAGCTTTGTAGACCCTATGTCGTCAATGTTGAGTTCTGGCACAACCTTTGAACTTTTGGATTTAGAGTTTGGACAGCAAATTAATGTTTCCTCTCATGCTCTTCTCTTACCGCATTTAGCACTCTTCCCATGCAGAACTGGAAGAAATGTCACCTTTATGCCAGTCTGCCATTATCTCTTCCCCTGGTTTCTTAAATACCCTGCATGAGGCAAAGCATAGAAAAAAAAAGTTGTGTAGCTTGTGCAAAACAGGTATTGATGTTGTAAACACAGTCAAGCACTGTCAGGAGTAAATTAGTACAGTATTATCTCCATTCAGTTTTGGAAGATTGTTTTTGTTAGCTTAACTACCTAGTTGAATTGAAATCTATACCATACTTCAGTCACTTTCATTATTACAGCATTAAGAGTTAAGCTATCTTCTTATTCAGAAATAGTTTTCTAATGAGATGGTCAAAGAGTCAAAAAATAACTATTGTGAATTCCAAGTACTACCACAAATTCTTGTCTAAGAGCATGGCAATCATAATAAGTAAAATCTGGGTGACGTTAGGGAGGACCCCAGGCCACTTTGAAGTACCGAAGATGCAGCAGCTATTTCCTCAAAAACTTAATAGCATACTCCTGGTCAAAACAGGGATTTGAAATTCCAACATATAGAGTTTCTCTCTTGGATAAACAAATTATTAGCTTCAGCTCTCAGTTTATCAATTCCATCACTACAGTACCACAAAGCTAACTTTGAATTTGCTGACATCTTACCTTTTTCCTTTCTTATGAATATTTTGTGACCTGACAGCTACCAGAATGCTTTTCACAGGATCAGTGGCTATGCTGACACCAGAAAATTTCAGTATCCTTCTCTGGAAGTCAAGTCTATACCACTTGGTATAGAATAGACTCTGTCAGTATCTTTGTTTCCTTATTTTCCAAAACAGGATCGACAATTCCAAACTACCTTTTGCAAGTACTCTAAGGCCTCTGTTA
Organism: Hafferia zeledoni; assembly: GCA_035583235.1. NCBI lineage: Eukaryota > Metazoa > Chordata > Aves > Passeriformes > Thamnophilidae > Hafferia > Hafferia zeledoni. The sequence continues at coordinate 62,219,048 of JAWWEV010000001.1, read as the reverse complement.
ACTCCCAAAGCTTGCTCAAGAATTGCCTGGGAGACTGAGTGTTGGCCTGGGCCGCAAACATTTTGAAAGAACACTGTTACAGTTAAGTATGGAATACTTATATTCTATACTCAGGAACATTCTCTGGCACTATTAAAATAACTATATATTTTGTAATACTTTGGTAAGAGTCTTTTTAAAAATAAATATTCATAAAATTGGTTACATTGTTTGGCTCAAAAATGACTAAAGTTAGCCTTGTTTCAATAGAAGACAGTTCTAAGATTTTGGCTCTTCTATCATTTTAAGCTTTTAAGAGATTTGCAAACTATCATCAAGCTTTCAGCCTCTGTTTCCCATGTTCTCTGACAGCATTCAGAAGCTGATAGGTTGCCTGCAGTTTCTAGATGTAACATTGTTTCTCTTGGGTGATGAAGCTATGAGAGCATTTCTTTACTGACAAGCCCCAGTATTTACCTCAGGTGTAGCCAACTTCCATTATAGGAACTAGACCTGAGAATACTCCATTACTTTTCTTCCCCAACTACAAAATGAATGCACCTACCACATTACAATTCTGATGCTCTTAGTCTAGATAGATCTAGTTTCAACCTGTAAGCATGAACATTTGATTATAGCTTTACGAACATGGTAAATCAAAGCCAGTCTCCTTGTTAGTCAGTTCTAAGCTCGTACTTTTCCTTTCTAGTATGCTTTTCTTACCAGAAATATTCTGCAAGCAAACTGTGAAGAGTTGAAAGACTTAAAAGTCTCCTTAGCTAGAGTGGTGTTTGATTTAAAAAAAAAAAAATAGTATAGACCTTTAATAACCAGATAATGTTAAAAGTGCATAAGAAAACTGAACATTGAGAGGCTAAGTATACAGAGAAACAAAACCAAAACTCAATACAAAACAAAACCATAGCTTCTGTCACTGCAAAAGGAGTGAGCTTTAAAAAACAATTCAACTAGAATTTGGACTAAATAACTGGAAGCTGAAAAAGTTCAAGTTCAAGAGCAGCTCTGAAAAACTGAAGATATTAGGAAGCACATGTAAGCTACAAATAAAACCAGTTAGAGCTAAGAGAGATCCATGTGTGTGGCACTGTGGAAAACAGGCAGTTGTTGCATTTGCCCTACAGCAGTGTCTTGGTAATGATGCTGGATACCTGCCAGTTGCTAATTATCCTTACACCAATAACTTTAAATTGTTGCTTCCTTCAACCTAATGTCTTAGTTTTAGCTCAAAGGCTATTTCAAGTGGATCATCTTATCAGAATGACATAAATCTGATAATGTAGTGTGCACGGACATCTCAATGGCCTAAACAGCTCCTAAGGAATTAGGGAGAGCCTTTTCTTTGTATGGTATAAGAAATCCATTTCAATATGACTTGATGTGCTTTGATACATAGAAATAGGTGTTCTTGCATAATTTGTATATCTATGTTTCTGTTAAATTCAGGAAATAAGGAAATAACATATAGGAAATACGAAGATTGCTAAAGCAAACTAAACACAAAAGAAGAGAAGATAATTCACATGTGTGTATGTTTATGTGTCTGTGTCAATTGATAAAGGGATTTAGTAGTTTAATACTACATGTACACGGTCATATATTACTTATGTATCACATATATGTATTTTTTTCAGTTTTTAAAGACAAATGGCACTCTGTCTTGCTCATCTGTTCAGATAATAATATATAAATACCTTATATGTACATATAGTAAGAAATATTCTCAACCTTGAAGCATTTATAACTTGAACAGTCTTAGCAAGAGAAACAAGTTGTTCTAAACATACATGTGATCCACACTATTCAAATGTGAATTCAAAGTTGTGCAAATATTTTTGAAAGTGAAAGGCTGAGAAAACATGATCCCTTTGCTCAAGAGAAGCAACTTTATGCTTTTGAAAAAACACTGAAATTACACAAACTCTTTCAGAATTAAGCTAATATATAGTTTCCAGGATCAGTTGTTTTGTTAGTTTCACTAACTGCAGTGGTATTAAAAATATTGCTTTGCACCAACATTTTTTTAAGCTCGACAGCATCTGAGGGGGATTCCAGTCACAAAATTCAGAATTCCAGGTGACAAAATAAGAAGCCTTAACCCTGATTTAAGATTATACTGTTATTACTTTTAGTAAGATTTTCCTACATTTATATTAACTTTTAAGCACATATGCACAGGGATTGCTTTTGTGAATATTATAAATGTTTTCTTTGTTTCCATAAGGTACTGGATATTAGCTACAAATGAGAAGACTTTTTTTTTTTTTTGTTGCAAATAGCATTTTGTTCAACATTTCTTTTTGGTAACCATATTACTTTGAGAGGTACATGTTTACCAGGATAAGCTAATACTTAGCTGACTGGTACAAGTAGGCACACAGACAGGTTGAAGAATTTAGTCCTAGTTTTTCCTTTGCTGAAGATATTATATAAGAAATATTTTAGAACTATTTTGGGGTTAGCATAAAATGCTTTTGAAGATGCTTTCTTCCAAAAAATATAAAAGCATCACATACTTGAAAACAATTTTGTGTGAGAGTATCTGCTGTGATAAGGAGACTGAGGGCTTTTAGTGCAGAAAATCATAAAATATTACTGTTTGTTAAAAATGCCTATAATTCAATACAAACTGGATAGAATTTTTGGGCTGTAAACTTCTGCTTTAGCTGGATCATTGATTGTATTTTAAACTTATTGTCTGATTGTTAAATTCAAAGTAGTTATTTATCACAAAGCTGATATTGTGAAAAAATATTGAAAAGGAATAATAGCATTGTAGTGTAGCATCTGCGTTTTTTCTTGAATAGTCTCTTGTAAGAAGCTGTAGCCTTCTTGCTAATAATAATAATAATATAGCTCCAGAAAACAATCTCTCCATGCTCAATTTCCATTGTGAAAGAGGAACACACACCATAGGAGCTTGCTTTGATGTATTTGACAACAAAAAGGCAAGATATTCCTGACAGTTCCCAACTCATAGAAATAGCAACATGATTTTTTGCATTCATACATCTTGAACAAATTAAGACATTTCTTCTTTATCTTAGTTATTTTCCTTAAATAGAACAGCTACTATTATTTCTTATCTATCACATCATGCAGAATCTTAATATAATGCATCTGCAGGACACTGTGCTTACAATCCACAAAGGGCAATTGTAACTCCACTGAAGCATCTTATATGTGCTGTCTCAAAATCTTTTGATATTCAAGGAACTATTTTATACAGAGGTAATGTCTGTAGAGCTAGGTTGGCCTTAGTTCCTCATCTCCAAACAATTAAGCAAAATCTCTTCCTTCAGAAGTTTCTATGGACAAAGGAAAAAGATTATGTCTGGTATTGCTTCCCTTTGAACACTACTAGTAACATTAATAATTCCTTTTTAAATGTAGTCAGAGCAAAGCCAAAGGAGTGAGGCATGGTTTTGTATCCTTTTTTTTTCCCCTAGTTATTTGAATCAAGAGCCTTGTCATAACTCAAATTCATGAATTTTGCAGAGGAAGGATGTCCTGTTTATGGTATAAAAATTCACTTTATATTTTTTGTCCTGTTTCTTAATTGTTGTTTTCAATATTTATGTTCCCTTACATACTAAAGTCTACAAAACCCCTATACAACAACAGCAAAAACCTCTTTTCTGATGAGAATAATTTACAATAAAAGTAATAGTAAATGTTGAATGCATGTCTTGCACCATATGGGGCATTGACTATAGATGTCATATGGTAAATGCTGTATGTAGAAATGACTGGTGTGTTACAGCATTGCTGACTACACTGTGAACTGTCACACAGACATGATGTTCAAATATCCCAATGAAGATTTTCACTACAGATTTAGTCTCTTTCCAGTGTGACTTACTTGGCCTTAACGGTTTTCTTAAAGGAATATCTTCTCTAATATTATTAAAACAAAGAAACAAACAAAAACTAGTACTGTTGAAAGTTAAAAGTGAATTAATAGTGCCACCCAGTGGTTAGGTAAACATGATGTAAACTGCTCTACCATTCCCCATGGCAGGTGATGAGAATTGCTAGTTAAAGGATTAGGTTCTCAATGTATTTAGTCATCATTATCTCAAGGCCAGTTTGTTCCTAATTTTGACAACATGGCATTAATTAGTCCTGAGGTCATTGTGTGCTGTGTTCAGTGCTTGTTTCTTGCTATTGTTTACTTTTGCTGACATCCTAGGTGGTAGTCATATCAATAGACTGTAACAGCGTATTTTAGATATTACAAAAGAGAATTCAAAATAAATAAAAAAGTATTTATACATCAGTTCTCAGAGAATAAGTCAAATACCCTAGAATAAAAGGAGTTGGGGAAAAAATTAATTTCTATCTTCTTTTGTTTCACACTCATTTCAGTAGACTGCTGTCCAAAGCAAGGGGTTTCCAAAATGTGAAGAAATTAAAATTTAGTCTTGATTTAGTCAAAATCCAACAACTTGTTTATAACTTCAATGCAATGAAATTCTAAAGAAGTCTCTAAAAGCAGTGTTTCTGAACTGATTTATATTCTGAGATGTGTACTAAGATGTGCACTGATTTCACTCTGCAGCTGAAGATTCCAGTCTCCTGCTGCAGTTAGAGCTAAAGCTTCCAGACACTGCTGTCACAGCTCCAACTGCAGAAAGTAGCTCTTCCCCTCTCTTGACATATTGTACAAACTGAGACCTTGGAATATTAAATGCTAACTTTTGCAAAAGTTGTCGTATGAGTCTATTTTAATGTGAAGATGTCAGAAATACTAAGTCTTTAGACAGCCCAAGCAGAGTCCAGAGAAGATATTATGAGACTTATTCCATAAATGCAAGAAAATTCATTAAAAATATCATCTTTTGGAAAAAAAACTAAAACATTTGAGGTTCAATTAGTTATTAGTTTTAAAAAGATTAATTTTTGATATAATGATAAGGGCTCATACATACAAATTAATTGCAATAGGGTTTTTTGCCTTAACATGGTTGTATATATGTGTAGTTACAGGGCAAGGCTTTGGGAGTGGGGGGCTGCAGGGATGACTTGTGTAAGAAGCTGCCAGAAGCCTCCCCTAATTCTGACAGAGACAGCCTCAGACAGTGCAGATGGCCAAAGCTGAGCCCATCACTGACATTGGTAGCACCTCTGTAAGGGCAAAAATCTATTTATGCTTAAAGAAAATGCTGCACAGAAGCATTTGAGAAAGAAATGAGAACATGTGAGAGAAACAGATCTTCAGACACCATAGTAAGTGAAGAAGGAGGGAGAGGAGGTGGTGAAGGAACTGGAGTAGACATTCCCTTGCAGCCTGTGATAACTGAGGCAAGATGTCCTCCTGCAGCCCATGGTGGAACCGACAGTACTTCAGTCTACAGAAAGCCCATGAAGCAGGAGGCTTCTGGTAGGAGCTGTGGCCCATGAAGAGAAGCCCATGAAGAAGCAAGAATTTTGGCAGGACCTGTTGACCCTGCAGGGAGCCCATGCTGGAGCAGTCTGCTCCTGAAAACTGCAGTCTACAGGGATAACATACACTGGAGCAGTCAGTGAAGAACTGTCTGTATTGGGTTTCTGTGGCCAAGTTTGGGTAGCAGGGGGGCTACAGGAGTGGCTTCTGTTAGAAGCTGCCAGAAGCTTCCCCCATATCCTGCAAAGCCAGTGCCAGCTGGCTCCAGGATAGGCCTGCCACTGGCCGAGGCCAAGCCAATCAGTAATGATAATAATGCCTCTGTGATAGATAACATATTTATTAAGGGAAAGAAGGCTATTATGCAGATGAAAATTGCAGTCAGGAAAAAGTGGAGTGAGAACATGTGAACAATAATGTAGACATGAAGGTCAGTGGAGAAGTAGTGGGAGAAGGTGTGCCAGGGTGCCAGAGCTGAAGTTACCCCACAGCGTGTGGTGCAGACACAGCACAGCAGCTGTTCCCCTGCAGCCCAGGGAGGACTACTGAGGTACAGAGATTCACCTGCAGGTCGTGGCGGAGCCCACACCATAACAGGTGGATGTCCAAAGGAGGCTGTGATCCCATGGGAAGCATATGCTGGAGCAGGCTCCTGGCTCAAACCTGCATCCTGGGGAGAGAGAAGCAGATGCTGGAGCAGGTTTTCCTGGTAGGACTTGTAGTTCTGTGTGGGACCCACACTGGAGCAGCCTGTGCCTGAAGGACTGCACTCCATGAAGAAGTGATCCGTATGACAGCAGTTTTGTGAAGAACTGTTGCCCATGGGATGGACTCACACCAGAGAGGCTTGTGTAGGACTGTCTCCAGTGGGAGTGATCCCACAGGAATCAAGGGAAAGACTTCTCTCCCTGAGCAGTGGCAGAAGAAACAACTGACTGTAACCCCCATTCCCAGTCTCCCTGCACCTCTGATGGGAGGAGAAGGCAGAACTTGGAAGGAAGGAGGGGTGAGGAGAAGGTGTTTTTAAGATTATTTTGCTTCTCACTCTTCTACTCTGATCCTGTTAGTAAAAAAGGTAATTAATATCCCCAATTTGAGTCTGTTTTGCCCAAGTTGGCGATCAGTAAGTGACCTCTTCCAACTCTTATCTCAGCTCATGAATCCTTCATTATATTTTCTCTCCTCTGTCCAGTTGCAGGGGCAGAGTGAGAGAACAGCTTTAGTGGGTACCTGATGTCCAGAGAGGGTCAACCCACTACAATGTCTCATGTGGGTAGGACCTCACATTGGAGGATGGAAAGAGAATGAAAAGGATGAAGTGGTAGAGGTAAAGGTTATCAACTGAACACAACTCAGGCTTCAGTTGGGTTTAACTCACAGCATTTAACTTGCTTGAAAACAGGTCAAAACCAGAGCAGCATTCACTCAAATATAGTAGCAGTCCTAAGAGCATTGAAAGTGATTTTTGAGATGCTGCCATTGCAATTTGCAGTCATTATGCAGGTGAAGTGGATCTCACTCAGAAATTAATGGGTTTTTCATTCAGAAGCATTATCCTGACTGTGTATGGCAAAAAAATGATTAGAGATTTTGTATGCTGTTAGTATTAGAACTAAGTGTAATGTTATACAAAACATAGTTTTCACAGCAACTATCCTCCAGTATAGTTTCACAGAACTGAAACTATAATTTTGCTGAAGATCTGTTTTTTATCCTGCAATACTATGAGGCTGAGCCAATAACAGATCAGAGTTTTCCATAAGATCATTGATTTTCAAAGTAGAGTAGCACAATGAATATTCAAAAGGCAGTCTAAATGAAAATGGTGACAGAGACATAAATTAAACAACTAAATTTATTAAATAAAAGATTATTTGTCTAGGAGCCAAAGATCATGGTATTAGACAGAAAAGCATTGAAAAAATGTGTGTGAGATAACAATAGATATTCCTCAGCAATTTATTTTTCAATTTTTCCTCCCTATGCACTTGGTTGGAGAGCTTAACATTAAAAATAACCTCTGCTTGTAGTTAGAATCATAGAATCATACAATCATTATGTTGAAAACAACCTCTAAGATCACCAAGTCCAGCCATAACCTAGCTAGCACCATCACTATGTTCACCACTAGACCATTTCATTAGTGACATATCCACACATTTTTTGAAGACTTACAGAGATGGTGTTAGACCCCAGGCTCTTTTCACAAGGTCATCAAAGGGGTTTACATCAAAAAGATACAAGACCCCAAAAATCCTCTTGATGGGTTTTTTGAAAAGGCTATGATGCTTCTCAGGAGGTAAAAATAACACACTTTTACTGGCACACTTTGGAAAGAGAGAGAGACAGACAGAGAGAGAGAGAATTATATCCACCACCTTAGATCCAGCACACAACCAGCTTCCAGGAGTACAAGAACAGCAGGGCCATGAGCACATGGAGACTAAATAGTGCTGATTTTATTGCTCTGGACTCTGTGTCCACTGCCCACCTCCTTCAGTGGGGCTTCTGGTGGGACAGCTATCCTGAGGCTGGATTAGGGGCTTCAGGGGGTGTGGTGTGGGTTTTCAGGAGTGCTGATGGCCAGTAGCCATCCCGTGGTGTGGGGCAGTGCTCCTGGGGTGCCAGTGACTGACAGCTGCACCAGTGGCTGTCAAGGAGGCAGGGTATGGGGAGGAGTAGAGCACAATCCCACCTCGGGAAAATCCCATATATCCCCTTCCTCCACACACAGAGTAGTTTTAAGTCAATAATACCTTTAATAACTTTTTTCAGTCCCTCACAGATGGAGACTGGGCAGCGTGTTCCAATGCTTAATGATCCTTTCTGTGAAGGAATTTTTCTTAATATCTACTCTCAACCTTCCCTGGTGCAGCTTGGTCATTTCCTCTCATCCTTTCACTTGTTACCTGAGAGAAGAGATTGACCCCCACCTTGCTACAATCTCCTTTCAGGTAGTTGTAGAGAGCAATAAGGTCCCCCCTGAGCCCCCCTTTCTCCAAGCTGAACACCCCTAACTTCGTCATCTGCTCCTCATAAGATTTGTGCTCCAGCCCCCATCCCAGCTCCGTTTTCTGGACATGCTCAAGTGCCTCAGTGTTGTTCCATTAGTGAGTGTCCCAAAACTGAACAAAGAAATTGAGGTACGGCATCCCCAGTCATGAGTACAGGAGGAATGGATTGTATGTAACAGAAATATTAGAAATACCTCTGTTACATAGAGTTCATATGTTCTTCTTTCTGAATACTGAAAGTGTAGATGCATTCTATTGATCTTCTGAGATGCTTAATAAGAAATAAGACAAGTGGTTCTTAATTTTTTTAGGAAATGTAGCTTCAGAATTTACACTTCTAATCAAATTTTTTGAGAGCCATTAAGTCTTCAAAGACAATGTTCCTAACTCTTCTGAATATCAGGCCCCTTTGAAGGGTACTGTGTTGGAAATCCAAAGATATTTGAGACCTCTCACGATCTGGCAAACTCCTAATTTCTCTTCCTGAAGTGACACCCTGAAGGCCCTCATGTGGGTGGTTTACCAAAAAAAGAGGACAAATAGCATAAGGAGAGTAGAATCACTTATAGGAAGCTGCAGACAGAAGTCAAGTAGTCAAGTAAAGAAGTTCAGAAGCACTTTTCCAGTTTGATGCCAACAAAGATCTTTGAGGAAATGGCACTGCCCTACTTACTTTCTGCCAATGAAACCGTGAAATACAAAAGCAAAGGAATCACAGAGTACATTTATTGAAAGAGTAGCAAAAGTGCCTTTTCACTGGGAGCTCTCCCAGGAGCCACAAAAAGCACTGTTACTTCACCAGTCATACTACTGCAATTGTTACTTTTTTCAGTAGTGTGGGCAATTTCTTGAGTCTACAATTACCCTTTCCTAAAGAGAATCTGCAAAGCAGAATTTCCAGCACTGACTTTTGTGTGTATGTGATTCCAACACCTCTGCCAACATAATAATATGGCTGAATGCATGGATGATAGCTAGTGAAACAGCTTGTGAGTTTTCTTAGTAATTAAGGCTTTAGCAATTCTTCACATTCGAGTCAGTTCTTGGTAAGAACTAAACATTTCATATACTAAAATCCACTAACTGATAGAGAGACGGATAGATTGCTAAAGCTGGTAGGAACCAGATCTTGTGACTATGATATGTTTTTCTCCAGCTGTTATGATAACAATACTGACAGTTCTGCTTGCATTTAATTCATAGTATCTGTGTAATATTGTAGATTGAAATCAAATGATTAGACACTTGACCAACCTTTTGAAAAGTGAATGATTTGAATATGAGAGTTGCATTAAGATAATGAAGGAAAATGAAAGAATCTTCTTTGAAGATCAAAGTATAGCAATTTAACCCAGCATTTGAAATATTTAAAACAGAGGTACACAATTCAATACAATATGTTTGATAAATGGCAAATTATACTCTTGAAGGACAGTAAAAGATTATAGGGCTAATTAATCACTAAATGACACAGGAGTATAATTCACAAAGCAGAATAGTCAAGGTCCCTTCTCTAGCACTCTGTTTCTTTACTGTTTGAGCTGGAGGGTTTTGTTTGTTTCTTTTTATTTTTTCTTCCAAGTAGTCTGCATTTTGCAATTTTGGATCAGGTTGTTTGTTATTTGCTATTGCAGTAAAACTATGAGCAAAATAATAGCTGATGGATTTTCAGCTGGCATCTAATACAGTTACCTGGGTATTCACTGGGAGCATTTTGTCTCTACTCTTTCCACTACCCACATAGAGTACAGGTTCTTAGTTCATAGTAATGCAAAACTCTTCACTTCCACTTGTAGGGAATATATCCTGGGAAGTAAACCTGTAAGAGGAAAAAGGGACTAAAGAATCCTAAAATAAAGATATTAGAATGGAATTAAGGTGGCTTTTCATTTTGGGTTTGTTGTTTGTTTTATTTTTTCCAACTAGTATTTTGAAAGACCTAAATTCTAGTACAGACTGCTGAAATAAGTAATTTATCTGAATCCAAAGAGTAGCTGAGAACTACTCTTCTGAGTAACAGTCGATTGCCTGGCCTCTAAATCTATCAGGCACTACTATTCCTTTTTGCATATAAAATGAGCAAAGCCTAGTTTTCTCAAAAACTCCTTATATTTAAAATACTATATGTAATCTCTAGCAGCAGAATAAACTGAATGTATTACAGACTGTTAAGGTGATTCCTTTGCAAAGCCAAGAATTATGTAGCCATTGAATTTTTCACTTTCCTATTGCCAGTAACATAATGGAAAACTGTGTTCATTTTAATTTTAATAAAGTACACAAAATCCATTGTAAAACATATTTATTTGCTGTAAACCAACTTCACTTTTTTCATGGTTTAACCACAGGCAACAACCAATGCCCAGGCAGCCACTCGCTCACTCCCTCACCAGCAGGACTGGGGAAGGGAATCAAAAGGGCAAAAGATAGAAAAATTGTGAGTTGAGATAAAGAGAGTTTAATGGTGAAAGCAAAAGCAATGTACACAAGCAAGAAAAAACAAGGAAGTAATTCACTCTTTCTCATGTGCAGACAGGTGTCCAGCCATTCCCAGGAAAGCAAGGTTTCATCACACACAATGGTTACTTGTGAATAAAAATTTCATCACTCCAAATGTCCCCCTCTTCCTATTTTTTCCCTTCACTTTATATACTGAGCATGATGTCATATGATATGGAATATCCCTTTGGTCAGTTTGAGTCACTTGTCCCAGATGTGTCTCCTCCCAACTTCCCATGCACCTTCAATCTCCTTGTTTGTGGGATGGTATGGGAAGCATAAGAGGCCTTGGCTGTGTGTAACCACCACTCAGCAATTTAAAAAAAAAAAAAAAAAAAAAAAAAAAAAAAAAAAAAAAAAAAAAAAAATCCTTGTATTGTCAACACTGTGTTAAGCACAAATCCAAAACCTAGCCCCATATTAACCACTGTGAAGAAAATTAACTCCACCCCAGCCAAAACAGCAAAATCTTTCAGACAGCCTGGCACTGGGGTAAGGGACCAAAACACACCCTTGCAATTATTGTACAGTTTGTAAAGTGTAACATTAATGTGCATTTTGATTCAACTTATTTCTAATTGTTTATAAGTTTTAACAGCTTCTCACTTTTATCTCATGTTTATGATCCCACATCAAGATATCGAAAAAAATAAAACTCAGTGATTTAAAAAGAGACCTTGGGGTAGTATGTTCTTTTTGTAAGGGAAATACTTAAAAATTAAATATTTCATATATAGTGAAAAATTATAGACAAGGATGGGAAGAAGATGCCTTTTTACTTAGACCAAGAATATTAGCTCAGCTACCTGACCTTCAGTATCATGACTGAACCACACATTCAAGTTTAAGCTGTTTGGAAACTCAGTCCCAAAAATTAAATACTGTTCTTAAACCCCAGTTCAGGACATCAACATGGCACTAGACAGCTGCTGACCCATCTTGAAGTTTTTATGAAAGCATTTTCCTGGATCTTATCCAATATCAAAAAAATTAACTTTCTAAAGTAAGAAAATAGACAGGATGTATTTGAAATAGTAGAGCAATGACAGCAGCTGGGAGAATGAAGTATGAACAAGGATATAAACATAAGATGCCATGATAGTGGTTGGAGAAATGCGCAAATTTCAGCTTACAGATCATTGCAAAATAGTAATAGTAAGAGGAAGTATATATTTATTAGCATTATATACTGAACAACCATTTGATTGGCTTAAAGGAAGCTATTTCATTAAAGTTTTGGGATCCTCACATAATAGTCTAAAACTTTCTTAGCTAAAGACATTGTATTGGAGCCTACAGTAAGGAATAATGGATACCACTCAGAAGTCTGTACTTTCTCATGCAGCAAAAGGCAATGGTGCCCCTTTTTGCCCTCCCTTTTTACCATAATTCTGGGACAAATCAGTCAAAGAATCCAACACAATGACAGAGTTGAAGATATAAAGATATTGGACATCCTGGATAGAATTTCATTATATGCAGTTGATGTCATTCTTTTCTTATCCAATCCGTATTAATCCCTTGGGGGCAGCAACCAATGAATTAAAAAGTTTGAGAAAGTTTCACTACAGAATTGTAATCAAAGAAAGTTCAGGATTTAATGCATCAAACTTTCAACAACAATATATAAAACCATACTAAATATGGATTCATTTGGACTAAACATTCAATGGGGTACTTTTGAGTGCAATTACCACATTGTAGTGATGGTCATATGATCTCATTTTTGTTCAGCTATATAGGTCTGTTGACCTTGAATAGTGTAACTATATAATGGATATAATAATAAAACTACTACATTTTTAGGGAGAACTTTTCACCCAAGGATCTCAAAGCATTTTAGAAAAGAGGTCAGGATCATTATCTGCATTGGCTAGGTGAACAAGAGCCAAAGAAGAAAGCTGACTTGACCAAAGTTGTCTAGCAGACCTGTAGCTTAGCCAAAAAAAAAAGACACTTTTGTGTTATGGTGCCAGCATGAGGAGGCAAATTAAAGCATAGTAAGATTAACATTTTTTCCAATCTTGCTTTATTAGTTCCTTTATTATGATATGTGAAAGTGCTCCAGATATGTATGTGTATAAGCAAGACAATGAAATCATCTAAAACTTTCCTCATCAAGAGCAGCTTCATTTCAATAAGCTGATAAGACCATTCAAATTTGTGTATATCAGCAGAAAAAGTTCCCCATAGTTGCAAATATCTGCAAAACCGAAGAGTTTAGGGTTTACTCTGAGGATGAATGAGTTATGCGAAAAGATGTGTCGGTCAATGCTAAGGTGCAAGTGTGAGTTAGCATAAGTAGGCTTAGGATAGGGCCTTGGCAGTGGAACATCAGGTTTCATCAGTGTTTGCACATGGAGTATAGGTTTGAACTTAAAACTGAGACTCTGTTGGACTCCAAAATCTTTTTATTGAAATATCTTACAAGAACGTGATCATGCAATTAGAAACTTATTTTTTGTAACTTCCAAATATTATAAGACGATATGGGATTAAAAAATAGTTTTATTAATTTAAAATAATATGTTAATAATTAAACACTCTGAAAAAAATGAAGCTACTTGCCTTGCAAGGTCTACCTAGGCAAAGCAAAAGGAAAATGTGAATTTTAACAGGGAAAAAACTCATCAATTCAATTTTTCATATATATTAAAATTTACATCTAATTTGCCTTTGAAAATTGCTTTTTTTTTCTTGTGTTACCTTGTGTTAACTCAATCATGAGTATTGTGCTGTGTTTTTTACTTATATTTTTATTATTATTTTACCCTTGCTAGGCTAACAAAAATTAGGAACTGAAGAAAAAAATGTGTAACAGTTTTTTCCTGGTTCTTGATCTCAGTAAGTCTTACCATGTAGTTCTTTCTGTAAATATCATGACAAACTTACTGTTGCAATAGGTTTCATATTTCAGCACTGAAATTTAATTAGTCAAAGATGACTGGTCCAAAAAGATGTTTGGCAGCTGAAATTGTCGAAGAATTGGAAGAAATTGTTATTGTAGCCTGAAGACATCTTGGCTGATCACAAGCTCCGGTCTCAGACAGAGGCACTAAGAAAAACATCTCTTAGAGGAAACCTAAGCAGGCAAAACTTTGACATGGTTCTGCTTATAGTATTTTCCTTGGTGAAGATCAAGAGGTCTAAAAGTCAAGAGGTCATTTTTTTGTTAGATTATAGACTAGGATATTAAACTTTTCAGATAATGAAAATATGAAGGGTCTAGCCATGCCCACTGTGTCCTTGCAATGTGGTTTCTCTTTTCCAGACTGAGTTCCAAACAGCTCAGAGGATGTCTCAGTAGCTGCAAGCTCTGGACAGACCTCCCTATTTTCTAGAAAGCTTCTGCTTGTGCCATCTCCTTCTGCTTCTTGTTACTAACTGAAGGTGTTCAGCCTCTGCATAACCACTAAGCTCCCTGGCTCAGTGCCGTAACTCATTCTTTCCCATCTTTTGCTTACGTCTCACAAAATTTTTCTCCTTGAAGAGGTACACACTGCTTCTGATGTTAAGGTGAAGTATCCCTCTCCATTCAGAGGGTTTTGGCCTGGCCACTCCTATTCAAGGAACTTTCTACACAAATGGAAAGCAATCAAATCAAAAGCAACTGTCTGATGTGAGAGTCCAGTCCCGCCCTCCAACCCTCTCCTAGATGCTCCCAAAAAAGGATCATTAGTCTCCTAATATTTAAAATAACTACTAAAACAATCAAGTCAGTTGCTACCAGTAAGGGAAACAATCAGTAAGAATATGTTGCATAATTGACAGTACAGCTTTATACACTTGTGTAATATGTAGCCCTTGATGTTTCTATTTGACTTTAATTAAAAGGACTATGATTTGTTTGCCCTACCCCTTTCATTTAAAGAACTGACAACTTTTAATACAGTAAAGATGTGTAAAAGCTAAGTTGACTGACATCCAGTCATTGACCCATGAACATAAATAACTTCCATAATGAGGAATAAGGTAAATATCAACTAAGGATTTGTTCAATATTTTTCCCATAGAAGAAATAAATGTCAAGACAGTAAAGTATTTTTCAGTGAAAAATATGTATATATGTGGTTTTTTCTGTCTCCTTGTCAAACAGTATCTGGTGCGATATTTACAAAACAATTGAGATAGCTCAATACATTAAAGCCATCTTTTGGAAATGTGTTACAGACACAATTCCCAAAGGCAACACAAGAAAGTTAGATGTTTCATCTGCAGCTACTTTAATAACAAAATGAAAAACTGCAATCCACTTTTATTAAAAAGTCTTAAAATGCCTGAGGGAAAAGTGAGATCATAGTTTTAAATTTCTTTAGGTGACACAAAAAGCCATTATCTTTTACCCTAGACTACATTGTGTTAGGTTCTATAAAATACAATGAAGGCATATCTGCAGCAACTTGCCAAAAAAATATACAAGAAGGCACATGTGATGACACTTTTTCACGCACAAGATTTCAAAGTTGAGGTAATTAAAAATTTTGGTATAAATTCTTGAAAGAAATGCAACTTTATCTGTTTTGTAAGAAACAAAACACAAACCAAAAAAACCCCCACACACTCAAAAAAAGTACTAGCTATTTCATGTCTTTAGTAAGTATTATGATATTCAGGCTATGCTATACAGTCTGTTTTTCACTTTACTCCATAGAACATTCAAATACTCTAATTTCTAAGTATGTTGGTGTCTGTGCATATCTCCACATGTATATCTTTCTGTGCCTTTGTATATGAAATGAAAATTGCATTTTCCAGTTATTTCTTAATTGAGGTTAAATTCAGAGGTAAAATTTACATCACACCTAAAAAACAAAATATATACACACAAAAACTAGAAAATCTCCATTTTTCATCAAGCATCTAAGCAATGTATATAGGTGATTTACATTGCAAAACACATTTGTACTATGTGCAATCTTTCTATGTGTATTTCTAATGATACATCAGTAACAACAAATTTCTCAAACCTCATGTAATATAAAGAATCAGTTATTGAATGCATTTTAACTACCCATGTATGTAAGAAAAAATAAAAATTATGACCACTCAGATTGCCTTAAATGTATCTCAGTATTGTCCATCTCATACCTTAATAACTTATTTGGATGACTATTATCATTACTATAATATAACTAAAACAGTGTGGGTCACAAAAAGCATCAGTAGAGGTATCCCCAACAGCAATAACAGGCAGATAACAGACATGATCTACTATTCTGACACCTGGGAAGCCACATATTTAGCTAATGTCTTCTATATTGACAAGTACACAAGAACCCATGGACTTCCTGTTAAGATCCATTATTGAGAGATGCCTCTGCCCAAAATAGGGTGAGAATGAGACCATATGTCAAAGTCAATAATACAGATTTTATTTAACAATGAATGTGAGCCAGAGGAAGAAATAGAAGAGAGAGAGGGGAGGGAGAAAGAAAGAGAGGATAGTCACCACCAATGGATCCATTGGCATCCCATTGATCCTTCTTCACTGTGGGCTTCTTAGTGGTTGAGGTCTTAAGGTCGTTTAAATTTTTTCACTGTTCATATACTTTAGTTAACAAAGGAGTTAATGCTCATTGGCTACACACTTCTCTAATACTTATTAGTGGACATGCTCAACCTTTCTTTTGTTTTGAGTCAGTAGGTTTCTGGAGTCACTGCACCGTGACTAGGTGATCACAATATTCCCAAAGGAATTACCTTTTACTCAGTCCAAGCTGATTTCAGCACCGTTCCTTGCACTTCCATTCTTGTCTCAGTTGATCATTTTAGCATAGAATTTTGTACTTTTTGTAAATTTTCAAAATCTTTTAGTGGGGTGGGACATGATTGGATTTTTTATTTTATTTGGCTTTTTTTTTTTGATGGATTTAACATACAGAACCAGACCTCTACAGATGTCTACATTCTTAGCAAACTTCAAACAATGATTTCATTTGTTTGATGCACAGTTCTTGAAAAAGAAATTTAATCAGTTTATGTTTTGTTAATAAATGTTATGATTAGAACTATTTTTTGCTATCTAATAGTAGAATGACAGAATTATAGAATGATTTGGGCTAGAGGGAACCTCAAAGATCATCTAGTCAAACCCCTGCCATTGACAGATACACCTTCCACTATACCAGGATGCTCAAAGCCCCATCAAATCGGGCCTTGAACACTTCCAGGGAGAGGGCATCCACAGCTTTTCTAGGAAACTTGTTTGAATGACTCACCATCCACATGGTAAAGAATTTATTTCTAATATCTAATCTAAGTCTACACTCTCACAGGTTAGAAACATGACTGCTCATCCTATCTCTACACTCCCTGATAATGAGCACCTCTTCATATTTCCTGTGGGCCCACTTTAGATACTGGAAGGCTTCTATAAGGTCTCCCGGGAGACTCTGGTCAAATAGTCCAAAAGGTCAAAGTTCTTCTTATTCTGGGGTTTCCAGAGCTGTATGCGGTACTCTGGATGGGGTCTCACAGGAGTGAAGGGAGAGAATCACCTCTCTCAACCTGCTGGTTATGATTCCTTTGATGCAGTCCAAGATACAGTTTGTTTTCTGGGCTGCGAACACACAGTGCTGGGTCATGTTGAGTCTCACCAATCAATCGCCCCAAGTCCCTCTCCTCAGGGTTTCTCTCAATCCACTCATCACCCAGTGATTTTCATGTTTGGGGTTACCTCAACCCAGGTACAGGATCTTGCATTTGGCCTTGATGAGCTTCCTGATGTTCTCATGGGCCAACTCTTTAGTCTGTCAAAGTCCCTCTATATGGCACCCCTTTCATCTGGAATATCAGCCACAATGCACAGCTTGGTGTCCTCTGCAAACTTGCTGTGGTTCCGCTCATTCCCACCATTCACATTCCCAACAAGGTTGTTAACAGCACTGGTCCCAGTACCAGTTCCCAGAGGAACACCACTTGTCACTGGTCTCTGTTTGGACACTGAGCTATTGACCAAAACTTTTGAGTGTGACCATCCTGTCAATGTCTTATCCACTGAGGGGTCCATCGATCAAATCCATGTCTCTCCAGTTTAAAGGCAAAGATATTTTGAGAGACCAGGTCAAATGCTTTTCAAAAGCCCAGGTAGATGGCATGAGTCTCTCTTCCCTTATTCACTGACACTGTAGCCTTATCATAGAAGGCCACCAAGTGTGTCAGGCACAATTTGTACTTAGTGAAGTCATGTTGGCTATCACAACTCACGTCTCTGTTTCCCATGTGCCTTAGCATGACTTCCAGGAGGATTTCCCCCTGTGACCTTCCTGGGGTGAGACTAATCAGCCTGTAGTTCCCTGATTCTGCCTTTTTTCCTTTTTTTTAAAAATGGGGGTAATGTTTTCCTTTTTCCAGTCAGTGGAACTTCACTTGCATATCATGACTTTTTATTTACAATGGTGATAGATATCTATCTAGTGATAGATATCAAAGCAAATAACAAACCTGAACATAAGCAAGCACTTTTATCCATAAAAACTCCATTATACATTTTTAATACATTTTATATATTCTTAAATCTGATTTAGTTCTTTATAACATTTTGGAGAACTACTTTATACTGGGAACTCTACCTTATATGAAACACTTAAAAAGCATTTGGAATTACAAGTTCTGACTTTTGCTAAAAGTGAGAGATTGCAATGAAAGGGAGAGCTAAGTCACAATCAAACACTCACTGGCCTTGCCTTCTCAAAGGGCAGGACCTTTTAAATAATATACTATTATAATATAGACATGATCTATAGCTCAGAATCCTTTCTTCGACAAATCTCTTTTACATTTGAAGATTGGAAAGAGTGGTGCCATTTAATGGATATAAGGATATCCTGTCTAGAAAAATGAGAAATGTTACAATGAACTGTCAGATCCATAAACTATGTCACAGTGCAAGTATCTGTTTGACACTACTCAAAAGATTTTTTTCATTGAAAAGCTTTTCTTGTGGAAGTACTTTGAGAAAAAAATACTGATGATGAGAGACTGTTCTGCAAAAGAAATGTTGAAGTCATTACTAAATTGCTCACCTCAACCATGCCCCACAAAATGCAAAATATGGTTGTGTATTAAATTTTTATGCAGCTCTTTAAACTGGAATAGATTGTGCCCTTATGATACCCCATTATTTGAGTAATTGAAAGGTTTATGCATACTGTGACCCTGAAATAACCATTTGGTATGCATTTTTGAGATATAAAAGCAAAACTGTTATTGACTTTGTATTGGGTCTGGCTGAGATGGAGTTCATTTTCCCACAGCAGCCCTCTTAGTACAGTGCTTTGCATTGGCAGCTAGAAGAGTGTTGATAACACCAATGTTTTGGCTACTGCTGAGCAGATTTGACACAGCACCAATGCTGTCTCTCAACATTCCTCCCCTCCCCCATCGAGGGCAAGATCCTGGAGGGTCACAACCAGACCAGTTGATTTAACCTAACCAGAGGGGTACACACCATCAGCTCACATATGAAAGCTAAGGGAAGAAGGAGAAGGGAAGAGGGGGAGTTGGGCGGGGGGGGAGGGGGGTGGGGTGGGGGTGGAGAAGAGGGCGGGGGCATTTGTTATTTCCAGTATTTACTTTCTGAGCAACTGTTCCATGTGCTGTAGCCCTGCTTCCTGGGAAATGGCTGGACATCTCTCGCTAATGAGAAGTGAAGAATAAACCTTGTTATTCCTCTCTTTACTTGTGCATGTGAAAATTTTCACTTTTGCTTTAATAAATTGCCTTATCTAAATCTATGAGTTGTTTTCCATTTTATTCTCTCTCCCTTGTCCATATGGGAAGGGGAATGATAGAATGATGTGTACCTGGTGTTCACCCAAGGTCAAACCACCCAAATACATTATCTGGCAATTCTCAGAGCAGGTTTTTCAATCAAACTCTATAGGATTCTAAGGAAAAAAATATTTTCAGTAAAAAGACTACAGAATTTTTTTGTTTTGTTTATTTTTCTAAAAAGTTTAACATTTCTGTTATATTAAAATATTATTTGGATGATCCTAAAAGTCCTTTCAAACCTAAATATTTCTATGATTCTATGAATCTGTCTGTATCTATGAAAAAAAAGTGGTTTACTTTTCTACTTTCACATTTGTCTTTTCCTGTAGATAGAGAATGGTCATCTTTGATGACTTCAAGCTGAAAGTAACCTCAGTTGCAAGTAGATAACTTCAGAGTGGATAGTCTCTTATAATAATTGGATTAATAATCAAGAGTCCCTAAGTCAGGCACACTCTTTTATAATTCTCTGACAAGATAGTGCACCTTTTACTTCTGTTATGGTCACAGTGAGCAAATCTTAAAAATCAGTGATGCCTGAGCTCTACTTACACAGCTGATTGAGCTACTATCCTAGTAATAAAGAATTTTAATTAGTGACTCATAAAAAAAATACTAATTTTCTTAATTGACAAACCAAAGTGTTTTAGTGCCTCTTGAAAGTCACTTATGTAGTCAATCCATGTTATTGGTGGATTTGCAGAACTTACTAAATTCTCTTTACTTACCCATTTTGTTTGTCTATTTATTTTGTAATCAAATATAATTAATTCTTACTGTTACATTACCTAGTTGACCAACACTCACATTTCCAATTTCCTATAGTCCATTGCTTTTTATAGATGTGCAGAGAAACTATCCTGCTTTTCTTTTGCTCATTCCCTTCTAGAATATTTTTAGAATGTTTGTCATTCTCAGTTAGGTCTAAAAAGGAAATAAAGAGCATTCTGAAATATTCAGTACTCTGCAAAAAAATACTACAGGAAAATAGCCCAATCTCTTCAATTACAGGATAGTAATATTAAAAGAGGTGAAAGGCAAATTTATGTGGTTTAATTTGGTTTAGTTCCCCAGAGAAATCTTCCAGCAGAAAGTAGGGTGATAGTCCTGATATTAGAGCTTTTACTGAATGGAAATGATACTGAGTTAAAATCAACTTTGTCTGTCAAAGATTAAGACAAGAATATACTATATATGCAAACTACCAGTGTGCTTTTAAGTAACATTAGTGAAGCATTAAAGTTATATTGGATAGCATTTTTGCCATCTGACATTTACCTTGGGAATCCAAAGCACTTTTTCCTTAAAAAAATAAAATCAATGTATATAATTTAATTATTTATATCGGGATTCATGGAGACACACCATCCACGATGCTGTTGTTTCCTTTGAGAACGCATGCAGAGTCAGTCTTGAGGAAAAAAGACAACGCAGAAAGAACCGTTCCTCGCCAATATCACCTAAAGAGACGTTCCACTGTGCCTTTTGTGACCGGACCTGCCTATCCCGTATCGGCCTTTTTAGCCATCAGCACGCTTGCAGCAAGTGTGGGTAGTGCCCTTCCAAATCTTCGTTCACGAAGCCTGGCCATGAATGAATGAGTGAATGATGACTATATAATTTTAAATAACAAACTCGTAGTTCTTTTTACTTAATGTGTCATTACATATTTCCTCAAATAGGAGAAAACCACCATAATTCAAGGTCCATGAAAATGTTTTTTGTTTTTCAGAATTTCATTCTTTGTGATTGGAAAAGCATGTAGCTGAATGTTATGTAATTCCAGATAAGTTTTGAAAAAAGGTGGAGGGAAAATTGAATTATTTTAATAATTAGTGAAAAGTTTTTTGCCACAGTGCTAGTAATATCTAATTAATGAATTACTGGTTATTACTATAAATAAAAATTTTCTATGTTCAGTAAAGAATGTAAACTCTGAAAGTTTCCCAGTAATGATTGATAGCTTCCTCTCTGATTTTTCTCTAGTGCAAGATTTCTCTGTCAAATAGCATAAAAATAATATTTAAAAAGAAAAAAGGCACAAATAGAAAGATATGCTAAAACTTAGAAAACTTGTATATAATGCGAGCTTTTTCTATGCTAGAAGTACTTCTTTCCTTGTGATCATCATAAAGATTGTAATTAACAAAGAAAAGAAAAGAAGCACATTGAGGACTGCATGAGGTAAAAAACCCCAACCTAACAAAAAGAAACCCCATAATAAATGATGTTACTGAAAATGTGATATGTACTCTTAGAAATAAAATGTCTAGAAATGTACCCAGAATGTTTCTAAGTACCTTAAAATGATAAGTATTAAGGACCTAGTAACTTTGCAAAAACTTGATTATTTTCCAGTTTTAAAGCTCTGAATTATATGAGATCTGTGGGAAAATGAACTGTGCCATAAAACAAGAATTCTAGAGTAGAGTTAAATTAGCCAGAGGTCCAAAAGTTGACTGAATTTTACACCATCTGGATGAGAATAAAAGGAAACTGGAAAGTGTATTAATAGTAATAGAGCTGTACAGGAAATCTGAATCACATAAAGATGTTAATGAAATTTGAAACACAAGGTGTTGACATGCACAGACAAAAATAGTAATATCAAAATATGTTTGAAAATGACCAGGGGGTGTCCTCAGGCAATCAGTACACAAGGATAAAAATAATATAGTAGAAAATAAACAAATTGTGATTGATTTTTTTTAAAAGATCTATGAGAACAGAAGGCATCATGTAATCCTTTGCCAAGGTAAGTTGAAATCAAACTAGTAAATAAGATAAGGTTATTAATCAAAGTGATTACAATTTTAAAAGCACAGTGAGAAACTTAGGTAATTGGTAAACACCAAAAAGAAGAAAATGCATAATTATTCCTTGGAGAGTGGCAATAATTTATGTTTTTAGTTTTAAATATATTTGCCACCAAAAACCCCCTAAAAACAAACAAACAAAAAAAAAAGAAAAATAATTATATCTATACATTTAGTTAAGCACTGAAACAGGCTCTCCAGAGAAGTGGTGGAGCTTCCATCCTTGGAACTGCTTAGAAAATAGCCAGCAACAAAACATTATGCAGCCACACAATGACTCCCTCACCAATAGGGTCAGGTAGAGAATCATTAAGGGTAAAACATAGAAAAGTTTTGTTTTGAGATAAAGACAGGAAAAAGCAGAAGGCACACACACAAGAAAAACAAAACAAGAAGCTGATTCACAGCTTCCCATGGGCAGGCAGGTGTTCAGCCATCTCCGGGAGAGCAGGGCCCCATCACATGTAATTGTGACTTAGAAAGACAAATGACATCACTCCAAATGTCCTCCCCATCTACCTTTTTCCATGACATCACTCCAAATGTCGGTCCCGTGGCGTAATGGTGAGCACTCCGGTCTCTGACTCCCAAGGTCACGAGTTCGAGTCTCAGTAGGGGACCGT
>JAWWEV010000001.1:62178598-62195838 GCA_035583235.1 Hafferia zeledoni | reverse complement strand
TGCGCAGGCTCGAAGGGCACACCCACATGGGGAGAGCCCTTCCCAAATCTTCGTTCGCGAAGACTGGGCCATTATTACTCCAAATGTCCTCCCCATCTACCTTTTTCCTCCGAAACATGATGTCACATGGTCTGGAATACCCCTTTGGTCAGTTTGGATCACTTGTCCTGTCTGTGTCTCATACCAATCTCCCCGGCACCACCAATTTCCTTGCCTGAGTGGTAGCATGAAAATCAGAAAAAGCCTTGGCTCTGTGGAAGACCTGCAATAACAAGAACATCTCCATAGAATCAACCGTGTGTTCAGCAAAAATCCAAACCACGGTCCCATACTAGCCAATGTGAAGAAAATTAACTCTGCCCCAGCCAAAACCAGCAAATGGGAAGATGTGGCACTTTGGGATACGGTTTAGTGGGCATGATGATATTTGGTCAAAAGTTGGACTTGATGGTCTTGGACGTCTTTTCTGACCTTAATGATGAAAGGTGAAAGGCAGGTCTTCCTTCTTCAGGAGGAAAAAGCATGACTTCCTAAATGTAGACCTGTTGATTTGCCTGTAGTCTAGTATATGCTCCCTGAAATTATGGAAATTATATGTATTGAAACTAATCTTTTACTTTCTCATGAGAAGGAAGAATTTTACAGTGCTAGGAGGTCTATCTGATGCCTTAAAGCTGCACTAAAAGTTTCAGTATGTATACTGACTAGGATATCAAAAACAACAACAAAAACTCCAGGTAATGTTCCCAGATTACAAGTGCACTTAAGTTGATAAAATGCTATCTGCTATTGGCAGAAATTCTATGGACTGGAAAAGGAAATTGCACATTGTGCTTTAACTGCTGGGTTAAAACTGCACCAAAAAGAAGCAGATATGAGAGGGGTTTTAGGAATGATTCTGTGTCATCTTCGTTCTTTGTTTTAGCATATGTCTGCAATACTAAGCTATTCAAAGAGAAAGGTATATAACCCCAAATAGATTTCATTTTAATACTTTTTGCAAACATGTTTCATATCCATGATCTGAAGTTATTTATTGTCAAATGCATGGAAAGACATGAGAATGACATTCAGATAAAAGTTGATGGTGACACTTTGTTTGGTTATGTGAAAGTTATTCTGGGTTTTTGTTTTTTTGTTTTTTTGTTTTTTTTGGGGGGCGGGGGAAGTGTCTTTTTGGTTTTGTTTTTGTTGAAGAAATCAAAAGTAACAGGGGAAAATGGGATATTATTACATACGGCAAAATCTCATGGAGAAGTTTTTCTTTCCAAATAAAGTGGAGATAAAAAGATTAAAAGAAATAAAAACCCCTCAACATGTTAAGAGTTTGTGATGTTAGCCTCTGTGAAAGATAAGCATGCACTTTACAAGACCAAGTATAACTACCCAGCTTATAGATAAACCTTAGTCTGTGCTCCCTTAGTCAAAATAGAAAAATGTGCATTTTGGAGGGAGCAACTCCTTGCACACTAAAGAAATACATGTGTTCTGATTCATTCTCTATTTTTTTTTTCCATTTGGTTAAAAACAGGGGCAGCTGAACAACTAATTCATCTATAGAGATTTCAGAAAATTATCAGATAGGCTCCTATCCAGAGTGATTAGATGTTGGAACGAAACTAAATGAAAAATATAGTTTTATAAGGAGGACAAAGTCTTGTATAGGGATTTAAAGATGAAAAATCGTATCTAAATAATTTTTTAGAAAAACAATTTTTTAGGAAAGTGACAAATTATAAATGCCTTGTAAAAGGATGGAAAAAACAAAGGAAAAGAAGCTGAGTATTTTGTTGCTGAAAGCTATATATTAAAGATATATTAAAGAAAAGTGTCAGAGATGATATGAGCCTCAAGTGAGGGATATCAGCCAGGTCCCAGAGAATTTTAATTATGAGGATGTACCAGATTGGCCCAGGATAAGTTTCTGCTCATTACTCTTTATATTATATCATGACAAAGCTGTCAGAATTATGTAGTACTTGCTATAAAAAAAAATACAGGGTACATACAAGTCAGAGGAGAGGATCACAATCACAGGCAAAACTACAGAAAAGGATACAAAGATACTATAGGATTTTTAATATTATTATAAGAAGTACAGACTATGTGTGATACCTCCAGGAAACAGGGAAGTTGTGTCTTTCCCTGTAGACTTTTCCTGAGATGATGAGCTCAGGAAAATTGAAGTAAAAGAAAATTCCGTATGCATGCTTATTTGGAACCAAAACTGTAGTATGTTAACATTTGAAATAATAATAAAAGCAACAATAAAAAATTAAGAATAATAGCTGATTATTGCAGTGAAAAGAATCATATTTTAGAATAACAGAAAGACCATTTTATGTATTAAATTCCATGCAATTAAGGCAAAAGATGATTTACAGAGAAACTTTGGTAAGCACCCTTGAAATAGTGAGGTGGAAAAATTCCAGCATTACTAAAACTTTCATCTAAGCTAGATATACACTGGTGATTGCATCCCTTTTGTCTCTTTCTCTCTTTATAATTGTTTAGGAACTGTTAAAATGAAAGTGAAATAAATGTAATTTTAATAGCAATAGTCATTATAAGAATCATGGTTGTTATTGCTATTATAAGCCAGCAAGGAACAGAATGTTAGTAAGTGTTGGATTGCTGTTCAGTCGGGCATGGGATTACTGAAATATTAACAGGAACTGCACCAACCTGCACAGTATTTCTTTCAAATTCTGTGTTCCTATATGACAATGTTATTTAAGTTTTTGAGATTATTGATCAGGTTATCAGCTTTCTGCAAGAAATGTATCTTATAGTTTCTATTATTGCCTGCCTAGTAATGAATCACCTCTAGTGCTTGAATAATTAAATTGATCAATTCTAAGCTGAAATAAGAGCACAAGTTGTCAGTCATTAACAGACATTCTCATAAATTATCTCGCTCACTGGCCTTTTTGTCAGCAGAACTAACACGTAAAAATAGCTTCAGCAATAAACCTTTGGTAGTTAAATGCCTTTTATTCCCCATGAGTGCCTTCTAAACTACAGTTTTCTTGGTAGTGAAGTAGTAATGACAGCTGTCATTAATGGACTTTCATGAAATACACCCTGACCTTTAGATGCTATATGTTACAATTACTGTTGTAAAGCCTCTGGGGCCTTGAACTGGGATTTCACACTTCAACATAGCTGCAAATCATTAACAATTTTTAAAGCCAGATGAGAAGTTATGAGGTTTTCTTTTTTTTTTTTTTTTTTTTAAATATGAGAACTCACACACAAAGATGATAATTTGCTGTTGAAATGCAAATATTGGCTGAGAGACAATTATTTCATGAATAGGTTCTGAAAACAAGACATTTCACTGTAGAGGTCACAGATAAAAAAAAAAAATCTCTGATTGACTATGAAAAAAAATTAATGTAACAGACTGTTCTGAAACTAGCTCCTTGGAAATCACAGCCACATAAGCGCTTCTGTTATACTACTGAAAACATGAGTTTAAAGGATATTTAAAAATAGCAAGACCCTTAGTGAGTTAAAAAGGGCAACAATACAAAACTCATTAAAAGCTGGATCCTTGATGAACTCTTCTACCAAAAGAATCAAAGCTGACTTACAAACCTACATTCTAAAAATGATGGTCCAGAATTTATTTTTCTGTGATTTTCATGCCCTTAGCTTAAATGAATAAATAAAATTGATATTACACACTCTATTGAGACATGCTTTTGCCTCTCATGTCAACTCAAAAGCACCATATATTCATCCTGTTTGAGGAGTTCTGCTGCAAAATGTGAATGCAGACGTTCAATGCTTGGTAAAATATGTGCTGATTGAGAAGCAAGATATGCGTTGTCACATCATATCTAAAAGAAGAAAAAAAGGAGAGAGGATTATATGCAAATGAACAAGCAACCTATTTTTGCAATTTAATGTGATTTTACAGTGTTTTTTCCAAGTGTTTCTTGTGCCGAAAATAGAATAAACTTATCATTCTGTACTTATTAATTTTCCAGTGGTAAGGATAGCTGTCTATGAACAGCTTAGTGTTTTCAGTGTTTTCTTAGCATAAAATTATGGTAGTTTTCCTATTTTGTCTTCTTAGCAGAATGTATCTTGTATCAAACACAACTATGTATTGTTTTGTTTCTTTATTTTGATTTTGATTTTAGATTTTTTTTAATTTTTGCTAAGAGCAACCATTTTAAAGCCATTTATTTTATCATAAATGTCTTTACTGAATGTGTGCACCAAATACTTTCCCCATGTAACTTTCCAAACAAGAGTGGTCTGTTGAAGCCACAATCTATGATGCCTTTAATGGGAGTGCCATTCTATTTGGAATTTCTCAGATAATCTTGAACTTGCTTAAGAAACAGTTTCACTAGCTGTAGTCTTACTCCTAAATTATCCTATTCAGTAGGACGACTATAAAGCAGGTAAAGCAAATGTTTAGTCATGTTTAAAAAAAAAAAAAAAAAGGCTTCACAAATGATGGTATTTTGCCTTTGACTATTAATATTAGTAAAATCAAGGAATGTATAGCATCTACAATAATTTGCATATTTTCAAGCTTTTAATAACTTTTTCAAGAGGTATAGGGTAGGTTTTATCATGTAAGTAATAGACATTTTCTTGGGTGTTTTCTGGAGATGTTTCTAGGTGAACATTTATTAAAAGATAACCTTTTTTTTTTTTCTTATTTTTCTAACTTCTTGGTCTTAAAACATCCCTGAGCCTAATTTCCAGGAAACAGCTGTTATTTCAGAAAAGAAAAGAAAAATAAAAAATAAAGAGAAAAAATATAAAAACTCTAAACCTCTGCATGTAGAGGATTGTTCTTGGAATAAGACTTGAATGTCTCTATTTTGCTTTGTATTTCTATGGAAGGTACAGATGCTATAGATAAATATGTTCTATCATTGTTTAACAATTATTTTATTCTATATGCTAGTGATTCTGAGAATTGACTTTAAAAGTAAACAGCTTTTTGAAAACCAGTGAATACGGTTGATTTTAAAAAATCCACTTGTTATGTGACAATTTCACAGGAGACATATAGAGCACAGAGACTCTGATCTCATTATAAAGCACATAAAGGAGGATACCCTTCAGACTAAGCTCAGACAGGAACATTTATTATGATGAAAAAAATTTGCCTTCCAGGACAAGACATAAGATCATTTTGTTAACAAAAACTGCAAAACATCAGCTTTGTTTTGACTTGAGGAAAGATTCAGGCTGCCACAGTGTCATCTGAAATGGGAATTAAGTATAATATAAGCATTCCAAGAGCAAAAATATAGTTTAAATCACCTTCAAACCCAATAATTTCTAATTCACATACACAAGACTGTATCTATTGTGTTTATAGTAGTAAATTAAAGCAGTCCAAGACCCTGTTCCCAAGGCCAGGTAGCACTGCCTGCCTTTTGTGCCTATGATTTGGATTTTTCTCATCTATGAAAGTTTTGTGTTGGACAGAGATGTCTATAATCATGTGTAACAGTGATATGTTTTACAGTGGACTTTAAGTCACTTTTAGTCATTCAAACCTCAACAATATATTTTTTTTTTCCTAAACTTCTTTGGGTGATATGCACTTGCATGGTGTTGTACAAAAGAACAGTATAAACTAAAATTTTAGACTACAGTGAGAAGTAAGTCCTTGACATTAAAAAATTTAAAGTTTCCCTATTGATCCTGTACCCTTTAAAGCGAGTCCTTTAACCTCTAGAGCATTGCCTACTAAGAGTGTGAAAACTCTACTGAAATATTTTTAATGGTGAAAAACAGAAGTATAGCTTTTTGAAATTTTTTTAATTGAAACATCAGTCTGGTATTAAACAGCTCAAAATACACCTGAAGAATGTCATATAGATGCAGGTACAAAAATGCAGCTAAAAAACAGAGTAAAACTAGAAAGTGCTCTTCCTTTTATTTTTTTTTCCCCTTAATTACCATGACAGGAAATAAGACCTGAATTTTGCATCTTCTCAGTGGGCTATGAATACAGAAACTTGCAGTCAGCCAGGAAATGTTGAGGTCTGATCTGAAGGTTCCTCTCAGAGTTCTGATGACTACAACACAGTGTTTCTAGATCCTGCACATAAGTTTCAAGGACATCCCCATTAGTAAACCAAAGACCTTCTCCAGCCTTCATCAAAGAACATTTCAAGGTCTTCCAGACTGAACATATTAAAAATGGATCCAACAGAAGCACTAGTCACTTTTTAAAATGTACTTAATGTAGATAGTCAAGAAGCATATCTTTGTTATGGTGACATATTATTTGTGCCTTGTAGTTTGTCATTAATCAAGTATAGCTGTTCTGTCTCTCTACTAGACTTGTCCAGTAAAAAAAGAGAACTGCCAGGTTTTATTCAAGATAATTAATGGTCATCTGAATATTTCATTCAGACTGATGAGTCTGGAGAGACTCATTCCAGAAATGATGCAGCTGTTAAGTGTAAGAGAATATCATAAATCGAAATAATTTGGATGTGCCTGATTTGAAAACATTTATATAATATTCAAAAGTAGTCCCTACAGAATTTTGCATACCAAATGTTACACAGCTATAATTTTGCATTCATTCCCCACTAACACATTTAATCTGTGTCAATTAATTACCTACCTGTGAAAAATTAGATCTAAATATTTACTTCAAAGTTTAGAAACTAAAATAGCCATAATTCTCTTTGTGAAAAGATTACTTAAAAAGTTTTCTATCTCTTTATGCTGCAGTTTGCTATACAGAATGCTCTTAAAAACAAAACAAACAGGTAAAAGAATATTTTTTTAGAGAAAGAGTATGTTTAAAATTTGTCTGACCAAATATATTTGACAGCTTTTCCACAGCAGCAGTGGTTAACACACAAACATAGCAATGCTATTCCATATAGAAATCCTTGAGATTCAAGGACATGTAGTTTATCTTTATAAGCATCAGATTTTGTGTAATTATATAAAATGTTTCAGAACTTTTCATAATATATTATCAATTCACACAGCTTACAATAAAAGCTTTAACATACACATACAAATTTAGAACAAAATGCAAGCTTATATATTTATGTACAATATTTGCTTAGCCAAAATATTATGTAGATAAGATACAATGTTCTAAGCAATTCTATTTTATTTATTTTGACCAATCAGAATTTCCGTGTTTGGCCCCATTTTGATTTTTCTAGTAGTGGAGAGAGAGGTTGAGAAAAGAACTCCAGGCTCCTTGATGAGCCTACATATTACATATACTGCAATTAGCTGATTGATTCAGACATGCAGCACAGTCTACAGTTTCATTAAAATGTCACTTCAGTGATTTAAGAGTTTTCAATTCAAAATTGCAATACTTGATAGAAAAAATGGCATCCTCTTTCCTGCTTTCATCCACCTCTTCTCTTCTCTTTTCCAGTTTAAGAGTGAACCACACTTAGCTAGTTACATTTTGTCTTGTTTTCAGTGAACTTTCTGTGTTTAGAAATTGTATAAATTTGAATGTATAATTAACAATCAAGGGTTTCTTCCAACAGATTCAGTGCTTCTTTATTTTTTTAGTAATCAATATTTATCAATATAATAATATTATGTGAACTTAATATTGTAAGCATTTGGCAGGAATAATATGCTGCAGGCAGAAAACACTGATGGACAGTAGAAGGAGATTACTGTCTCTGCCGTACCATATCCATAAAATTATTAAATTTAACATGGAAAAGAACAGAACAGAAAAGAACAGAAAATTACTCATTTTGCTTCTTGCTTTCTCTAGGAAGCAAGCTTTGCTTTAATAAGCAGATGCTTGAGCAGAGAGAATTAACTTCATCATTTCACAAATCACTGGTATTCAGACAATGCTGCCAAATCTTCAGCCACAGAGGGCCTCCAGGCTATTCAAACCCTACCTAGCATCTGTGAATCTTGTTACTTCCACTCCATTGCTTTATTATTTCAGAGTATGAAAAACTTTGCCTCCCTTGCAAACAAGGATGTTTCACCTTTGTTATGCTATCAGTAATTATAGCATAACTTTCCCATTTTGTTCCATTTGATTGCAAAGTGTTTCAACAGTTTCAGCATGTTAGTTTTTTTTTTTTCAATTTTGTACTCAATGATATATAATATTTATGATTTGAATGTGCAAAGGATACAAAAACTATGCCATCTGCTTATTAAGTCCACACCTGTATGCATGTTTTCTCCTCAGAGCAGCTAACAGTTACAGAAGACACACCACTAGTGTGACACTAGTCACATTAAAGTGACCCACACAGCAACTGAGGTTTCTAAACAATGTTTCCTGTATCCCAAATTCAGCCATGATTATTTTCACAAAAGAAATACATTTTGGTTCAATATCTGTCCAGGATGGCAGGAAGTAAAAGGATTTTTTGAAGAAAAAAATCTTTTTCTGAATCCTCTCAAAAAGAAATATGCATCCATTTTCCTAAATTATACACGTGCAAAGTCTTCAGAGAGCAACTCAACTGATCATGTGCATATATTTAAATCTTTCCTCTTTTCTTTATGACAAGAAAAATATTTACCTCATTTTTCAAATCAATATATTCCTCTTTGAAAGTTTTAAGTCTTTCTGAAAAGAAAGCTTTCATCTGCCTGCAAGATTTTTCTTTGGAGAATGAAGAAATACGTTTATAATTTCAATGGCAGGAATTTATGTTATATGCAGCTAATTTGGAAATACTATAGAAAGCCAGCAATTGCTCCATTTTAGTAATTTCTTTCTTTTAAGCTATGTTCCAGATAGTAGCAAGTTAATAGTGACTGGTTTTGTCTTGTAGCAAAATGGAGAAAACTGACTTCATATATGCCAAGGGATTTCGTAAATTGCTGTGATTGCAGTTAAAAGAGAAGCAAATGCTTTTAATGCCATTGTTTGCACATTTGTATTCCACAAATTATTTTCAGTGAATGCAATAAAGTAGATTTTATTTTTTTTAATTATCAAATCATACTTATAAACATTGCCATAAAAATATTCACTATCCATTCCCACTGAAAAAATAAAATTTATTATTGAAAGAAAGAGGGCAATAAAGATCTTGAATACTAATTCTTTCTTTGAAGGACATCATTTCAGCTCAGATTACTATGCCATTGAACACAGTCTGTTCTCCCTTCTCAGATAATCCTTTTTCTGTTCATGAATATTTTAAAATCCTACGTATATTTTATGTAAATACAAAGTATATTTTTGTATTTTTCCTTTAAGATCACACTTAGAAAAAATGACCCCTCCTCCTTGTCGCCCCAGAGTAAGTCTCTTGAACTGTGATTTGCTAAGAGCACTGCATAAATAAAACACATATAATATTATATATGGCTTATTTCATGGAGGCAACTAGCCACTCTTAATCCTATACTACTTATGGACTCATGAGTATCAAAACTGAAAACAATTTTATCATAGT
Source organism: Hafferia zeledoni (assembly GCA_035583235.1). Taxonomy (NCBI): domain Eukaryota; kingdom Metazoa; phylum Chordata; class Aves; order Passeriformes; family Thamnophilidae; genus Hafferia; species Hafferia zeledoni. The sequence continues at coordinate 62,186,422 of JAWWEV010000001.1, read as the reverse complement.
TTTGTATCACAGCCTACAAAATGAGCCAAAATCACATGCTTAGCTGAAGTTAATCATAGGAGTCCCTTCATTTTTAGGGACTTCCAGAAAATTATTTATTCCATCACAAAATGCTGGATTGTACCAGCTCAGTAATCTTAGGACAGAACGGATTCCCATTAAAAAGTGGGTTTTTTCTTGTTTTTAAGTGCTGTTTTCAAGGTAAACTGGCAGGAGAAATGAACCCAGCTCAGGAGAGAATATAAATCAGAGTTACATTTTAATAAAAAATATTACAATAAATACAATGACACAGAGAGAAATTGCTTTTAATCCACAAAACCCAGAAGTGTAACCCAGTGCCCTGGGGCACAAACACAAAGGGGTTTTATTCGGCCCTGTGCTGAGCCCCACATGGTTCCTCTGAGTCCAAAGGAAAAGGAGGGAAGAAACTCTACTGGTGAAGATGATGCTTGCAGTTTGCTGAAGAGTGGTGTTTGCAGTCTGATTGAGAGTAGTGGCCTTCTCCTGTTGAGGTCCTGGTCCTCCTTTCAGTCCGACAAGCGGTTCCCCGAGCTCTTCAAACCCCAAGATTATATACCTTCCAGCCCAGGTGGGAGCACCCAGTCTCTCCCTCAGGGCAGAGAGTTACACAATGTATGATCTGACTCTGTGAGTCAGGGGGTATTTTGGAATTGTTGATAGCCCATTAGCAGACCTGCCCCCTCAGGTTGGGTGTGAAGGTGCTAACGACTCCATGAAGAGAAGTTATCACAGCTCTTATCTCACAGATGTCTTTCACACCCAGCTCACAGCCTGAGGAGTCGGGTGTGCCCTGGGCAGCTGCTGCAAATAGTCCATTGTTAACAGTTCTTGGGAAATGAATAGAGGGTGTGGAATACATAGTTTTGATCATCCACACAGTGATAAACTGGTCCCACCTGCTAAACTAGGACATTGTTGTAGAAACAGTCCGCAGGATTAAACATTAACTTTTAGCTACCCAGCTTTATGACACATTGCATATTTAACAGGGTTCATTTCACTGGCCTACACCTTTACAGTCATTTTAGGTACTATAGAATTTCTAACAAGCCTTTAGATGCTGGTGAAGTTTTTCCTTTACTCCTTTGAGTACAGACAAACAAAGGCAGCAAGGACCAGGGTATAGGCAAGCAGATTACTTCCCTCTAACTTAGATTCTAGGCTTTGCTGTGGGATCTTCTGGGAGGACACAAATTGCTTTATAGTGGGTAGTATTTAGAGGGTTTTTTAAGGAAACAGAAATGTTCAGTTCATATTCAGACACCTCATATTTAGATAACTAAAGATATAATTAAATGGTAAAATCACACCCCAGTTCCTATATTTCAGGTACAGAAAGATACGTGAGGTAAATCTGAATCCTACAAAGAAAAAGCACCATTAGATGCTGGTATCATTTATTAGAAATGGGACTGAGATGGTTGTCCCAGATTTGCAGATTTGCCATGGTTTATTGTTTTGCTGTGAAGATAGAATATAGGATTTATTAACACTAAAACATTTGTCTTATAAAACATTTTCTCAGCAATGTTAGGCTAGATCTTTCCTTCTTCTAGCTTAATCTCTCAATCTTCTAACATACTTCCCATATCTGAATTGCTAGCTCTGAATTTTCAAGTGTACAATTTATCACAGAATAAGAAAACAATAATAGCACTTAAAATAATAAGAGTATTTTATACTTGTAATTAAACTAGAGGTGGAGATTTTTTTAAAAAATTGCAGTGATGTTTTTTATTTTCTGATTTTTCTTTTCAAGAACATGCATATATTGCAACATTTACGAGCTTATTTATATATATACATATTTTTCTTTATATACATTTGTTTTTTGGTGTTTTGTTTTTTTTTGTTTTTTTTTTTTTATTCTGGGTCAACCATCCAATTGAAAAAAACCAAAATCTACTGTATGAGTAATTAAGACCAAATTTTTAGCAGAGCAGGAACAGCTAGAACACATTTCTTCTCTATGATATTTCACTGGTTTCACACAAAGGCAGTTTCCAAATAAAAAAACTTTATCTGAAATAGGATCTAAGGAACACATTTGACATAGGAGTAAAGTTTTTACTCTATTTAGTATTTTGTTATATTATGACTACTCTTGCTGGCTGTTAGAACTGTGCTCAAAAATACTTAGTATTTTTATGAATATTTTTTCCAGAAAAAAAAAAGTCTGACAACTTTAATACTCCAGAAAAAGCAAATAGAACAAAACACAACAAACCCCCAAACTCTAGGAAAATATAAAGGCTTTGTGCTTATACAAAGAGATTTTATCCCAGATGAACAAATAGCTAATTTTTGTTCTACCCATTGAAGGGTTAGAAATTTGTTTTCATCCTGTTGCTTTAAGACTGCTGCCAAAATGACACAAAATATTATTTAAACAACTACACAAGACAGCAAAATGGAACTATAAACTCCTTTAATGGTACTTGTGGGTGCCTTTCTTTAGTCTGCTCTGAAGAATGATGTCTTTGCAAAGTGTTTCTGTTTCTAGTCACTTTGGAAGAGCAAAAGACAGAACAGCCAAGTACAATTGAGGACTGTCAAACAGTGGAACAAAGAGATTTTCTTCAGGTAAACCTAATGCAACTCAAGTAAACATCAATTTAGCTAGCAGAGGAATTGGAGCTTGAGAAGAAGGATAAAAGAAGAATAACCTTTTTTTATGGCTGGTTTGCTGTAAGTGTAGTTTGATCTCTAGTGGCTTGCCAAGTAGGTCAACAAAAGTATTTGCAGTAATTGGCAGTGAGTTTCATGAATTCACTGTCAGAAAATACAGTGTAACTTCTGAAGAGTACTTGTTCCTAAGGGAAAATAACTTCACGGAATGGATTAGAATAATTTTGCATTGCTTGGTGAGCCAGTTGGTTAATGGTGGGTTGTTTTACTGCAGGTGTCTTGCTTATTTTGTACTTTCATACATTTCGCTGAGAAATCAGAGAGTAGAAATTACATTTACATATCATAATAAGATACTACAAAGGACAAAATGGGCACATTTTTTACATTGCATGCAGAAACCATAAACTGTTATGCTGTTATGCATGTTTGTCAGTATCCTTTACAAAGGTATAGCCAGAGCTATGTGAGAACAGAGCTTATCCAGGCAATCTTCCTCTTTCTGGCTGTAAAAGGAGTGGGAAATCTTTCTGAGCCTTGTAAGGTTCTGATGTGACTGTTGTCATATAAACTAGGTCAAGGAAGAACAGAATAGAGAAAGCTAAAGGATTTAGACTAATGTACAGGATTCAAAGTGTTTCAGTATAACTACGGTTGGATGCCTATACATTTTCATTATAAAGGAGTTTGACCTTTCTGGAGTCTTTACATACTAGCTTTATCTCAGTTATTTATGTCCACTGCCATCTTGACTATGCTCTTCACTCTTCTATGTTTAATCAGGATTGATTCCACTGCAGTTCCAGGAGAAAGAGAGGAAAGTGCTTAAATTTTAGTGTTTAAATTAATTCTTGGATTTTGTTTCCCTGGCCTTCCACTCCAAATAAGTATTAGCTCATTAAGGAAAAAAAAAACCAAACCCATGTGTGATGTCTTATGGGAAAATTTTAGTCCAGCAGGTGTTATCAAAGGGTGGGATAAAAGAGCCTCTCAACTCTTCTCAGTCATTTAGAGTCTTCCAAAACCATTTCAGTAGGCTTTATTTTCTTAAATTTCCCACATGCCCTTCCTGATAGCTCCCGGACTTCCAACACTTGACATCAGATTTCTCTTATGAGAAAAATAGTCTGGTGGCCAGCAGATCAGCATGTTCTCCTCAGTGGGATACCAGTCATATCTGTTATCATCCATAGATTTGCAGTACATGTTGTTATCTTGGTTGCCATATATTGAACAATATCAGCCCAGGCCTTGATTTTGGACTACTCTACTTGGATGTCAAACCAAAGAGTATTAATCCTTGAGCCTGCCAGTCCAGGCAATTTTCATTCCATCTGACAGTACACTGACCCCATTCATACGTCCTTGATTTTCAGGAGAATTCTGTGTTAAGGATTGTGAAAATATTGCAGAATTTAAGGTATATCACAGCCACTGTCCTACCATCCATATGGCCTTGATAGATTATTGTAAAAGGCAATCAGGCATGATGTCAACTCAGTAATATGAATTGGCTGTTCCTGACTATCTTCTTGTCTTTCTTATGAAGAGAAATCTAATAATTTGTATTCCCTGTTCCATGGGCCTTCATAAAATTTTTTCTGTCTGGACTCTCAGCAGTGGCATCACCCACCAGCAGCAATTGCGGAGCTGCAGGCTGGAGACAGAGGACTCGAAAATGCTAAACTGCAGTGAGTTTCAGCAGCAATCTGATATAGATTTCTATTACTAATCCATTCACTGAGATTTCAGAAAAACTTATAATTTGATCAATTTAAGAGTCTTGTTTGGCAGTTTACAGAATGTGGAATTTTTCTTAGCAATACTGATGAATCAGTGTCATCATCAGTTCCTATTTATCACTGCACAGAGATAAAGGGTGACACAGTTCCAAGGGTAAAACCTTTAAATAAAATAACCCTCAAAGTGATTTACTGATTTATTAACAACAGGATATAGGCTAATACCCAACAATGCACATGGTGTCCAAGCAGTTATCTCTGAGGATGTATAACCCTCCTGAGGTGCAGTTACCCCCACATTGCACTCTTCAGTGTTACCTAACTCTCTGGAGTGTGGCAGCTTACAGCTCCTGATAGGGGTCTGCTGCATCCCACATGGATAGGGACACTTCTGGCAGCCTGAAATAAGCTCTAGCACTTTGGGGTTTTTAATCACTGCTGGACCATGACATTTTTATTTAAGTCTTTTCTTGCATTATCTCTTGTACCTCAGACATCAATTGATTTTGGATTCATATCCATCTCTGGTCTTTTCATTTTTTTCTATTAGCTAACCAGACAAGTTGCTAATCACAGCTTCCTGCAGACTGAGAAACTGGAAGAAGCTGCATATAATTGCACTGAAACTTGACTGATTACAAAGAATATGTCATTGTTATGTTCCAACTGGAAGCTGGCACTCTGTAAATATAAGATTGCAGTGTCAAGTAACATACTGGAGAAATTGCATTTTATTTAATGTCCTGTGACTGAAAACCATTAGATGTTACACATTTGATATTCTCTTTGAAAAAGCCCCACAAATTAAAATTGTTTAGGATAAAAATATATCATAGGACACTGCTAGGAGGAAATTCACATGCTGCTGGTATTATATTATTTTGTTACTAATAGTTAAGAAATTGATTAACTCCAGAATGCTAAAACATTCAGGGTTTTGTTTCTAAAAGCTACACTTTCAATTGCAGAACTTGAATTTTTTTGCTTCTGCCATCTGTCAGCTCTTGTGATGTATATCTGTAGCCTATTTTAAATCGTTGATTATATAGGCAGCCAAGGAGATACCTTGTCTACATCTATAAGAGAAGAAAATATTTCAAATTTATAGTGGGAAAAATGGGATGGAAGGAAGGGAAATGGTTGTTTCTGCTCACAAAATGACATCAAGCGATCTAATTGGAGAATAAAAAAAATTGCAAGTGTCAGTGTAGTTGTGAATATGAATTTTTACTTTCTTATTGATCTTTAATGTCTGTGTATCTATATGCCTAGATGTGAAACATGCTTTAGTGCATTCTTTTTATTGTGTTCCTATCTCTTCTGTGAAAGAAAGGCAGAAAGAAAGAGTATGCTCCTAAAGTTATTTCCTTCAATCTTCCTTAAGTAATTAACAAGATTATATTGAATTTAGCAGAAGTAAGACTTTCCCACACAAATATTCCCAGAATAAAAAGTATTGCTTGATTAAAGGTGTTATAATGTATATTGACCTACAGTTTGCACAGTTCCATACATGTCACTTACTTAGATTTAATTGTAATTTCCTAAATAACTAAATTGCACCAAATAACTGCACATGAAATTCAATACACCTCAATTATCTATACTGGGATTTAGCTACCTACTGTAGTGACACATTTAAACTCATTAAATTCTTTCCCTGTATCCTGAAGTCTTGTAGACATGTACAAATACCTCATAGAGACAAGTAGTTGAGGTTTAGATCTGCTTCCAGAACCTTCTGTCCAGGTTTTGACCAGTTTCAGAAGATATGGGGTTCCCTAAGTCCTGTGTCAGATCTGCCAGTGACATGCAGATGATCCATGTACCTTACAACATCTAAGAGAGGATTTTCTTACTTGTAACATCAAATGGAATACAAGATTGGAATATTGTACATGCAAATTAGGTAATTATATATTATATATATTGTAATTTACAGCATCAAACCCCAAAAACATAAAATGATTTGTTCTGAGTGCTTCAGGTGTCCTCCAGCTATGAATATATTCAGTTTCTTTGTGATAATAACTATACAATGTTGTGGATTTTGTACCAATATTGATGGAATTTGTGTTATATAGAGAAGAAAAAGAAAACAAACCACAAAGCAGCAAGAGCCCTTTCTCTTAAGTAATATGAAAACAGTTTTATCCAGTTTTAACCAGAAACACTTATTCTTACCTGATAGTTTCATTATCATCTATAAAACATTGAAATGAGCTTTATGGATCCTGGAAATCCTGTGTTTTATAGGAATTTGAGACTTAAGAAAGAGAAGAGAAGAGAAATGAAGAGAAGAGGAGTTAGGTCTAAAAGTACCCTCAATCAGTTTTCAATATATGAGTTGAGCAATGGAGGAACATGGATTATTATGTTTCAGTATTTTAGAATGGAAAATTTGAGCCTCAGATACTGAGGCAAAGTCTGAAGGACAAATCCTCAATGTCTATTCTCATCATCCTCTCCATCAAGGGGAGGAATGACAATTTGCACCAGCTGCTGAATTGCACTCTGAGTCCAGCTGGAGCACAAGAGAAAAAAAAAGCCACTGTAAAAACAGAGTGCTGCCACAGCACTGCAATGCAGAAAGTTTTAGAGAAAATCAATCATAAGCCAGCTTGATAGATGGTTCAGATTTGAAAGAGAGACAAAGCTACACTGCCTGCCCTGCTTTTGCTGACTTAGTCACAATATATATACTGAACATCCACAGGATTTTATTAATTTTTAAGAGCCAGGCAGAATTGTTAAAACAGCCATAAAAAGCCATGCTTAGTAAATTCCATCCACCTGTGAGTGGGCACAGGAATCACTGTGGCTCATAGACCAAGTCTTTAAGTTTTACATACAAATAAGCACTGCATCCAAGTAGAATGAGTTTTGTCTTTAGATGAAGCAAGTGAATGACATAGAAAAGATCACATAGTAGGAAAAACACTAGGGCTAGCAAATATTATTTCACTGATCTTTTGATGAGCTAAAAATTAGTTGTTTTCTTTTTACAGCTCAGAAAAAAACCCCAAACATAACAAAAGAAACCTGCATCTTAATATAAAAACCCAGTTGTTTTTAGTTAATATTCCATCTGTGTTGACTTTAAAAATGTTTCTTATGCTATGGAAGGAATTTCTGCATAACATTAAAAAAAATCTATGAAAACATATTTTTACACCTATGAAATGTCAAAATAAGAAAAAACAAAATTAGTCAATACAATCAAACATTTTTAAAAACTGAGGAAGTGAGGGGATTGGAAGGATGGCAGACAGTCAAGAAGGAAAGGAGAGAAAGGGAAAGAAAGAGAGAGGGAATGAGGGAGGGAGTGGGGAAGGAAGGAAGAAAGAATGGGAAGGAAGGGAAGGAAGGAAGGAAGGAAGGAAGGAAGGAAGGAAGGAAGGAAGGAAGGAAGGAAGGAAGGAAGGAAGGA
>JAWWEV010000001.1:62154055-62169851 GCA_035583235.1 Hafferia zeledoni | reverse complement strand
GGGGGGGGACAGGGGGGAACAACTTATAGAACTGTAAAATTCATAAACAACAAATTTTCTACATTGAAAGAAATGGCAATTCTGTTATGTGTATTTGATGGTGGTGGGAGGGTGTTTTTTGTTTGTTTGGGGTTTTTTTTTGAGAACCAAGAAGTGAAAGCATTAATGTGGGGTACATAGTCCTTCTGTGTAAGAGTAAAAAGGGTATTCTCTTTATTTATCTTTCTTCTCAGTTGTTTAATATTAATTAAATTTCCCATTTTAACAATATTTTAAAATATGTCTAAAGTTTTAAAACATACTGATTTTATAAAGCAAATTTATTAACAGGCTTTCCGAAACCAGCCCATTCTCAGTACAAGGTTTCCAGAAGTTTAAATTTCACTTTCCACCTACAACTTGCCATATTGGTCTATAATCCCTGCTAATTATTTCTCTAGAGAGTCTGACTACTTTAGCTTTGCTAGGATTTGTTCCTGTAGAATGCCTAATTGTTTCTGCCATAACCACATTATATTCTGTCACATGGAAGGTAATCCATGAAAGCTAAAGCATACATTATCATGCCATGCAGCATGCTTAAAAAGACATTCAGCAACAGCGTTGGAAAATTAGACATCACTGATAGTTTCATATTTTAATTTATGCTAAACCATTAATCACATGTGTGATCTGTTCAACATACATATATGGATATGAGAATGAGCATATTTTTGTGTGGACATCTTATATTTGCTATAGCTGAAAAAGTGTATTTTCCAAAAAAATAGCCAAATATTCATCTTAATTAAAACATAAAATTTTTATTTTGTCATTGATATTTTTGTACATTTCTACTTCACAATGAATGTAAAGTCTACTAAGAGGCTTTACATATAAGTTATTGCTGAATTAGAACAAAATTTGGAAAACTTGTGCACTATGAATTTTGTGCTTAAATCATAAAAGTGACACCTAAAATTCCCACATGCAAAAACTGTAGAACAATCCTATAACTATACAGAATCATAGAATTGTTAAGGTTGGAGAAGACATCTAAGATCATCAAGTCCAACTGTTAACCCCAAACATTGCAAAGTCCATGATAGTGAAAAACACCTCAAAATAAATCACTGCTAAGAGACTTTTTAGTCTTTTAGCAGAAAAGGTATTTATTAACAATGTTGGAGGCAAGCCAGTTCATACTGGGCAAAAATTTGCCTGGCTTTTTTGTGTAAAATAAGCCATTTATACAGTTTTGAGTTCATAGTTACACCTTCTAATTTTCATATTAATGACTGAGCGAAATCTTGGGTGGAGCTTTCCTTTTGTCTTGAAATTTGGGTAGTGGTCTCCTGACTTCATCCCTCAGGTGGTCTTTAAGCATCTTCGTCTTTGTTGAACTTATGCCTTTTTTTTGTTCAATGACATGACTTGTCAAACTTGTAAAATCTTGGCTTTAACTCTCCAAAATCTTGACTCTTTACTATTTCATCCTATTGAAGTGTCTAGGTTACCTTAATTTATGACTCCAAATACATAGTACACTGGTCTCTATAATTGCTAGACAGCCTGTACCAGAACAAATCACTTCATGCTATGTTTCATGAGTTAAGCATTCTTGCTATGCCAACAATACTTTGCAGGGCAGAATTAGAAATTTCACAAAACTAGGAGGTTTTATGGACCCTTTTATTTTTCAGTTCACCACTAAATGATGTCCCTAAGTGCCATGTGTATGTGTCTTTTGAATACTTAGGTGATGAGGACTCAACCACTTCTCTGGGCAGCCTATTCCAAAGCTTGACAAGCATTTTGGTGAAGAAATTTTTCCTAATACCCCATCTAAACCTCCCTTGGACCAACCTGAGGTAATTTCCTTGTCCTGTCCTGTCACTTGTTACCTGGGAGATGAAACCAATCCTCACCTTGCTACAACCTCCTTTCAAGTAGTTGTAGAGAGCAATGAGGTTTTCTCTGAGTCCCTCTTTCTCCAGATTGAAAAATCCCAGCTCCCTCAGCCAGTCCTCATAAGACTTGTGCTCCAGACCCTTCTCCAGCTTTAGTACCTTTCTCTGGACATGTTCCAGCACCTTAATGTCTTTCTTCTGCTGAGAGGCCCAAATCTGAACACAGGATTCAAGGTGTAGGCCTCACCAGTGCTGAGTAGAGGGGGATTATCACTGCCCTAGTCCTACGGGCCACACTATTTCTGATAGAGCATAAAACTATAGTTTTATAGTTCTACAGTTTTTAGACACTGAATTTATTGTTACTGTTTGGGTCTGCACTCAATTATTTTACTAAGTGGCTATATCTGTACTGGGAAACTTAACAGTGCTGGCAAAACGATTTGTCAGTATGGTTAGACAGTTAAAAGAGTGCTTGCCAAAGTTTTGATCTGGGTCAAGTATCAGTCTCCCAAAGAGGTTTAAACCAGCACACAGTATTCAAAATTGTTCTCAAATGCACTCTTTTGAAGTCTTAAAGATTTTGACAGTGTGAATACAGCCAAAGCCTCTCAATTAACTGCAGAACTAGGGAATGAATCCCTCCCACTCTTTTGGTTACTAGTATAGTTTTAGCTCTTTGTGTGATAATTTGTGCTGGGCTATACATGATCATCATAAAAAAGTACAGATGTTAATGTTATTCTTTGTTCTCCACGAAGACTGTAGCTCATAAATCAATAAGACAGACTGTCTGCTTGAGCTAACAGAGAGTCTAAGACCAACTCTTTCTTCCATGTCATCTTATCCATCCCACATTGTCTCATTTATGCTAATTTGCTGGCTCTCAATTCATCTTCTTTCTCCTTCTGAGAGGACTAGTCCTCTTAAGCATCTCTATTCATAGCAAGGCAAAATCTCCATTGCACTTTTCTTGGCCCAGTCTCTTAGTTCTCTGGATAACCTCCACAAACATTCTTACTTCTATTTCCCTTTCTTTCTACTTCTTTCAATCCCCAGTTGCTGTCCTTACTTTCTGCTATCTAATGTATTGGGCTTGCATGGCCAGGTTTTGGTATCAGAGGCCTACAGGTGTGTCTTTTGTGAGAAGCGTTCAGAAGCTTTTCCCACGTTTGACAGAGCCAATGCCAGCCAGCTCCAGAATGGATCTGCCACTGGCCGAGGCTGAGCCAGTCAGGAATTATAGTAATGCCCCTGTGAGAACATATTTAAGACAAGTTATTGTGCAGATGTAATTGCACCCAGAGAAGAAAGAAGTGATGATATGTGAAAGGAACAACTCTGCAGAGACCAAGGTCAGTGGAGAAAGGGAGAAGATACTCTGTGCACTGGAGCTGAGGTTCCCGCTGCAGCCCATGGTGCAGCCCATGGTGGAGCAGCTGTGCCCCTGCAGCCCATGGAGGACCATGGGAGTGCAGAGATCCACCTGCAGCCTGTGGGGGAGACCCACACCACAGCAGATGGATGGTCCAAAGAAGTCTGTGATCCTGTGGGAAGCTTGTGCTGGAGTAGGTTCCTAACAAGTACCTGTAGACCCATGGAGAGAGGAGCCTGTGCTGGAGCAGGGTTCCTGGTAGGACTTGTGACCCTGTGGGGGACTCACACTGGAGCAAGCTTGTTTCTGAAGGACTGCACCCCATGAAAGGCACCCACACTGAAGCAGTTCATGCAGAATTGCAACCTGTGGAAGAAACTCATGCTGGGAAGGTTTGTGGAGAGCTTTTTCCCGTGAGATTGACCCCACAATGGAACAGGGGAAGGACTCTTCTTCCTGAGCAGTGGCAGAAACAACTTGGAATGGACTGACCATAACCCCATTCCCCATCTCCCTGTGCCACTGCAGGGGAAGCAGTAGAGAATGGGAAAGAGGGAGGGGTGAGGAGGAAGGTGTTTATAAGATTTGTTTTACTTCTCATTATCCTGCTCTGATTTGGTTGGTAATAAATTCAATTAACTTCCCCAAGTCAAGTCTCTTTTGCCCATGTCAGTAACTGGTGAGTGATTTCTCCCTCCCTTATCTCAACTTATGAACCTTTTGTTTTATTTCCCTCTCTTGTTGTGGTGGGGAGTGAGAAAGTGGGTGGCTTTGGTGGGTACCTGGCATTGAGCCAAGGTCAACCCACCATGACTCCATCTTTGTTCCTTCAGTTTATTTCTCATGCTTTTAATCTATTAAATCATGACTTTGCCCTCCAGTGCTTGCTCAAAGTACAGGTTTTCTGAGAGCATTGAGGAAAGTACAAGAGAATAAAAAATTCATGCCCATCTTTGTCTTCTTGCACTTCAGTATTTAAGATCCTCCGTTCTTTCCTACTTTTTTCTCTTTTTTTTCCCCATTCTTGAGTTTTTCCTTCCTTCTTCCCCCTCCCACCCCCCCCACCCCCCCCATTTTTCTCTTTTCCTTCTTCTTCTCCTTCCCCTTCTCTTTATCCTTGCACTCAGAAGCAAAAAAATCTGGTTTCTGTCTCAGAGTCATTTCTCAGCCTGATTTGAATGCCTAGCAAAATGAAACACTGCTAGGTATTTACAGGCTAATTATTTTAATGCAACAGTAAAATAAATCGGTATGTGAAATGCATATGTAGTAAACTGTCAGCAGTATCTGTTTCCTTCAGGCTGCAGTAACTCCTGTATGAATTGTTTTTTGCCCCCAGTCTCTCCAGACTTTAGACTGTTTCAGAGCGTCAGTCTCCTGTGGATGTAAATAAATGATGACTTGTTAATGGACTCTGATGCAAACAAGTGTATTTTACAGAGGAACAGAACTGAAAACTGGTCTCTTTGCTCCTGACATATATATATATATATAGCAGTAATGGTATTGAAATAGGCCAAGATATTTTTTGAGTGAACAGATCTTTATGCCATAGTTCATTCTGACTGTTCCTACTGCAAACTTCTGAAACGTACATTTGCTAGTGTCTTGAGTGACATCTCCTGGACGAAGTAAACATGGTCATTCACAGTAATTTGCTAGTGAACTGTGACAAGAGATTTGAAGATTCCGTTCCTGCAATTCTGTTTTTGGAAATGGGAGATTTATGCAGAAATTTTATTTCCTTTTCAAGTAAAGTTGGATCAAGATACAGAGGTTTTCTTCTCACAACTGTGCTAGCTGACTCAAAGCCCTTGTCTAGTGACATAGTAACAGCCATAAAATAGTGTAACAATTTGTCTTTATAATTACATCTTCTGACTAGGTGCCTCATGAGAACTATATAACCTCACCCTTCCGTTAATGGCACTGGAATAAATCAGAAGGGACTGTACAGAAACACACAGAGAAGAGCCTGATAAAACTTGTCTAAAGAAAATTCAGGCCAGTTCAGTTTGAAGAGTGAGCAGACTATATTAATGTAATCTGGAAGAAAGAGGTGACTTCTCCCCATGTTTTGGTCTCCTGAACTCTCTGGGTATGCCTTTCTGAATTATACAGTGCACAGTAAAACTAATCCAGCATAGTTTACAGCTAGAAACTCGATTAAATAAACATGCTACCACAAATAATATATATTTCAACAACTAGAGTAGCTAAACTAAAACAAACTTTGATATTTCACTACTGTGAACCATAGACATGCACTTAAGAAGTGATAACAGAAAGGGCAGTTCTTCCATTTCATGTGGTCACAAAAGGCAAAAGCAAGTGTAAAAAGTAATACATCATTAATCTCTCAACTTGTCTCTTAGATTTCAATTTCAATTTTATTTTATTGATCACAAACCTGAAGGTAAATTCTTTCAAGAAAGATATGATTTATTGTCTTAACTGCTTCTATTATTTTCATAGAGTTGTTGCACACTGCCTCAGGAGGACTAGATGATATCGAGACGTTCCTTCCAATCTCAAAAATTCAGCAATTCTGTGAAAAAAAAACATGCAAACCTGAGATATGAAGAAGACAGATATAGTAATATCAGCACTTAGGTGAAAGTGAAAAAGGAGGAAGAATATATTAGTGCAATAATCCTTAAATTACCAAGAGAATTCTGTAATAAAATATCTCTTTTGATTTTGGATTTTTTTTTCTTTTCTTTTTTTCCCCCAAATGAGACCAGAATGATTATTCATGGTCACTGGTCTATCACAGAGGATATTTTTGCTGCTAGTTTTGTTTTGAGCCCCTACTTTACCTTGTTCAGTCTAAAGGTTCTCATACAATAAACTGACTGAAGAGGAGTTAGAAAATAAATCTTAGTTCATTAATAGACTCCAGAACATGCATAGACAGAACATCCAAATGAATCATATATATTTAAGTAACTCCATATAATATTCCTAACAGATCTAACAATTTTATTGAAGAGTTTCTAAGACAATTAATTTTTCCTTCTGTAATTATCCATACAGAATTGCATGTACTGTATTACACAGACATTGCAGAATTTTATATGGCCTTTATGTTTCAACTGGCCTTTATGTTTATAAAAATGGCCTTTGTGTTTCAACTGATGCAAGTGAAAAAGCCCCATTTTCTTTCATGTTGTGTCTGCTCCATTTGTGTTACTGTGCAGGAACAAGATCAAGTCTGTGCATGGGTTTTGATGTAGAAATGGATCCTCTTTTGTTTAAATGTGACTCAATTCTTGTAATGATTTTCAGATTGTTGCATAGAAGACAAACTAGTAGGATTTGTTATTTAAAGTGACTCCATTAGCTAAATTCAGCATTTTAAAATGAGTCTGAGTCACCGCTGCCTTCTGTAATTTTTTTATTGTAATGCCAGTCTGAGAGCAGATTGTAAACACTTTCAATGGCTTCAGAACCAGACAACATCAGTTGCCTTGAAAAAATCTTTGCAGGCCAAGTATAGCATCAAAACATACTGCAGTATAGCCCACTACAGTACAGTATTTCTTTCTGAAAGCATATCAGAGGAAAATATTAGACAGAAGTCCAAAACTGTAATTCATGTGGAGAGGAAAAATGAATTAATGTGAAATTAATAGGTATTTAAAGTTACTATTTCAATTATAATGATTGAATAAAGTTTATAACTAGGTTTCTGCGACAGTTGAGGGGCACCAGGTCCTGGGAGCTAACCTGTTACCTGGAGGGGTTGTCCTTCCCCTTTGTCCCCCGCCTCATGGCCCACAAGATGCCCTAAAAGAGCCACACAGAGACCACAGGAGAGGGACTAGAGATCTTTATTAACATGGGTAGAGCTATTTAAAGGTTTTGAGTGGATTCTAGCTACTACCAATAAGAAACCAGGGATAACAATTAATAGGAAAGGGAAAAATAAAGGCCAATAAGAGAACTTACAGAAACTTTTTCAAGGACAACTTCATGCAGTCCAGGCTGGTGAGATAATGCTGTACTCAGGGGATTTTGGGAAGAAGACAGTGACAAAGGTAAAAAGAACAAAGAATCCGTTTTGTAACATATATTTTCATAACAGTAAAAGCTTCTGGTTTTAAGGCATTTGGGCTAGCTTCTTCATCTTCTTCACAAGCCCATTTCTTACAAGATTTTTTCCATTCCTGATACTGCAGATCCTCTGCCACAGGTTTCTAACTCAAGTGCAATTCATAAGTGATGGACTATCTACCTCTGTCCATCTCCTACACTGAGAAGAAAGTGAAAATTACCTCTCAGAGTTCTAGGTTCTCTGGATCAATCCTAAGTGGTTCACCTTTGACTACAGTAGAAAAATAGTTTTTGAAAATACAATTTTAAGATTCCTTAAGATGATTCAAGATTTTACTTAAATAACAGTGTCTTTAAGTAATAGTAGGTTGGCTGAAAATTATTGAAAGCATAAGAAAGTCAAGTACACAGGTTTAAACAGAAAGCAAAAGATTTGTTGCCTAATTCCTTTGACCAACTTAAAAATTTCCAATCATAATATTGGCAAATCTTTTTGCCAAAATCCGTGAAGAATTAAACTAGTGTACTTGACTTGCTAGGATGGGGCTAGTTTTCTCCACAGTACCTCATACAGTTCTTTGTTTTGTATCTGAGACTAAAACAGTATTGATAACATAGCAATGTTCTAGTGTTTGCTGACTAGTGCACAACGTCAAGGTCTTTTCTGCCTCTCATGCTGTCTTCCGGGAAGTGCACAATCTATTGGGAGGAAGCATAACTGGGCAGGTGATGTGACCAGAGATGTTCCATACTCCATAATGTCATAGTCAGCAATAAAGGGAAAAGAGGTGTCTTTCAGAGCATATTTTGCTTGGGAATGACTGGACATCCGACTCCTTGTGGGAGGTGGTGAATTATTTGTTTTGCATCACAGGTTTTTGTTTATTTGTCTTTTTTTCATTTATCATTCACTTATTAAACTTTGTTTTGTTTTGTTTTGTTTTAATCTTGACTTCCCAATTTCTTGCTTTTATTATTCCTTTTTTCTTCCTCTATTCCACTGGGGATGTGAGGGGAAGGTGAGCAAGAGGCTTTGTGGGGTTTAGTTTGGACATAAGAAGTTCTTCTTCACAGGAAAAGTAATTGGACATTTGAATGGACTGCCCAGGGAGGTGGCAGAGTCACTATCCCTGGAAGTGTTTAAGAAAAGACTGGATGTGGCACTCAGTGCCATGGTTTAGTTGACAAGGTGGTGTTAGGTCATAGGTTGGACTCAATGTTCTCAGAGGTCTTTCCAAACCTAGATGATTCTGTGATTCTGTAACTGCCTATCTGGATTAACCCAAATCAGCCAGCAAGTCTGAAGAACTACATTGGCTTACAAATCAGAAACTTAAGAAAAAAGACAATTTTGTGTAGTTTCTCCTAATTTCAGAATTTATAAAGAGTTTTGGGTTGGTTTTTTTGCTGTTGTTTTGTGTTGTTTATTTGCTGCTGGAATCAGATAGACAGCTGGAACAATAATAGTTTTTGAATTCATGAAAACAGGGCGTCTGATAGTCATGTAAATCTTTATAAACTCTACCATGTATCAACAGGTATGGAACAAGACTAAAAGATATGACAATGTTACAGCCCCAAGCCCTGTCAGAATTATCTGTAAGAATAAAAATTCCTTTTTCATCTGAACAAAATTCTGGTCAGAGGTCTGAGGGATGATACAGTTCTAAATCATACTACCAAATGCACCTTCCCACTGTATTGCAGGATCTTCTTGAAAGTTTTGTACTGCAGCAATTACTACTGAAGTGCAGTGTATGATGATTCTTTCACCTAACTAGTGTAAAATAGTCACTTGCTGTCTTCAAAGGGCATTTCAGGCATTCAGCAAGCAATCACCCTAATATGTTGGATCTAATCTCTATTACTTGCTCTCAAACAATAAAATGGATGTTGCAAGACATGTGGAAGACTGAGAAGTAGGAGCTACACTCATACTACTTCTTTGAACATGTCATGGTTTAACCCCAGCTGACAACTAAGGACCACACAGCTGCTCACTCACGAGCCCCAGTGGAATGGCAGAGAGAATAAAAAGAGTAAAAGTGAGAAAACTCATGAGTTGAAATCAAGACAATTTAACAGGTAAAGCAAAAGCTACTCACACAAGCAAAGTGAAACAAAGAATTCATTCATCACTTCCTATGGGCAGGCAGGTGCTCAGCCATCTCCAGCAGGGCTCTATCACATGTAATGGTGACTTGGGAAGACAAACACCATTAGTCTGAATGTTCCCCCTTCCTCCTTCCTTCTTCCTGCACCTGATATACTAAGCATGATGCCATATGGTCTGGAATACCTCTTCGGGTTAGCTGGGATCTGCTGTCCCAGCTGCATCCTCTCACAACTTTTTTGCACCCCCAGCCTCATCACCCCAGGATGAGAGGCAGAAAAGGCCTTGAGGCTGTATAAGCACTGCTCAACAATAACAAAACCATCTCTGTATTATCAACCATGTTTCCAGCACAAATGTGAAACAACCCCAATACCAGCTACTGTCAAGAAAGTAGCTCTGTCTCAGACCAAAGGAGCACATTTCTCCACACCACTTCAGCACAGCACACTCTAGAAACCTTATATATATTCTAAGGGTCTCTCCACATACCCTGGGCTTTTCTACCCTTTCTACCCCAAATGCCACAAAGTACTGTGTAAAAGTGCAGATCCTATCTAAAGGTATATACTTGTATCTCAGGATGCTCTGAAGGCTGAAGAAAGATGTCCTTTGAGCAAAAATGAAAGTTATCGTACTTCCTGCTTGACTGACGAACCCATACTAAATACTGGGATGAATGTTGGCATTAATGCAAAGTGAAAAGATAGTTAATTATAACAGCCAACGGACTTGATGAGCAAATACCAATTGTTTCTGTAGCCAACTCCCCACCAGGACCCTCCCTCATCTGCCACTGCCTTCTGTGCTCGTCACCCTCTCTGCCATCTCTCAAAGTCAGTGTGGACTGGCTCATCTCAGTGGAGGAATAAGAATCAGCAGCAATTTGTGCCTATCTCCATGTCTCTCAGAGAGACAGTGACATCTTCCACTACTTATAAAATACTTCAATACTTATAGACTACCTGAAAAATTAATTATGTAAACTTAGATAATGTCACTCCCTGTATTGTGTGATAAAGATAATAGTGAATGCTCTAATAATGACATCCTTTGGGCCTCAGCTAGATTGTCTGTGCTGTGATTCTACAACTTCTTAGATGAAGACTAAAGGATCGAACAGGTGTAGACCCACATTTATTTGTCATATATTTTGTTATGCTTATTTTTTATTCTTGAAGTTCAAGATTTTCTTAAACAATTTGGAAACAGTAGCTCCTTTATACTCTAATAATAGAGAAGATTTGTATGCCCTATGATTCAAATATTTCTACCGTCTTTGTGAGAGAAGGAGGAGCTCGATTCAGTTACTTAAATGATTACTTGAGATGAAGTATCTCACCCAGTTTTAAGGTGCCAGCCAAGGGCAGTGTGAGTCTCTCATAGGTTTGGCACAGTATTTACCTCTCCTAAGTGAAGGTCCTGGATGTGAGATGTCTCAGAGAACTTGAAATATCACTAGGTGTTTAAGGTAATGTTTAGCTGTCTGAACTGCTCCAATACCATCCATATATGCCCCATGTCACAAGAACAGACAGAAACAAATACAGGATTTAGAAATAAACAAGAAAGCATTTTTAACATTTTTAGAGCAAATATTTTTCCCTCACTCTCTAATAGTACTTAAAAGCTCTCAGATCTGAAAAAGAACCATTAACTCTGGACAGAGCTAGTAATTGATATCTAGCAGATAGGCTTTATAACAATGTAATTCTAAGAGCTATCTTGCTTTTGTCTTCTTTTTTTTTTTCCTGTATCCTTTTAGAAGACATAATTAGTATTAAACATTACATTGTAATCTCTATAAATAAGGCTAGAACCTTAAATTTTGAAAATTCTCAGGATAATGGCTACTATATCTTTTTTTTTTTTTGGGTCAGATTTTCATATTAGGTGTAATTGTTGTAGAAAGCACTGCATGATCTTCATCTAGTTATTTCACATATGCTTATAAGGAAATAAAAGAACCACTTTACTGATCAAGAAATCAGTATACAGAGAGAAATTCCCATGTAGATTAATTAGTGCTATCAATAAAACTATAAAATCAGTTTCCTTCATGATGTGTATGAAGAATTGGATTCCCAAGGACATAATCTTCAAAAATCAGCTATGTGTACAGCCACTGAGTCTTGAAATGAAATGTAAGTGACAAGGGAAAAGTTCTGCTCAGGAGTCTGAGTTACAAAACCTACTTGCAACAAAGGCTTGTTCCAATTTTTTCCTTCGGTTTCACTGATGAGAAAGTATTCACAGTGTAAGCTTCACATTACAAGATTCAGGACAGCTATGAAGTTAAATCACTACAGGGAATCTTCAGCTGATTCATTACAGGGACTTACTATGGTCTTTTCACTTTTGAGGAACAAGAACAATAGAGAACTTTGCAAAGCTTCACTAAAGATGTATCTCAATATTTTTAGGAAAAAAAATCAGTTGTAGGACAATAATGTCTATGAAGTACAAATTTAGAATCACAGGATGAAGTCACTACAGGCAAAGAAGTGCTAGAACTGTAGTGTTTTTGCAGCATTTATGCAAAACATCGTGATTTATTTAGAGCTTCTTTTTCTTTATTTCACATGCCTTGGAAAATATTTAGTTGGACAATTCACTGGAATCTCGTGTGAGGATTTGACCCAATGCTTCCAAGTGAAATGTTTATCACATTTTCATTCTTGTTCTATGCCAAAGATTGTTTTAAAAACAATCTTTGCAATGAATTATATATTCTTGACACTCAACTTTTGTCTGAGAAATATGGCATCTATTGATTTGGAGGATTCTGAAAGACTATGTTTTATTCATAGGGTGATTTTTTATTTGGAGTCACTGCAATTTATCTACTGAGTTATCAATTCATCCCTCTCTTCACAGAAATTCAATTATTTTTGTTTTCTTTGTTGAATAAATTTAAGATTTCCAGCCTTGTTTGTAGTGTCTGTAAAAGATACTTATTCAAAAAGATATGGAATTATCAATAGGAACATAAACATAGCAATTCTTCAATAGTATCCCTACATTTGCTCCTTTTAGCACATCTGGATAAATATGTGGACATAAAAGAAGTCTTTCCAACTTGTATTTATCAGGTCTTGCTAAATGTAAGGAGAACAAGAACAATTATGTACAATTAACTGCACCGTGAAAAATAAAACAAACAAACAAACAAAAGCTGAGACAGAAGAACATTTCTTCTTTGAATAAATGTTTTTTGCTGTCAAGCTATGAACCTAAAAGTGTTTGTAAAATAATACATGCCACCTGTATGAAGTATGGAAGTTCTGGTTCCTTTTTGCTTTTTTGCAGATCATAAAGAAAAACCAAAACAATTAATTAGCAACAACAAAATAACACTCCCTGTCCAAATCCATAAAGGCTTACCTCACTTTAAATTTTCTACATTTATGCTTCTGTAGACATTTAAAATTACAAGGAGACATCTAACTATCAACATTTAAATGTTAGTTTGTTAAACTGCATTTGAATCCTATGCTTGAGAATAAACAGGCCATGAGCAATCTCTTCTGTTTTCTCATATCTCCAGAATTCTCTTGTACAAACTACACAGATAGCCCTAGCTGCATTCCTGAATATTTTCAGAACTCCACACTCCATTTACTGATGTGGATAATTTATAATTCTCTAATTAATAATTAATAAATTAATATTAAATATCCAATTAATGTACTTAAACAGTTCAGATGAAAAAAGCCAGAATGTGGCTGGTAGACAATGGTAGATAATCTGTAGTTTTTCAGTCTAGTTCATCTGAATAGAACTCTCAGTTTGGTCCATAGTTATGTCCTTCCAAGAAATAGGTGTCATTTTTGCTCTTCCTAGTTTGGGGAAAGCTGTTCCAGGAAGATGGTAGCTTTCAGAACATTTTTAGTATTGTGACAACTTTGACAGTCAAAGAACATGGTGAGTAGGAAGAGGAAGGAGAGGGAAAAGGACATGTCAATGTATTTTTCTGTCCAATTGAAGCCTTTGCACTTATCAGTTCCATAATAGAGCTATATCTTGAAGTTTTGTTGATATTTTCTCTTGCTTGTCCAAGGGCACAAGGTGGTAGCCGAGGGTGACCCCAGCGTGGACAGTACCCTGGCCAGTGGGGCACAGTCCCACAGCATCTGAGCACAGCAGGTAGTGCCAAGGTCCGGTACAGTCTCCAACAAGAGCCTGCAACACAGAGCATGATGGACCAGGACAAGGGACTGAGAAGCAAGAGCAGGTGAAGGCAAAGGCAGGGCTGAAGACAAGTACACCTGCAACATAGCTCAGGCAGGGGCTGTCATGAGTTCCTGGGGCCATGGGAAGGGAAGCCCTGGATGAAGTCAGTCTGGGACATTAAGGTGTTGCTTGAGTTGAGCAGGCAAAACGCCAACTGCCCAAGAACAGAGTTAGCCTCTGGCTGAGAAAAGGGAGAAGGGGAAAAAAACCCTCTCAAACTAGGTTTATGCTGAAACTAATTATATGTATTTATACAGAAAAGAGAAAATTAAGAGAAAACTACAATATAACACATACTTACACAAGTTATGTATAACAAGAAATAATCTCCCACTCTCCAGTTAATACAGTCTATTACTCTAGATTCATAAGCACTCTAAAAGACACCCAGCAAGAAGCAAAATATAACAACAAAATGTTTCTACTTCCCTGAATTCAAACAAAATGCAAGTAGAGGCAGCAAGAGCAACAGGGCCTACTCCAAGACAGGAGCTGCACCACATCCGGTTTGTACCTCGGCCATGGTGGAACTGCCCAAACACCTCCCACTGCTGCACTCATAGGTTTGCATCATCTGGTATGAAATATTTCCTTGGTTACCCAGTCAGGTGATAGCTGTCTCCCAATCCACATAGATTCTCTGAGCCTGCTAATTTGAGGCCTAGCTAAAACCACTACAGTGTACTGATCTCCTCAGGGCCCTGATGTCACTATAAGAAACAGAAGGCATTTTCTATCTGGAACCAATGAATAGCTTGCCACTGATCCCCAGGGGGAAGGTAGGCATTTTATGCCTCTCTAGTACTTACTGGTGATTGATGTGCCCTCATTTTTTCAAAAGTATTAGTGCCTCAGACCTAAGTTTGTTGGATCAATTGTTTTCTGGATGACTGGAATGGAAGGATTGTAAGTCACAGCTTTTATTTATGGCCTTCTGTATGGATTTGTCTCATATCTAACTGACATAGACTCTGCTTAGCTTGCATGTTTCTGAAAAATCCATTCCTTAGGCACTTGGCTTTTCTTTATACCATATTGTGAGCCAAAACATTTATTGGCTGCTGAATTTTCCAGGAAGTAAGCTGGCAACAGATGAGATGTTGCTTCTCTAATTTAGTGGAACTGTGCCTAAGCACCTCTAAAGAACCTGGGTTTATATATGCTGCTTCTCATCCATAAAACAGAGTAAAAAGAAAAATTTCCAGAGTTCATATTCTGTAAGAATAAGTATGTATAAGTTTGCAAGGTCCTAAGATATCATGGTTATACAGGCCACAAAGAGATGTTTTATAAGAAGGAATTATAGAAGAGTTAGAGATCAGAAACAGCTTTTTAATTACCAGCCAAGCTGAATACCAAACAACATACAGGTACTTTGAACTGTTCCCAGTTACTCATTCAATCAATTAAGTGAAAAACTGTTGAGCAAATCTTAATACTGAATTAATGTGAAGAAATAATGAATTGCCTATAGACATTTTGCAAATGGAAAAGATTAATTAAGGTGGACATTTATTTCAAATTATTTGCACAGCTGTCATTGCTCAGAATTCAGTGGGTTTTGCATATGTAACTCAGATACTTCAATACAGGTCAGGGAAAATATGTATTTTTTTAATTAAAACAGGTGCAGATTAAGGAAAAAATCATTGTTCAATTTATAAAATAGCCTAGATTACTGGCTGTATAAAAGTAAGTAAATGCTGACATTTTAAAAAAGCAAACAAAAGCATAAACAAATGGATTAGAAGAAAATTAAAACATCTGCCTAGCTTATGTACATTTTTTTGTATAGAATATTTTCTAAAAGTAAGTTTTAAGACTGTACTTTGAAGTCCATTGAGTTCCAAAAGGGAGCACACTCATGCCAAAGGACACTTTTGGAGCATAACAAGGCAAAAAGAAGTATGATACAGACAAACCAGGGCTGTGAACTATGACAGGGAAACAAATAACCCCTGCTCAGCAGAAAGTTTTGGAGGGCAGGTAGATATATATAGAAGCAATGAGGGTTTCTTGTGTAGCCTCGTTATGCTGAAGGTAATCTGCAACAATATGGTTTCTCCTGGTCCTGGATTATAAATCCATTAACCAAGGAGAAGTGAGTGCTCAGAGCTCACCCAGGCCATG
>JAWWEV010000001.1:62115356-62150363 GCA_035583235.1 Hafferia zeledoni | reverse complement strand
AACATTCATTCTAGACTCTTTTCTTATGTTAAGGCAGGAGACAGCTTATCTTCAAGTTGAGCATTACCAAGCCTCCTATGTACTTGGTGATGGAATTTCTCTCAGTCCTAAATTTCAGAACTCGACAGTGGCATAAGGCCCTGTGTTGAATCTGAGCATCATGATTCCCCTTTGGCTTACACTAGCAGCAAAATTCTCAACCAGCAAGGACTTGTATTATAACTCAGTTTCGATGTTGTTATTTGTTAACTAGGGCCCTTATAGAAACGAAAACAACTTTAGTCTTATGTTCATCAAACTATAAAAAGTAAGTGATTTTGAACTCTCTACCCTGGCACGGTAAATGCTGCTGGCAAAACAACACACTGGCCATTTATGCTTTCTTAGAGCAATGCCAATTTTTCCCAGCTTTGGGTATGAGAAGAGAGAGAAAAATCCCTGCTAATTTTTAGTTTTGGGTCACCTCTGCAACCTAATGAACTCACCAGACTGCTTACAGCAGCTCTGGGGCTGGTTTGCACTTGGTGTGAAAACAGCATCACAAAAACCTGGCCCTCCATCTAATAAAACTAAAGCTCTATGATCAAGTTTTTCTGTTGCAGTGACTGCATCAAGACATAGAGCAAAACGAAAATGAAGTGTAGAAAAAAAGACAGACATGGAAGTATCACCTGTATTCTTTAGTGATTTTCTACAACCCATTATTTGCTTAATTATCAATTACTTTCTGCTCCCTTCAGTGACAGTCTCAGCTGCCTAGCATGGCAGAAGAAGTGAGCATCTCAAAACAATGTTAAGCAGGCAAGTTAACTGTAATACTGCATTAAATATTTCCTATTTACACACGAATATGGCTGTGTCTGATCTCACTGAAGTCCCCAAACTCTCACTTCACTGAGGCTTACCCAGGCTCTAAATCAATGAAGCTGAGGACATGTTTTCTAACAATCTGTTCCTTTCAGTTAAAAACAGCTGAACATGATCTTGCTAGCTCCCAGTGTGCTGCTGTGGCTGAGAGGGCTAATGCGATTCTTGGCTGCATAATCAGGGGAATACTCAGCTGGAGTGGGGAGGTTATATTACTGACATAACAGCATAAATGTTTATGTTTACTCTGGGACTGGAGGTACAAACTTGTAGTATACACATCCCCCAGAGAGGCAGCTATTCTCCATAACTACAGTGTTTAAGAGAATGGTAAGAAAATGACACTGTTTACCACAGTAGGAAGAAAACAACTCACATGGATTTAGGTGCCAAACAATAAGATGCTAGGAATTGAAAATACTGATTACTGCAACGTTTTGGTTAGTTTCATGTCACATGTACAAGCTTTTGCTACAGCAGATTGAATAATGGATGAGGAAGAAAGAATATAGGAGTGTGAAACATATATTGCTGTATTTTATCTGTACTTACTGCTCTTACATCTTCTTGAAAAAGGGTTTTTACACTCAATAGTTAGTTTAGAAATTCTTAGCAAATACAAAGTTACACAGAAAGGAGAAAGAGACTGAACACTGCTATATTTAGATACAAATGTGTGTAAAGAAATACAGAACATGGAGAGTTTGCCTGCCTATTTCAAGGTTCTCTTCATGCACTTTTACCCCATTGGAAAGAAACACTACTTTTGTCTGATTATGATAACAATGCCAAATTTTTCCATCAGCTTTTTATCAACCATCTGTATTTACAGGCAGAAAAAACAAACAAAAAAGCAAAAAACCCCAAATCAAATGAACCACCAAAGGCACAGTGAGGGAATGACTTGCTGCAGACCATTCAGCATGGTAGTGAATGATGATGGAAATACCCAGAAATCCCAGCCCTGTTTTCCCAGGCTAATACATACCCAATAGACCATGCTGGTTCTGTGAGATCACAAGTGCATTTTGTCTTTGAAGCATGTTATCCATTACCTTTGAAGGGGCTTCTTTTAATAAAATACAAATCAAACACATCTAAAATAAATCAAACACAGCAAGGCTTTGAACCAGATCCCAAGTGGTCCTGATAACATAGTCTGCATTTAAAAATGTGCTGATAGCATACTCTACATTTACAAATGCTGCTGATCTCAGTGGGAGTTAAGCATGCTCAAGATCTGACTCAGGATTTGAATCCAAAGCAAAATAAAAATGAAGAAAAATAAAATCCAAAAAAATACACATAGGGCATGAAGGTAACGCTGGAAATACACTCCAAACTTATTCTGCCCCTTATATTGAAAACAGTAGTTGGCCATAGACACAGTTTTAACTCATATTTTACTGCAAAGAGGTAAAATTTATGCCCTCAGGCTTCCTATTCTTATAAGTCAAAGATGCTAATGATGAGTCTGCCTACCAATGTGACAAAGAATGCCACTGCTGAGTCCCTTTCTTTAAAGCAAAGTACAATTCAAAAACTTCCGTTTTGTCATTGAAAATCCCTGCTAAAGCTCTGACATCTTTTCTGACCTCACATTCAGTGCTATAATGTAATACTAGTGGGAGCACCAGAAGTTCAAAATTCACTAACCTGATGGAAGAGTTAACACAATAGGGGATTCTATAATTAAGAAATAACTTCAGCTCAACACCTCAAAACCCAAATGTGTCACTACCTCCACTTTATCAGTCAGGCATTGCATAATTATCTATCCAGTAATTTTAAAATGGACATCTCCATGTCCTTCCATACTGAAATATCCGTGGTGGTCGGCTGAAATTTTCAATGCTTTCATCTTACACGCTGATAAGCAGAGATGATTGGCAAATCGAAGGCTTTGTTTACAGCTGCTGCACTGAACATCTTTTAGAAAAACAGAGCATTTCTGAAGAAGGATTGTAAAATAGATGATAGCAAGGCTCTGAACGTGCAGTTCAATGTCAAGATGCTACATCAGCCAAAGCAATTTGAGCTGGTACTATTTTTTTTTTCAACATGTGCCCTTTATATCTGATAAACAAGGTTATTGGCTTAATGAAATACTTCTTGCAATTGAAAATATGGTGATGATTTAGGGATTCTTCTTATAAAGAGTTTTAAGTGATAAAGAATAAAATTTGAACTGACAGATGACAGTATGAGATGTGAAACCACCAATTTTCTATCTCATGTTTGGCCAATTTAAAAATGAAAATAATAGCCTCATTAACCGTCAGTCTTCAGAGGCATGATGTTCATGTTAGAGATCTGTATCCACTGTGTGAGTTATTGAGAATACAAGCCACCAGGAATAACAATTCTGTCTAATTTAAAATCTTTGTGTCAAAAGAAGAAATGAAAGATTGGAAACGACAGAGGTGAATGAAGCTGTCGTTCTTTTAATTTTATTTAACTCACCATAAAAGTCTTTCTGTTCTTTCTCTACGTTTTTTCTTATCCAACAGCACCACCATGTGGCAGTACAGATTTTAGTGTTTTAGTTTTCACACGTCCCCTCAAACTAAATCTATTTTTATTTTAGTAACTGAGATAGATGTAAAATGCTGGAAATGTAAAATATTATTAAGGATGCAAATAAACACCATACCAGTGGATCAGTGGTTCCTGGAGCTTCAATCAAGAGTCTTTGGAAAAGTTTTGTGATATTAAGATACAAAGATGTCTTTTTTATATGAATATACAAGAACTACCTACCTACAGTAAAATCATCATATTTATATAGTTATAAATTTAACCGGTATTTAGTGCGGTAAAAGAAATGCTTAATCTCCAGCTGATCCTTTAAAAGAATGATTGTTATTTCTCTGGTAATGGCTTCTAAGACTAGGGAGGAGCCACAGGTGCCCTGTGGAAGGTAAGATCTCTGTAGTAGCTCTCACTGGCAACCTATTAGTAGCATCTCACCTAAGTGCACCATTTTGGACCTCCTCTCTAAGGTACCACATTCTATCTATCCCCAGGGCAGAGAGCCTAAGATGGCATTTTCAGTCTATTAGCCCAGGGCCAAACCCTTTTACTGCCTTTTGCATGTGCTCTGTCTCCAGCCTAATGAATATTTATCCTGAATATGCGCAGTAGAACTGATTGAGCAGGGAGGACTGAAGTCACACCATGGGAAATACTGAGGCAAAGAAAGAAATTGAGTCTTGGTTTCCCATATCTTAAATTAATTACTTAGTCACTGAGCAATCAAATATGAGCAGGGCTGAGGCCTGTGCTGGCTTAAATTCAGTAGATATTTTGTGACAGTATCTATGAAATGAGACCAGGAAGTGGAGATTATTCGTGGATATGTCAGGTACAAAAAAGAACTAAAAGTCTCTGAGTACTTCCAAGACAAAGGCATTTCTGTGCATGCTTGTTAGAACCTTTCAGACAATATATATGAACAAAGGGTGATAGGAGCAAAGTAGCAGTTTTGGACTCCAATCTTAGAATCTAAAATGTCAGCCAAGGAAGAAAAAGGCAACCAAATAATTTCATAAGTCTTCCTGGCTTTTTTTGTATACACCAGGAGTGTTAGATCAGAATCAATTTCAGGGGATGCTTTCAATGCTGCAGTGATGAATTTGGTTTCTTTTAGTTCTGGGAATTGCAGAAATTTCTCGCTTTCCTTCTCTTCTTTTACTCCATTTATTAAAAAGATAGTTCGATATAATTTAATTTCATTTTTTTTTATTTTCAAACTTTTAAATGAAATTGGTGCATAGAATTTTATTAAAAGAAGAGATAATGCCCAATTAAAAAAAAAAAAACAAAAACAAAAACAATTTAGTCATTAATAATAAATTGATCTTATAAACTGTGTGGCTTGACATAACATGTTTGGGGTCAGGAACTCTGGAGAACTTGTCAACTGTGTCACAACTGCCCTTCTTTAACAACTTCATTAGAACACTTAGAAGGGAACAACCATTATGCTAATACTATTTGCAGATTGCACTTACTCAGAGGACCATTTGAACCCTATCAAGGACATAAACATAACATAAGCTAGAGAAGTTGCCTAAATGGATATAGAAAAGAAAAAAAGATTTTGAAAGAAAAAAGTAAAACACCACATCTAAGAAAAAATGAAGGTCTGAAACTCTTACTTTGCAGTCAACAAGAGGAATTTAAAAAAAAAAAACAAACCAAAGTTAAACAGATCAGGTAGTGATGCTAGGCACAAAGTTGAAATCAATTTATAACACAGCATGACAAAAAGCAAATGTTGTGTAATGTATAATAGATATGCCAAAGAAGCATTGAGTTGCAGAACACAGAAATGACAGTCCATCTCTTATTTTGTTTGTGAGACCATCTCTGAGTCTGGAGGCAAACAAATACTACAGAAAAAATGCTAGAATAAAAAATTCAATAACCAATAAATGTGTGTTGCACTTTTTCATGAAACCCTACAATGCAGAGAAATCTAAATTGTATTAATAGACAGCCCTTCTTGTACTTCTTGGCTCTAAGCATTGGTTCTTAGAGCCAAGTAGGATTGCTGTTTGTCCATTCTGCTTGGAATTAGCTATGGTCTCCCAGATGATGTTTGTGACAGTTCATGGAAAAGCAGATGTTGGTTGCTCCCAGTAGTCCTTGTGGAAGTGATTTCCTGTTTAGTGATATGGACACATGGTAGACTGTGCCACTTGCTTGCAGTGAATGATAACAGGTCCTGGTATCCTGTAAAATAGACATAGCACTACATGACCAAAGTCTTTTGCCCTTTCTTATTTACCACTAAAGACATACTTTTAGCTAAACGTACCTTGCTAAGTGCATTGGTCCCAGGGAGTGATGACTACTCTTAGGACAATTGATGAGAAGGAGCTTCCAATGACACTGTTCAAGGCTTTCTGTAGAGATAAAAGTGATTTCTCCTTCCATAGAAAATTAGATATTATCTACTGTTCGTGAACAGCACTGGGTCTTCTGCCCTCATCTACTGCTCCTGTGACATAAGAAATTTCTGTTTCTTTTTAGGTTTTTTTGTTGTTGTAGTTTTTGCTCCCAGCTCAATGTGTCCAGAGCATTGCAATAGCAGTGTTCCATCCCACCAAAGTATTTTTTACACCATATCAGTCTCTTGTATATTACATGCCCTGTGGTGTAACACAGGGACCAGAAAGTATGCCAAACCTTCTGGGACAGTTTTGAGCACTGTATAAGTGTGGATTAAATCACATACTTACATTGTCTTGTTTACATTGGACTTTTTTGCGAGTCCCTCAAGTAAGAAATGCATCTATGCTTTATTTAGGAATACTCGAGTCTGATGAATCTGTGGGAGACCCCAAGAGTGAAATAAAATGTTTATTGCTTTGACAGTCACAGAAGTAGGTCTCTGTCTAGCAGAGAAGAGATAGATTATGTAGCAACATAGTAATACCTACTTTGAGAATAACATCATTAATAAGAATAAAGTCAAACATACTAGTAGAAAGCTATTAAAAAAGAGTTTTTGAATAAGTAAATAGTATTTTACCTTGATAAACGCAATCAGACTCTCACCCTGTCTGAGCATCTCTGTAAATAGGGTCAGGTGACACCAAAGTTTTACCCTCAAATTCTGGACTATAAAATGTGTGCACAACCTAAGAGGACAGGAAAGATTCTCCTAAGTAAACTATTCAAAAGAGATGACCTCTTAGATGTACTTCAAAGAGTCAAGGTCCAAAAACCCAGGTGTATTATCTGAAACAGGAAAAGAAGGTGATACTCAGTGTAATAGTCTCATATTTTTAAGTGACAATATAGATCAAATGTCTCTGTTCTGTGAAAACAAACAAACAAACAAAAAACCAGAAAAGCCCCTGAGTGAGGAATTTCAACAGTAAATTGACCAAGTAAACAGAAATTAGAAACATTTTCTCTTTTTTTGAGCTCCTTAATATTACCATTGCAAGTGATGGTCTTCCTACTTTGATTAAAAATTGTTGCAGTTCATTGTATTAAAGCGAGGAGCATGTTTAGGAATTCTTTTTCTTTTTTCAGTAAAAATGTCTTACTCAAAAATATATTAAAAAATAGAAATTAAACATTCTTTTAATGAATTTTACTTAAAAGTCTGTTTTCTACATCACTATCCTTTTCAGAATGCACACATATGTATAAACTATATAAAGTCTACTAATGTCAAGAGACATTATTGATATGTAGATGTAAAATAATCAACCAAAGCACACTAGAATTTTCAGTCATCTCAACTGAGTAAGAAGTTAATGAACTGTCATTTAAAACAAACAAGCAAACAAACAAACAATCAACACCCTCTCTCAAATTGTGATTTTTTTTCTCTTTAATGGTATTTACGAAAGAAAACAAACTATCATAGTATACCTTGATATGCAGATTGTTGCAGGATCTTTAAGATTAGAATTAAGTAAATTAATCAAACCCAAACTTCATTTTTGCAGTCTGTTATAGGTCAAATCAGAATTAGACTTGCTATTGTATAACTATAGTAACAGTAAAGGGGGTTGTACCAGAAGCCTTACAGTTGTGAAGGTTGCTTTTTAGTAACTGCCAAATAATAATTACGTGATAAAAGCTAAAAATTTCCTTTGGTTACAATAATTTCTGTGTTTTAAACTTTGAAAAACACTATCTAAAAGTATTTTTTTCTAGAGAGAGATGTGCTTTCTATATTATTATTTAAATACTAATAAAAAGATATTTTTGTGTTATCAGGTACTATGTTAGTTCACTTGCCTCCCACTGATATTTAATATGGAGTTTCACTCCTGAGTGTCACAGCCTTTTCTGTCTTAATATAAACAACATGTAAGTACAATATATTCTTTCAAGCTTTGCACTCATAATAACTATTATAATTGCACTTGATAAAGAAAAAGGTTTAAAATTTATTATGAAGGACCCTAAATAATTTGTTTTGAAAGGTGCTCAGAAGAATCATGTGTGGTGTCAAACAGATAAGAAGGCCCTGCTGCATTCCATTTTGCGAAGTAGCTTTTTAAATTACTTTTTATTGTTTGTAACCAATGAAAAATATTTCATCTACCATTTTTTCCTTTTCATTTGTACTCTTTAATTTCTTCTCTCTTTTCTCCCCCACTGGTCTTTAGAACACAAATGAAAATAAAAAGCTTTTTCTTTTTTATTTCACATTAACGAATTCCATGTATATAGAGTACTTTGTGGTACTATTCACATTAAAGATAAGCACTTTAGGAATCGTTTCATATTTGAAAGTGGTGTCCCAAAGACAGTCTGTTATTGTGTTCTTTATAAGTTCAAAATGAGACACTCATAATTTAGATAAGTTTACATAGTGTATCTTTTTCAAGGTGTGGCATAGAATGATAAAATCATCAAGGCTGAAAAAGACCTCTAAGTTCATAATGTCCAGCCATTAACGTAACACTACCAGGGGTGGCTACCACTAAACCATGTCCCTAAGCACCACATCCACACACTTTTTGAACACTTTCAGGAGCAATGATTGTACCACTTCCCCAGGGACTCTGTTCCAATGCTTGATCACCCTTTCAGTGAAGACATTTTCCCTTATATCCAACCTAAGCCTCCCCTGGCACAACTTGAGGCCATTTCTTCTTGTCCTATCTCTTGTTACCTGGGAAAAGAGACTGATTGCCACCTTGTTACAACCTCCTTTCAAGTAGTTTTAGAAAGCAATAGGGTCCCCACTAATTCTCTGTCCCTCTCATAGTTAATTAATAGCAAATACTTAATATGTGGCATATTCCATAGTTAGAATATCTCCCAGCTGTAGACATCTCATGGTTATCTATCTGAATCAGAGTTACATCTTTTTGTAGTTGCCTAAGGGTAATTGAGTGTTTGGCTCTCTAGCTAGGGGTGAAATAAATCATGTTCTGGGGATGTTGTTTGCTCTTAAATGTGTGGAGCAGCAAGGTAAGATGGTCCAGAGCTCTACCTTTGTCACACATTTTTCTCTTGGGCAAAAGGCTTTTATCATCCTTTACCTTCTATTAACAACCTTTACTGTCCTACAATTCCTGGTATGTGGCTAAATGCACTCTAGAAATGAACTAGAGCAGATTCTGCAATATTTTAAACACAGATTCCAAAACTGAGCAGATTCTGCAATTTTTTAAACACAGATTCCAAGACTGATGCCAACTCTTCTAAATGCTAAAAAGAATCTGACTATTCTGAGCTCTTCTGTACCAGGATGTTCTCCATGGTAACAGGAAATTGTGGTCCAATAGAAGGGTACCTTAAGAGTGTAGTAGTAGTAACGGCATAATGCCTTAATAGTGTGATATGGTGGGAGTTATCAACACGAAACTGAATAGAGTGCTTTTTGTCTTAGTTTGAACTATCTCTGGACAACCACTGAATTTTAAGTGATTTCCAACAACAGACATGAAGCAGCCCACTTTTCCTTAAGAATGAATCAGGCTTACCCAGATTTGTTTGACTCTTCAGTCAGGATTCAGAATTTGCTCTGATTTTAGCATCAAGTTTGCCATTAAACCTGAACTGTATGCTGTTAGACTGCAAACTAGAAGACACCAAATTTTTATGAAATACATGATCCAGTTCAGTGGGAAAATGTTCTGATTATAGAAAATACTGATTTCATTCAGGGTGTATTTAGAGTTTTAACACACTTATTAACAAAATAGCACCTCAGTTAGTCTCTATTAATTAACAAAAGCACTGACAGACTAGTAGGAGACATCTACCTTTACAATAAGTAGGCGAGAGTTGTTGGAAAAAAATGTGAGTTTCTGCCAGGGTGAAGAGGAGTCATGGGAATGCAGCTGCAAATCCTCACAGAACAGCTACAAAGGCAATGAAAAATCACTGCTGAAGCAAAGGGATGAAATAAAGAAAGAAAAAGGCACAGAGATAAGAAAGAAATTGAAAGATAGAAAGAAACATTAAGAGAAGAGAAATGGAAGGAAATCAGAAACTTCACACAGGACAAATGGTATGATTATTATGCTTCAGTTGGAAGTAAATGGGAGAGGTGGGGAAGAGATGCTAGGCTGTTAGTAGTAGGACAAAATAATCAAATACTGTCATGATAAGAAAGGAAGAAAAATAATTTTTTGGTAATACTAACTGTTGGCATTTATGTTGTGCAGCAGTGGGAGGTGTTTTTTCAGTTCCATCATGACTGGAGTAGAAGAGAACATGCTACAGCTCTTCTACTGTGCTAGGCCCCTGCTCCTGCTGCTGCTACTTGCATTTTGTTTGAGTTCAGGGAAGTAGAAATATTTTGTTGTTATACCTTCTCTTTCTTGCAGGGTGTTTTTTTAGAGTGCTTATGAATCTAGAGTAATAGACTTCGTATTAACTGAGGAGTGGGAGGTTATTTCTTGTTATACATAACTTGTGTGTGTGTTAAATTGTAGTTTTCTCTTAATTTTATCTTTTCTGTATATACACAAATAGTTTAAGCATAAACCTAGTTTGGAGGGTTTTTTTCCTTTCCTTCTTTTTCTCTTGGCTGGTTTGGGGGGGGTGGGGGGAGGAACACTTTTTTTTTTTTTCCTCTGTACTTGAGCGGTTGGCATTTTGCCAGCTCAAACCAAGACAGGGTACAAGAATAATCATAGCATTACATGTCTTACCAATGTTGCTATTTGCCATGAAAATGAGTAAGATACTATTTTTTCAAGATAACTAGTTGGCTGTAGTATCAAATGTATGGAATATTATTGATTGTGAATGGAAGATTCTCTTGTTTGAATTTAAGTATATCTTTTCATTTTAACTTTAAAAATAAATATAAATATTTTAGAAATGTATAATGTTTAAGAAATTACCAACTGCAACTGAGAAATGGTCCTTCCTGTTTTATTTTAGCAAAATTTCACTGAAATAATTAAATCTAAAATTTATAATATTATACTAAATATTAAAATTCTAATGCCAAGCCCAAATATTTGCATCTTCTTTGCTTTTGCCAAAGTGGTGCAAAGGCTAATTTTTTATCCAAAAAGCAAAAAAATCACTGGAGGAACACGACCTAGAGTTAGATACAAAATAAGATTGAGCCACCTGACTGTGTCAGAATATAAACTCTAAATTACATATTCAGCATCCCTTTTTAGCACAGGGAAAGCTACAGGTCTCATATTTGAACTTCAAACTGGTCTACTGAGTGCCAAGTTGTCCAGGCTGCCCACTAAAAAATGCTGAATATATCACAGAATCACAGATTATGCTGAGCTGGAAGGGACCCATCAGGATCTTCAATTTAAACTCTTAGCCCTGCAAAGGACTATCCCCAAAAGTCACACAATGTGCCTAAGAGCATTGTCCAAACACTTCATGAACTCTGGCAGGCTTGGTGCTGTGACCACTTTCCTGGGGAGCCTGTTCCAGTGCCTGACCACCCTCTGGGGGAAGAACCTTATTGTAATATCCAACCTAAACCTCTCCTGACACAACTTCAGGCCATTCCCTCGGGTCCTGTCCCTAGTCACCACAGAGAAGAGATCAGTATCTCTCCCTCCTCTTCCCCTCATGAGGAAGTTGTAACGGCAATGAAGTCTCCCCTCAGTCTCCTCTTCTCCAGGCTGAACAGACCAAGTGACTTCAGCCGCTCCTCATACGGCTTCCCCTCAAGGCCCTTCACCTTCTTTGTTGCCATCCTTTGGGCACTCTCTAATAGCTTTTTATCTTTCTTATGTTGTGGTGCCCAGAACTGCACACAATGTTCAAGGTAAGGCCACACTAGTGCAGAGCAGAGCAGGACAATCCCCTCTCTCAACCAGCTGGTGATGCTTTGCCTGATGCCCCGCAGGACACAGTTGGCCCTCCTGTATGCCAGGGCACTACTGACTCATATTCAACTTGTGATTGACCAGGACCTCCAGGTCCCTTTCTGTGTCACTGCTTTCCAGCATCTCATTCCCCGTCTGTATGTACATCCAGATTTGCCCCATCCCAAGTTCAGAGTCCATCATTTTCCCTTGTTGGACTTCATATGGTTGGTGATTGCCCACCCCTCTAATTTGTCAAGGTCTCTCTGCAGGGCCTCCTTGTCTTCAAGTGAGTCAACAGTTCCTCCCAGTTTTGTATCATCTGAAAACTTGCATAATATCCCTTCCAGTTCTGCATCCAAATCATTTACAAAGATGTTGAAGACACAGAGCCCAATATGGAGCTCTGTGGAACCTCACTAGTGACAGGTCATGAGTCTGATGTTCCCCCATTCACTATTACCCTTTGTGCTTGATCCATGAACTAACTGCTCACCCAGCACATGTTTTGTTTATCCAGCTGTTTGCTGAACATTTTGTCCACAAAGATATTGTGAGAGGCAGTATTGAAAGCTTTACTGAAATCCAAAAAGATTACATCAACTGATTTCGCTTGATCAACTGGGTGACATTTACCTTGTCATAAAAGGAAATCAGGTTGGATAAGCAGGACTTTCTCTCATGAAGATATGCTGGCTACGACCAATGACTGTGTTATTCTGCTTCCTAAGTTTTTCTTTATTTCAGCCCTCAAGGTCCCTCTACATTTTGCAGTTTGTAGTTTTTGGGCATAATATGTAATCATTTCAAAGTCAAAGTCAGAGGAGAGACCACAGCATAATTCTTTCCAAATTTAGGGACAATGGTAGTCAAGGTGGTTTCTTTTCTTCCTTCATTTTCAAAATAGCCTAAGTTAGCAATTTCTACACTTACATTGAGAAAATGAGACATAGCATCAAGATTTTCTTCACATCAAGAGAGTCAGACTTAGATCCAAGAACTCTCAGATGATCTTGCTATACAAAGATAAAAACTGGCATTTTTATTACTTTCTGTAGAAGTCCTTTGCATCTGTAATTAAAATAAATTAGCCTAGACGGATAATAAGACTGAAAATCACTTCTTAAGAGTTTATTTATAAGCTAGAGGTTATTCAAGATTATTCACCTAGTGCACTGTTTGAGATGCCTCATATAACTCATGAAGACTACAGCTGCCACTTCACACAGAAATGGATTTCTTGTGGGTCCTGTGCCATACTTCCAGTTACATATAGGTGACTCAAATATACATTTCAAACAACATCTGACAACAGCAATTAACAGGTAGTAATTTCTAGCTACACCTAAACCATTGCACCAAGTACAAGAATATCTCAAAAGTTCTACTCATCTACCTGAGATCCACAGCCTATAATTATCTCTCTGAGAACAAGGGTGGAATTCATCACAACCAAATATAGATCTCCAAAATTTAAGCCTAACTTAAGACAGCCTTCTGAATTCCCTCTGCATTCAGTTGTGCTCTATGGTAGCTAGGAACTACTGCCTTCTGGAATGGCTTGTCTCCATGAACTATAAAGGGAGTAAAACAGCTATGGGTTTAAAACAAGATGGAGTAAATTAAGCAATTATCAACTTGACTGTCAGTCATTATTTTAGAGACCTAGAATTAGATTTGTATTTCTACCATTTAAAATAGAACCAGGATTTGCACCTCTGCACCCTACAGCAGGAAAGCTTAATCCTCATGTATAGTACCCATAGTCAGATATGGGGAAAATGGAAGAGGGAATATTCAGCTCCTGCAGATGAACCTCACTGCAGGAAGTAACTAAAAATTCATAGGAGTGAACAAAAACCCAGGAACAAAACTATAAAAACAACATGATTGCAGTAAAGTTCCTATGAAAGAAAGGTGAGTACACTATACAACAGCAAATTGTTTTGTAGAACCAGATCTTCTTGAATTTAATTTCTTAAATTATATTTCTTTGTCCAATTATTCTCTGAGACACATATGACTTTTAATAGTATTGCATTCTGCACCTTATTTTATGCAAAGAACCCCCAAAATGTATAGTTACTTGAAAATCATTACTCCATTCCAAAGAAAGACAAATTCTATCTGGTTACCTACAGCATATTATTATCACAGTTTGTGTAAAAAAAATGTAATAAAAAAAAAAATCACTCTTGTATGTGTTTTTATGCCTTGGCTTATAGTTTTTTTCTAAAGTCAAATGGTGTTCTCCAATAATAACAAAAAGAATTTGACATGAACAGCTGGAAAATTCATTTTGGGAATGTGAGTAATTGCTTTTGATATATATTCCTGCCACTTTAACCTTTCACTAAACAAGTTTACATTTGCAGTGCACATCAAGGCTGTCTTTGGAGTACACAGATGGTTCTGTAAACCATATAGCAGCAAAATCTTTTCATTGTACATAGTTGACATGGAAACTGCTAGTCATCATAGAAAAAATCAGAAGTATTGTAGGTAAAATGTCTGTTACTAATGTTCCATTGAAAACATTTTATTTACGTCTGAGAAACATGCTTAACAAAAATTGGATAACAACTTACAGTATCTCATTAGATCAGTTTGTCCATGGGGTAAATTGAAGTATTTCAGCTGGTGTTGCCTTGCATTGAACAGGACAAACTGACCTGGCATTCTCAAGTGAATAAACAGTGTTCACTCTCTGGGAGGCAATAAATTTTCTCATGCATTCAGCTTGATTTTCACTATGCACCATGATTTTGATGTTCCAGGAATCTGAAGGAATCAGACTTTCAAAATTCAAAGTTGAAAATAATATTGAAATACCAAAATCTGCTTTGGTTTCCTTACAGGGGAACATAAAACAGCTCATTTATATTCATGTCAGCAATTTCCAGCAATGATGCCAAATTCATCAGAATATAAACCGTACCAAATTATGAACACAGGACCTTACTTTTAAACATGCCTTCTGCAAAGCATTACTCCTAAATTCTTACTTCAGTGCATAAAAAATTACCTTCAAGAGGAATGAGCATCTTAAATAGTGTAACTCACTGCTGTGCAATAGCATGGGTTTCGGGTTTCAGGTTTATATATCCACTGGTCCTAGATTTTTAATATAAATCAGAATTATTCAAGCTAAGAATAATTATTTGTTTGATAATCAATTTCAATGATTATTTTGTGCTCATTTGTCTAGTAGCCATGCTCTAGGTACCTTCTCTAATAGTCAGTGCTTAAATTATACTCAAGATGAACCTCAATAAAAATTATTCCTTTATTTTAGATAGGAAAAAGCAAAGAGAATTTACTTCATATTCATGGAGCTATATATCAGGATTGCC
Source organism: Hafferia zeledoni (assembly GCA_035583235.1). Taxonomy (NCBI): domain Eukaryota; kingdom Metazoa; phylum Chordata; class Aves; order Passeriformes; family Thamnophilidae; genus Hafferia; species Hafferia zeledoni. Next base: position 62,135,365 of record JAWWEV010000001.1, on the reverse strand, counting down.
ATTATTCTTTTATTTTTTAAAATCCTCTTCTACTGCCTATAATCATTCCAAAATTTATCTATTGGAGTTAACTGTTATGGAGTAGAATGAGGAAGCTCTCGGTGGGAGACAGGTGGAAACTAATTAGTTTTGCCTACAATTAAAAAAAAAAAAAATCTAATGACTTTCACTGAAAATATCTACTCGCCCTAAGCTGACAAAGAATATCTTTGAAATATGGTATAGTCCTTTAATTGCCCTAGATATGTATCAGTATAGTCATCTATATACTACAAAATCATTAAGATTCAAAAGAAACAGAGTTCACACTTAATTAGGATTTTGTGAGTTATCACCTAAGCATCCTACAGGTTTCATCTGTGCTAGACCTGCTCTATCACAGGGCAGCAGAAGCTCAGTGAGACTTTCCCTGCAATTATTCTTATCTGCAGTAATTCCCAGAATTCTAAAAAGATAATTTGCATCTGGGTCACATACAATTCCATTTCTAGTATCTTCTCTTTCTTCCCTTCTTGGTCTCCCTTGTGACTTCTCACTTCTTCTCCAAGTTAGCATTCCTGCCACAGAATTCTAACAAACCTTTATATACTACATCTCAGCCATGCTCTTATGCAATACCTCTTACTTGTGTTATGCCCTTGGTATTCACTCACTGTTATCTTCATGGCAGAGTTAGGTAGCAAGTATGAGCCAAGAACAGAAGACCAAAAAGCTGGACCTGAGAACGAGGGGATGAGAAGAGTAAATGGAGCAAGGTAGAGCCAGTAGAGGTGAAAAGCATGGGACAGAGCAAAGACAGGAGGGCCTCACTCTGAGTCACCCAAAGCCAGTGGGAATAGGATCCAGAATGGAGTGGGATCACATGCTCTGTGGCAGAAGACTGTGAATTCAGGTAACTGATAAAATAGGGTACCATGTTCCATCTACACATCAAAAAAGAAGACTGCTCAGACTCTAGTATTTGGGGAACATGTTTTAAAGGGGAAAAAAAAAAAATCAATAAAGCATTAAATATCCCATTCACTGGGAGTATTAAAAGAAAAAAAAAAAAAAAAAAGACTTGCCTATAAGGGAAAATTTAAATATACATCCCTCCCTGAAGGGGGTTAATCTCTTGAAGTCCTTTCCATCCCTAAATTTCCAAGACTATAGACTGATATAAAAATCTAGCTTGACTGTATTAAAGCCTATGAAAATGGTGTTGGTCTGCACGTGCAAGTCCATTGCTTAATGTCTTAAACCAACGGTGCCGACTTTTAACATTTCCCTTTATAAAACTGAAAAGTACTGAAATTACACAGTACTGCTGAGCCAGTCATCATGAGATAATATTTTGTTCATCTTTTTTCATGCTTTTATGCTCAGAAATTTTCAAGTTCAGGTTAAACTGCCTTCACTGGAAGACATCTGTAAAGTCTCATTGAGCAGTGGTCATTTCAAAATGAGACAGCAATAATATAAATGTAAATTTCTGGGAATTAGTTAAATGTTATTTTTATTGGGTTTGTAGGTTTGTTTTCTTCTTCTTCCCCCCTTCTCACCCCAGATAAACTGCAGTCTGCGTGTAACTTTTTGCACAGATATTTAGTTGCATATCTCTGCTTAGTAGGGTTGCAACGACAGGTATTAAATAGACAGGAAACCTCACCTGGGAAAGTGTTATCTGAAGACAGCCTTCATGTGCAGTATGGAATACACCTCTTACAACACTGATTTGACTTAAATAAATTAATTAGATATAGGAAAAAAAAAAAGAAAAAGTAATGGCAAGTAGCAAATTTACTTTCTCTGAAGTTTAAATTAATGGTGCAGAGTCTCACTGCTTCATACTAGCATGAAACAAACTGCATAGCTTTCACAAACACGACCCCCCCACACATTATCTCCTCTGATCTCATCCTTCCCGGACAGGACCTGGCAGTAACTTGAATACAACAGACGTTCCACTCATGTAAGATTCATATGTCTGATTTAGAATCACATGCTTAAAGTTAAGGCCAAGCTACTTTCTTGGGTACAGTGTACAGTGGTTAACAGCTTAAAGAATGTATCCCAGAAAGAGAAGGGACACTGTCTCCTTTTTTACAATATTCTTCCTATGAGATTTTATTACCCCACTGTTCTACCCTTCGTAAGAGTAAGCTATTGGGTAAAGAAAGCAGCTGTACATCTTGTAAAATCATAGTATTTGTTTTAGTGCCTTTGCTCCATCCATCTTTATGAAAGAAAGTAAGGAGGCTGTTGATTCTCAACTTGACAAAATACTAGGTATTGACAAAATTCTAGGTCTTAACCAAATCCTACCATTTTCCAGGCTCAGAATAAATGACTTTCATGCTTCTGTGGGTCTATTTTACTACTTTGGACCCCTTACTCAGGACACTTATAGCAGCTAAGACTCATTAATCTCATCAAACCCATCTGGGATGTTAATTTCAATCTTTTGATGCAGTCTTATTTGAGTATTTCCAAAGCACAGGGATCCATAAAAATGATCCAAAATAGATATTTTTCACATATCTTAATTTTTAAAGCTTATATAATTTTATTGAAATAATAGAAACTGAATAGTAGGGAAAAAAAAAACAAATAAATGACAAAGAAAAGAATAGAAAAAACTTAATTATCTTGCTTGTTTTCTTTCTCTTCTTCGTATTGAGCAATAATCTAACCAAAAGTCTGTGGATCAGATATGACGTAATTATTTGACATCAGAACGCTTTTGTTCTACAATCAGTAAGAATGGTATTTTACTAGTTTGAAAAGTTAACAAACATGCTTTTGGTCTTTCCTCTGTAAAGCATTCGTCATCATACCAATTAGTTGTAATGCTCATGTCAAGCACAATAACTTTCTACTTTAAAATAAATATCTATTTCATCTTATAAACCATGTGTTTTTTTTCAAAATATAGATTATTTCTCTTACATATCAGGTAAAACATTGTAATGTATTTGTCTTTTTAAATCTCACTTCTTTTATGATACTTGGAGAAAGCTACCATTTTAGTATTTGCCAGCTCACTGGTAGAATTAACCCAGTAGAGTTAAAAGGCTGTGAAAATTAATTTTTTTTTTTTTTATTTTTTACATAGTATCACATATATTTTCCATGGAGTCTAGCTGGTAACACAAGGAGATTCCATATTTTCCCAAAATATCAGTTAATTTATTCCGTATTTCTCTATGCTCGTACTGACTAGTTCTCAGTCTCTCATATTAATTAATTCTATACACCTCAGTCTCATATCAATTAATATCATGCTCATGCAACTTTGAAGCATTTGTCTCAAATACTAATAGCAGGGACCAAAAGTCTTGTAGTCTGTGGAGAAATCCTAAATAGCCAGTTTTGCATTTTAACAAAATCTGATCGTGAGTGCTGAGCTGATTTTTTTAATGATGAATTTTCCACATTGATATTCTTATCTCTGATATCCTGCTTGGGCTTTTAGGCAATCTTCTCCCAGCAATATTGTCTTACAAAGCAAACATATAATACAAGCCCAGTGTATCCAATTGCTTAATACACTACCAAAATAATAATAATAATAATAATCTTCATCATCATCATCTGTGGATTAAATATGCCTGTTTCAAAAGAGAGGAAAACATTCCACCTACAGAACTAAATCCAACATTTTTAATTTCTTTGAATACTAGTAGAGAATGAACACAACCAAAGGATTTCACCTTCTACCATAGACCACAGAGATCACACTATAATTTGCTGCCAAACCAGTGAGTTTTCAAAGACGAAAGAGTAAAAATAAAAACAACAAAACGTAGGAATATCCTATGAACATTGAGCACTCAAAGAAATAATGGAAGCAAGTATGGAAGTAAATGGAAGTAAAATAGTGCACATCAAATGTCTGATTCTTTTGCAATCTTAAAGAACAAGAGCAAAATCAATGTTTGATCTCAGATATTTGAAGTCAAGAAAAGTACTTAGTTGCTAACTCCACACATACCTGTATCTGTGTATCTGTTTGGCAGATGCAGAATTAAGCTCATAGACTGAAGAGTTCAATAAATTATGTCATTAGGAGAAGTTTTAGTTGGTCAAAGAACTTTAAAGAACACAAAAATAACATTTGCACCTAGTGTAATGATAACAGCAATGTGAACTGGGGATGAACATACTCTCTCAGCTTGTACTAAGGGATGTGGAGAGAAAAGCTGGCAAAAAAATCTGTAGGAACAAACAAGTAAACAAATATAACATGGTAAAATGCTTGACCCATTTCTAGTCTGGTAGATAATCATGTAGGATTTTTCTTATGTTTGAACAGGGCCAACATTAGACTGACAGGAGCCCTGTGGAGCAAAACAAGACCATCCTCCCCTCTCCATGCAACTATTAGCAATCTAACCACTATTTTTACATAGTGTTTATGGTCTGATTGCTTACTCTTAAATGAGCAATCTTCTCTGGGAGAAGGGAGAAAATTAATCTGCTAGTTTTGGTTGCTTTCACAGTATTGAAAAAAAAAAAAAAGTCAGTTGTTTACAAGAAGAAGCAAAATAATAATCCATTTTACTGCCAAGCTTCCCATGTTTTAAACAGTGAATAATACCTACTTTAAAAATTATTTTTGGGTGCCAGTGGGATTCCACACTCTCAACAGATTTATGTAGAATCTTGTTAGCTTGATTTCATGATAGATGTAATGCTGACCATGCTCTTTATTTGTATCATGGCCTGTATCTATATAAAGAGCTCTTTCTCAAAATAAAGATAAAACAAGCAGAGAGATTGAGTTCCACACTGCTTAACTACTGCCTCAGTATCTCTGATGCTTTTGGATTACTCCAGCAAGTTCTTCCCAAGAAAATTCTGACATGAAGGGAGCTTTTTTTAAATCAATGCTTATGTGAGCTGGTCCATGTTGCTTGGTCATGAGCTGTTTCTAGTTTGTTGTGGACAAGTTATATGGTATAGTCCCTCCCCACCATGTAATTGATCTCTATCCCTCCTTAAAATGAGGTGACTTCACCTACACTGCTAACTGGAAATATCTTATCTCATGCTCTATACTCATGCAAAGCATTGATTGACAGTTTTGCCAGACATGCAGCAAAAAAATTCCAGAAAATTATTCCAGAAAATAAGTGGTATTGCAAGCCAGTTTTTAAGCCTTTTTAGTTTATACAATTAATTTTTAATGGCCTTCTAGTCTGTTGGAATTTGTGCAATGAGAAATTAAATATTCCCTCTTGGACTGTGCAGTGGGTGATCACATAGTTTAAATGCAATGCAGATAGACAAGTGTCAAAGGACCAGAGTGGACTTCCATACAACCAGTCAGTAGTACTCAATTCTGTACAGACCATTTTATTTCAGGGGATAGTATACCAGGTCAGAACTCATTAAGAAATCAAGCATTTGTATCTGAGGGGTTTACTTATAAAGCCACTTTCCACTGACCCAGCTGTTTGGGTCAAGGATCCAATGTCAAAATGTACATGTCATCATATAGTACACTAGTACTAGAGATCTCTTGAGCTCAAGTGAAGTGAACTTACTCTTTTAGTTCATGTGCATCTCTGAAGAGCAATTTTAAAATATATATTTATCATAATGGCATATTAAATGCTCAAGATTTGATACCTAATTTCCACTTTGTGTTGTCCTTCATCTGACTTAACTTTAAAATAACTGCTCATTTTAGGTCTAACTGAAGTATAGAGCAGATGGCAAAATTGCTCATCTTGCTCATAAGATGTAATCTTGTTAGAAGATAAGGAGGAACTGAATGCAGAAGATTTAGAAAAATAAGTCAATTTCATCATTCAGGAATGTAAATCATAGAACTGTAATATTCTTTCTGAAATTTCTTAATGATCAGTTACTAAAATAGCTAAACTAAGAATGTCAGCCTTACAGCTGCATTTTCTTAAAACTGATCAAAGCTAATTCCTGTGCTCTCCAAATTTTAAATCTGATACTCTGCATCCTGCTTCTCACCTGCTTCTTTTTGCATAGCAAAATTCAATCATGGATTAAGAAAGCTCTGTATACATACTACTGAATGATTCCTTCTGCCCAGTACTTTTAGTCAGCTGCAAATGTCAGTTTAGATTTCTAAAAAGTCATACTTAGAACAAAATTACAACAAACATTCAAAGAATATCTGATCACACTAGCTCAAGTTTTCTTCTGAAAATATGGTAAGCTTAGTCATATCATTTAGTTCCAAAATGATGAGTTAAATGTAATTCTACACTGACAAATAGTTAATTCCTACAACCATGCTTATATAAAATGAAAATTTTAACCTCAAGTTACAGACAAGCAGGTTTACCCCCACCATGTCCTTCACAAGTCATTGTCAGAGTTTGAAAATTTATCTTCCTGAGATGTCATAGCTTCAAAGTAAGGAATATAAAATACTGTTGTGTTTTATTAGCTATCATGGCTGAAGCAATGGCAACCCAATAGCTGTAAAGGGGGTTCTCAAGAATCTTTCATTATTTCTTTAAGTATTTGTGTAATTTTACAGGTTCCTTTTTGCCTATTGTCACTACTGGTCTTCTACTTCACAGATCCTCCTCTGGTAGGTCATCTTGTGCAACAGCACTTAGCACACTGTCTCTTCTCTGGAAAAGAAGTGGTACTATGAAAAATTCTGTAACTCTGGCACAGAAGGTAATAAAACTCTTTTTAGCAATACCTCTAACTAAGGCTCCTCTACTTGTAGACTGCCTACATGAAGCTGACTCACATTGACCACACAATCTCTTCTTCTTACTACAGTTCCAAGTATGAATGTGTAGTCTCTGCAGTGTTAAAACTTATCAACTTTTAGTTTATCTAAAAATGTCTTGTAACTGGCATGAAAGCAGCATTTAGCTAATACAGTGGACTTCCCCTGCAAATACCCTGAGAGAAGGCCTCTTTGTTAGAGAGTCCTTGGGAAAAGGACCTCATTAGCAGGTGTCTGGAATTAACTCCCTACTCAGTGACAAGAAAAGTAATGTGCTTTGCATCCCAAAAAATTCCCCCTTGGTTCACGTAAAGAATATGAACAAGGAATAGTTAATGAAATAAGGAATATTTATTTACTTATAATTTAGGTATACCTGATTAATACAGATACTCTGTTTTAAAAAATCATACCTTAATATATTCATATGCATGCCTAATTTAATGCTCAAGTGTTTTTTACACTTGTTTTCAATTATAGACCTTGAAACTACTCACTCAAAGACAAATCTTTGTAGTTCTTTTTGTTCATGAAAGTCCCTTAAAGAGGGAACTTGAAAACATCATTAACTCTAATTCATCCTTGATCCTTTCATCCCTTCAGAGCTTATTTAAACTTCAAAGTCTTGACCCATTCAAATGATTTAAATAAGTGCTCTGAAGTTGTACAAGACACATGACAACCAACGAAACTTCTCATAATGTGATCTCTCTTCATTGTGAAATGTAGGGATGACAAAGAAAACTTGTAATATCTGAAAGAAGAGAGTCATGTTAAGACTAATTTTATGATAGAGCATGATGGACTTATAACATGGAAATACTTTGATCACATTTTAATTTCAGTCTTATAAGCAGATATTTATCATGTTGACTACATTTGAAATACTGTGTTGTTTTTTTTTCTTTTTTGAGCATAATCATATACAAACACAATCTTCAATGGCAAAACTCATAAAACCAGAATGAAAGTAAAAACAGAGGCATGGCTTATCATGCCTGGATGGAGTATTTTGGGCTTAATTGTAAGATAAAAAAAATATAAAGGCATAATTGTATAGCTTTACTCTCCTATGTCTTTTACAGTCCATTATTTACTTTATATTTCTACACTTATCATATTTTCAGTTACCTGTCATTATAACTAGCAAAATAGAGAACTGACACTATATTATTAAACAAATGCCTATATTTTATGATTAATTAAGAGGTTCTGAAATCACATAAAGGTGAGAATGTCATTTTCATTGCCTTCTAAATCATTTGTAACCATTCTTCATAACCAAGAAAAGCTTGAAAATCATAGAGCACCATAAGAACTCTGGTCTTAAAAAAATGAAAAAAAAAAATACCACCAGTTAGAACACCCTTAGCTGGGATTAGTACTGCAATAGCAGTGAGCTAGTTACTAATGGCCATCAGTATCAACCAGATTTGCAGTGATACTGAAAGAGAACGAGAACCCTCCTGTTTTGCACAGCCTGCATAAGGGATACACACCATCACCAGCCTTCAGGAGTGAGGAGGCTGCCTGAAAGACACAATACTTCCAATCTTTCTTCAAGTAGCATAAAAGAGTCTGAGGAGGGATACAGCATACATCATACCTGGAAATTTGTTTGCATTGTTTATTCTTTTAGGGAACTTATGAGAACTTGGTATGCAGAACAAGTGAATTGTAACAGGGTGAGTATGCTGCAGCTTTTGGAAGGGCATTGTAAGCTGCTTTTTCCCCACTGCAAACTTAAAGCTCTAATTAATATTCTTAATGTTACATTATACAAACTGAATAACGTATGAGAATGTACTTCCATTATATGTGTATTTTCTGTCATTTTATCACTAAAAATATTAATGCAACCATTACCTCTTTACTTAAAATAGGTACAATTAGTTTTCATTGTGTTATTGATCAGTGCAGAGCAAGCTCTAATCATTCTTGACTAAGAGGGTAAGAAAAGAGCCAAATTAGAATGGACCAGTTTTGTCAGAGTGCATTCCCTAACTGTGACACACAGAATATATTTCAATATCTTTTAGCTAACCTACCAGTTGAAAGTACAGAAATTCAGGCCTTCTTCACAATTATCATAAAAGTGTAGCAAGTAATAGTTGTGGATAATGTTTGTACAAATTATCACACAGAGCAGCAATTTCTACCATTGCAATGTTTTAATAACATAACGTTTAGACAGCACCTTCCTTTTTATTTTGTAATGCTCTACTGACACCTTCTGGAATACAACACTATTTTTGACTTTATAGCTAACTTGTGTATTGGTAATGAAATATTCAATAAAGAAAAAAGTCTGATATTGCCACACATGCAAACCCACAACTATCAATATAGCTTTTACATTCTGAAAACATTTCACTGATTTTTAAAGTATCAAAATCATAGAGTAATCAAAAACATACTAAAAAGAACTTCTCTAGACTGAGATAATCAGGTTTCAGGGAGAAAAAAAAAAGCCTATCTTGCTGCTGCTGCTAATGTCTATCATATTTGATGCTATTTATAAGAACCTTGGAGTCAAGGGATTAAGGCAAAGTCTCTAATTTCTTTTTAAAAATGTGCAGAGGTTAACATTAGGAACAGGATATCCTTTAAACCTCTATCTCATACCCACATGAACTCCTCAGTTCTCTTTGCTCCCCATCACTGTAGCTGAAGGTGGAAACCTTGAAGCACATAAAATTTCACCACTGAAGTGTAAGCATGACCCAGTTATCCATGACCTCCACATGAAGTCTGAAGGTACAGCACAAGATTTATGAGATACCTTCATCCTTCTGAACTGCAGCTGGAGGCCAGGCATACAGTGCCTAAAGTGACAACAAATGCTTATATTTAGGCTACTGAAATCCCTTGTTGCCATATTCAAAGACACTTTCACAGACAGCTAGTTGACTGTCACCCTTAATGACTGAAATGATTAAAAAAAAAAAGCTACCATTTCTTATTTAAAAAAAATAATAACAATAAGATTCATAAAGGTAGTATCTCACATTCCTGTCTTTGACGTAGTCACAATAAAAATGCAGTGCAATGATTCTGAGAAATATGGGTGGGGTTTTTTTGAGAGAAAATGTTGTTTGATTCTAAGCATTTTATTTTATGGTTGGTTGTTTTCATTTTTTTATACACATTGATGTCTTTAGAAATTCTGTTTAGAAATTTACTATTTAGAAATTGTGATAGAACAGATTTCTATTGGAAACATTCGGCTGAATAACAGCATTTTAAAAAAATGGTTGTGAGATAATTTACGTAAATACACAGGAAATCCTCATAATATTTATTTTGTTTTTGTGTAATAGAAACACATTCTTCCTTGTAATTACATTGTATACAGTTTTGTATTTAAAAAAAAAAATACACCTACATAATCAAACAGGACTGCAGGAACTTAGGGGATGAAGTAAAGGGCAGAGTCCTTCAGGTTAGTTTCAACAATAAATAGTAACTATAACCTGCCAGTCAGAAGGAAGGGAGGCAGAAGCAGGCGTGTCACACATATCAACATCTGTCTGCACAGCTGTTGCTTCCAGCAGGGTTTTGGCCTCCGTCACTATCAGGATACTCTTCTAAGTCTGTGGGTTACTGCAGAGCAATGGCACCCACCTATCAAACAGGGACAATGACATCTTTGTTAATAAATAGGTTAACTAAATTATAGAAATTGCTTTCATCTAGATTATTCTGGGAGCAGTGTCCAAATCTTGGAGACAAGCAATGATCCAGGGACAAGTTGAAAGTGCCATGGATGCAGATCCCACACTCCCCATAAAGACAAGGCACAGATGACATCTCAGTTGAGTGCCTGTATGGCAACACTCATATTAATGGAAATAAAGAAGAATTTTTCAGTCTTTGTGTGCAGTCTTGGAATTATGGTATCTTTGGAAGTACAGAAATTTGATGAGATAACTCATGTGACTCAAGTACTGCAATGAACAGTTACAGGCTCTTCAAGACAGAAACAAAATATAAAAGAGGAAGGGTTGGGCTCCATAGAAAAGGTCAACTTGACCTTCTGGAGATTAGCTAGAGACAAGAGGACAGATCCGTAGATCTGACTTTAGAAGATTAGAGAAGTTTATTTAAGAGAAAAAGATTAATCAGATGATGTCTAGAAACCCTCTCCAACCCAGATGTTTTCTATGATTCCATTGTAACATGTTATTATTAGTGGAAAATGAATGGTTCTTGAAAGGAATACTTCACACTGAGACAGAGTAGGAATGTCCCTGCCTGTGAAATGCTGCACCATGTGAATGATGCGGGATTGTTCATGTAAGTACACTCCTTCAAATGGATTCATGAATCTGACTCTTACTGACATAGGTAATGTGCAACGATGAAAAGCAGCCTTTTCTACTTTAATAGTTGAAGGAAATAAAAAAAAAAATAGAGAAAACTAAAGACTCAGTTTGTATGTGTTGTGTGCTTTTTTTTTTTCTTCAACAACACAAAACTAATATCCATGAAGCTCACTTTGCTACTGAACAAGACAAGATAGCTCACTTTGCTATTTTGACAAAATAGTTTCGGGGAAGCTATGAAATTAATGCTTAAATCCTTAAAGCTGCCACTAAAACCTGAGTTTATGGACTCCAATATTTGTCCATTTAAGTTATTTCTGCTTTTCAGAGCTGTTATTTAAACTATGAAATAGCCTAGAATGGATTTCTCTTTTGCTGTTGCAGTGATCATACATATTGAAAAATGCTTCATCATTTCTATGTTTGAGTGAAATTTTATTAGTTACTAAAGAACATTCCTTACAGAATGTAGTGAAAAAGAATCACAATACAGATTGTACCCTTCTGTTTGTAAATACATATAAAATTATTATCTGGGGATGAAATTTACACATATCACCCATTTTTATCTATTGCAACAGGAACTCTCCAATATTCATAACAACTGCCAACCAGCCAAGCAGGCATGTGAGAGAAACATAGTTAGTTCCACATATGGTAACATTTGAATCAAAAGTGCTAGCAATGACAGTGCAGAAATTTGTCTGTGTTGTTGTATCATAGAATGATCAATCTTGACCTTGAGTGTTTCCAGGCATGGGGTCTTTACAATCTCTCCAGGCAATATGATCCAGAGTTTTACCACCATTGTCATAAAAAAAGTCTTCCTTATTTAAAAGAGAACCCTGTCTGGCTTATTACTGCTGATTTCACAGAATAGCTTTATGGCTGCACTCTCTCAAACATGAAACCAAACCTGGCCAGATAGATTGCTCATGCATGTCCTACCAAGAGTAGAACAAATTGCAACCAGCACTTTTCTTTGTGGATGCTGGACAAGGATGCCAAGGTTGTCTCCCACACCTATGGGAAGTAAAAATATGCTTCATAAAGGCTAGAGAAGGTAGAGAGGCAAACACAAAAGTCAGTATCTATACCTATTGTAGTAAATAAAATAAGGGTAACATAGGGACTTACCCCCAGTTCTGATATTAGTTCATTGTCAGACCATTACTTAGTATGGTTTTGGCCCCTTCTAACTCTCAGGCTCCCAGAAAACATCAAAGCAGTGTCTGGGATGTGTATATGTATGCCTGTGGCCTGTCATGGTAGACTGGGAAAAGTGAAAAAAACTTTCTTCTTTAAGAGGATAGAGGAAGAAAGAATTTTAGGACAAACCTGTCTACAGTTGCAAGTGTAACCAATGTCACATTAGACAAGGACATCAACAACCACATAATGCCAAGAAAAAAAAATTCAGAACAAATACTAAGGTTAAAACTCAGTTTTATCACTAAAGTCAACACTATTAAGTAAGGACAGAAATAGGTAATAAAGTGTGAAACTGCAGATGAATTCAAATGAAAATACTGAAAAATCAATAATCTCTGATTGCTTCTATCATAAAATATGGATAATAAATGCAAAGGATATTTTTCTTTTTAATTAGATAGTTCTTTTATTATTATAATAGCTTTGGTTTGGTTTGTTGTTTAGCTTTTTTTTTTTTTTTTGGTATTTGTTTGACTGATTTCTGTTTAGTTTGCTTCAAAGAATATACCCTAAGCATAGCAATGAGTTAGACCCTAAGCAGAACTTTCTTGCTGATTTAAGGGATAGTTCACACCCTTCCTCTTACTTACCTGCAGAGATACTCATGCTCTGAAGCTTTGTAACCTGAAGTCTGCAAATCGTAGTTTTCCTTCAGTTATATTTAACTATATCTCCCCACCAGATGCAGAACAATATTTTCTTGTCATGATAGGCATTTAATTAATAAAATGTTATGAAAACACTGTGTAAGATAACCAAATAACATATCCACTATATTCCATTATATATGGTTTTATAACTGAAGAAGGAAAAAAGGATAGAAACCTGTAAGGGCACTTCCTTGGCAACATAAAGGTGCTTATTTTTTTTCTCATAATACCTCAAATTTCTTTTTTTTTCCTCCTTTTTCAGCCAAAAGAAAACTTCTGGAGTTATTCTGTTGCATGAGGCAATAAATCCAATGCTAACATAAAATTGAACTGTTTCACTAAGTTTCAGGAAAAAAATAATTAGATACATGTAATGAACATCTGTAATACAACTTCTGACATTCTCTGAGATATATCTGAGAATCTCTCACACTCTTCTAAATCCTTTGTATTCATACCATGAATATTGGCCTTTTATCTCCGAAAAAATATCCTGTGAAAGCTATTGGCAGAGTTCATTGTTAACAGGATGAGCCAAATACATCTCCTAGCCAAAATTAAGCAACGAAGTTTTCCTTTGCAAGTGGTGGCAAAAGTACGCAATGAAGCAGTTGTACCACTTGATGGAGCTGTTATCAAGTGGCCAGCTAAAACCCTCATCTTGAAAATTAATGAGTGCAGCTGTAGCTGTCAAGGGAGGACAGAATCTACTTAATTTTCTAGATGTTCAATAACTAGTAAGCCTGGCCTACTTAACAGTGGGTTACATCAACCTGTCAACCTTGGAATAAATTTTTATACTATTATGATGATAAACTATAATTTAGTTAGCTATGTGAGAATGGTCTGGGAGCAACCCCTCATCATTCCTGATTTTATAGTGGGTTGGGTTTTTTTTCTTCTTCCTAATTAACAGTATTGTTATTGGTTTATTTTAAAATATTTAAGAGAACTGCTTACTTCCTTGACTGATCTTTTGCTAATTTTTTTTTTGTTCTTCCCAGGGAGGGAAAACTAACTTCTTCATCTTAAAATAAATAAATAAATGAATAAAGTTTTGAAGAGCTCTGGCAGTAGTCTAGGGAAATGCTAGTATCTCTGAATGCTCTTGTCAAGCTTCTTATCCTGTTTTTGCAAGTCAATTCTTTCCCTTAGGACTTGTGAATATCTCACATATAAAGTTGAATGGAAGCAGATATGTATGGGGTTCTACTCCTTTCTGAAAGAAGCACACTTAAAACATCAGAACACTTTGTGGACATTTGATTAGTATTGCCTACATGCCAATAAATTACAAGTACTCATTTTCAGGCTTCATGAAACGTGATCTAATGAATATAAAAAGGATATGACTCATTCAAAAATAATGGGAAAATATTCCATCAGCTGCAGGCTCTTCACATACTAAATTGACAGTTAAAACACTGAAGGACTCATTTCAATTTGTTTCATGCTTATAAAACCAATTTTCCACCTTCCCCATCTAAGGGAATTGCTCCTTGGAAGCTCTTCCTATTCTCAGCTGAAACTTACTGCAAAACTCCAGCCAAGGCTAATGTTAACTGACACTTCAGACTGTGCATGGAATGTCAGAACAGAATCACAGCATATTCATATTTCTTTCCTCATTCAGGAGTAAGAAATAGGGTAGGGGCATGTTTTCCACTTCCAGACAGTAAGTTCTTTGGGAGGAGGGTGATGAAAGAATTCACCAGAGCAGAATAATTGCCTTTCACATAGATATCATAAATTCTCTGCTCATAGGAAAACACAACCAAGAGCAGATTTAAAGATCCACATAGATTAAATAAAAGTCATTGAATCCAAGATTGGACTGCTTCCTCATATGGTATAAAACTTTAGGTTGAGTTGAGCTGCAGAGTGATTTATATCAAAATAATCTGACAAGTCTGAATGAACTATACCTAGCACTTTATAAAAAAAAAATTCTTATAGTTTTAATAATTTCTTTTTCAATTTATTCAAGCTTTTCGTAGCACTTTCTGAAGAACCCTTTTTTAAAATTGAGGCTTTTAAAATATTATGGCCAGCTATTTAACTTCCATTCCCCTTAATAGGGATTGTGAACATTCAGTACTTCTAATATTCAATGTTTCCTAGTTCTGTTTCCAGGTTGGCAGCTCTCAAAGTCCTGGTTTCATTGTGTGCTTTTTTCTGGCTGCAGCATTTTTATTCATCATGCTGGAATTGCAGTAGACTTCAGCAGTGTCTCTCCATTTGGTATTTATTCTTGACAACTGTATGTCATGTTAAATATAAAATAATGTATTTACATGTAAGATGGACCATTTTGACCTCCTAACTACCCATATCCTTGCTGACACACTGATCTGTTCATTCACACTCTCAAATAATCTAAATAGGTGGGTAATATGACTCTTTTCTTCAGAACAAGAAATACACCGATTTCATGACAATTTTCGGGGGTTTGAAACTAATTCTGTTGTATAGACCAAGAAAATACACATATCCAGCCACAATAATACAGTCTCATATCTTGCCTTAGTTTTCCATCCAGTTTTGAATAGTTTCTCTTCTTCTCTCCATCTATCTTCTTCCATGGAACATGACCTTTCTCATTCTCTACAGGCTTCCAGCACAGGATTACCTTGGATTTACATAATGAAAAGTAATCCAGTGTTATTTGTATCAGTTCACTCTCACCTTTGCGCATGATGACAAGTGAGAAAACAAAGACTTTGTTTCTTCATGATGTGAATTATTTGGATAGTGCCCATTCTAGTACTATCAGGACAGGACACTAATTGCAGATAATATCGATGTATCATGAAGAGCTGCTGTTCATCTCAGCAGCACAATCTTCATTAATCATAAGGAAGCAAGAGAGAAACCCATTGCCTTGCAAGCTTGTGATTCCATAACAGGACTTTTAATGGTCTCATGGCATGGCTTTAATAACAGTAAGTAGACAACTGTCAATCATGGCTACTGCAAATTACAGACTAATGGCAGTCCCTGACTCATCAGCTACCAACAGAAAGACAAGAATTACTGGCATGAAAAACACCACATCCCACATAAACTATAATAGTTCCTGTCAAGTGTTTTGTTTTGCTTTGCTTTTTAATGCCAAAACCAACTTGTTTCTTTCTTTCTGTGTTACCATACTGTTCATGATTACCTTGGCAGGCAAACACAAGTTAATTTTGGCCACAGATATATTGTTTGTGCTCCAATCTCATTCCTATCTTAGGCTCAGCTCTGCTCTACATGCAGCTATGCAGCTTCTCCTGGAGTTTGAGGAGAGCTAAATGAGTCTGCAAGAGGCCAAGAAACCAATTCCTGAGTAGTTTCCAATCTTAATTTCCTGATAATGGGTCAGAATACTGAATGTATTTTGTGCACCGAGGATGCAGGAGTAGCTACTCTTTTACAAAAAGAAGTAACAGTAGGGAGACAGGGAAAGCTGGGCTGTGAGATGTGGTTTTGTGTCACTGCAAAACCAGACCCTTAGGGTTTTGTCTGCACTACTTCTCTCATGCTTCATGATGCCTCTTTTCTAGCTTTGTCACACTTGCTGGTTACCCTACGTTGCACCACATAAGCTCCTCTTATTGAGCATCTTCAGTTGCAGCAAAGGAGGAGTCAGACCATGCAACCTACCTGACCCAGAGCTCAAAACTTTGAACAAATGCAAGTGGGCATCTTTGAAAGAAAATGTACTGCACAGCAGTAAATAAACTAAATTCTATGTCTTCCAGCACAGCTTTTCCCCCTGTTTCTGGCTGGCCAGCTGAGTCCACATGTTCAACATTTCATTTTAAGCATACAGTTTTGCTGTAATACTGTCTCCTGTATGGACAAGAGTTAATCTATGCACTAGGATTTAACAGTTAAGGAAAATTTTCTCACTGTAGATAACATCTGTTTTGCTCTTTAACTACGTTACTCTTCACAATGTACTTTTTCCTATTATAAGCTGGTGGAAGAACTTTCATTTTTACAGGCCCAAGGAAAATATTTAAGTACTTGGTATCCCTTATTATCCAGTGACCATTTTCACTGTTCTCATAAATTAATTTGATTGAAAAAAAATATCATTTGAGTGATTATGGAATAAGGGGTAAAACATGAATATTTTGCTGTCAGCCAAACAACAAGACAATGTAAACAGATTTTCACTTCTTTGGCATCATTTTCTTGTTTTGATTCCAATTTTGTGATCACATAAACCTGCACATGTCCCAGCTACCGTGCATATTTATGAGGATATCAGAGCAGAGACCCATATCTGAAATCTGTTTACCAATACAACAAATCAAGAAAAGACATAATTACCATAAGAGAAATTTGAACTTGCATTGATAACCAATAAAAAGCCAAAAACCTTTGAAACCCTGAAGTATGTTTGCACACATTAATTGTACCCTTTCTATACATTTGATTACAATAATGTGCTTATTTTTTATTTCCTTCTAAGAGTACACAGGGTTTTTTTAGAGCTTTTTAGTTTTTAAAGTACTTATATAATTTTGAAAGCCAACTGCAACTTATTTGTATTAGTTTTGTTAAAATTCCTGTACATGATTGTCCTTGACTATTTCTCCATGTAATATTTCATAAGGTAAAATCTTGTGTGGATAAAATTTGTTTTCATTTTTAGCCAAAATTATTTTCAGTACAAAAATAAAAATAATTTTTAAAAATCTAAAAAATATTTACAAAATCACATAAATTGGCTTAATGCCTTCTTTTTTTTTTTTTGTCATTTGCCTGGTATCTTGTAATAAAGCAATAAATTCATATTAGATAAATTCAAAGCTCTTGACAGTGATGCTATTGTCATCCTCTGAACTTAGGCCACCAGTTTCTGAAAGTAAGTCAACAGTAATTGGTTAAGCAAATATTCCCCATAATTATTAAAATCTTCCCATGTATGAAAGGTTCTGTTTCTAAGCTGGCCACAAGATGACTGGGTCTGTCTTTCCCTCCTTGTTTGCTGTCCTTTTTCAGGCAACATCCCTTGTAACACTTTTGAGAGACAGCAGGGCCAGGCTTAATGAAGGCTAAAAAGTAAATTATATGTTCCTACTCCCCACTTAGCTTGAATAACTGGCTGCCATTGCTTCTTTTTTAGATTTCTGAGGGAAATCTTAGGCTCCAAAAAGTTAAATGAGCTTTCACAAAAGTTGGCTAAGCTTTTCTTGTCATTGACTGGCAAGTAATCTACATGACATTAACTTTCTGAAGCTAACTACTCACTCAAAACAGTGTTAGAGATGAAGTATAACTGTAGTCAGAGTTGTGGATCTGCAGAACTACAGAACTAAACACCATCATCCTCAGAAACTGTAATGTTTACTCTTTTTTAATAGGGTATGTTGGATGCTTTGACACAAATTCTTTGATTAACAGAATATAACATAAACTTTTTACATTTTCCCCCAAAGATCTCATCCCTGTGTTCTAACAGCTCAGAGCACATCATTATGTGCGCACATTTTGGACTGTCCATTTTCCAATGTATGCCATTACTTTTGTCTAAGCTGAACTTTTTCTGCTATTTTATTGATTAATATCAAAAGGTCCTTTTTCAGTTCTTGCACTTGCCTTATTGCCTTGAATAACTTAGTAGGGAAGAAATTTCTTTGTCTTACTCAGTCTCCTTACAGTATCACACACAAACAGCTAAAGAGGACAGGCCACAACACAGCTTCTTGCCACAGTCCTCTGTTACTGTGACCTCCTTCCACTGTGAAAAATGAGAATTTATTTCTACTCCTTAGTTTTTTCTCTTCCCAGCAGTTTTCCCTTAATTTGAGGGCCTTTCCTTGTATCCCATTAGTCAGTCTTTTTAAGAACCTTTAACGAGGAATTTTGAAATATTTTCATCTTTGAAATGTTTTTGCCATTAAAACATTTTTGAAGTACAGATTGGAAAAGGCAGGACAAGCAACAATATAGTCATTTCAAACACTGCTGTATTCTGGGCGACTTCTGCTGAGAGGGAACGTGACTGCAGCATGTCATGACACCATTTTGATGCTTATGACTGGCTTTTCCTCCTTCAGTCCTTATCATGTAAATCAGTTTGGTGCACATCCAGGTCTTCTCAGTGCTAGAATATTGTTGGGAGATATAACTGAACATAGAAGCTGATGAGGACTTTACAGTCCAGAATACAGAGACCTCTCTGCAGGGCTAGAAACCAAACCTTAGATGGCTGCATTTAAGTTGTTTCAACTACAGAAACCTCTGAAAGTGCTTGGTCTGAAAATAAGTATTTAAGAGGAGAGGACAACATAGAGGCAAAAGGGAGATGAATTATATTTTGACTATTTCACCTAGGAATTCAGCATTCCTTTATTTAGAGTTACAGTACTGTAGAATTGTTTGTGTGTCTCTATACTAATAGAGACTAGAAGCTATCAATGTCCTTCAAAGAACATCAAGAAAAAGGGAGGAAATATTCTGCTTCAGGACCCTGGGAGACTCAGGGAACTGTGACAGCCATATAAATATCATTAACCATTTCAAAAGGATCTGAAAAAATGGTCACCAGAGATAATCTTGAGTAAGATATTTGCAGTTATAGTATTCATACACTCAGTAATCACTTTCTTGAGCTCTGTATTAATTTCACACTAGAAGAATATGAATATTAGATTGTTAATTAATTGACACTTTCTAATTCTGTTATAGATTATTAGAAGAGATATTGAATTAAGCACTACTGATATTCTGGAATGGAACCAGGAAAATATATGAAAGATAGTTGAAACTATTTGATCATAACTCAGCTTGATCCTTAACTGATTATAATTGAGACTAATTTGTTTTCCTAATTGAATAGCCTTCATTCACAAAAAAACTGTCTCAGTGTATTTTACTGAGTATTCAAAATGTTCCCTTTGAATGTTGTAAATAACTGTGCTGGTTTCAAGGTAAACCAGCAGGAGAAATTAACTCAACACAAGAGAGATTATAAATCAGAGCTACAATTTAATAATAATAATAATAATAATAATACAGTAAATATACTGACACAAAGGGTAGTTGCTTTCAACTCCCAAAACCCAGCAGTGTAACCCAGTGTCCTGGGGTACAAACCCAAAGGGGTTTGTTAGCCCT
>JAWWEV010000001.1:62087762-62115256 GCA_035583235.1 Hafferia zeledoni | reverse complement strand
AGAGGGGGTAGAATACACAGCCTTGATCACCCCCACACAGTGCCAACTGGTCCCACCTGCTAAACTAGGACAATAACCTAACTTAAATTAGATGGACTTCAAGTCTGAATTGATTTGTTTCATGCCACTCAGTATAATTTTTTTTTTTTTTTTGTTAAGTCAGGGTTCCAAGTTGAAAGTTATTTAGTTTCTTTTTATTTCTTAGTTTCTGTTGGTGTCTTGATGCTATTGCAAAAATGAAGTTACTGTTATTGAAAACTTGTCTTTTCTATTTTAAAGCCTTTTAGCATCCATTGTCTTCTATTGCTTTCAGTTTTCTAAAGTCAGCTGCTGTTGCCACAACCTACTTGACTAATTTTTCAATATGGTGACTACTTAGAAACATCCACAGTTCAAATGAGGACTATATAGATTCACTTAATTGTTCCAAGTAATAAATATGCAATAAAACTTTTCCAATTTTCTATGTTTATTAATTTTTTAATCTATTGTTAATTAAGTAACAGACTAATATAAAGTTTTATAACAGCTACAGTTTAAATACTGCTATTACAGGACTACTAATAATAGGGTTTTATGCTAAAATATGCAGGTATCTACATATGCAATATATTCATAAAAAGGGTGAGTAATCAGTTATTTGAAAGTCTACGGGTTTAGGTTTGTACACCTGAGTGAGTTTGGAAAATTGAGTTAATGAAAAGGAAGACACAGATAGGTATACATTTTAGCCCCTGATCAAATAAAGAATTTAAGTATGTGTGAATCTGTGAGTTCATTTGGATGGGACTATTCATCCTTCAGGCTAAAATGTACTTTGAATCTACATTTTCTCTTGTTTTCTCAGAACCATACCTGGCGATGGAATATGTTTGAATAAAAGAAGGAAAAAATTACTGTAAAAATAGTTTTACCTGGAACATGAATTATAGTAAGACAAATAAGAGAACTAATTTTCAAAGTACATCTGTCAAATTTAAACAGTCAAGATGGTTTATTTTCATAAACACACTCAAAAAATTTGAATAACCATTTATCATGGCACTTGTTCCCATCTGGACCTGTCATTACATAACTAAATCTGTACCTATATACGTTATGACTGAGGTTTTATTTCAGATAGTAAAAGGAGTATCCTTAGACTTTCAGAGTGGATGTGTTCTAGTTAGAGAAGCCAGGATCAGCTTATTTCTGTGTGGGTGTAACCAAAAAAGTGTGTTCTGCACACCTTATGTCATTTCTAACAAACTGTTAACAATTGACCATTTACAGCAGCTGCCCAAGGCACACCTGACCCCTCAGGCTGCAAGCTGGGTGTTAAAGAACCCTGTGAGATAGGGTCTTCACACCAATGACTCAGATATGGTAACTCTTCTCTGGAGAGTCATTAGCAGCTTCACACCCAGCCTGAGGGGTCATGTCTGCTCATGGGCCATCAAGGATTCTAAAAACATCCCATGACTCACAGAGTAAACCACCCATTGTGAAACTCCCTGCCCTGGGGGAGGTACTGGGCATTACCCACCTGAATCAGAGGGTATATAATCTTGGGGTTTGGGGACTTCTGGAACCACTTGTTGAATCCAGAAGAGGACCAGAATCTCAACAGGACTGCGACTGCCACTCTTGACCAGACTGCGACCATCATCCACATCAACAGGTTTTCCTTCCCTTTTACTTGGGGACGGGGGGAGCATGTGGAGCTCAGCATGGGGGCTAACAAACACCATTCTGTTGATGTAGCAGCTCTTAATAAAATCAAGCTCAAAATACCTCCCCAACTATATTATAACTTTCTTTCTTATGACTGAGAGCAATTCTGAAAATTTTTTATGAAGCTGTGTAGGCTAGAAAAGAAGTTGTGTGGCAAGAAAAGAACTGTTAGGCCAAATTCCACTGACCCTAAACCAGCAATGTTGAAATGTGAGCCCCTGAAGGTTAAAGGAAAAACACTACACCAGACTGATTTATTCTCATAGACATCTGTCTCCAGCTACAATAGTGATCAGCATTCAATCTTGTATATCAGGAAGTGACAACTCTTTAACAGAAGCCAGAGAAAGCAGCAATGTCAGTAATGAGCTCCCGTGTTCTGGACTGCATAGTGCTTTGCTAAGTCCTTTGTTTTCCTCTGCGTCAGAGAACACAGTAGTTGTTATGATCCCAGGGATAAGGGAGGAATAGGTCTGGGAAAAGAAAAATGTGTAATTTGGATGAAAATATAATAAATTATTTTTGACCTTTCCTTTCTTGCCCTACAGAACACTCTCTTATTTTGCCTCTCTGCGTGAACTTAATTTTGTAATGGTCACATAGGACTCTGGTCTATGCAATTATTTTCAATATGTTCTTCCTCTGCAGGGGGCAAAAAAATGTGATCTTTACATTAAGAATTATGGCATAAATTGGTTAATAAAAGTTCAGATTGGCAAATTCTTCTCTTCAATGATGTAGACCAGTTACTCTGCATTACAATTCCAAAACAAACAATCAAAACATCAAGATAAAACAAGTCATGGAACTAAACCTGATGCCTCAATTTTTTAAGAAAGTAAAACTAATATAAATTCTTGGTAGCATCTCTTGCTTAAGAAAAAAATTCCCACAGAAGAAAAAGGGAACAAAACCCCTCCAAAACCAACCAACCAACCAAAAAAAGAAAAAACACCACAAAACCCCCATACCAATCTCAAACAATGATATCTTAGAACTAACTGAAGAAAACCAAATTGAATAAATGGAAATAGCTGAGTGGATATAGCAAGAAATGAAATTAATAGAAAAAAACTGAGAAAACACAGGGATAATTTTGTTTATTGTGAACATGGAGTATAATCTAAATTGTCCCTTTCCTCTTACCCTCACAATATACTGAGTAAGTTAGAAGAATTCAGATGCTCCTGATTCCTGAGGTGACTACTGGCTCCATTGAGGCAACCATTTCATATAGTGAGGCCTTTGTAAAGTTCATGAGAAAAGTTTCCAAAAGCCCAAACTCTCATCTGGTGTCTCTGCTACTCACTGGAGAAGCTCGGATACTCTGATGTGCACCACAAGACAAGCCACATAAATGAAACAGCAAAGTATAACATTCAGTTCTAACAGGGTAAGCCCTGCCCAACTCATTACTAGTGTAGGTATTTAAAAGGAAAGAGGGAAACACTGATTGATTCCAGGTAGATAACTCTATGAAATATTGATAGGTTAGGAAAAAAAAATAAATCCCATTCATTGCATACATCACTCACTGCTCTAGCAGTTATTATTTAGCACATTATTGCCAACATAATGTTGTAGAGTAGCAGAAAGACACAAAAAGCTGGGATACAGGAACTGAAATTCTACATGTGACTTCATCTGAAAGTCATTTGCCTTCCTTTAGGCCAGACACTTCTTTATGAGATCCTCTTGTGGAGAAAGATTTTTTGTACAGTAGAACCTAAAAACCAGAGGTTAGTTTTACTAAGGACTTCACTGTCACTGTCCAAGCTTGCTCGGCCGTGGCAGATGGACCTCAGGACTTAAACGGTGGGGCCAGTTCTGCGCACGCTGTGCCTCACCTAAAAAATCCACTGCACAGGTTCGAAGAGCACACCCACGTGGGGAGAGCCCTCCCCAAATCTTCGTTCGCAAAGATTGGGCCATTATAAAACAGCATTAATTAGAGTTTTCATAAAAATGCTACAACCAAACCATTAATTTATATCAACCGTAGAGTTAATCCAGTATATAATGTCTTTGCTAGTGTACGTACAAAATATTTTTGACTTCTTTATGTGTGTGTGAATTTTAAATGTTACTGTATTATAAGTGTTATTTTATTTAAAATATTATGTTTATTAAAAAACCTGAAAATACATTACTTTCTGAGTTTCATCCCTCCTTTGTAGACAATGAGTCAAATCCAACATCCCAGATGCCAATGGCAAAAGTTCCCTCTAAGTTTATACAGAAAATTTAATCTTTATTTTTCTTTTGCATTTTAATGTAACATGTCAGATTCTTTAGAAAAGCACAATGGACACAAGGTGGAGCCAAAGACCCTAGAAGCAAATTATTCATTACTTTTTATTATTATTATTTATTTATTGTTTTAACTAAAAGCTTTTTTGAAATAGGCAAGTGAGAATTAGCTCCAAAATCAACATTTAAAGCAAGTTTTTGAAATAATTAGAAGTGGAACATATCTATTGCTGCCTATAATTTAATCATAAGGTAGTCCATGCATTTTAAAAATAAAAAAATTGCTACACTTTTCAGCCCATATTTTGCTTTTAAGGCACATGTCCAAATTTAATGAGCTTATTTTCCTCTAAAAGGCATATTCAAAGCAAAATGCAAATTCCCAACAAGTTTTGGATGTTTTTTCTAAAAAGAAGAAAAAGAAAAGCAAAAAATAAAGAAAGCTTGTCCTTTAATCTTATTTCACTATGTTTTTAACTAATTGGATATTTTACTGTTTGGTGGGGGTGGTTTGGGGTTTTTTTGTTGTTTTCTTTTCTTTTTTATATTATGTCAACTTTATGATAGATGAAAGTAAAGGGAATTGTAGTCTAGATTACATATATTAGTTTTGGTCACATAAGACACTTTGGAAAACCAAGAGTAAAGTGAGAGGGAAATTAAAGCTACTCTCATTCTAATGTGAGATGATTAATCTTTAATCCTCTGAATTGGGATGATAAGGATTGTCATTACTTCATGCTGTAGGCATATTTTATATCAACTCTTCTCTGGTTTTAATGGCAAGGAACACATCAAACTATTTCATGACCCTTGAAACTTGAGAATATTTATTTTCTCTTTTTTTTTTTTTTTTCTGACAGTACACTTGATGGATCAGATGACTGATAACATTTCACAGCTGACATCATTATCTAGTTCCATATATATACACATATACATGCCTTTATAAAACAAATGAATGAGACTGGAAATTAGAGTCACACTCCTAATCATTATCTCTGGAATTGAGTTGATAAAAAAAATGAAGACTTCAAAACTAACCATATTAGAACTGAAACTGATGATTTGTATACCTCATTTTTATGTTTCCTTCTTAGTTTAACAAAATAATTAATATGTTTATGCCAAAAAAAATTTCCAAGGGCTGAGATCTTCCTTTAGCCTCTATTAAGATCTTTGCTGTTGAAGGCTCAACATGCTGCTACTAAAAGAGAGGCAGGAAGATCCTGAAGCACAAAAAACCAGACTCAATTAATTAAAGAAACTTTCCCATGCTATTGCCAGCTATGTTTAGCTATTAATATGGAAATGGTCCATATTAAAAATGTTGATTTCAAAATTATATGCGTATTTAACAATACAGAAATAGATTCACACAGATTCAGTGTAAAACCAGCTCTGAATGAAATATTTATTGTTCTTTGCTCTGAGTGAAAAAGAAAGGAACCAAAAAACTTCAACACCAAAACACTAAGAACACCAAAAAAAAGATCCCCAGAGCTGACAGTATGATAGAACAGAATAAGGAATACTTTCAACCCTGTAACTGCTATCACATGCTTGCACAGTGATGGATGAGGTGTCTATCTTATCTCCTCGCTACTTAAGAAAAATCATGTACAAGCAACAAGCATATTCAAAATTGTTGCAAAAAAAATCTTGTTACATGCTACTGCTTCTGTTTTTCTTTAACAGGCAATTTTCGCTATAATCACATTTCAGATTTCAGAAATGAAAAAAAAATCTTTCAAATTTTGCATGGTTTTATTTTTTTTTTAAAATCATAAAGATGACTATATTCAAATAAGAGATTTAGCTCAGTATAGTAATGAGAAGCATACTAAAAATGATTGAGGAAACTGGAAATTTACATTTCATCCTTCCTATTTGTTCTCTGTTTTTAATTTTTTATCTTCTGAAAATAGAGCTCACTGACTGCTACAGCTTATGTTTAGAAGTGGGCAGTAGCTCTAAGCATAAAAGAGAATATTCTGATATATAACCATCTTGAATATCCAGAACTGGAACACTAAATAGCAGAACTGCAAACTGCCAGTTGTTTTCAAAGCCATTCCTTTAAGGTGGTAGGGAGGTGAGGAGAAACATGAAAGCTGTGTATTTGGCGAAAGAAAAACATACACAAAATGCCATGGCAGACTGTTGCAGTGAAAATAAATCTGACTTCTCAGCCATGTTCAAAGTCAAGCTGCCACAACATTCTGAAAGGAATCATACAAGTTAAGAGCTGTATTAAGCATAGGAGCATATAGTTGTTAAAGCATTGCAGTCAAGTGAAATCATTACATTCGATCTGTAATTCATCTCTCTAAGTGAAGAAAAGAACAATGTATTGCAACAAATTACCTTAATCTGATTGTGCATTATGAAGTAAAAAGATAATAAACACAAATAATGAAGCATTTACTGTCAAATTAATTGAAAACTCCTGTTGGAGATGGGATATCTATGAATATGGATGAATGGAGGAATGAAAGGGACAGGAAAACTGACTTTGACGTATGGAAGGTCCAGGAGGATGCTTCCCAGGCCGGACTGTGACCAGTTACCAAAGACTCCACCAGTTGTTACCCCAGTTCTTCATTTAAAATTGAAAATAAAGGTTTTCCCCCTGTTTCTATGGTTAGCTTGGGTAGATGCAGGCTGTCACTAAAGGTACAGCTGCCATTGGTCAGTTCTCCTTGGGGAGCTGTCCAATCCTGTTAATCCCTTGTTCACTCCTCCCATGGTTACCACACTTGCAAGTTCCTACCCTATAGATAGCGGTGGATTTGCATGCTCCGCCCTATCTCCACCCAACTTCCAGAATGTTCCCTTCCAGAGGGCATAAAAGGCCCTCCATCTTGTTAATAAAGTTGGATCAGATTTGGCTTCCAAGGTGTTCACGCTGTCTCCGTGTCTTCCTTCCGGGTCGTGGGGTGGGTGAACCTAACCTGGAGCCTTGGCAGCTGCAGTCCACCAGCTCAGCAGGCTGTCCACGGACCCCCGTCGCTGGTCTGGTCCCTTTCCCGAGACCAAGACTGCGGCAAACTCCTAAACACAGAAGAAGCGTCTGAAAACCAGACTTTACAGGGGATTTATTAAAGGAAAGGAAAGTTGGAATACATAGACAAAATCCAAATTTCTTTTTTCTGTATGCTTAAGCCAACTTAGAACTACTGACCACACAGTCTCACAGGGAGGTGATTTGATACAACCAGCATGACTTCACCAAAAGCAAATCCTGCATGACCAATCCAGTGGCCTTCAGTAATGGAGTGACTACATCAGTGGACAAGGGAAGTGTTATGATGTTATTTGTCTGGACATCTGTAAAGCCTTTGACACAGTCCCTCAGAACATCCTTCTCTCTAAACTGGAGAGACATGGATTTGATGGGCATACTGGTGGATAAGAAGTTGGTTGGATGGTCACCTGCAGAGGGCAGTAGTCAATGCCTGGATGGAAATCAGTGACAAGTGATGTTGGGGCATTGGTACTTGGACCTGCTCTGTTAAATACATTCCTTGGTATAACAGGCAATGGGGCACCCTCAGTATGACATGTGACACCGAGTTGCATAGTGCAGTTGATATACCTGGAAAAGCTTGAGAAGTGTGCCCATGCATTCAACAAGGTCAAATGCAAGGTGTTTCACCTAGATTAGGGCAACCCCCATTATCAATATATGCTGGGGGATAAACAGATTGAGAGCAGCTTTGATAAGAAAGACTTGGGGATTTTGGTAGATGAAAAACTGGACATGAGCCACCAGACTGCTCTTGCAGAGCAGAAAACTAATTGCATCCTAGGCTGCATCCAAAGAAGACTGGCCAGCAGGTTAAGGGAGGTGATTCTCCCTGTCTACTCTGCTCTCATGGGAACCCACCTGGAGTACTCTGCCCAGGTCGGGGTTCCCTAGAGCAAGAAATGCATAGAACTGTTGGAAATACAGCTTTCAATTTAATCCCTCAATAATTTTCCTTGAATATAAATAAACAACAACAAAAACAACAAAAAAGTGTAAGAATGCAAAATTCTCTTCATTGACTGCAATGCAAGACACATCTGCTTATCAGCCCTGAAGACACTATTAAACTTAAAAACACTGCTTGCAAAATAGAAACAACATTGTGTGGCTTTTAGATCCATAAGCAAAATCATAGCTAACTATGGATAGATATAATATAGATATAATATAAATATGTCTGTATTCCTACCCGCAAAAATAGATGTAGAAACCTCGCTACCAATATTACCAATATAAAGCCTCAGAATTTAAATTTAAGAGACACATTCTTTTGCAAGAATACTCATGTCAGTAGAACCTGTGGCCTGGGAGAACCCCGATATTTTAGTTATTTATCCTGAATGAATTGGGGAAAAATATACCAGACAGTCTTTCTCAGGTGAAATCTATTTAGCAAAAATACCTGCCTGATCCTGTTTTAATTGGGTAAAAGAAGCTGGTATTCTAAGTTTCTGATCTCCTTATGTCTTACAGTAAGGAGTTACAAAATCTTTAATGTATTTGATGAAAATATCTTTCCCTTTTTTCTATGCATTTTAAAAATTGCTATTTTTGTTTTCAGTTAAAATTCTGGTTTTATATTTTAAAACAACAAATGAAGTCAAGCTCTTGTGTTCATTCACCATCTCCCTCTAATCCCTCATTATAAATTTCTTTGGCACACAAACATAAACCCCCCCACTTAAACAAACAAACAAAAACTTTTAAAAGCTTCTTATACATAATGTTGTTTTGTTTTGCCTTGTTTTGTTTTGTTTTTTCCAGATGCTAGAGAATTTCAGAATAAAATATGGCTACTACCAAATCATACATAATGCTGATAAGAATTGGTCTTTTAAAACACCCAGTTTTAATGTATGGAGTTTGCCTTTCTTTATTGTAGATGTTTGAAAGTCAGAACTATTCATCTTATTCTGCCATTAAGTTAACAGATAGAAATCAACTTGAGAGCATGGTTTAACTCTTCCTAAGGAGGGCAAGAATTTGAGTTAAATGAATCTTTATTTTGAAATATGTACACCTTCTCATTTGAGAATAGAGGGATGCTTCCTTCTCACTTCAAATATCTAAGTTTCACATATATGCATATAAAAATAGGAAATCCTATCTATGATTGAATAGTAAATGAATTCATTACACATTCAGTATACTTAAGAAAATACTGAAAGCCTTGTAGCCTTTCATAAAAGAAAATTAAATATATTCCACTGTTATTATATAACATGATTCTTCTTTCTCATTAAATGTTGCATCATACACTTGTTCAGTTTCTTCAGTAGTAGCAAACTGATCATGTTTCTAAGAACTGCTAAACATTTATTCATGTGATTCATTTTACTCCAAGTGTTTACTGATGTCTTTATTAACTGTCTACTCTGCAAGGCAGCAGTTCACAATGCAGTCTGACAAAAAACATCTTCGCAACATTCAGTTGTAAAATTTCCTTTCACATAACACAGCCTTCACATCCTGACTTCAAGGATTCTTCAAACAGCAGCTGCTGGCAGGCATGGAAGTGAAAATTACTGTTTAAACAGCAAATTCCATTAGTTTCCTGACAATGAACTACACAGACAATCCAGTTGAGAAAGAATACTTGACTAGGTGTTTGTAAGATTTAGTAATTACTCTAAACTCCAGCCCCTGGGATGAACTGTCCTGTCAGGTTGCTCATAAGTTGTAAATAATTAGAAACATGGTCTCCAAAAAGCTGTTCTCACACTGTAGGATTGGTCATAAACAGTAAAAGAGCATATCTCCATCTAGGGTGCACCGGCCTGTGTCAATATAACAATAACTTCCAACTTGATATTTAAAATTTTGTAACATACATTATGTTATTCTTTTCAGAAGTAATAGATGAAATTTCACTTAAAGTAATGACAGTTAACAGAATAGGAGGGAAAAAATACTGACTGCTGCCTTTAGAAAATAAATTTCATTTTATGAATTTGTTTTAGATATACTATGGAAGTTAAGTGGCACTGTGAACTACCAAAAACTTTTTTTATTGCTTGAATATATTTATACCTTTTCTGTGGAAGAAAAACAAAATAGTTATAAAACAATCAAAGCACTTTTATGCCAAGAGACATCACAATTATTTTGTATTTTTCCAACATGATAATGCTAGATGATTTTTATTAAAATTAACTTAAGGAAGTTAGATATCTGATTGACATTAAAATTCAGTAATAAATTCTCTTTTGCTTGTTTGAAAGTTGTTGCTAGTGTATGTATGTGTGTCTGTGTGTAAATGTCTATAAAACCAGATATAGATACGTATGTATGTGTACCTTTTTGTATCTATGTGTTTGTAATACAATGGGAATAGGATGAACAATAGGAAATATTTTATCGTATTTCATTGACATCCTTAGCTGAAAAGAATACCTGAGGCATATTTGCTTTGCTGTGGGACATCTTTGATGGAATATTCTAAAACTGTTCTGCAACTTCCAAGTTTTGCTAATATTTCCAATCATGACTGATAAGAGGATGTTCATTTCCCTCTTCTATACTTGCTATCACCCTGCAATATTTGCCAACAGCTCTAGTTTTTCATTTTAACATTTTCTAGTTATATTCAGTTTTCCCAAAATGATTATTTGTTTTCTTGTTCTCTGATTTGCCCTCTCCCCAGTCTTAGAATGAATTTCATGTTTGGTTGGTAGTCTACATGAATCTTCAATGAGAAGAGCATCTGATTTCATATACATGTGTGAGCAAATCAAAAGATTATTTGATTAATGGTTGGTTGCAGTTGGTGCTTGAGTTTTGGGAGCCTTTAAGGAACCATTAACAGTCAGCCTGCCTTCAATAATCACAGATTCTACGGCTTTTACCATCGGAACTCTATTACCTTCTTTGTACACTGAAGAAAGGAATTTGCTCCACTTTTACCACATAGTTCATCATAGAACGTGAATGTAAATCTAAATAAATCTCCCAGGAAAACACACTGCAGCTCTTCTAGGGATAAGAGGGTAGTACAATGAGAAATCCAGCCAGAGAAGTTCAGTTTTCTATAAGGGATGCAAATATGGTGATTGACTGATGAGTCGATGACTCAACACCTTTTATTTTTCTGTTATTATACACCATTGTCTCTCATACCTGGGTGTGAATGCTGTTGGAGTAGACAGTCCAATATAAATAAGAAAAACATACCATACCTGTTTTTTATTTAGGGTTATTAAAATCAGCCAGGACTGAGTAAGTCGAAAGTGTCACTTTTGATCCCATCTAGAAGTACTGAAAAATATTAAAAAAAAAAATTAGCAGATTGTATAAAGTCCTAATAAACAAAATCTGAAGGAAATTTAATGAGACATGACAGGCTATATCATGTAGCCCTTATAGTAAGATAGTTTCCCAGTGGAGTTCTTGCAGTCCTGGCCAATGTGTGTTGGGTCTGGGTGAGATGGAGTTAATTTTTCCCACAGTAGCCCTCACAGTGCTGTGCTTTGCACTGGTAGCTAGAAAGGTGTTGGTAACACACCGGTGTTTGGCTACTGCTGAGCAAAGCTGGCACAGGACTGTCTCTCCAACATTCTGTCCCCTCCACCAGTAGGCTGGGAGTCGGAAAGATGTTGGGAGGGCACATAACCAGATCCAAACTGACCAAAGGACTGTTCCATGCCATATGACACCTGCTCAGGTATGAAAGCTAAGAGAAAGAAGGAGGAAGGGGAGCATTTCTTATCTATGATTTTTGCCTTCCAGAGCAACCACTACTCCTGCCAAAGCCCTGTTTCCCATGAATGGCTGGACATCACCTGCTGATGGGAAGTACAAAATAAAATATTTCTGGTTTGTTTTTCATTTTGGGGATTGTTTTTTCAACTTTGCTTTCATGAGCACGAGCTTTGCTTTTTCTTCAGCAAACTACCTTTATCTCAACCTATGATGGTTCTCTTTTGTTTTTGTTTTTTTGGGGGGGTTTGTTTTGGTTTGGTGTTTTCCATCTTATTTTCTTCCCCCATCCAGCTGAAGAGGGGAGTGGTAGAGTGGCTTGTCATGGACTTGGCATCTAGCCAAGGTCAACCCATTGCAGTTGTTCTGAGAAGGGGTGTTGGCCTCATCTCTATGCCCCTCTTCATTAGCTGCTGCTCAAATTGCTTAATCTGTTAGCTTTTTTCTTAACTGCAGTCAGTCATTTGCATCTGCAGAAATGACACCAATAAGCTCTAGGGTGCTTTGGCTAAACATTTGATATATAAACTTTACATATATTCAATGGACTGCTTGTAAAGAGACTTATCTCTTGAATCGTTTTAATAGTGCAAAATATTGTCAGTTTTCCTATAATGAGAACTATGTCTTCCTCAGTCTTTTCATTCCAGGGAGGCCATAATACCAAATGAGATATGACCTAACCACAGGTGAAAGCCTTCAAATGCTAAATTAAACAAAAATCCTCTGTATGCCATTGTTTTTTGTTTGCCATATGTTTGGTTTGGTTTGGGTTTTTTTGTTTTTTTTTGTTGTAGTTGTTTGGGTGTTTTCTTGTTGGTTTTTTTGTTTGGTTTTTTTGGTGTGTTTTTTGTTTGGTTTTTTGTTGTTGTTGGGTTTTGGGGTTTTTTTGGTTTTTTTTTGTTTTTTTTTGTTTTTTTTTATGTTTTCAGTGTCTGAAGATTAATTCAAACTTAATTCTGTCACTTATCTGTCCAGAAGGAAATGGGAGCACTCTCTCTTCCATGAGTATGCACTTTCCAGAGTTCAAAGCAGCACATTCTTCCATTTCTGCAAGAAGCTACAACTATTTTTATAGTCTATAACTTATGTTTGCTGAGCTACGTTTTAGGATAGGCAGGCAGCAGAGAGAGAACGTCAATCTATTCATATCCTGTGAATCATATAGTTTTATCTGTAAACAGTGTAATTTAATGTAAACAAAAGGGAAGAAAAGACTGGGTTTGGACTTTCTGTGAATGTGATGTGACTTAAATTAAATCAAATATAATGTTTACAAAGGCAGTAGGAACATCAAGCCTGATGTTCTCCCATCTGCTACATTAAAGCAGGTTTTCATCCTCCATAAAGCTGATTATTAAGGGAAGTAGAAATATTCCATATCATAATGAAGAAATGAAAAGATGTCTGTGTGACTAATTAATCTATTTTTAATATCTTCCTTATGAACATCCAATGTCCAGTAAAAAGTTAACATATTACTGCAGACACTTTTTTTGAGATCTTTGCCCAAGAGCATCTGACTGGAAGGCTGAAGTAGCACTGTCTCTAATGATGTGGGAAGTATAGTCGAAGACCTTACAAAACCATAAAAAAACCCCAAAACCCAACCAACCAAACAAAAAAAAAAAAAACCACAAAAACAAACAACAGTTCTGCTATATTCTACACAGAGCTCTGGAAGGAGATTTTTGAGTTTGATGTTACAGAATTTAGTTACAAAATTTGTTCACAGATTTACCTCTTGTCACAGAGTGCTGCTCCATGACACTCAAATTCAAATGATAATTTCACCTGGAGATAAATCTGAAATCCTGGTGCAAAAAAAGAGAGATAGTAGACAGAATATGTACATATCTGCCAGAGCATGCTGTTCCTCTGGAAAAAAAAAAAAAATCATCAGAGAAAATGAGCAGTGTAATACAGGCAAGTGAAAGTGAAAACTCACTCTGAGAACTGAAGTTATGGCAAGTTTACAACATTGAACAAATTTGATAGTCAGAAAGCAAATTTAACGAGTATAATGCTGACTTTTCCTCATGCAATTCAATCAATTCTTGTAATTCCAAGGTGTATCTGAATATGCTGCACAATTCAAGCAGGTTTTGGAAGCAGAAAACACAACTTAAGAAATTCACCCTGTCAGGGAAGTCCAGCACACTGCAGCTTCAAAAGTCAGTATCAGTGATAGGACCAGAGGAAGTTGCCTCAAGTTACACCAGGGGAGGTTTAGATTAGATATTAGGGAAAATTTTCTTCAAAAGGATTGTCAAGTATTAGAACAGGCTGTCCAGGGATGTGGCTGAGTCACCAGACATGGAAATATTTAAAAGATGTGTAGATGTGGCACTTAGGGACATGATTAAATGATGGACTTGGAAGCGTTAGATTTGCAGTTGAACTTGATAATATTAAAGGACTTTTGCAACCTTAATGATTCTAGGAGCAGAGTGATTTTCCCTCCAAAAGGCAGAGTATGCCTAGATGAAATGTGTCATGCTTGCCCAGCTGCACCATCAACTCTCAGTCACTACTGGATGTGTTCAACCTGTTAGGCATCCTGTGATGCTGTCATCAAACTAGCTTAGCATAAGCCAGGAGAGCTGGCAAATCTTCATTGTTTCAATGTGGTGCCATGTAAATGCAGACAAGACATTTGTGGGCACCAGCTGGTGCAGCCACATGGCTCTCCACTTTTATACACGGATTTTTCAGCTCAGTGAAGATTAGCTCAAGGATCTCTGTGCTCCATAGGCATGTCAGTGTCAATGACTTTTCTCCATTTTATCCTTACTGTATTTTGCTAGAGAAAACCCCCCACATCTGCTCTGTGTTTTATGCAAGTTCTTGCACTTAATAGTATTCCTTATATTTGGTACAGGATTTACGTGATCTCAATGCATGTCCTTGTAACATGCTGGTTCAATCATTGCACATCATTGTAACCTCCTAATATTTTAACCCTTGAAAAAAGCTTTTAATGATATGTGTTGGATTTATGTGGCAAGATTGTGATGGGGTGGTGGAAGACTGCAGGAGTTATTTCTGTGTGAAGAGGCCAAGGAATGCCCCTGCATTAGACAGAGACAGTTCCAGCTGACTCCAAGAGGGGTCCACTGCTGGCCAAGGCGAAGTCAATCAGTGACAATCCTGTAGTCACCAAGGTCAGTTAAGAAGGAGGGGGAGGAGGTGCTCTAGACACTAGAATAGACTCCCCTGCAGCCCATGGAGAGAAGACCATGGTGAGGCAGGCTGAAGGATGACAGAAAAGCAGCTATCTACCTACGGCTTACGGAAAACCCCATAGTGGCACATGTGGACATGCCCTGAAGGAAGCTGCATGCCGTTCAGAACACTAGAACAAGCTACTGACAGGACCCGTGGACCTGGAGAGAGAAAAGTCCATGCCGAAACAGTTCACCAAAAAATGCAGCCTGGGGGAGGAGGACCTCACACTGGAGCAGAGGAAGAGTGTGAGTGGAAAGAGTTGCAGAGATGAAGTACTACGAACTGACTGCAACTCCTATTCCCCATCTCTCTGCAATGCTTGGGGGAAGGGAGAAAAAAGAGGAGTCATGAATAAAAAATAAAGCTAAGCTCGGGACAAACAGGGCAGAAGGTGGTTTTAGTTTTCTTTTT
Source organism: Hafferia zeledoni (assembly GCA_035583235.1). Taxonomy (NCBI): domain Eukaryota; kingdom Metazoa; phylum Chordata; class Aves; order Passeriformes; family Thamnophilidae; genus Hafferia; species Hafferia zeledoni. The sequence goes on along the minus strand of JAWWEV010000001.1, from coordinate 62,099,928 downwards.
GTTTCTATCCTATTCTATCTTTTCAGTTGGCATTAAATTAATTTTCCTCAAGACAAGGCTGTTTTGCCTGCAAAAGTAACTTGTGAGTGATCACCCTGTCCTTATCTTGATCCACTAATTTATTCATCTTATTTACTCCCCCATCATGCTGAGGTGCTGGAGTGAAAGATCAGCAGCCAGACAAGGATAGTCTAATGTGAGTGTGCCTCACATAATGGCTAATTCAAAATTAAATGCTCATGATACTGAAATATCATTAATTAAACTATAGTCCTGAACATCACTAGTAGAGAACTCTGCATAGTGGAGAAGCTTGAAGGTGTGATAATTACCTCTAATTCACATAGTTAAGCCTATAAGTCTTCCTAAAATATAAATTTTGTGCAACAAGTTTCCATGTGTGTAAAATTACTTAAACATTTTGCTAATTGATGGTTCTTAAGAAAACAAGTGGGAAAAAATATACCAGGTAGTTCCTAGCTCACAGTGCTATTAACAGGTTAACAAATTTTTATACAGTTGAGTAATTAAACTTCCCACTGCAAAGATTTGTTTAAACTTTCTGATCATATTTATATTAATACCATTAGCTCCTTGTACACAATTGCACTCATAAACCAGAATTGCCAAAGAGATGATATAAGATTTGTTGTTTCTGCTGTGGAACAAGTAGACTCAGGCTGATATGAGTAATCATCACAGACTGATTAATGTGTGGTGTTCCAGCCCCACTATTGCTTGTTGTGAGATAATATTTTATTTAAGGATGAATTATATTCACAAAGTACAGTGATAATACGCAGAGGACCATGTTTACTCATACTCATTTAGCAACATGCCTTTGCTGATGCTTATATCCTTGCCAGTTTATCCATTACAGGAAGGAATATAAAACCATGTTATAAAAATCTTGCAGGCTTTTTCAAGACTGTCAGAAAACACTGTTCATAAACAATAAATACGAGCTGATAAAAATGCCTCATTTGCAGAATAACCATAGTGTTTTATGCAGTGTAGCACAGCGCAGGACTCTACCAACAATTTAAAATGGTTTTGTGCTGAATTGCAATTGCTTGCTATGGCTCCCAGCCTTCATAATGGTTGTGCTCTAGGCAACTAACTTCAATTTCAGTATTAGGCACACAGGGAAAATTCACTAATCTCATCTATTCCCTGTATAAGAGGGGAGGGATGCAGCTCTTTTAATCCCACCAGGTTTTGTCTGCCTAAGTATAAACAAGTGTTGCAAAGAAAAGATCCTGCTTCTGCAGGCATATGCTTTGCTATGGGACTTGATTTTCCCTGAGAATTTAAGAGCCTTAAAGGGAATTTCTTCAGTCTGTGAAACTTAAGTGTGTCATGTAGTATGGTTTCTCATCCCCATGAATAAACACTGATTTCATAATGCCATATATTCAAATTCACCTAGTTTGGTTCTTGGGGAACCGTATGGCAAAGAAATATCTTGTATGGGCAGCTTTGAGTTCTTTCCAAAACAATTACTTCAGTGCAGGAATTAATAATGTATATATAAAACTTCTGATTTTGTTAAATATTTAAATATTTAAAGTTACCTCCTTATCTCTTAGATAAAGTTCTTTATTTGTAAGATACATATTTTGAGCTTGATCTGACCTGGTGGACTTTATGACTTCTTTCAGAAGCCAGTGATCTAACAATGTAAAATAAAGTTTTCTATTCTAGATATATATCTAACAAATAGCACTGATGTTCTTCAGAGGATTGTGAACTTAAAAGTATCAGTTTCATAAGAAAACCTGTTTCCATATTAGAACACTTTCATCTAGAAGTCTTGCCCTAACTGACAACTTTCATTGTATAGACAGCTGAGTGAGATTTCTGAAGGCATTTTCTTGTTTTAAATACTATTAGAATGGTAATCTGAGGGCTTTGACGGCACTTTTAATTAGTTGAGTTGATAACACTTTTATAAGCATTTACTTCTGTTTCGATAAAGCCATACAGTTATTTGATGTTGTAACCCAGCCAATGGATTTTGGTGAGATGACACAATGATTCTTGAGTTGTTTTTAACAGAACTCCCGTGTTAACTACCCAAGATTTACTTTCCCACTAAGCCAGAAGACAATATACAGTGATAACCTAACCACACTGGCAAACTAGAAGGAAACACATTTCAACAAAGATAGAAAAGGAGATGAAAAACACTCAAAGAGAACAGGGGGAAAAAAAAAATCACAAAAACTGAGTGTTCAAATGACTCATTGTTGGCTTTACTTGTACTGGATCAAAGCCAGAAAAGCTTAGACTTACAGAAACAAAACCAAGAAGTGGCTTCAGCCAGGAATATCAGAAATCGATGGTGTCAGGCTGCTTTCTACAGTAGAATTCTGAACATTTTTTCTCCTCATTTTGTCACTGACCTTCAGCTTTCTTCCATGCACTTTTCCATAATTTTCATTTCAGCCACTTTACAGATATTATCAGGCTTATCTCCTTACTTTTGCTCCTCACTTTCTTTATCAAAAGCACTACCATCACACAATAATTCTCCCCAAGAAGACATTATATTGGCTTTTTTGATTTTTTTTTAATAGACAATAGAAACTGGGCAAACGCCTCAATAGACTCTCTCAATAGGGATTGAGAGGGAAAATTATGGTGCTACCACAAGTCTAACAAACTACCAATATACTTGCTCAGTTGTAAAATATATCCCTTTTTCTGACATACTGTTTGGCTTGTCTATTCAATTTGGTTTTGTAGTGGTATCATCTTTATTACTATAGTACCTTACATTAAAAAAAAAAAAAAAAAGAAGGAAGAGGTGAATAATAATAATTCATGACTATAGGTTGAACTTAAATAAAATGGTGGTGAAAAAGATAAAGCCAATAGTCTAAGGTTACTAAAGGTAGGTATAAATGGACATGACAAAAATACTAGTCTTGTATAAAGTATAATGTATAGACCACAAAAGAACTGACTTCAGGCAGGAGAGCAATAGTGTTATTGCAGTCAATACAAAGAAGGAGAAGAAAAAAAAAGAAAAGGAGAGACTGAGAATAATAATAAAATAGAAACAATTTGTTCTATTATTATCTTTCATAAAATCTGTGTTAAAATTGCAAACATGGCTGATGAAAAAATGAAGTGGAAGAATACTTCAAAGATTATTTTTTTCCTTTTATATAAGAATGCTTTACTCAGAAATGCAAGAAAAGGATAAAGGAAGTCATTAGATAAAGCAGGTGGTAAAGAAAATTTTAAGATCTTTGCAACTAATCAGTAATTTTACTTTCATCATAACTATTACAACCTACATCTGTACAAAAAGAATCCATTAAACTTACCAGAAAATCAATATAGCTAGAACAAATGAATGAACTTTCATCTAAAATATCTTTGGCATTTTCTTTATTGTTTCTGTAAGGAATTGTAAGGGATGAGGACTGCCTGAGGAGAAACAGAAGCCATTTGACAAAGCCAGGGAGGGACATCTTGGCAAAGTGGTTTCCTGCTTCACTAAGGCGAGCTTTAAACAAGGCTGTTGAAGAATACTGAAAATACCTGAAGAGAAATGGAGGCCTGAGGGGAAGTGAAGGGCCACTCAGAGGAATCCATGCTAATGGATGCACTCTCATTATATCTATGGAAGCATGTGACTCATTGCAAGTGCCTGCAAACAGCATGGAAAGCAAACGGGAGGAATTTGAGACTGCCTATGAATAGTTCCAGAGCTGCGGTCTCATTAGGATCAAAGATATAAAATGGAATATGACTCATGAACGGAGTGCTATGACAGATGGATACAGGCCCTTTAGCATGGATGGCACAGGAAGGCAAGCAGGAGGGGTTGAATTTAATGCAGTGGAGCAGTTAACTTGCATGGAACTTTACCTTGGAGCAAAGAGCAAGCTGACTAACATGGGTGATGTCATGGTGAGCATCTGCTACAGACCACCTGATCAACAAGCCTTCTAAAAGCTCACAAAGCCGCCTTCTAAAAAGTAAAAGTGAGATGAATAGCAGAACTAAAGGTCTGGACTTGAAACAGACCAGGTTTTAGCTTCTCCTGGAATCTAATTGGTGGGGGCATATGAAAGGCTGTACTATACAGCCCTGAAGAGCTAGGTCATCTTCAAAAACAGTCCTTTCCAATGTGTAGACAGTGTAATAGTCATATGATATGGCCAGAATAGATGAATGGGGAACACATAACTGAGCTTAAAAGTAAAAACTAAATACACAGAAGGTAGAAATGGAAATCAGCTATCTGGGAGGACTAGAGAAATATTTCTCAAGCATACAGGTTTGAAATGAAAGCCAGAAGTTGAAACTTGAGTTGGAAATAGATAAGAATGTAAAAGGCAACAGGCAGGATTTCTGTAAATACACATGCAGCAAAAGGAAGACAGAGAAAAATATAACCTCACTCTTCAGTAGACAAGGGATCCTTTGATAAATGATGCAGAAAAGACTTAGAGCTACTTCTGTCTCCGTTTTAATGACAAGGTCTACTCTGAAGCTTGCCAGGTCTCTAAGCCAGGCAGCAGTCTGTGAGAATGAAAACACTACTCAAAGTAGAGCAAAACTGAGTTAGAAATCACCAAAACAAGTTTGATACATGCAAGTCAGTGTGATGATATTGAGAGCATCTGAATATACTGAGGGATCTAACCAATATCATTACAAGACTATTCTTTATATTCGAAGGCCCATGATTATTGAGAAATGCTCTTAATGAGTTAAAAAATACCCAAACCCACCCCCCAAGAAAACCCAGCCATACACATCTTAAAAAGCTAGCCTAATCTTGATCCCAGAAAGATAACTAGACAAATGTATGGACAAAAATAACTCAACAAAGCAAAGGTCACAGCATCATGTATCATGTGAAATGAACTTGAGGACTATATTCAGAATCTTATCTAAAGCTTACTGAGCTCAGTAAACCTAAAAGTCTAGAAAACTAATGCTAAGATCTGAAAATAAGACCTAGAGTCATATCCACTCTGTTTAGCAGAATGAAACTCACACAAAATCCAGCTCCTCCCCTTGCCTCAGATCTGACTTTCCCTGCCTTGGAACTGGACGTTTTGTTCAGCATCGACCACAGAAAAAATCAACACATGAACAATGAATAAGTTTCAACTCAAATTTGGATTTAAATCCAAGCTGACATCACATCAAAGAGATAACCATAATTTTAGACATTTCCTTGCCCTTCACTGAAAGAGTCTCCTTCTCTCCTGCTATTTGCTGTTACTGGGATATATGCCACAGATGTGCATACACATCAGGGGTTGAATCCCACACAGTCAGAGTTAATGCTTGCCTAGATAAATTTCACATCATATTTCCTTCCTCTGACATTTCTTTGTACTCCATGAAGAGTCATAATGAAATGCTAATTCTCTGCATTATTCTCAGTGCAGACAGATTTTCTAACTATATGATGACTATCATGAGATGAACATGGATTTCACCATGTACAAGACATTCATTCTTTACATAGCTTTAGGTATACTTGACAGCTTATTTCCATCGTGCTTAGTTTTGTATTGTTCCTTGGCTACCTGATCTGCTAGGCTGATTTTAGCCCAGTAGGTTGGGTTCATTACATTGGTTAATTAACCCATGTTGTATGGGTTAACTAAGTCCTCTAGAAAACTAAATAAGATGCAGATCCCAATGTTTTTCTTCTACCAGTAACCCAATAAGAAAGGTTATGCACAGTAGCCAAAAACTTGCACGTCCATTATTTCAAAAAAGTTACAAAAGTGTTACTCATGTATGTTAATAAAATTTCAAATATTTGCTAACACTTCATAAAGAAGGAAATACTAGGTTGATTTAGCCATCAAAATCTTATTTTGCAACTATTTGCATGAGCCTATTCTTGTATTTATTTTGCTTAACATAAGATTACCATCTGCTGTACTTTCTTGGCTGAAACAGGACTTATCTTACATTCCCAGTGGAAAAAAAAAAAAAAATGTTTACTGTGCTGTGTGCAGTTTCCTTAAGCATCAGGATAATTTTATTCCTTGTGTTCACAGGTAAAGGTTTTCTGAGAAAATAGTTAGACTCCTCTTCAGGTTTGAGTACAGTACTACAGATCCCTCAGCTTCTTTTTGATATCTAAACATGTTTATATAGAGCTGTGCTCAAACAAGCTTGTTCACACTTAAATTAAAAAATGCAATGGGAACAGGTCTTTTATAAATCGTGAATCAACTGTCAAAATTCTTAGAAGTTCATCTCTGTGTCCTGAAGGGAGTAATAGCATGCCTTGTCTAAACTTCAGAACAAATAACAGCATTACAATAATTCACTTTCTTTTTCTGATCTATTATGTTCCTACATTTTGAAAATGAAAGCAAAAAGGTAAAGTGTTGGTGTAATACACAGGAGAGAAGAACAAACTTTCAGTGACCTCTGAGTCTGATGGTGGATTTATTAAGAAATAATGGATCCAGGAACTTACTTTAGTTAGGTATTTATTAATGCCAATCTACTGCAGAAACACTAAAGCAGCTTTCTTGCTTTATTTGTGGTATAAACATCAGTACTTGTTATTCAGCAGTTCAATCAGGCTTTAGGCCTGCCAACTCAAAGCCACATTTCATAGTCAGCTCAGATCAGCCTGTATGAGGAGAAAACATTAGCAAAATGTGACAAATCAGTGTGACTTGACTTCAAAATACTGTTTTCTTTTTCTTTCTTCCCTCAAGAAAAAGAGAACTATGCTCGCCAAGACTTAGGAAACAAAAATATATTGCCTGTGTAATGCAATCATAGTTAATAAGAGTTTTTCAATTCAGGAACAATACCTTTACAAATATGTATTACAGAGCAATTAGTTCATGACATTGGCTTTGCACAGAGAAATTCTACATATTCTGGTAAAAAAGAGGCTTGCCTTTCTCCAGCAGTAAGATCCTGACCCTCGAAGCACTGTATGTGACCACTACCGCTACTTACTCCCCCTCTCTCCATCATCACTTGGAGGCTATCTAACCTTTATATAAAGGTACAAAGATTAAACTTTGTTCCCTCACAGCCCAGATCAAGTATTTGAAGAAAAATTAAAACAATATAATTTATTGGAACACACTCCTAATTCAATATGCAAAGATCCAGACACAGACTAGTACAGCGAGAGGGTGTCCCTCTGTGCTGGCTTGGCTTTCTCCAGCAGAGTTATGAAGGAATAACATTTCAGTTGTTACTTTCACCTGCAGAGATCCTGTTGAGACAGAGCAGCACAACACAAGAAGCTCACTGGAAGAAGACAGGTGAGTTTAAGCCACTGTTTCTTTGTAAACCTGTCTCCTGCCATATAGTTTGGATAGAGGGGACAGAGAGGGTTAGAAGATTTTCATTAAGCTGTTGCCTTACAAGTCTGCAGAGAAAAAAGACTTCAAGCCAATTTTTAGTGGCAGATAAGAGAGCAGGGACTCTAACGAAGCCCTCAGGCTCAACCAGGAATACATATTGATGTGTGTCCTGAACACTGATTTTCCATGGTTTTTATAATATTGTCTATCCAATCCCCATTTTACACATCCCTTCGGTCCAGCCCTGTCCTGTTCCCCAGCATACCCCATCAAGAATTGAGTCTGGGGTAGAGTGGGACCCTCTGTTCACCATCTTCATCTTCCTCAGCACACGTAGGGCAGTTGGAGGTCTTCCAGTGTTCTTAGACTTTGAGGTTGTTGGCCTATGTTTACGTCTTGCACTGCAGGCCTTCTGATATTTTTCAGCTTTCTACCTTGAAAAGAAAACTAAACAGCTTAATGGAATTTGAGGCATTGATATGGGATAGGGGTTAAAATATATAAACATAGAACTTAAACTGCTATAAATATTAACACACTGAAGTCTGCATTTTCACTATAATTACAATTACAATTTTATAAAAATTAGAAAAATCTGAAAACAACCCCAAAAACTCTCTGAGGCATCAAACATAGCTGCTACTTTGAGTTGTTATGTGGCCCATCATGCCAATCAGTTTCTATGTCGAACTATATGCTGCATCTTCACCTCTGCATCAATGTTTGGACATTAGGAAGTACTAGGTCTCCACCTGTTTTCTGGAAGGGATGCTGCCCTGAGGGAATGTTCATTTAGCCAATTACAAGCTTTTGCTCTGGGGGTTCTATTAAGAAGCATAATGTTGTGGAAGTAAATTTAACCCTTAACACATAATCACAAGTTTAATACATGGTTTCGCCTCAGGCATATAATGGCAAGCATTTTGATTGTCACAGACTTGTGTGCAGTCAATTCAGAACCCTTGAACTGTGTTCCTTAATCGTGAGGGTTTTGCTTTGGTTTGGTTGGTTTTATTTTTATGTTTTATTCTTCTTGTCTAGTGAAAGCAGAGTGTTTTAGTCAGCACTGAAATCTGTTCACATGGGAAACATTATGCATTTTGACAAGGAGTTCTGCAATATGATTAACTTCAGTTTAGCACCTAAAATAAACTAGCTCTTCTGTCCATTGGGTATCTTTTCATGGTAAAGAACTGGAATGTGGGTAAAGAGGAAATATCTACTTTCTTTCATCAATTAACAGATTTTGTTACGTCAAATTGTTGTATATGACATTATTTTACACTTATCAACTAAAGCAATTTGTACACTATTACCATTATGCATGGCTCATATGCCTCTTATCAGTTGACTTTTTACATAGACTCTTATTTAAATTTGTATGTGATCATGTTTTGGTAACTGCAGTATTTATAGAGATGACACATACATGCCCAGAGCCAGTCTAATCAAAGCAAGTCAGCACCTACTTCTAGAAACTCAAAAAAGTGATACCTACATTCTCCAATGGACCTGATGCAAGGGATCAAGCCATACACACTCTTTGTAACTGCTGGAGATAATGTCATTTGAATGAATTGCAAGAAAACTGAGTGTTCATTCATGAAGTAAGGAACCAGCTCCAGATCCCACACTTCAACATTGTCTATCTCACCAGCTACATCTACTATAAGACTACCAGCTAATTTAACTGTGGAGTACTTTCCTCTGCTTCCATTGAAGTTGGTCCCCCATACAGAAAGGAATAGAAGGATCAAGATTTTAAGAGAAAAGCATAAAAACATGCACCTGAATTACATGAATTAGTACGATTTTTTTTCTGGGCTGCAAATGCACATTGTGGCGCCATGTTCCATTTTTCATCCACCAGTACCCATAAGTCCTTTTCCACAGGACAGTTCTTGACTTGTTCATGCCCCAGACTGTTCTGATAATGGAAGGTGCCTCGGCTGAGGTGCAAGACATTGCACTTGGCTTTATGGAACCTCATGAGATTCCCATGGGTCCACTACTTGAGCTTGTCATCCAGTCTGGATGACGTCACATTCTTCAGGTGTGTCAACTACACCAGAGAGTTTAGTGTCATCTTCAAATTTGCTGAGGGTGCACTTGATCCTGCTGTCTGTGCCATTGATAAGGACATCAGACAGTATTATTCCTAATATGGACCCCTGGGAGACACCACTTGATCAAACTGGAAATAAAACTTACTATTGTTTTATAATAGCCAAAGTGATATGAGACTACTTTATCATGCTACTTTTTGCTTCTGTAATGAGAAGATATCTATTTTCCTGCTGCTGATCTTGAACAAGGTAAAGTGAGAGCTGACTATCTAAAACTTTATTCAAATCACTATAAATATCAGTGCTTAGTGGAACAGGGATCACTTCATGTATTTTTTCAGCATCAGCTTCAGAGTCCCTATGAGGGCTGCTGTGTGAGAAAATAAATATTTATTTTCCTTTCTTTCCTTTCCTTTTGAGACAAGACAAAATATAATTAATATTCCATGTTTAAAATTAATATCTATGTTGAAAATTTAGAGAAGTGGTGCTATTATTCATCTGAAAGAGAACCAAATTCTCAGCTTTTAATGACTCAGTAACAACTGATAATTTAACAGATCAGAACATCTGTGATGACTGCACTTTTAAACAACCCTATATCTTTCAAGAAAACTATTGGATTTAAAACACTGTATTTTAAAAGATAACTAGGATTTCATACAGCTAGAAATTAAATTAACAAATATCTGAAAACTTTTCTTATCTATAACAGAAATTATAACTATATAGAATAGACTTTGGCATGTAATAATGCAGTGATTTGCAGGGATGTAGTGTATACTAACTACTGTGAAATTTATTGTTTAAATTTCTAATACAACAGAATATAAAGCAAAATAATATGTTTATTGTCTCTGAGGGACATCTGAAGTTCAGTTATTAAATTTCTTACATTAAAATTTCTAACAACATATAAAACTCAGGCTTGATATGTTGGATGAGAAAACACCTTCAAACAAAATCTGTTGGATTACAGGCAGATATGTTAAACGAAATTCTCTTAAGCTAAGTTACTGTCATCTATGAAAAAAACACAACTCGTGTATTTACATGAGACCTAAAACCTGGAATATAGCGGATGGGTTATACCAAGTTTTTGTCATGTTTCACTGCATATACGTCACACAATTGGCTTGATTTAATTTCTGACAAACTCTAATTTGAAATCTAATTGCTCTACAAGGCAAGTCATCAGGCAGTTACCTCTGAACCATGATGTAAACACTATAGAAAATCCTCTGTATTTCTGATGTTTCTAAGAGAAAGATGTTGCGGACAGTTCTAGCGAGACGCTTGCACCATTTGGTGTATCAGACAAATCTCAACTTTATTCCAATTAGACAACATATATAAACTTGAGTTAACCCCGCCCCGGGTGCAACACTCTGACTCCATAGGCTGAAGCTGCCAACATGTACATATAAGGTAAAGTCCGAAACCCCTTCCAGGGCGTGGGGCCAGTTTGTTGTTGTTTGGCTCTAAGTCCAGTGTCACGTGGTTCCTGCGGACCCACTCGAGTTGGTGGGCGGCAGCAGAAAGAATACAGAATTTCAGGCACTCAGAAGAATATTTTAAACTCAATGAAACAGGAAAAGTAAAAAAAGATAGGTAAGAAAAAAGAAAATCCTGGTTGCAAAACTGTTTTAATATTGCATAGCTTTGAAGTATATATATACACCCATCTATCTAGTACACTGAAGAGTGTACTGAAGAGTACAGATGGTCAAATGTTTCTCACAGATAAAACCTCCATCCTGAACCGATGGTCTGAGCACTTTCAGACTCTCTTCAGTGCCAACCGTGTAGTCCAAGGCTCGGCAATTCAGCACATTACACAACAACTGGTGAAAAATGAATTGGATGCAGCCCCTACTATGGGAGAGGTACTCAAGGCCATACAACAGGTGAAAACTGGCAAGGCAGCTGGGGTCGATGGAATTCCACCTGAAATCTGGAAGCATGGAGGTCAAGCACTCCATGCCAAATTCCACGAGCTTGTTGTGCGTTGCTGGGTACAAGGGGAACTACCATCAGATCTCCGTGATGCAGTCATTATCACCCTGTACAAGGAGATGTTATGGGTTTGGCCAGGTGGGCTAAATTTGGGCTTTAAAGTTCAGATTAGGCCTGAAATTGTCAGGTGACTTGAGCTGAGCTGAGCTAGCTAACAGCTGACTTCTTCTAGCCAATGGTATTGTATTCCATACCATGCTACATCATCTCAAAGGGTGTAAAATGCAGTGAGTGGGTGTGGCTTGGTCAGTTCCATCATGGCTGCAGTAGAAGAAGGACCTGCTGCAGCTCTTCCATTGTTGGTAGGCCCCTGCTCCTGCTGCCGCTACTTGCATTTTGTTTGAATCCAGGGAAGTAGAAATATTTTGTTGTTATACTTTCTTTTTCTTGCTAAGTGTCTTTTAGAGTGCTTATAGATTTTAGAGTAATACACTTTGTATTAATTGGGGAGTGGGAAGTTATTTCTTGTTATACATAACTTGTGTAAGTGTGTGTTATATCGTAGTTTTCTCTTAATCTTCTCTTTTCTGTATGAATACATGTAGTTAGTTTTAAGCATAAACCTGGGGTTTTAGAGTTTTTTTTTCCCTCTCCCTTTTCTTTCTCCTTTAGCTAGTTAGGGAGGAAGAACCCTTCTCACTCTGTCTCGGACAGCTGGCATTTTGCCAGCTCAACCCTAGACAGGAGAAAAATCAGACTGCTCAAATTACCGAGGTATTACTTTACTCTCCATTGCTGGTAAAATCCTTGCAAGAATAC
>JAWWEV010000001.1:62065818-62087662 GCA_035583235.1 Hafferia zeledoni | reverse complement strand
ATCAGCACGCTTGCAGCAAGTGTGGGTAGTGCCCTTCCCAAATCTTCGTTCGCGAAGCCTAGCCATGATGATGATGATGATGAGTATGATCTAGTACACTAGTGCCTTGGGTTGAGCTGGCAAAATGTCAACTACCCAATACAAAGTGTCAGCCTCCCTCCCCCCACTGAGAAAAGGAAGGAAAGAAAAAAAAAATCTTCAAAACAGGTTTAATTTAAACTAACTATATATACATACTTATACAAAAAAAAAAAGGAGAAAATTAAAACTATAATATAACGGACACTCACACAAGTTAGAAATATCAAAAAATAACTTCCCACTCCCCATCGAACGCAAATCCCACCATTCTAACTATAAATCACTATAGATAACTCAATTCCCTGGAGACAGACCCAAGCAGAGAGAAGGACTACGACCAAACATTTTACATCCCTAAGATAACATGATGATAAGCCGGTGCCAGGCCTGGGCCTCCTGCCCCTCTGGGACAGCACAGTGCGTCCTTCTGGGACTAAGGCAAAGACCAAAAGAGGCAGAAGCTCCACTTCCCTCTCTGTTTGTATTTCTTGACACTTCTTGAGGATGCCAGATGATATGAAATACCTCTTTGGTTGCTTAAGTCAGGTGATGCATGTCCCTTCTAATCTATATCTAATGTCTATGTCTAATCCTTTGGGCCTCCTGAATTGAAGCCTAACTGAAACTAAAGCCAAAACCACCACAACTAGCTACCTGAGATTTTTGTCACCACCTAATTTGATCGTGTGTGAGTGATTTCCAATTTAAAAAAATCGTTTAACAGCAGGAAAGGCAGTACAGACCATAGTCATTGCCTTTTCTTTCTGGAGAGAATTAACATCAACAACAAGGCATTGCTAAAATTGTGCTCTAACTCATGGTAGTCACCACATTTTCAACAGCTTCATATTTTTCAAATGTAGCTTGTTTCCTGAAGACTGAAACATTTTGTGAATAAGAATTGATCTGCTTTCAAGAGAAAATGGTAAATGTACCTAAGTCGGGTACTGTGCCTTTCGCCCACTCTTCCTAGGGATATTGCCTTCTAAAACAACATATTTTGCCATGCAATGTACTTTTCCCTGGTCTCCTCTGACATCATATGATGCCCTTGAGGCTCTAAAACATCACCATTATTTGAAGAGGTATTATTTTCCTCCTTCCTTCTCAAGTCAGAGTGTCTGGAGTAATGTAAAGACTGTAAACTAGTCCAGAATGATAGTGGTTTTATATCATAAAACATATGGCACGTATATTACACTCTAACAATTGGTATGAGGGAATGAGCAGGTCCTTCTAAGGGGTGCTGACCTATCACAACAGAGATAGATGATACAGAGTGCCAGAGCTGGACAGTTTAGGTTCTCTGACTACTGAGAAAGGTTCCGACAAAGGATTATTTAAAAACCTGCAGAAAACAACTAGCTTTTTTAAATAGAAAAAGAAATAAATTCTTTCTGTTCTAAAGAAGCTCATACACTCTAGAGTCTTTTACATTTGAGATGACACAGATACACAGACATATATATTTTGCAGATGGATACATATGCATTCACAGGAACACTGTATGCAATTTAAATATTTATATTTTGTAACAAATATGAATAGAATTTGACTATGTTTACCCTTTAGGAACAGTTGAAATTATTGAATGTATCAATATGTGAAAACTCTTCAACATGTAGTCAAGCCTTTAAAATATTTACAATAAATAAACTTATTTTCATTAACTAATCCTCCATTTATTTTTTTTTAATCAGGCACAAAACTGGTGGAAAAGAATCAAGCTGTATACTTGTGACATAGAAACAAAGCATTGCAAAAGACTTTCATTTAAAAGCATTCTCCACTTTCACAATCATTAAAGTATAAAAAAACAAAGAGTGATCTGGTCAAGTTGATCTTTTTTCCTCCATAAAACATTTATTATTTCATTCTACTTGCAGAAATTGAATATACTTAGTGATTCTTTGTACATACAAATCTCTGAAAGTAAAATAATGATTTCTGTCTCTTTGGAAAGCAAATTCAAATTGAATTAAAATAGTCTGGTTCTTCAGCATAATATCAAAAAGTGATGAAAGATAGATTTAACACCTACTTTCATTATTCAAAATTATAAACCAAACCACCTTGAATCCAGTTCAGGAAAAATTCACTTAAGTCAGTTATATAATTACACTGTCCTCTTGATTTGGATAGTTATGTTCAGAATACCAGCTTTTTCTCCCTGCATCAAACTGTCTTCACTCATGACATATCTTAAGTGTATTGACTTGTTTAACCAAACCAGGGACTAAAATTTAAACAGTGAGATGCTAGCCAACATATCTTGTGTCTCATGATTTCCAATCCCAATGCCCAATCACACATGATGGAACTGACAACCTTGACTACACCATTCTATTCTATTTTCAAGTTTTACACTTTTCTTCTGTCTTGTGTTTATATGTAAATACTTTTTTTCCTTTCTTTATCTTGTCTTTATATAAAGCATTGCCTTACCATTAATTTTTCCAGTATAACAGATAAATGTTTTCTGGCACACCAGCAAAGTAGATGAACATTTGCTTTTTTCATTTTACAGGTGAAAAATGAAAGAACCTGCCTGAAACCACAAAGTAAGCAAGTAGCACTGTATGGATTGCCTCTGAGCTGTGTGATATAGCTCCCAGTCCCTCAGTAGTACTAACTTGATTTGAATGGTCACTGCCAAGCAGCACTCCTGAGAGTGGGAAATTATGACCTATCAACTGTGACCACCAGACAAACCCAAAAGGCATCAGAGCACAAGTAAAAGATCATTCACATTGTTAGAAATGGAGACCATCATGAGATGAATGCTTTTGCACACCAAATCTCACTGCTGTACAGGCTGGGACATGCAAAATTTGAAATATGTATGGACTTGGTAGGTTCCCCTAAGCTTTAATTAAATTCATGAATACAGCTGATTGAGATTTTTGCACTTGCAGTCAATTATTTGTCACAGATTTGTAATTTTGGTGTTATAGTTTTAGACTTACTGAAGGGTTATAATGAAAAGATCACAGTCAAGAACCTATGATGTAGCCAGTTCTAAAGACATTTTATAGTACTCATATATCAAATGATCTGAAAAAGTGGGGGTTTGATTGATGCCTCTTAGAGCTTGATTTGTAGACTGTCTTAATTTTCTAAGGTGGAAGTGTCTTATGTACTCTTATGATAGCTTTGAAACATGGTAAAGTGCAGAAACTTCACAAATAATATTTTTAAGAACTTTCGCACATTATTTCTTCTTCATGCTTCATTTTCAAGTACTGAAGATGATGAGATAGAGTCAAAGCTGTGGATTTTCTTGTTGTTTATATGTTTAGTGTAGTACACAAAGTCCTGAAGAATTACACTATTGGGCTTTTGGAATGGTTTTTGTTTGTTTGTGTTTTTTCTGTTTGTTTCTGGATTTTTAGGGGGCAATACAAGTAATAATTTTAAAACATCAATGATAAATATGGATCTTAGCAAATATTTTTTTCAAGGACTGAAAATTGTACTGCAGTGGAATTAGTGGGTGTTTTCAATTGGTTTCAAATGTGTCAGGATTTTATCCCAGGAATTTAAAATCTATTTAAAACACACTGAGATTAAAGCTATTTAACTATATCAGAAGTCTATACAGCTTCCTGTGTGGTTGGTGGAACAGAGAGATTAGAGACTTCTAAGGTTATTTAGAATAACCTTAGAGGCCGCCTAGGTTCTTAGGTACTTCAGCTAAGGACCTGAAGATAGTTTTTCCATGAATGCAACTCAATTTACTCATGACCACAGAAAAGGTCATGGAGACTTATAGATTGTCAAAAGGAGGAAAGCATTTCAGTTGCTTGTTTGAAGCCCATCTTCAAATCAATGGGTATTTTTGTTGCTTAAAAAGATCATCTTTAAAAAATAAACTTTTTAGAAGTTTATATTTTGTAGTTAATATTTTGTTCACATGCCAGCTGATGGCAGGGATGTAAACATGGAACTGTAGATGAATGTTGGAATGCCAGCTGATAGAAGTGTGCTTTAAAGAAAGGAGACTGTGCTAACTGTGATGAGATATTGCGGTATACAGACTGAGTGGGAATTTGAAGAGGCATTCTGAATTGAAAAACATGTTTGGTGGGATATCTTTGGCAGAATGTATAACATTTAACTCTTTATGTAACAGTAGGCAATGCATTTCACTTCACTTATTTTTAAGCCTCAAACAGACTGTGAATCAAAGTGTGTGACAACTTGTCTAATCTTGGTTCATAAGTAAAACTAATTCCTACTTTCAGTCTTTTGTCCAAGTGCGTGTGGGGGTATTTCTTTGTTTTTCAAGAACATATTTCTGAAATTTCGATTCATTAGACAAGACTCTCTATGGCAACCTCTATACCACAGGCTATGTTGGCATGACACAGGTTATGTCTACAGATGAAGTTAAACAGATCTTGAAATACCTTGCATTTTCTTGCAATGGTTTAGGAGGGTCTTCGGCACCAAAACCAAATAATGCCATAGCAATTCCCTTTACATTATGCTGATTTAACCAGGAAACCTGCAATGGTGTCACAGCTATGCCCTTGAAGTGATTTGTAGTGCCTTATCTGTGGAGTTCTTCAGGAAAAAAAAAAAAAGGAAGGATCTAATCCAAGAGATTATTTGTCCCCATCCTTCTCTGAGGAGACTTTTTTCTCTATCTACAGACAATTGACTTATTTCTGTGTTCACAGAATCACAGAAGCAGAGAACACTCTGAGTTAGAAGGAACCAACAAGGATCCAACTCTTAAGGTGAATTAACAATACAGGGATTGAAACCGCAACCTTGGTGTTATTAGCACCATGCTCTAACGAACTGAGGTAATCTTAGGGTCTAAGGACCTATCAAATTTATTTGTCCCTGAAAAGAAGGTCTTTCTAGCAGAAAGACTTTTTTATTATTATATTAACCCCCCATTGAATAAAAATGTATGCTACTAAGTCTGATAGCATAGGTAGGAAATTATCTTTCTGTCTGCTGTGGGCTTTCAAGCCTTTCAAAAGGGTCTATCATAATTTCAGACAAGACATTCTGATTGTTTCTGATTGTTAATGGAATGACTAAACCATTGCCCTGAATATTTGGTCTAGATTACAGCTTGTTTCATATAATTTGTTGATATTTTCAAGATGAAAAATTCTGTCAGATCTTTCCAGTGGATTGTGCTGGTTTCAGAACTGGTTTTTTTGCTTGTTTGTTTGTTTGTTTGTTTGTTTGTTTTTTTAACGTATTCTTTCGATGTCAGTTTATTCAGAAATATTTTGTCTTTGACAATTGATAATTTTCCCGCTGTTGATAAACTTTCACACATCTACAAATCATACCCCAAAGAACATAAACTAATTTTATTTTTAAATAATCCAAGCACATAAAGGTATGAAATAAATGTTGAAAATCAGATCAAGAAACCTTTGAATATAAGCACAGATCTGCATAGGCAAGTGGGGATCACTTAAATTTAAATATCTGAAAAATTAGACATATAAATTTTATTTTATTATTGAAAGAGCAGTAAGTGTAGCAAAATAGAAATTCATATGTCCTTGGGCACATATTTTAGGATAAAATCTATTGTCTTCCAGGAGCTTTCTTTTCATTGAGTAAAGACAAACCAACACTCAAGATCTAAAATATCACAGATAAATTTTAAATTATTATGCTAGGAAAAATTAATCTCCCCCAATAGCTTCTCTATTGACTGGCACTGATTTTCTGCCCCTTAATGCATGGTTGATAGAGCCTTCAGGTTTCCATACCCTTTGCCTAAGAAACCATTATCTTTGAAGCTAGTATTTCAGTAGAATTGAAGATGTGAGAATCAGAGGAATCAGCAAGCTACATGCAGATTGAATTACCAAACTGACTATGAGCAGTGACCTCAGAATGACTGGATAGTCACTTCAGAAGAAAATCTGGTCATCTGTGTTATTAATAGACTACATATATGGGAAGGCAACGCGGTAATCCAGCTTGCGAAAATATAACATTAGATAAATTATACCTCTTTATTAAAAACAAACAAATAATAAATTATTATGTAAGTTTTTCATCTACAGACAAGTTGCAGCAGTCATTTATTTCATTTTCAGAAAAGACCATGAATAATCAAAAATACAAGCATATCTCAAGGAGAAGTAAAAACTATAAATCCTAAGAGATATACTGGAGATTACTGTGTTCTGACAATAGAGCTAGGATTTCAGTGTAACTAGAATAGGAGTGAGAGATGTTCCCAGTGCAAAACAGTACAATCAGGATGAGATGCAGCTGAGAAACTTTTGAAGAAGGGCTATCTCATGGCATTCTAAAATGACAAGCAATAGAGTGATTGGTTTTAAGTCTTAGAGCCACTTTCTGATTTGACTGGATTAAGACTGTATTTTCTGATTTCTTTTTGACCTTATTTCAGATATTATAATCAATAAGTACAACTGAAGGCATTTTTTCTTTCTTTTTAAACTTATCTCTTTTTCAAAGTGAAAGAAGAAATATCCATAGTTTCACATAATCATTAGATATACTGGGAATTGGAAGAAAAGAGTTAAATTGAAAGCTGGTTAAAATATTAGAAGGTTGGTGAAGATAGAATTCCAGACTGTGCAGTAAAAAGGAAGGAAGAGTATTAGAAAATGGGTTGAAGCCAAGATAAAAAAAAGTACTTGAGGAAAGAACCAACATAAATTTAATAAACTCAAAACATATGGAACAAAAACTGGAACAATAAATGTAATCCAACCAAATAAGAAGTAAGAGAAACTGTAGAATATGATTATTTAAAATACTATATGAAACAGATTTATTGCAAGTAGCTTTACAAAAATAGCTTCCCTTCCTTAGGCCTTGGAAACACATCAGTCCCTGGGAAATGTTTTGGGTTTCATTTTTGTCAACATTTCTTAAAGTAAAAAAAAGATGGAAGCAGGCAATAGCTATTTCATGCCACTCATGTTTAGGTTGAGTAAAAAGTTTCCATTTTTCACATAATAAAACTATGTCTGTTGAAAACTAGATTCCAGTACTAGACAGCATTAAGATGTAAAGAATTGTGGATCAAATCTTAAAATAATCATCATCATCATTAAGCAGTCATACATATTTCAGGAAGTAGTTCTAAACGGAGGTCTGAGAGTTCCACTGTAACTGATAGGCATCCCTAATTTTGGCCAGAATCACATCACTTTCAGACCTGCAAAACCGTAAAATAATTGAGGTTAGGAAAACCCTAGAGAGGCTGCTCAGCCCACTCCCAGCTTAAAACAAGTCAAATCAAATCAAGATACTCTGGCTTGTGGTAGTTGAATCTTGAACACCATTACGGATAGACATTCTACAACCTTTCTGTGTAACCTGTTCCAATATTTGAGCCTCCCCATGATTTTTTTCCCCTTAACATCTAATCAGTATTTCCCATGTTCCAACTTCTTTTTTTACTCAACCTACCACTGCAGCATTACAAGAGGAGGAGCAGTCCCAGATATTGACTCCATTTCAGAATACATTTATTCACTGTAATATAGCAACATATAAGGGTGAGGGATCTACCTTAACATTGTTCTTTTTTCTATTCATGTATTTGTTTGTTTGCTAAGACATCAGAATTTAATATTACTGACAAAGTGTTTAATCTTCACAAATTGGTATTTTCTAGAGGAAAAATATTTTATTGGAAAAATTGTATCTGAATATAATCAGCATTCAATGTATCCTATTTTGATTTACACATGAATAAGAAATTATCTGAATGGCCAAGCACAACTGATGATTTGATGTTTTAAAAATTCCTAAGGTCTTTATGTAGCTGATTTCTTTTTAATTGAATTTCAAAATACAAATAGCTCCACAGGGATAATGAAGCTGCTAGAAACACATTCAGATTCAGACTGCTAGCACAAGCATTTTACTGACATAGGTTGAATTTTTGCATTGTTTTTTCACCAATGTACTGGCAATTGCTACCATGTGGCTCTTTAAGTAAAAATGGATCTCGAATAATAAGGTATTTATATAAATATTTTGAAAAAAGTTTCTCCTTACCACTTTAAGATGATCAAGGACTATTAAAAACTGCTTGTTCCCTCTTGATGTGAACTTGAATGAATAGTAAGGTTTCTTCAATGGTTTAATGAGTTGAGTTAATCATTCTAGACAGGTATCCAAACATGCAAGAGGTCTACTCCATTTAAGCAGTGTATTTTTCTCTATTTTGAGCTAATAAAGAATTTTTAGTTTAAAGAAGTTTTTGTTTTTTGTTTTTTTTTTTCATTTTTATTGCATTGACCTGGGCAATAGCAGAGTTCCAGCTTTATTGTGAAGGGCTGAAGTATTTCTTCCTCTCTCCAATTATTTATCTTTTGCATGCTGACAGTGACCTAGCTATTTCTTTTATCCCATCAGCTGTAATATTTATTCACAGAATTCCTTTTCTTAATAATTTGGCAGTCATAACCATTTTTTATAAGCCACAATTGTCATTTTATGATTTTTTTTCATCCGTATGATTTTTTCCGCCAGAACTATTCCATTCCTGCACTTAAAGTTTAGAATTATCTTGACAAGAACAAACATGGCTTGTTGTTTTAGATACAACACGACATGAATGAGGATAAGAAAATATTTATCTCAATGAGTTGATTTGTTAGAAATCAACAGAAAGGTAAGGTAGAATATTCAGAAAGAAGAACATGGGTTCAGTTGAAAAGCTACTTTATGTTTTCCCCATGAAATAGGCAGAATTTTCTATACATTATAATTGGTTGAGAATAGAATGAAGGACCTGTAAGGGATGATTGCAGAATTATACAGTAGTTTTTAAATTAAAAAAAAAAAAAATCACAGTTTAACTGTACTAATAAACATTTTCTTGTTGGTTATGTCACTTAGGTGCTGAATGTATTTGGAAGCTGATAAAATGCTGATTCCTTTCTTGACATCTCATAGCTCACAAAAGGTTCAGAACAGGTTCAGTAGTGATGGTTAAAAGAAACCACTAAAAATTCCAATGTAACTATTCCAATCTAATGCAATTTTATCATACTATCTGAATTGGTTGTGATGAAAACTTATTTGGGCTGTCTACCATATAGACCTTTTTTGGTCTGCATATATCAGAAATTATATGTAAAATATCCTAAAGGGGGAAAAAAAAAAAAAAGGGATAAAATTATTTACCAATATCAACTACAAAATGCATTTATTTCCAAATCTGAGTACTTCATGAGGAAGCAGACAGTCAATTTATTCCTTCTTATTTAAAAAGTTAACAACATTTGTAAAGTGCTTTATAATATTTTTCCTGAGTAGCAAGAGGTTTTTAGCTAATTAATGTGTGGAACAAAATTAAAATTAGCTCACACCTTCAATACTTCAGTGTTGTGTGTGGTGTTTTACAGGCTTTATTTTCACCACAGTCTTTCATTTCAGGTATGTTTAGACCAAAGAAGCCAAGGTATTATTTTCAGGAAGAGAACAGCAGAAATTTTAATTCAATTTGCTTTATTGTTCGAAGTTATACATTCATTCTAGTTGCAGTAATTCCAAGCACTCAGGTATATATTAGTGCATCCAAAATCAATTATTAGGAAGCAGCAAGGACTAGCAGCTTCTTAAGGGCACCAGGAGATGAGGGTGATGCCCAAGAGAGCTGGCAGAATAAGTCCTCATGTCATGAGTGGAATGATGCACTTCAATCCTAAGAGAGAAACAACAATATACTTTATTGATATAAAAGAGTGAGTTAACAAACTTCAATGGCAAATTTGACAGTGGTTTAACAGGTTTTTATGGCAAGATACATTTAATTGTTTGCTGCATGAAGGACAGGGTTGGATAAAGCTCTCAGGAAGACTCTACTGTTGAGTCACGAATTTCAGAAAGGATTTTCCTCCTGCATTCTAAACTCCATCTCAGAGAGGAGTCTAGGTGCAACTACATCCAATCCTAGTCCCACATTTGGTCAGCAGTTTTGTATCACTTAGCTAATACTTCAAAGTCTAGCACATTATTAATCACTTACCAAAGATCTGTTGCTGCAAAGAACCACTCAACCTTGAGGAGTAACCTTCAAAGATGTACTTACTCAAGGGGCGATCCTGGCAAGCAGCCCACTGCCATGCAGGAGAATGAAATGTGCTCTGGGCTGTCAGCTATTTATGGAGTAAGATGATTGATTTATAGTTATATTTGCATACTGGCAAGACATCTGGGTCACCATTCTGAACAGCCCTTGGCTACCTTGTTGCCATCTGTCCCCCAAAATCCAAGGTAAACTGGATGGAGCCATCACAACTCCCAATGGTGGTTATGGCCAAGCAGGGAGTGGGAGGCTGGGACATGAGAGTACAACCCTACAGCACACAGTGAGGCTCCTGGTTCAGGACAGATCCCTCATGATGGCAACGAAGCAAGGTAAGACCAGAAAGTCAGCATATGGATTGAAGTTCTGATTATGGGGTTCCACGGCCAGGCAAGGAAGTGACTGTGGCTACCTGAAATGGAGCCTTTGGACTGATAGCTGTGGCTGGAAGCATCAAGTGAGGCTGATCAGGCCTGTTAAGGCTTATTAATGCACTCAAAGCCCCGAAATCAGCTTGAAAATATTAATGTGCCACGATGACAAGTTTGATACTTATTTGAAACTATTCCAATTATGCTAGACTGAAGGCAGAAGATCCCTGCACTAGCCAAGAAAGCAAAGAGCATCACTACTGTTCACCAGCCAAGCTTAAAACCATTATGAATCCCCATATTACATGGGGGGTAAAAAACAAACAAACAAACAAACAAACAAACTATAGAAATTTGGTTTAGGTAAATATAAAATTATAATTGTACTCTATGATCTCCATGAAAAAAAATGTGCAGAAAATTTTAAATAAAATATAAAGTAAATGTTTCATTTAATCTTTCTTTTCTCTGCCTGGATGTAAGACTAATCTCCAAGGTTTTACATAAGCACAAGAAAGCAGGACATTTTGTTTTTAAAACCTTTATTTTCATGCAGCAAACACAAACAGTTTGCTTTACTATATGACAGGCAACCAATGAAAATAACTAACATAGATCAGTGCCTTGTAAAACTTTAAATGTTTCAATACACTCTATACAAGCTAGATCTTAATGGAAGCTGCCTGTTTGCAGACTCGTACTGTAAACTGCTTCAACAAACATTCAATATATTTTCTTTACAAACACAACACAACAGCACACAACAGAATAGCCTCTTATCTATTATTTTTGGGGAAGGTTAGTTAGACTAGGGAGATTATGGAAGAAGGGTTTTTTCAGAGAAAAGGTGTCTTTTTAGTCTGGGCTACATTTACTGACAGTATCACAAATAGGACATAGGGCAGAAAGTAACTAAATTTAGAAGAATTTAATTCACTTGTACTGACATGGACTGTTAAAACTGTTTAAAGCAGTTGAGCATGAAGTCAAAATTGGAACAAACTCAGATGAGAAAGGAGAAAGGAAAGAACAACAAAAATCTGAATTATTTCCATTCAGGAAAATAAAGTGATATCTGATATAGTGTAAGTTAACAGTGACAGCTTGTCAAACTGATCAAAAATGGATGTGGATGCTGTTCGATCACAAAGTAAACAGCATTGATAAGGTGCATAATCTTGCTGAGTAGCGCACACGGAAATACAGAAGCAGATATCAACTGTTATCCTCAGGGATTTATTCTATCTCCTAGTACTACAGTATGCAGCAGATTAAACTTTTCTGTGCTATTGTATCCAATTTTTTTTTTTTTTTTTAATATGTAGGAAAGGGGTATAATTCAAAAGCTAGAATGAATCACCAGTAGTAATGGTGATGATTACATGGCAGTTGTCATAGTAAAACTAGCTACAGAGTTTTAAAATTTTCAGCAGGAACTTCTGGAGTAAAGGGCACAATCTGGACCTTAAAGAAAAGGGCATTGAGACATGGAGAAATTAAAACTGGGACTTGTTTCAACCAAAGTTTGACTTTGTCAATTATCACTGGGGAAATGCAAGCAGCTCTAAATGATGATTTTTGTGCTCATGTTTTAGTTATCTGAAGAAGAGTATTAGCTTTGGAGTTACCTGTACCTTACCATTGACTAAGTGGATACCAAGGGTAAGGTACATAACATCACATTAAATAAATTGGATACTCAGTGTTTTGCCGTATTTACATAGGAAATCATTTGAGTGACCAAAAAGGGGCACTTACCTTTCTTATGCATTTTAGCACATCATGGACTAGGCTTTTTATATGCAATAATACCTGTGCATTGAAATCTTGACTGCTTCATAGAATCAGACAATTCTTGAAATGTCACAAACCTGAAATTATGTATATCAAATGACATTAGTATGTGACAATTCAATTTGTCTGCATTGAAGTCATTGGCAAAGTTTCCAATGACATCAGATTAACAAATTACTCTATAATCCCATATGTTTTAAATAACTATAGATACACTTAGAAGGGATGCACAACTGTTGTTACTGAATATGAATATATCAAGTACTGAAAAATAACAAAACTTGTAGACTGAAACTAAATCTTTTTACAAGCTCTATAACATGCTGTTTATTCTTACTATTATTATTCATTTTGCTTTCCTTTACACTTTTTAATCTGTGCAGAACTAGTGCTAAAATAAGATAAGAAAAACTATTTTCACTGCTTCTTAAATCAGCTGGCACTGGAAGAAAAAATTGTTCTCTCAAGTTTTCAAGACTAAATTTCTGTGAACCTCAGGGATTTAGATAGCTCAGAGAGCTCAGCATAGTCCTTGTATGTGTGTGAATTTAAATCAAGGTCTTAAAACTTTTAAAATTTTGCCTATTGCAAACTTTTTATTTATAAATCCTTTTTTGTATGTACAAACAAGCAAGAGTTGCTTTTCTTATGTCTTAAAATTTTGTTAAAAATGTTACAAGTTTTAGTAAAAAAATCAATGTATCAATTAGAAGCTCAGATAGATTTAGTAATTAGAGAAGATAAAACTTTTAATAAAGAGATTTTATTGTCCAGTTTATACACAGAGAAAAAGAAAATTGCTTGTTGTGTTGATTTAAAGGTCAACCAGCAGGAGAAATGAACGTAACACAAAAGAGATTATAAATCAGAGTTACAATTTAATAACAATATTACAATAAATGCAATGGCACAAAAAGAAATTGGTTTTAACCCACAAACCCCAGAAGTATGACCCAGCACCTGGGGCACAAACACAAAGGGGTTTGTTAGCCCCTGTGTTGAGACCTACGTGGTTCCTCCAAGTCCAAAGCAAAAGAAGGTGGAAAATCTGTCGGTGCAGCTGACGGTTGCAGTCTGGTGAAGTGGTGGTCGCAGGCTGATTGAAAGTGGAGGTCTCCTCCTGTTGAGGTTCTGGTCCTCCTCTGGATCCGATGAGTGGGTCCCCAAGGTCTTCAAACCCCCAGATTATGTACCCTCAGGTCCAGGTGGGAGCACCCCGTCCCTCCCCCAGGGCAGGGAGTTACACAATGGGTGATCTGACTCTGTGAGTCATGAGATAGTTTGGAATTGTTTCTGGCCCCTTAGCAGACATGACACCTCAGGCTGTGTGTGAAGGTGCTAACGACTCCCTGGAAGGGAGCTATCACAGCTCTTATCTCACAGGTGTTTTTCACACCCAGCTGATAGCCTGAGGAGTCGGATGTGCCCTGGGCAGCTGCTGCAATTGGTTCATTGTTCTTGGGAAATGAATAGAGGTGGTAGAATACATAGCTCTGGTCACTGCCACACAGTGATAATCTGGTCCCACCTGCTGAATTAGGACACTTGTATACAAAGATAAGCACAAATTAATCAGGGAAATATCATTACAGAACACAGAGTGATCTTTTTCAAAGCAAATGCTGTTTATAAACAAAACCTCAATACAGCTGTTTTAATCTTGTATTGAAATCAACCTTTGTTTGATTTTTTTAAAAAGCAGTTTAGAAACTTCTTGATCATTTTTAGAAGTTAATGTAGGAAATTCATTACCATACTGTCCTTTAAAACTTTTAAACCACTGAGTATAAAATGGTTCATTCAGGCAGTTCTTTTTGAAGGTTGTAACACAACGATTAATTTTTTTAAAAAACACATTCAGAAAGCCAGTAATTACAATCTGAGTGTCTTCTTGTAGATAATGAGACATAATGGTCTGCAATGTCCAGGTTAAACCTCTTCTGATCATAACTGACTGACAGCTACTTTTAGCAGGAAAGCAATTATACACACTAGCAGTTGGCTAGGTTGAGCTAGAAAAAGAATACAAGTTATTCTTGAAAATAAGAACAGAGATAGGCCTTTTTTTATACACTCCTTTTTAACATATGGAAATCTTGAGATCCAAAACATGAGCTCATGCCACAAGATAGTTCAGAAGGTGAGTGATATATAAGGATGTTGGTTTGTTTTCTAAATCCTAGACCCAAATTTATTTTCATATACAAATGCTATTAAATGTAAGTTGTAATTTTAATAACTTACAATTTAATTGTCATTTCTATTCCTCTTTGAAATGCTCAGTGATAAATGTTTAGGCAAAAAATACTTAAACATTGATAATTAGGTGCAGTTGAATTTGGTTGCTTTTTTCATTAAACGAGAAGGCCAAGATAATGAAAGAAATGTTGAAGAAACCTCTGGTTTCTCAAGCCTGAGATCCTTCAGAGGTAATATCCTTCTTTCATCCATAAATCTGTAGTGAACACCTCCATCTCTTACTCCACAGGTAGGATCACAGTTCTTGATTTTGGTTTTGCTTAACAATTTTAGTTTAGGCTCAGTTTGAAAACTATCACAGAATGCTAGTTCTTTTAATAGTTGCAGTGCTTATAATATTTAAATTGGTCTTAAGATTTCTGAAAGTGCATGAAACTTCTGTAGTGTGACAGCAGTTTTCATCAGGACTTATATATAACTACTATAAGCTTCAAATCAGCTTGTTAGGAAACTAATCAACCTTTAAGAATATATTCCACTATACAGTGTGTATAAATCATTATTTTCAAGTCCTAAAGAGAAACACTGTGTTGGCTTAGTAAGGCTAAAAAGCTTATGGATTGACTCACATCGTTAACTTTAAATGTTTTATTGATACCTAGTTTGCTCTTCTCTTCCTAGTTAGTAAAATGGATAGGTACTCTGGGAGATGATGAAGCACAGATAAAATCTAAATCTCTTTCAGAATGAATTTAATCTATCTTGTTGCTAGCTTATAGCTGGCTACTCTTCTTTCTAATGACACAGGTATTTGTGGGGTCCTCTTATAACCTGTATGATTTTAGGTACTGATGTGGATTAAAAGGATGTTTATTGGTTAGCAATATAAACAGCTATTTTGATTTTTCTAATTAACTGAGAAATTAATTAACTTTCTGTATGTCTCAGAACACTAGGAAATTCCAGAAAGTTAAAGAACACTTTTCCAAGGCTGCTTACGAAGAAACAATGACTATTCAATGAGCAAGGAAATTTAATACAAATTTTAATTTAAAAGACCACTATGAATTATCCAAAAGGGTAACTGTAGCTACATGAAAAAATATTTCAGCTTTACAAGGACTCCTTAAAGTGAAAAATTTACTTTGAAAATTTGCTAAAGTGTGACACTGAGTGTGATTTATCAGACTAAAAATCAAAGTCTAGATGTCTGAGTTCTCATGTATGATTTTTCTTTACTGTTTTTTTCATTATTTTCTAGTCATCTGGCTGTCATCCTGACACAATACACAGGAAGGTCACAGCTGCTAGGTAGCTATACCCAGTTGTCCAGACACAGAATCTCAGCCTTGTGTCTCTGCTGTACATAGTTGCAACAGTCTATGTCTCTTCCTGTCACATGATTCATCTGCTGATTTCTAGATGGCCAGTGTGCACATTCATACAGTCGTTGTCATCATCAACACACAAAAAAACCCACTTTGCCAGCCATACTCTCATCTGTATAAGCACTAGCAGGGATAGTTCCATATGATCTTTCCATCTGCTTGATCAACCCAGAACATGGCCAGATTGTAACTAGCACCTGCTCTGTCCAAGATCTTAGAAAGTTAATGGTGACTCTGTAAGTGAGCACAGTGCACCTTTTTCATTTCTCCATGTATCTCCAAGGTAATTTCATAGAAGGCAGTAGTGACAAATATGATGAAGTATGATTGTATAGAAAAACCTGGAGTTATGGAGGGCAAGTATGACTAAGCTACTTTTTGTCTTTCCTAAATGAACTATTCCTTTGCAGTGAAGTGTAGACATCTTAGTGACTGGCCAACAATCTGACCAACAACTAAGCTGAGTGTAATGTTTCCTTGCATGTAATTGGAGAAATAAGGAATTGAGCCCAGTTATCCAGACACAGTATAATAGTGTAGCTTCAGATGCAATAGGATGCTTCTGCTGTATTTCAACTGATACTACAGAAGAGCACACATCTGTCTGTCTGCCAGCCTTGTGAAGATGATATGTTGGACAATTAAGGGAATATCAAATGGCATGAGATACCTATGTGTGGATGACTGACATAAATTAACAATTTTTGTTCTGGGGCAAGAAACTAATGTGGAAAAAATTACTATCCTCTTTGTAGAGATGCTTTTAGCCAGTCTACAGTGACTTTACCAAAAATTGGTGAAAATCTTCATACAAGGCCTTTAAGGTATCTAAATTAATGTATCAAAATGAAAACCTATAGTTTTCCAACTGCCACTCGTTCTCCCGTTCAGGCACTTGTGTTGTTCATGGGATCAAATGGGTAAGATTGGAAGGTATCATAGTGGGTCATCAGGTCCAACCTTCCTGCTCAACCGCAGAATAACTTCCAGGTGGTTCTTGAATATCTACAGTGAGGGAAACACCACAGCCTCTCTGGGAAATCTGTTTCAGTGCACTGTCACCCACACAGTAAAGTAGTTCTTCCTCATATTCAGGTGGAACTTCCTGTGTATCAGTTTCTGCCTGTTAGCTCTTGTCCTATATTGCTTGGCACCACCAAGAAAATCCTGGCTTCATCCACTTGGAATCCTCCCTTCAGATAATAGATATTGATGAGATACTCTATCAGTTGTCTCTTCTTGAGGCTGAATAGGCCCAGCTCCCTCAGCCTGTCATCATAAGAGAGATGCTCTAGTCCTTTAATCATCTTTTGCACCCTCTGCTGGACCCATTCCAGGAGCTCTCCATGTGCCACTTGACTGAGTAGTCCAGAACTGGACACAGTATTCCAGACGTGGCTTCACCAGGGCTGGGTAGAGGGACAGGATCCCCTCCCTCGATCTGCTGGTAATGTTTGTCCTAATGCATTTCAGTATACCACTGGCCTTCTTGGCCATAAGGGCATACTGCTGGCTCATGGACAGCTTGTTGTCATGTCCCTTGGGTCCTTCTTTGCAGAGCTTCTTTCCAAGCAGACCAGCCCCTAGCTTGGACTGATGCATAGGCTTATTTCTCACTAGGTGCAGAACTCTGCGCTTGTATTTATTGAATTTCAGACAATTGCACTCTGTACATCTCTCCAACCTGTCAAGGTCTTTCTAAAGGTCTGCACAGCTCTCTGGGATATCAGCCACTCCTCCCAGCTTTGTTTCATCAGTGAACTTGCTGAGGAGGCATCTGCCTCTTCATCCAAGTCATGGATGAATAAGTTAAACATTAGTGGGCCCAGTATTGAACCTTGAGGAACACCACTAGTGATAGGCCTCCAGCTAGGCCCTTTGCCACTGATTACAACCCTCTGGAATCTTCCATTCATCCAGTTCTCAATCCACCTCACTGTCCACTCATTCACTCCTCATATTATCAGTTTGCCTATGAGGATGTTGAGAGAGACAGTGTCAAAAGCCTTAGAAAACAATACCAACTACTCTCTCCCCTCATCCATACAGGTAGTTGTTTCATTGAGAAGGAAAATCAGGTTAATCAAGCATGATTTACCTTGAGTTAATCCATGCTGTCTACTCCTGATCACCTTCTTGTCCTCCATGTGGATGGAGATGACCTCCAGAATGAGGTGATCCATCACCTTTCTAGGCATTGAGGCATGGCTGACTGGCCAATAGTTCCCGGGATCCTCCTTCTTGCCTTTTTTGAAGACCAGAGTGACATTTGCTTTCTTCCAGTCCTGAGGCACCTCTTCTGATCATCATGACTTTTCAAGGATGAACATAAGTAGGCCCATATATGGTGTCCACCAACTCTCTCAGCACTCGTGGATGCATCCTGTCAGAGCCAATGAACTTGAGGATGTCAGGTTGGCCTAGGTGTTCTCTAACTCAGTCCCACTTCACCAAGGGAAGTTCTTTCTTCCAGTATTCCTTTGCCTTCATCTCCTGAGTGGAGATTCCTGAGGACTGGTCTTGTTAGTGAAAGCCAATGCAAAGAAGGTGGTCAGTAACTTTGCCTTCTCTGCATCCTCTGTTACCAGGCTCCCACCTCCATTTGGTAATGGCCCCGATATTATTCTTAGTTTTCCTTTTTTTATGGATGTATTTGAAAAAGCCTTTCTTGTCCTTGATATTCTTTGCCAGATTTAGTTGCAGATGGGCTTTGACCCACATCGTGTCATTAAGAATCACTCTAACAACTATGTTCATTCTAAGTGGCCTGATCTTGCTTCTGCCTCCTCTGTATTTCCTGCTTATGCTTGAGTAGCACATCCACACAGGTCTCTTGCCCCCTTTGCCCTATTTCTTGCTCATCAGGTTGCATCATTCTTAAGCCTGGAGGATCCCTGAATATCAATCAGCTTTCTTGGACCCTTCTTCCCTTCAGGTCCTATTCCCATGGGATTCTTCCATGAAAGCCCAGAAGAGGCTAGAGTCAAGTCTCCTGAAATCCACTGTTAAAACATTACTTGCTTCCCTTTTTCCTCCTCACCCAGTACTGAATTCCACAGTCTCATGGTCACTATAGCCAAGGCTGCCTGCAGCCTTCACAACTTCAGTAAGGTCTTCCCTCTTCGTTAGCATGAGGTCAAGCAGTTCACAATGCCTTGTGGCATCCTCCACTACTTGTGTCAAAATGTTGTAATCAGTCAGTGCTTTCCAGGAACCTCCTGGGCTCAGTGCTTCCCTGTGTATCTTCCCCAGCAGACTTCAGGGTTAAGTACCAAACAAGAACTAGTGCCTGTGACTTTGAGGATGCTTCAAGCTGCCTGTAGAAGGACTTCCCCATTCCCTCCTACTGCTCAGGGGACCTCTAGCACACACCCACAACAATGTCACTCTTGCTAATCTGCCCTTTGATACTAACACATAAGCTCTCAAGTCACTCACCATCCACCCCAAGACAGAGCTTGATACATTCCAAGTGTAGTCTCACCATCATGCCGTCCTGGTCTGTCCTTCCTAAACATCATTTATCCCTTCATGACAACATTCCGTTCATGCAAGCTATCCTACCACATCTTCATAAGTGCAGTTGAGATCAAAGTCTTGTAACTGTACAGATCGCTATCTCCTCTTGCTTGTTCCCCATACTGCATACATTGGTGTACAGGCACTTCATAGAAGTATTTGATCATGTCAATATCCAAGTGACAGTGCAAAGAGTCACCCCAAAGTCCTGTCTTGCGATTACCTCTTCAGATGCTTGTGATATGATGGAGGTATCCTCTCTTAAGCCTCCTTTTGCTACTTATGTGGTTGCTATAGTTCTCTCTTTCCCAAACCTTATCTCTGTTAAGCCCTGCTATGTCCCCTTTCCCCCTTCAAATCCAGTTTAAGGAATTTCCAATAAGTTCTGCTAACACCTGAGCTAATATGCTTTTCCCCATTTGATCCAGGTGGACCCCATCTCTTCTCAACAGGCTCGGTGTCATGTAAATCAACACATGATCAAAATCTCAAAATCCCAAAATTCTACTGGTAGCACCAGTCTTGAAGCCAGATAGGATTTTCTCATTTCTTATTCCATCATTCCCTGAAACTGGCAGAACAGAAGAGAATTTAACTTGTGCTCCAGATCCCTTGACCAGTTGCCCCAAGTCCCTGAGGTTCCCTCTTGATTGTTCACAGTCTTCTTGTTGGGACATCATCAGTATACAACTGGAAAACCAGTAGCAGGTGACAATCAGTGGGCCACATATCTGGGAAATTTCTTTGTAATTTCTCTTGCTCAGGCCCCAGGGAGGCAATACACCTTCCTGTGAGTTGGGTCCCATTAACATATCAGGCCCTTCATTCCTCTCAAAAGTGAGTCATCAGTGACTGCTACCCTTCTTATTTTGCCACACTCTCTTTGCTCAACCTGATCACCACACTCCTGGTCTTTTGTGCTCCTGGGGGCTGCTATTGTATGGGTAGGAATGGGTACAGTCCCTACTGGCACCCACACTGAATCAGATCTGGCTCTGAGTCACAGTTTCACCATTTCCCATTAAGCAGAAGAGCACAAGGGCACCTCTCTCTGCTCTAGTATTGAGGTCTTGCTGGGTAGGAAAGCTTGTCTTGTTCCTTTAGCATAACTCCTGGCTCCAGAGCACTTCTGTCCATGTGGTTCACCTCACCGTCCTCACTGAAATGGCCAGTGATTCACATACTTTTACCTGAGTCAGGATTCACTTTTCATATAGAAAACTAATAATTTTTGGTCTTTATTAACCTGAGTTGGTAGGACTTATTCAGAGAAAGATGACCCAGCAGCAGGCCCAATCAAGAGCATTTTCATCCTCCCTGAACAAGAAAATAGTAACCTGAATCCATTGAAAGGATGTCCATTGTGTATTGAAATCTGTCATCAGGCTGCCTTTTTCAATTTCCTTGCAATTTTGTCTCATCCTTTGCCCTACTACCTGTGGATTCTCAATATGTAGATTCTCTGCAATATGAGGCAGCATTTCTCTCCAAAATGGCTATTCCAGCTGGCACAGCTTGCATGGCATATCAGCTCTTCCTTGCTTCTCCATGTCAAATATAAATGGTGGCATATATCAGAGCACAGAAACAAGTGGAGCAGCTCAAGATATAGGACAATGCACTCCAGAGCATTTTTTTCTGTCCATGGAATTGGGAAAAATAGGATTAGCTGAACTGTCTCAGTGGATGCACAAACATAGTTCTATTTACTTCACTGATTTCCTGCCAAAGAACTACATCTTGCAAAATGAGAAGGGAACAAAGAAAAAGCCCTTGCTAAAGTGGCACAGAGATGGGGCATGTGGATAGTGGGATCATTATGCTGAAGGTAACTCCAAAAAGGGCAAGAAAACTGCTCTGAAAAAATCTGCAAATTACTTTCTGTGCAACTCTGACTCACACAGCACTGAAATGACATTGAGAGACCATTATTGAATTTAGCCTTTCATTTCTCATTTCTCTGGACTATGAATTTTTAGTAATATTGGGAATAAAATTATTGATGCTTGACATTTAATAAATCTGATTCTTTTCCACAGCAACAATTGTTCAAAGAACCTAAAAAATATTCCCTTTTCTCAAATGAACTTTGGGAGGATAAATTTATTAATATATATGAGAGGCTCAGTATGTACAGAGTTGGGAACCATAAAAATTGCCTAGGAGAAACAGTGTTTGTTTTACTTCTCAGTATAGTTGTAATTACTATGGCTCTGATTCCAAGCTTGCTTACATGCTTATAAATCAGCCTACTTTCACAGCCATGCAGTTAGTGATGCAAATGAAGATCAGAATTATGTGTTGCAGCTAAATAGTCAGCTACTATAAAGTGTTGTGGATCAATTTGTCTTAGTTTGAGGGGAAAAACCAAAATGTTTACCAAAAAGCAGAGGAGAGGATTCCTCCACAATAATCATGTCACTCTTTAT
>JAWWEV010000001.1:62043736-62064802 GCA_035583235.1 Hafferia zeledoni | reverse complement strand
GCCATCAGCACGCTTGCAGCAAGCGTGGGTAGTGCCCTTCCCAAATCTTCGTTCGCGAAGCCTAGCCATGATGATATCACATTTTATTGTTCAAAACACTTATGTGAGTGGATTTCTCTCTTTCCGTGATGTCTTAAAAATATTTAACCTTTACAATAATTTCAGTCAGAATTACCAATATTAATGAATAATTTATTAGTTGAATGCTGCCTGTTCTACACCTTCTGCATTTCTGGGCATCAATATTTTAAATGATAACACTATTAATAAAAAAGATCTATCCTCCATAGATGAAATTTCTTCTGTATTGCCATTTTAGACATTCTGTAACTGCTAACCTAGAAATGCAGTCAGTTCTACTGACTGGATAGACAATTGCGGTAGTTTCATCTAGGCTGGATGCCAGGTGTCCACCAAGGCACTCTGTCACTCCCCTTACCATCTGAACAGGGAGAGAGCATAAAATAGAAAACAACTATTAGGTTGAGATAAGGCAGATTGCTAAAGCAAAAGCAAAAGTTTGCACACGCACAAGCAAAGAGAAAAAATAATTAGGTTTATTCTCTACTTCCCATCAGCAAATAATGTCTAGCCACTTCCTGGGAAACAGGGCTTCAGCATGTGCATTGGTTGCTCCAGAAGGCAAACTTTGTAAATAAAGAATGCTCCCGCTTCCTCCTTTCCTTACTTTTTATATCTGAGCTGACATTATATGGTATGGAATATCACTTTGGTTAATTGGGGACAGCTGGCTGAATTGTGACCTCTCCCAGGATCTTGCTCCCCACAAATCTACTGATGGGGGGAATGTTGAGAGGCAGAATTGATGCTGCCAGCTCTGCTCAGCAGTACCAAAACATTGGTGTGTTACCAACATCTTCCTAGATACCAATGCAAAGCACAGCACTATCAGGCTGCTGTGGGGAAATGAACTCCATCTCAACCAGACCCATTACAAGAGTATAGATGACTATGTTGTGTGTAGTCACCTGGGTATGCAAATATCTGAACTCGAATTTGAATTCTATATAAATTACAAAATAAAAGTTATTAACTCATGTAGTTGTATTTCTCAAAGGCAGTATTTTGGGGAATTTTTCTGAAAAAAACCCAATCAATAAAAACAGAACAAAAGTAAGCTAGCTGCTAAAACAAAACAAAAAATGCTGATATTAGCACCTATCCAGGGAAAATTAGGATCCATTCTTTCCAGACTGCGAATTTGACATCTGCCTTGGAATTAGCAAATTTGGAAGACAGCACATCCAGTAACAACATTCATAGCAAAATGAACTATTTTCGTACTAATAAGCCATCATATGGACAAGTGGTTATGTCCAAGTAGCAGCTTCACCAACAGCTTCTCCAGTTAACAACAAGCAACAGGGAGGTAAAAAAAAAAAAAAAAAAAATTCTGGCCTCTGGTCCCTGTTGAAAGAATCATCTTTCACAGGGACACTTTCACATTATATGAATAACAAGCCAGAATAAAGAGGCTTTAAAAAAAAAAAAAAAAAAAGAAAAAGAAAAAGAAAAAAAAATAAATAGGTGACAGAGAGAATACCTGCTGCAGCAAATAGATAGACAAAGACCTCAAAAAAACCCAAAACCAAAACCAAAACAAAACCAAACAAAAACAAAACAAAAACGAAACAAAAAAAAACTTTAGGAAGTGAGAAAGCACAAAAACACAGACTTAAAATAATACATATCTGAAGCAGGAAATATTTATATACAAATGGGAAGGTTTGTGTATAAGCTCTCAGTTCCTATAAAGATTGCTCAATTATACTTTTGAAAGGTAAATCATGAAAATAAATATATTCAACTATATCTATCAACAGTACTAAGCAAAGTGAACACTGGCACTTGATGATCTTGACTCATCTGTCCACAGAAAAATGAAAAGAAGATGAAAGCCGTACTACAAAATCTTCTCAGTTGAGGTAGATAGCTTATTTAGAAAATGTGTCATCTCAGAAATTTTAGACTTTATTACTAATTCTAGAACTGAGAGAAGCATGTTGTTCAAACAAGAAAAGCAGTGATTGTTTAAAGATATTCTGCATTCATAAAGGATAAAAAAGCCTTTTAATTTGGATTTAAAGAACAATCCAGAATGAATGCATTTGGGAAAGACAGACACTCATAAGAAATGCATGGCTGTTCCATGTCTGTTACTCACTGTTGGTTCCATTCACAAAGAAGTGAGCCTTCAGGCATCCAAATGCTTTGCAGTAATTTACCCCGAATGTTTGGGTTTTATGAAAAATGCAGTTTACTGTAGGGGATCCTTTGCTAGCTTCACTACAAAGACAAGTCAAACCAGTACATTCAAACATTGCTATAATTATCACTGATTCTTGTTTTTTCATAAGCAAGTCTTTTCTTAAAAAAGATTGCTGAAGGCTGAAATTGAGCATCAGAACAAAATTGAGACATTTTCCCCACATCTAAGAAAGCCGATCTTATTTGCAAATTCCAGGATCGGCTCAGAGCTGCCTCTTTGAAGTGGAACACTAGACATAGCCCACACCAGCTTTTAATGTTACCACTTCAATATACCAACTCTGACATAATGCTCAATAGTTAGGAGGCAGAGTGCTAGTGTAGCTGCTTCAGAAAACACCATAGAAAATGGGTTTCATCATTAATAATACAAACTGTGACAATAGGCAATCTTCTCATGGAAAGAAGCATGAAGCCTACTCAAAAATTGAATAAGCTGCTGTTGCTGTTAGAAAGAGATGTGGGGAAGGAGACGGACCCATGGCTGGGAGCAGCAAATGTGTTAGCTTTTGCAAAGGTCTGCATGCCTTTTTTTGGGTGTTATTCCTTCTGCATGAAGCAGCGCCCCAGAGATAACTCAGTATCAGAAAGATCTCTAAGGAGCAACCAGTGTGATACTGCAGTTATATTACAGAATCAAAAGCATTTTCTTAGAGAGTTTTTACTTTCAGAAACAAATTCTTGTATGAAGACTTGAATAAGAAAATTGCTAAACTATTACTGCTTTTAAACTATAAGTCTGTTTTTACTCAACTGAGAATAAAGCAAGTTGATAAAATTTGCTTCTTGTGTGAGGTAATTAACATTGAGCACTAGTGATTTTGGAGATTTTTCCCTTGTTTTTGTAACACTGGGGAAATAAAATATTGATTTGAGGGGAGGGGGTAGCTACTAATCATAGCAATTACTTCACACAGTGGTTCAGTTTAACAGCTGGAAGTAGTTTAGTCCCACATGTCAGAATCTAAAGCCTTAGGAATTGATGAAAAATGCTCCTTAATAGGAACATTTTGTTAATTCCAATGAAGTTAGTGCATGGAGGTGGAGCCCAAATTTCGTGTTTGTCTTGTGCAGTTTACACCTTTGAATTCAATGCCCTGGAACTTTAAATCTTAAATATTCACATCTACTTGAGCTAACTGGTAGGCTTTAGCAGAATTATTTTCCAAATAATTATCTTTGGAAGATGATTCTTTCAGTTCATCCAGACTGTAATGGAGAAGAATGAGAGATGACCTTACCAATGGAAGGGAGGGAGTCAAGAAGATGGATGGAGTCAGGCTATTCTTGGTGGGGTCGAGCAATAGAGCAAGAGACAACAGGCACAAACTGGAACACAGAAAGTTTCATCTGAACATGAAGAAGAATTTCTTTACAATTAAGGTAACCCAGCACTGGCACAGGCTGCTCAGAGAGATTATGGAGTCTCCTTCCCTGGAGATATTCAAAAGCTGTCTGGATACAAACCCAAGTAATGTGCTTTAGAGGACCATGCTTGAGCAGGGATGTCGGACCAGATGACCCCCAGTGGTCCTTTCCAACCTTCTAACCTTATCCATTCTGTAACTCTGTGATTCGGTGGTTGATTAAGTTGATGGCCTAAAGTTAGCAAGAGAACCTGGACCTAAATGTGCTTCATAGTCAGTGAAGCACATGATAAGAATACATATCCCACAAGAAAAAATGTGCCATAGCAAGAGATTTTTAGTCACTGAAATTTCTAGTAATTGAAGTTTAAATATTCTTAAGGTGCTGAAAGGCCTAATTTGAGCCACAAAGTCAATGCAGGAAAAAATACAATCTTTAATAAAGAAAGTGACACCAAGAGTGACTCAAATTCCTGAGTTCTTTTCTATAAGAGCAGAACACTCAGAAATTTGTTTCCTGCATGTATCTCTAGCTCACTAGGTGATAGTAACTAATTTACTTAGGTTCAATGCAAAGAAACCAGGTGAAGGCCACAATACAGGATACTTTGATAGCACATCTCAGCACACACATCAGAACAGAGGCAATGAAAATGCAGTAAAGTTCAAAGTGTTAAGCTCCAAATCAATTTAAATTGAGCTTGATGTGTAGGGAATAAATCTGGCTAACAGTATGCTACCTAATTTTAGTGACAGTTTTGGGGGGTTCAGTCCATTTCTAAGGTATTACTAAATATTTCATTCATAGATATATTTCTAGGCCTAACATTTAAGCAGTTTAAAAGCTCTTTCATCCTTGAATAGAAAGTCTTACAGAAATGTGAAATTTTGTTTATTTATTTATTTTTTTTAGAGTCTCCCAAAATATTCTGCATCAACTTCCCTTTTAACCTCCCATCTAGAATGGGACTTCTTCCTCCCATCTACTGTTAGAGATATAAAAGACTGTTCTGCAGTGTCAAGAAGGTAAATTAATGACAGACTGTGGACTTATTCTTTCTGCTGTAATTCAAGTTATTTGCTTTCTTTACACTTCATTCAAACCACTTGGGGCCATTTTCTAGGCAGCCATTCACAGAATTATAGACAGCCAGTACACGTTGCTAATAATGGATGCTGTCCCCTTTTTGCACAGCTTTTAAACCTCTTGTTTGCAATCACCTGCTAGACATTCAAAAGTAATGACTTTCCTCTTGTTAAACTGACCAAACAAAATTCCCTAAGCATGCACAACTTATGCAATTGTATTGACATAAGTAAGTTCTATTATTTATATGGTGTAACACAAGTAAAATCTGCCAAAGTATAGCCCTATGTTTGTTTGTTTTTGTTTTGTTTTGTTTTGTTTTTTTTTTTAATTTGTTGTTATTTGACTAAAGATACCTCATTATTGTGCTGGGACTGAAAAAGATGGAGTGAATTTTTTTTCTTAGCAGCTTGAACAGTGTTTTTAATTTGTGACTAAACTAGTGTTGATAACACACGACTAAACAGTGCTAACACAACTTTGAGATTTTCTTTTTTTCCACTGTGATCCTGCACTAAGTAGGCTGGGGATGCACATGAAGCTCAGAGGAGACACGGGCATGACAGGTGACCCCAGCTGGCCAAAGGGCTATTGTATACCACATCATGCCGTGCTCAGCAATAAAAACTAAGCAAAAGGAAGAAGAAGGAGGGATATTCAGAGTGATGCCATTTGTCTTCCCAAGTAGTCCCTATGCGTACTGAGGCCCTGCTTTCCAGGAGGTGGTTGAAAAATGCCTGTGGATGGGAAGTACTGAATGAATGCTTAATTTTAGTTTGCTTGTGAATACAGCTTTGCTTCACGTTTTCAGCTGCCTTTATCCATGAGTTTTCTTGGTTTTACTTTTCTGATTCTCACCCATCCTGCTAGAGAGTAGTGAGAGAATGACTGAGTCAGCTTAGTTGCTGGCTGGAGTCACACCACCACAGTAACTCTGTATAATCCGCATAATTTTTGTTAGGCACAGAAAGCTGGTTTTGAAGTACACTTTTTCAGTGATGTACCACTGTCTGAAAACATATATAGTGATCAAAGCATACATTATCAAACCCTCATCTAAACAGTTTCCCAGCTGTGACCTGGCATTTATTTAAAAAATATAACACTATATTACAGCAGCTCATTAAGTTTAAAAAATCATTAGACATATAACCTAACAATATATTGTCATACAATCAATATTACTTATCATTTAAATTAGTAGTGTACAAATTTAGTGTTATATTGTTTAATAATTCATTAAATATTTTGCAAAACACTTTCCATTACTGTAGCATTAGTAAGTAATAGCCAATTGATCACATGTTTCGTAGATGTCTGAAAACTTCCAAATGCTTCAGTCATAAATCATAAGTTTAAATGAGCATCATGCTCAAGCTGTCTCTAGCTAAAATAAGCATGATATTTACAATGGTATTATATTTAGATGTGGGCAAAAAATTATTTTATCTTAAAATGATTTGTTTTTATTAATTTGAAAGTTTGAAGATGTCAAAACAGCACATTTCAACAGTCTGATATTTTGTCTTTCAAAATAGGAGATTAATTGAAGTTGGTCTTTACCCATCCTCCCATTTGTTCATTGGCCCCAAATCCATTTTCTGTTAATTTTTGTCCTCAATGAAACAATTTTGTTTCAAAAATATGTGAAATACTGTATGCACCATTCCTCTTACCCCATTTTTCAAGTTTGGGGCTGAGTACTTAGCAATTCTCAGGATGAGTATAATGTATGCAATTACTTACAAACCTACCATATGTTCCCTTTAGCTGAGACTCATTCATCCAAAGCTGTCCTTTGGATGTAGTTCTTATCTACTCAATTAACTAAGAGTTTATGTAATTCCCTCTGCATCCATAATTATCTGAATAGTAGTATGATATAACATTTTAGACCAGTGTCACAGGTGCCTAAGAAACTCACAAAATAAGTGGGATTTTTTGATGTTATGAACTAATTATAGGCAGGATTCTTTTGCTGAAGCCACTGTGGTATGTTATATTAGTGCCATACAAAGGTCTGTTCTGCTTGTTCCTAAAACGGTAATTCAAACAGATGTCTCACAGGGTCAAATAACATCAGTTCTCTACAGCTTCTGTGAACTCCAAATATGCAACACATGTCCCTCCTATGTCAATTTGTAAATGTAAAGTGAGCTTTTTTTTTCTTCTTTCTACTAGAAATGTTTGATAATGCATTTTAAAATAGCAAGGCATGGTAGATGCTCAGGATGATGGCAGCTAGCTTTAGACAGTGCAGAGGATTAAGCAAACTGAAGAGCAATTCTCATCAGGATTATAAAGAAATAGATCACAACCCAAAAGATGTTATTTTTCTCAGTTAACCATACAGGGAATTGGGCTGAGTAGCTCAGATGCATGCATTATTAATATCAACAGCTGGTCAGAGGCAACTCAAATTCAGTAGCTTTTGCATCATCTGAGTAGTAGCTATCCATGCTGTAGCTAAGTCATGCCAAAGGTGCATAAAGATCCCAGATGATCCTAGCAAGCTAGTACAAGTGCTGCACAGATTGCTGCACCAAATATAGAGCCACATGAGTGCAGTTGCATCTATCCTTGGCCCAGAAGCTTTATAACTGCTTCCATGCTGTGCTGAGCCCTTGCCAATGATCAAGAGTTGTCCCAGCTGTCCTTGCACCATACTCTCTGGCATATCTGGAGGGCTTATCGGTTTAGATGCTGCACACAGCTTCAGACTCAAATGTCTCCATGTATTTGGACAGCATAGCATCTTTCACAAAATAAAATGTACTGTTCTTGGGGCTGATCTTGAGCAAGTCTCAGTGTGGGAACCATAGCATTAAATCTGTTTTTGAAACTCTGCCAGGCTCCAATTAGCATTCATAATGGAAAGCTGCCTGTATTGTGATGACATTAGTGGAAGGAATAAGCTCATGCTGAACTCAGTGTAGTTGGGACTTCACTGCATCTGGCATGTGTGCTAGTTCAGGTGTCTCTTCATTCCACTGCAGGCCATGATGTAAACAGACTCAGTGGGTATAGATGCTAGCAATCCACAAAACAGTGTGTGTCAAATGACTCTCCAGGATCCAGATGAAAAGCATATGAAATACAATATTTGATTCTCCCTTGAATCTCATGTGCTATGAATCATATTTCTTGTTTTCAGATTGCATAAAATTATTTTTACAGGTTAGTTCATCAAAGTAGTATATATGTATCTGTATATCACCAGGTTTTTACCAGCCTCTACACCTGATATGATTTAAATCAATATGTGCCTTTAATATATCTTTCTCCTTTTTTCTCACTTTACAGCCAATATGCTTGTAATGCTTAAGAGAATGTGAATTTTTGCATTCATCTATCTTTCACTTAATCTTAGTTTCTCTTAGTCAAAAAAAAAAAAATAAAAGAGTTTTCTTAATTGCAAAAAATAACAAATACTCCTAGGAGTCATAAAGTGTTGATTACCACACAATCATTTTGGGAAGTTATCCATTCAAGAAATCAAGATTAAATTCTATTAAAAATTCATAAAGAAAAACTTAAAATGTCTGTAGATGCCCTTCTATTATGAGAAACGGGTCAACGTTTTTTTCTTGTTTTGTTTGTATGTTTGTTTTATTCTACTTTTGTGCTAGGTTGAGCTGGCAAAATTCCAACTGCCCAACAGAGAGAGAGAAACCCTTCACAAGTCTG
This sequence comes from Hafferia zeledoni, assembly GCA_035583235.1. Taxonomy (NCBI): domain Eukaryota; kingdom Metazoa; phylum Chordata; class Aves; order Passeriformes; family Thamnophilidae; genus Hafferia; species Hafferia zeledoni. The sequence goes on along the minus strand of JAWWEV010000001.1, from coordinate 62,056,372 downwards.
AGGGAAAAAACCCCTAGAACTAACACTTAAGATGGCAACGTTTTTATATTTTGCATAGAAGAGAGAAAATTAAAAACAGAATATTGTATAACATATATATACAAATGTGGAAAAAACACCAACAACCACCACTTAGTCGCCCACCCAACGACATATTTCAACCACCCAGACCATAAAAACACCCCAATAGACTCCCCCCAAAGGACACCTGGCAAGAGAGGAGAAAACCAATGACAAAATAAATGGGTACTTCCTGAACCAAACAGCTGTGAAGTGGTGTAAAGGCCCAATGCTACCAGCATGGTGATAAAGTCAAACATGATTCAAGGGATTTACTTAATGTTGGAAAATAATTTACATCACTGATATTCCAACACATTTTAACTCTTTTCATGCATCTCTGCAGATTTGGGCTGTGCTGAGACAAGCAATGGAAATTATCAAATATAAAAATAAAATCTGTTCACACAAGATTTCGAGTAGAATGTTTCAGATCAGAGTGGGGGTTGACAATTAACAAACAAAATTCAGTTTAGAAAGTTTTAAAGTTTTTCCATCCACATTGGTTGTGCTATAGTGACTCTGTTGTTTCTGGGTTTATGTCTTCTTTTCTTAAATTCCGTTTCCTTTTTTTTTTTTTTCCTTTAGAACATTTAATGGAAGCTACTACTTGCTCTTTTGACTCATCCTCAGTCTTCTAGTTCTGAGAGCTGAAAAGTGTCATTATATTCAGACTCAGGAACTGAAAAAACAACTATCCTTTCAAACACTGTGATGATATATTCTGTCAATGTCCTTTTTCAGACTCATCTTCAGCATTACAATTACACAGAGTTCCGCATGCTGTATATTAGCTGAAGTTTTATTCTTTAACATTCTATTTTCGCAAGTACAGAATCACAGAATATGCTGAGCTGGAAGGGACCCACAGTGATTGAGTCTAACTCTTAGCCCTATACAGGACCATCCCCAAGAATCATACCATATGCCTGAGAGTATTGTCCAAATGCTTCTTCAGGCTTGGTGCTGTGACCAATTTCCTGGGGAGCCTGTTCCAGTGCCCAACCATCCTGTAGGTGAAGAACCTTTTCCTAATATCCAACCTAAACCTCTCCTGACACAACTTCAGGCCGTTCCTTTGGGTCCTGTCACTGGGCACCCCAAAAATATCAGTATCTGCCCCTCCTCTTCCCCTCATGAGGAAGTTGTAACTCCAATGAGGTCTCCCCTCAGTCTCCTCTTCTCCAGGCTGAACAGACCAAGTGATCTCAGCCACTCCTCATACAGCTTCCCCTCAAGGCCCTTCACCATCTTCATTGCCATTGTTTGGACATTCTCTGATAGCTTCATATCTTTTTTATATTGTGGTGCTTAAAACTGTGCACAATATTCAAGGTGAGGCTGCCCCAGTGCAGAGCAGAGCAGGACAATCCCCTCTGTCAATCGGCTGGTGATGCTTTGCCTGATGCCCCCCAGGACGTGGTTGGTGCTCCTGGTTGCCAGGGCACTGCTGACTCAGATTCAACTTGCCATTGAACAGGACCCCCAGGTTCCTTTCTGTGGCACTGCTTTCCAGCAACTCATTACTCAGTCTGTATGTACATCTAGGGATTGCCCCATCCCAGAATCCATCACTTTCCCTTATTAAACTTCATGTGGTTGATTGCATGTTCTCATTATAGAATTCAAGGTATCAACGAACCAAAGGCTTTGCAAGAGTTCATGTGGGCAACTCTCTTAAAGTCTTAAATCTAAATAACCACCCAGGCAGCATGTAGCTTGAGACCTGGTGCATTACAAACCTTCATCTTTAACAGACCCTTAAGCAACAGTCCTTTGAATAAATATCCTGCAGGATTCTGAGTCCACCTGCTTCTCCAGTGCAACGGAGATTCAAGACTCCTGAGAGTATTCAGACTGTAGTGTCTCCAAAAATAATCAGTCTCACTCTTCCTCATTTGCCCAAGTATTCTGAAGCCTGGTAGCTTCTGTCTTGGGTTGAGCTGGCAAAATGCCAACTGCCCAATACAGAGTATCAGAGCCTCCCTCCCCCAGCCGAGAAACGGGAAGGGAAAAAAAACCCAGAACCTGAAGTAGCAAACTACTTACATTATACAAAAGAAAGGCAATTAAAAATAGAATATGATATAATACATATATGTACAAATGTGAGAAAAAACAATCTAACAACAATAGCTACCGAGTCACCCAATCAAATAATACAGATTCCAACCACCCAAACCCCACAAAACCTCCCAAAAACTCTTCCAGAGAAACCTCCCAGCAAGAGAGGAGAAAATTAACAAGAAAATGTTCACCTCCCTAGATGACACAGTGCGGATGGTGGCAAGGCCTAATCTCAGTAGAGGCAGGGCAGAGCATCCTTACAGGTCGGCGACAACTTCTTCCTTCACCTGACAACGCAGCTCTTCAACTACAGCACACCTTCTGCAAAAGAACTGTTTTTGTTTTTTGTGCCTCAGCCTTGTGAAGAGGTATCAGGCACTCCTGGCAACCTGTGACCTGGACAGCTAAGTCTGCCATCAGCAGCTCTGGCTGGCTGGAGGCATCTGACGCAGCTGGATCAGTGACTACTGCAGCCCCAAGGGATAGAGGTTTATGGTGTGTCAACACCATAACTGAGGAAGCTTAAATTAATATGCTAATAAGACTTAGGCTGAAAGGATCTCTTCCTTACCAGTGACTGAGTCTATTTATGCCTCTGTTGGTTACTCCCGGATGGTCAGAGGGGAGACCTGCCCGCTCTCCCTGCTGTGCAAACTGCCATGCCATGCCTCTGTTTGCCTGCTCTGTTCACTCTGGTACCTGGGGTCATTTAAATGTCCCTCAATTGGTCTCAGCACCACTTCCTCCTCACCTGGTTGGCTGCCAAAGGGTAGAAATGTTAATAGAGATGAGACTAGACAGGTCAGCATTCACAACACCTCTGTATCTATTACTTTTTTTAACTGCTGTGAAATAATCCAGGGGAAATTTAACATATTGCATAAAATTCAAATGAGAAGAGTTGTTCCACTTCATGCAAAAGTTACAGAAATTCCTAAAATTCTTTCTGTCTGGAGTGAGAAAAACATCCATCAATCTGAAGTAATTTACAACGAGACAGCCCCAAAACAGTATATCCTATACCTCAAGTTGAGAATCCTTGTTTATCATGTGGGTGCCCTCATCCAAATCTGCTTTGCTTAAGTTAGAGAATTTATCCTCAGGTTTTCTTCCCCCACATAACTGCCGCAACCTCTCACACAGTTATTTTTGCACTCTATTTTCCTATAAATATTTAATTAGTTACACCAAGTGAAACTATTTCAGCAAGAATGATAAATCACACATACAGTAGCATGCATCTGAAAGCTTTTGTATATGCCATAAAAGAAAGATTCTGAACCTATTTTTTTTCATATTTCGAGTAAAAACTGTGACACTTTACCTACTTAATTATTAAAGATGAACTATTCTTTGTCTGGCAGCTGACTGCACTGATGATAGTTTCCTTGAAACTTGCGCATTACTGCCCAGAGGTCATAACCTAACATTTGATGTTTTATCAGAAAGTTCCATTCATAATTGTTGTTTAGTTGCCTTTACCTGCCCATTTTTTGCTCCTGACATGGTCTCACATGGCTGCCTGTAACAGAATTTAACTGGCCACATGAGTATGCAGGATCTCCCTAAGTAGTGTGAGAACATACAGTGAAACTATTTCTTTACTTTTGACTCATTTGGATTGAAAGGACATGATATAAATGTAGGAACTGGTGAGGGAAAAAAAAAAAAACAAAACCTAGGATACTACCATCTGACACTTAAAATAATCTTGATGAACATTCAATCCTCTGTTAGAGCCCAACTGCTTCTCTTAATAGCCAGGCCACTCTTAGAAAACAAATTTGTGAGATATTTTCTCTTTTTCATGTAGTGTCTTTAAAATCTTCACATAGAAGGAACAAGTACACACTGCTAATCTGAATATTTTTCTTCTTGTAAAGCAGAAAAGAGCAACAAAGACTCTCCAGAGTAGCTTTTCTTTCCATTCTGCATATATAGCAATTTTAAAGCATGATATTGAATAAATAAATGTATTGTGACTATAAAAAGTTACATTAGCTACTTCTCTATATCTTACAATGTGAATGTAGGTTAAACCTCCCTAAAACTTGCCCCTTTAATATGAAATATTTGCTTACTTGGTTTATGTCTACAGCATGAAATCCCTGTTTCTGGATCCCATAAATAATTGCACTGGACTTTACTGAATATGCCTCCCATGAGTTTGAGTACATAAACAATGAAGAGTTTTAGGATAATCAATATCATATGCCTAGATAATTTCTTTATAGTACCATCTACCTTGCAGTCATCATGATAGATTGCTTAATAGTTTACTACATATTATGAGATTAATGGAATATTTTGATGTAGTAGATGAATATCTACCAGACAGGGGATACATAATGAAAGGACAAACATAATTCTTCCCTTAGCATAATTTTGGAATATTTTTCACTAAGAGTAATTGTAGGCATTTCCTGTTGATTTTGCATATGTTCTAATTGTTTTTCTTTTCAAGTTGCAGCTCTGTATGAATAGTCATGCCCACTGTGGCACCCTGAAATGTATAACAGATATTTTAACCAAACACCTCTCCTGAACTATGCCAGAAACTAATCAGACCATTTATTCTGTTAGACATGGAAAAAAATATATGACAACTTCAGGTCTGAGGGCAGTTTTTTATTTCTCCAATCTTTTTCTCCTATACAAATTAAAACAAAATTCAGATTGTCACAGTAGAATACAATTCATAGTTATAAAAGCTGAAAACAAGGATTGCATTCTTTTCACAGCCTACTGTCATGGTGCCTAAAAATTATAGCATCAAATTTTAAACTCAAAACACTTATAGCACAGAGTAAGCAAGATAAAATATTTAGTGCTGCTAGACTTTGAGCTTCATCTTTTAGAGTGTTTTGTGCCTTCTGTCATTAAAGCTATTTGATTTACTTTAACCTGTGTCCAGTTGCTTCAGTATTGAAATATGGCTTCACTAAAAAGCAAATATGTCTATTACACTGACTTCTCTACACCATGTAAAGTAGTTGCATGGAAGTCTTTAAGGACTACAAAGGTAACAAAAAGTCATGAACTGTTCCTTGAGATGTAGAGCTTTTTCCCAAATTAGCAAGTCTGGTGTTCCACTGGTCTATTCTTAATTCAGATGTAGATATATTCAGATCACTTCTATAAAGTAGGTACATTAAGATAGCTATAAAACATCTGCCATTGTAATTGAGATTCAATCCAGAACTTTTACTACAGCTATTTTAGCGCAAAATACATGACTATGTCATATACACTGTTAGGCATCCACACTAGGACATTTATACTCCACACTGTAGTGATAATACTGTTCATAAACATAATAATCTCAAGAAAAATGTATTTGAAGTTAGTATAGGAATGAATAAACCAGTCAAATCAACAAAAACAAAAGCTGAAAAGCATTCCCTGTATTTATCTATATTATATACAGTTTTATTACTTTTTTTTTTTTTACCTTGTTGGTAACAACAGTCTGTGCAACATATGCCTACATTCAACAAGACTTGCTATTGACCTATTAACATTATTTGTTAAAATTAGCCAATTTGAATCTAAGTCTACACACACTGCACTGAAAATTTACTCCATATATACCCATCCAACTTTTTACAGCTTTCAAATTACTTTCTAACTGTTACTAATGGGTTTTCAGCAATATTTAAATCCTTTCCTGCACAACAAAAGCATAGGCTGTCTCCAAGACTGCAAAAATCCAAGTGGATTGGAGAATTGAATAGGTCAAAATTCATTGTAGATATCAGCTTTCTCTGTCCAGTTATATCTTCTCAGTTTTCAAAGAAGGATAATATGAAATACTGATGCAAAGTATTGGAACCTGCCATCTAAGGGAGGGGTGGCAGAAAAAAGGGAAAAAATTACAACTGCTGTTAGGATTTTCTGCTTTATATCTGAAGGTTTGAGTGTCACATTTTCCAGAACTGACATTTCTTCTATTTAATGGCAAATTTCTATGGTGCTGAAGCAGACAAAGCTATAAATGGCCTTTGTGGAACTGAGGCATTTAATCAACTGCAAAAGTTGCTTGCTGCAAATATTAATTTGCACCACACACATTATCGCTATCAATAGGGCAGTTTCACATGGCAATTTGTTTTGTGAAAGTTTGGAAGGAATGTGATGTTTCTGTCACTCCCTTCCTGACACTTTGAAATGATGCTGACATCAGGAATGTGTGCCACCCTGGATAAATGAGATGCCACACAGTCCATAAACAACAGTAAGTATCTGGTCTGATACCAGAAGAGGAATAGTCATCCTCTAGAAGTGTTATTGCCAGTGAAATGGACACTGGGATGAAAAGGGGAAGATATGTATTGGTTATTCAATGGTTTGTTGTTGTTTTTGGTTTTTTTTTTTACTCTGTGGCAAAATAAACCACAAGTACTTATTTCTGAAATGTTTGTTTTCATTTCTAAATACCCTACAGTAAGAGTTCCCAATCAGTATGTTTGCAACACATTTACTGTACACATTCCTAAACTAAATGCTGATGGAAGCTGAAAAAAACCCCTTGCACTCTAAACTATCTTCAACATTCGTGAGAGACTTTTTATCAAAGTCTTTCCTTAAACTAGCCAAGTTTCCACTGCATCTAGCCTTTGGTGGTTAACAGGAAGAGAAGTCCTAAGACAAAGAACCTACAGTACAAACAATTTCCTTGCATTTAGATTGAGCTAAAACATCTCTCTGCACCATTATTCTTTTGAACTGAAAATTGCTTTTATGACTCATTCTGCTCAAGGCAAATATCAAACACGGCAATAATGTCTCACCCTAGACTTTTAACCAGGAAGTATAAGTCAAAATCCCATTTGAGTAATTCACAAATTCATACATAAAAATATTATAGAGCAAAAGAAGTAAAGAAGTTTGTCAGACGGATGGAGTCAGAGATGTTAATTTATTAGTGCTTTCGACTAAGGTCCAGAGGTCAAGCTCACTCCTGGCACTCAGTGGAGATGTAGCACTGATTGTTACCTGAGCATTTCAGAAATTTTCTAGCATTCTGCTTAGATATATCTGGGAAAATAAGGCAAATCTGGGAAAATATTTCTGTCAAGATCTTTCTTAGAAAACAGCATCAAAGTGGTATAAAATTTAGATCTCTCCATTCTAAAGAACCCTATAACACATCTCAAAAGCATTTGTTCCCACAAATTCTCTCCCATGCTCTTATGCCACATCCCAGACCCAAACCTTCCCATATCCTAAATTTTATTCTATCAGTACACCCCTGTGTGCTGTGGACTAAGCTGCAGGTATGCTACTTCAGGTACTTTGAACCGAAAACCACTACACAGTGTGGACACAGCCCATCTACTCTCCAGGGTGCTAGTCCTCATAAATGGGCATAAACCTTTTTATACTTCATGACCTTAAATTCAGGAATACTTTTCATTCTATATTAAACATACCAAATCTCCTGCAGACTAACAGCTTTTAGCTGAGAAAATATTAATTTATGTAGTAAAACCAGAACAGACTCAAACACTCAGTGTTGCACAGCAAAATGGATTTTTTTTCCCTGCATTAAGGCTTTTTATCTTTATACTTAAATCATTTTGTTTATGTCACTGCTTTTGTAAGGTTAAGAAAGTTAGGAGGTTAAAAGTAAGTTACAGGAGGAACTAGAGATCTGTGTGCAGTCACAGGACTTTAATTTCACTGTGATTAAGAGACATCATGACTGGAATGTTGTTTTGAAGGGCTCCACAATATTTAGGAAAGACAGACCAGGAAGGCATGGTGGTGAAGTTGCTCTATATGTCAGACAATACTTGCATTCTGTCTTGGGGTGGATGACAAGCAAGTAGTGAGCTTATGTGGCACAGAAGCAGGGTGGACTAATGAAGGTGACATTGTTGTGGATAATTGATACAGGCCATCTAATCAGGAGTTGGAAGTGGGTGAGGCATTCTATAGGCGGCTTGAAGCAGCCTCAAAGTTGTAGGCACCAGCTCTCACGGGGGACCTTAACTACTCTGGTATCTGCTAGAGAAGCAACAGAACAAAGCACAGATAGTTCAAGAGGTTCCTGGAAAGCACTAATGATAACATTCTGTCACAGTTATTGAAGGATTCCGCAAGGAATGGTGTGTTGCTTGACCTCATACTAACAAACAAGGAAGACCTTGTGGGGTATGTGAACGTTAGGGGGTAGCTGTAGAATCATCACAGCAGCCTTGGCTGTAGTGCTCATGAGACTGGGAATTCATTCAGGTGAGAAGGAGGCAGGCAACAAGTAAGATTGTTATCATGTTGTGGTCGTTTGACCCAGGCTGGATGTGAGATACCCACAAAGGCTACTCTATCACTCCCGTCCACAATCATACAGGGGAGAGAAAATATAATGAAAGGCTCAGGAGTTAGGGGCAGGAGAGATGGCTTACTGATTACCTTTATGGGCAAAACAAACTCAGCTTGGGGAAATATTAGAATTTATTATCAATCAAAATAAGGTCAGGATAATAAAAAGAAAAACAAATTTAAAAAATACTTCACCTTCTCCCCCTCAGTGGTGCAAGAAGATGGGGAATGGGTTTTATGCACAGTTAATCACAGCAAATGATGTTTTTTCTGCCACTGCTTTCTCCACAAGAGAGGAGTTCTTCCTCTACCGAAGTATGGGGTTCCTCCCTAGTGAAGCCACATCTGGAATACTTTGTCCAGTTCTGGGCTCCTTGGTACAAGAGAGACATGGAGCTCCTGGACCAGATCCAGCAGAAAGCCACAAAGGTGATTAAGGGACTGTGGTATCTCTCTTATGAGAATAGTCTGAGAGAGTTGGGCCTGTTCATCATCAAGAAGACAACTGTCTGAAGGGAGGATGTCCAGGGGATGGATCCAGGCTCTCAGTGGAGCCAAGCAATTGGACAAGAGGCAACAGGCAGAAACTGATGCACAAGTTCTACCTGAATATGAGAAAGAATTTCTTTACCTTGTGGTTGACTGTGCACTGGAACAGATTTCTCAGGGAGGTTGTGGAGTTTTCCTCACTGCAGATACTCAAGAACTGTCTGGACACAATCCAGTGAAATGTGCTCTAGGATGACTCTGCTTGAGCATTGAGGTTGGACCCAGTGACCATTGTGATTCCTTCCAATCTTATCCTTTCTGTGAAAGTTGTATCCATGGCATTGTCTTAAGGTCAAAACTAGCAAACATTATTCATTACAGTCTGAGGGCAGTAAGTTTGCTTAATTGGCATTTTGGATATTTTATCCTATTCTTTTCAGTATTTTTAAAGTAAGCATTTCATTAATAAAAGATGTAATTGTGTTTTTTGTTAAATATTTCAGTTTAAAATATAATATTTTACTATTTGTAGTGAATGTTCTACTTCAGAGGACATTTCTGAATATTTGAATGTCAAGTATCTATTAAATGGGAAGTGGTTTTTTTTTTGTCACCATTTTAATTATAAATACATGCATATGCCAGTATTTATCATCATTATTATTAATAAAGTTAGCCAACACATCTACTTTCAGCTATTTTTAAATTCGTTAATCTTTGTTCTTTGTATTGAAATTTTCCATGCCCTGTGTTTGCCTTAGGCTAGAATATTATTTCTGTAAACTTGTACCAAGAGGGATCAGAGAAAGAAAACATATTGTTTCAAAAATCTCTTGTAACCATTTCACTGAGAAGCTCTCAGCCAAGAAACTGGTATAAAGAAGGATGAAACATTCAGCTCAGAAGGATTGCAGCATCAGTACTGGGCAACCATTTCTGGGAGACCAGGGAATTTCTGACTATGTGAAATGTGCTTTTGCATGTATTTAACGTCTTAGAGTTTGTTTGCTTGCTTGTCTTGGTTGGGTTTTTTTGTTTGATTGTTCCTTTTAAATGAGTTTTCTGAAAGCTTGTAAAACTTGTAACTACAGGAGTATGACATCATTTGAGAGAATAGATTGGTTATTTTAAGTAGTTAAAATATTTTGCTTTCTCAGTAGGACACATGAGTGAGGACAAATTTGACATTTTGTATACCTAAATCAATAAATATCCTTAACCCAGAAAAGCCAAACATGGGATATCAATAACTGTCAAACCCAGTGACCTGCATTTATACAGCAGATTGATGTGGTTGAACACATTATATGTGACTGTGCTAATGTCATCACTGTAAGTGTTAGTATGCTGGAATTTATTGTTCCTTAAAATATCTCTGAAGCAGGCCTGACAATATTTAAATTCAGTAAAGGTGAAAGCAACAGTGAATTATACTTTTAATTTACCAAGATACTGTTCAGGATAATTTTCCATGGATCATGTACATAAGCTATATTTCAGAAGCAGTAAAATGTATTTAGATTAATTACTAGAGCACAACAGGCTTAAAGAACACAGAAGAATCGTCATCTGACAAAATAAAGTGGTTAACGTGATTTCATTAAAAACACAATACCAAGCACAACACCAAAGTTGGATACTAGGGCCTCGGTTTTAGCAAACAAAGATATATTTTCTTCTCAGCTTAATGTCAATATTTAAAGATATCTTCAGAGAATTTTTCAGTGCTTGTACAATGCCTTAGTTTAGTAAACTGATTATATCACAGTATTTAGGTTTCTCATAAGAGAAGCATCAACTAAACAAAAAAACCCAAATCTGCTTCTCATTCTTAGCAGGTTTAGTACTGAAGTTACAATCCTTCATATTTTTATCAAAGTTCATTTTTACATCAGAAATAATTCTCTATTCATTTGGTATCAGAACTACATGTGCTTTGAAATTAATGAGCCACTGTAAAGCTCAGACCTTACAAGGTTAATTTAAGCTTGTCCTCACCCATGTTTTCCTGGAGTTCACATTATGCAAATTGCAGGTGATGATGCGAAGCTGACAGAAAACCCACAAGTCATGAAGCCAGGTCACAGCTATGAAACAGAAATTAGAATAGCTGATGAGCAGAGGAAGTGACCCTGCCTGGTCTTTCTCAGACACTCATGAAACTTTTCCTCCCTTTAATACAGTTTTTTGCAGTGCTTTTACTTTTATCTCCTCAATGAGATTATTTGAGACATAAGCTCCTTTAGAGCTAAAAAGGAAAAAAAATCTCAGAGTTAAGATTTCCACAGAAAAAATGGGGGAAAAAAAAAAAATAAAAGAAGAAAGAGAAGAAGTAAACTTCATGGTGCCTTAAACTCCCAATTGGATTCCAACTGACTGAAGTGAGGTGCTTTAATATACTTTATTCTCTGCACAGATGATTCATTACATAATCACATTCCATTTAGAAAAAGATATTTTAACAATAATTATTCTGTCATTCTACATTACCACTAACTGCACAGACAAAAGACTCATAGGGAGAAAGTAACCTCCACCACAGATCTCAAGGCTTAACAGTACAGGTAGAAGACCTTTCATTTCTCTAGAACTGTTCCTGCTTTTACCAGTGAAGAATTGACCAGTGCACTTCTGTTAAATTTTGCAACTATTTACCTCATCATGTGTAGATAGGATAGCTACAAATAGTATTTATAATGTGACTGCTTCTCACATTTTAATCACTCTAAATAATGCATTGGCATTATGTACATACGCTAAATGCATAGATGTAGCTATAAACCTTTGTATTTGGTGGCATGTCAAAGATAAACTATTATTATAAATTAATATAATATACTATTTAATTATTATAATATTAAATTATTATTATAAATTATTCCCAAATTTTTGTCATATCTGGAAATTTGATGCCTGAACATTCAAAAACAGACTGAAAAAAGTGGAGAAGAGCTGACATCGTTTCAGCTAATAAGCAGTTCAGAGTATAATGATACTGTTTGGGCTGTATCCGTCATCATTAAACATTATGTTTAAATCCTATACATTTGTGTGAAAAGCACTATAGAGACTAAGATGTGTTGATGAACTTTTTTCACACTTTGTACCAATATTTCTCCCCTCATCTACTCTTTATTCAACCTTATTTCCTTCTGCTCTCTATAGCATCTAAGTTATATCCTTATCTTTCAGCTGATGCTTTGAACACTTCCTTTAACCAGACAGCAGTTGTCAGACAGTGTGAGCAGCTCCAGTTCCACAACAGGCAGAAAAGAACAGATATCTCAAGCCCTACTTGCACACCATTTGCAATAGTGATACCTGCCAGAGATTCACCAACCCCAGTGCATAATCAATCCTAGAAAATTTCAGCCACTGCAGGCCTAAAATCTTTGAGGTCTTTCCTTCTGTTTTATAGACACATAATTCCTTTCCTTCATTAGCATAGAATTAATGATTATACCTCCTGTGCTACTGTCTCATTTGAGATAATATGGAAAGGCAGAGACCTCGAACAGAAGTCTCCTTTCTCTGAGTCAATACCCCTGATTTCCTCTAACATACAGGGAGAGAGATATCAGATATACCCAGATGTAAGTTGAAAAAAAGAACTCTTTACCTGCCGGGAATGAGCCAGTGTATGAGAGCATGGATCGGTGGAGGAGAGAAAGGGACACAAGAACAAACTTTGATGCA
>JAWWEV010000001.1:62022248-62039408 GCA_035583235.1 Hafferia zeledoni | reverse complement strand
AGAAAGAAAGAAAGAAAGAAAGAAAGAAAGAAAGAAAGAAAGAAAGAAAGAAAGAAAGAAAGAAAGAGAAAGAAAGGAAGGAAGGAAGGAAGGAAGGAGTAATTTAGTGAATTTGTGACTTTACAAAATGAGTTGGCTTCTTAACTAATACTTGACAGATAACTACATTTAAATAGGAAAGATAGAAACCATGTAAGTATTGGAAGTGTAATCTCACTATTTCCCCCAATTTATAAGTGTGCTGGCACTGGCCATTTCAGGCTTTGGACAAAATAATTTGCTATCATTTGTATACAAAACCAGCTGGGAGTAAGTTCATCATTAACTAACTGTAGCATCATGTTTTCATTCCCATAAGAAACAGGGAGAGGAGAAGTATCAAAGAGCACATTGTACATTTTTCAACCCTTATTTAAGAACATGCCAGGTTCAAACACTATGAGGCATACTGTCTCCAGAAAACAAAAGCATAAAACCAGCTTATAAATTCTCCCTTCTCCACATTGATTTTTCAGGACTCAGAATTCTAAATTTAATTCTCTTTTAAACACAAGTATTGTGAGTTAGTAACAATTTTCTCATTACTTAGGGGTAAATTATTATGCTGGAGGTGCAATACACAGCAGAATGAGGCTGCTAATTTCATTAAGTACATATATGCATAGCTGCAAGTGAATGAACATTTCTTCCCATTTTTTCCTGCTTTCATCAACTAAAGCAGAAATGGCTTTAATCCGATATACCTTCATGTGCAACAATAGCTTCAACGTAAGTGGTGGAAAAAAGCATCTGCAAAAGAGAACAAAATCACATCTCAGGAGAAAATCAGCAGTTAATTTTTCTCTGTGCTGATGAACTCTGGCAAACAGGCTGAAAAAGTCCTCAGAACTCTAAAGCTGATTGGAGCTTTCCCCACAAACTCACTTTGCATTACAAGTCTGATTGTGTTCACTAGGGCTTGCACAAAAACAAATTTGGAAACAGTGCACTAGAAGCTGATGGGAAATTAAAACAGCATCACCATAAGACCTTTAAGAACTGCTGAAATAAATGGAAATGTTAGTTTTAGAGCTCCATGTCCCCATCTCTTCTTGAACCTGTTTATACAGGGTGAGAGTGTCTTGTGAGCTGTATCTTCAAGGACAGCTGGGCCGCCACATGAAGGGGTGAGAGTTTTAAAGAGTTGGGAGGCATAATTTACTGAAAACAGAACTGAATTCTATACACAATGGTCTAAGAAAACTTCTTTTGAAGTAAGTTTTTATTGCCTTGGAACCTGAGCAAGGTATACTACAGTATCTCAAATGTCCATGTATAGGCAAAAAGTATCCCATCCATCATTGATGTCAGCCTAATCACTCAAAGGTCCCATGAAAGTATTGACTAACTGTTCCATAAAGACAGCTTTCACTTTTTGTTATCAATAACAAAACCCAAACAACCCAAAACCAGAAAACTTTCAGGAAACAAACTCTGATGACCTTGGCTAATTTCAGCAACCTAAGAACAATCGTCTACTGTCACTTATATGTACTGTGGTGGTGATGTTCTAGCCTAGATGCAGATCTCAAAAGACTCAATTCCTAGATCCCTTGTTACAATCTCCTAGCCCAATGAAAAGCAACAAAATGACACTAGGCACCTATATTTAGAAAACTGAATGCAACATTTACTCTCAAACTGAATTTCATCTTTTGTTCTGTGGCTAAATACCCAAAGATCTTGTCCGTAAATCTCTTCCAGGTAGCCTGCAAGCTTTCTGGTGAGGACCCAAACAAATGTGAGGCAGGCAGATATCTGAGATCAGTCTTTTACTGAGTGCAGGCTAATCCACTGCCTTCATAATAGTTTGTCTGAAGAGCTTAAGACCTATTCTCCTACTGGCTGAAGAATTATCAGGTCTGATATATATCATAGAATATGATATCCTGAAGTCTTGTGCAGAGCAGTCAACTCTTAAGTTTAAGAGTTTACTATCAGAATTTCTAACTTGAATGGGTTGGCTTGTTTTTTCTTGGTTGCAGCTTGGGTTGCAGTTGTGGTTAGTTGTTTGGGGTTTTTTGCTGTGCTAAGTTTAAAATTTTGCAAGAAGTAGAAGCTCTTGTGATCTTACTAAAGGGCTCAATTTTAATCTGGTTAGAAGAAATCTGTCATTAACAGAGAGCTTTCATTGTTTATTGTTTATTCTTTTCCATGGTATTGATTTCTATTATCCTCTCTGCTGTGATATCAGCTCAGTGACTGAATCATAACTACAGCATATATAATGAAAAAGAACAAGTCATAAACCACTATGCTGGGCAAAAAGCCAGCAGTCCCAAATGCCCTATCCCAATTTTTTTTTTCAATCTTCAGTGATTATTTTGGTTCATGAAGCTAACTTTAGTTAAAGGACCATAAAAATCATTTCAGATTGGTCTCTGCTGTAATTTCTGTTCTAAACAGGGACACTCCTTTCCAAAGAATAAGAACTACATAAAACTTACAGAAACAAAACACTATGTAGGCTCAAGTTTTGCTCACATAATTTTGAGAGAGTGGTGAGTCTAAAACAAGTTCAGCCATCTGGAAAGATAGAAAATGTTATAAAGTCTTTTAGAGAGTCCTATAAAAAATTTGAAAAATAATTTTAAAACTGAAGAATTTGATCTTTTTTTCCCCTTATTTTTCCATTTTGTTTTTGCTTGCCCTAAAAAAAAATTGTTACTGTATAAACTTTTTTTTTCCTTATAGAAAAGGCTTTTATTTAAGCTAAGCTAAGACTATTCCCCAAATGCACTTTATTTGTACTTTTTTTGTTACAGATAACCATCTTATTAAAAATTTTATAAATTCGTGGCTGAATGTGCTTCCATCCTAATTGTGAAAATTTTCAAAAAAGAATTATGCCTTTCTAAAATTATCTATCCCTCATCAATTTCACAAGCAATTTTAATTGAAAAATACTGCATTTAGTAACTGAATCCAGTCTGAGGATACCTGATTTTGACCCTGAACTAGCACCATTGAACTATGTCTATTGTATCACATAAAGATTATTGACATAAGATGGTGACAGTATTATCTTTCTAGAGAAATATAACTTGCAGACTATTGTTGGTCTGCATTCAATTTAATAGCCAGGACAGTGTTCTTGTACTTCAAAAAGAAGGGAATTATGTTCATTGTTGTTTACAGAGATTCAAGTAAGATGTTTACTTTTATGCTTCTTACAAAAGATTGATATTTTGGACATTTTTAACACAGATGTTGATGTGCCACCATTACAGTTTTGATTGCAATATAAATATTTGTTTTGAATTTGCAAAACAGATGTAGAACGGATTGAAGTTATAAATGTTTATTCAATGTTTAGATACAGCATGACAATTACAAGGACTTCTTAAAAAAATGGAAATAATTCATTAAAGCAGAAAAAAGTTAAAAATTAGATTCTATTTTACAAGGTTATTAACTAAATAAATGACATTATAGAAACATCCAATGCACTTTTTGAAGTGTCTACAAGTTCCAGGAAGACTGTAAATAAAAAATCGCTTTTCAAATTCCAGCTGAAATAATCTATTTATTATCACACACTCTACTGTTTTTCTCTTCATGACCAAATACATTTAATCGTGAAGCAAAACATAATAAATTTACATGCGCCATTGATGTAAAAATGAAAGCTGCAGCTCATCCAGGCTTGTACTGGTACATTTGAAATACAGAACAATATGAAAAATAATACTTTAATCAAACAACTGAATTGATTTAACTTGATTTCTATTAATTTTTTTCCAGGAAAAGAATCATGATAGGAACAGGAAGATTAATCGTTCATTGTTACACTTATCTATATATTCCTGTATGGCATTTATTTCTGTTATTGCATTGTACATTTCACAGAATCACAGAATGGTTGTGGTTGGAATGGACCACTGGAGATCATCTGGTCCAACACCCTTGCTAAAGCAGGTTCACCTAGAGCAGGTTGCACATAATTATGTCCAGATGGGTTTTGAATTCTCTCCAAAGAAGTTTCCACAACCTTTCTGGGCTGCCTGTTCCAGTGCTCTGTAACCCTCAAGTTCTTCCTCTGGTTCAGGTGGAGCTTCCAATATTTCAATTTTTACCTGTTTCTCCTTATCCTGCCACTGAAGAAAGTCTAGACTCATCCCTTTGACACCTGTGCTTTAAGGTAATTATATGCATTGGCAAGATCCCCTCTCTATCATCTCTTCTCCAGACATAACAGGGCCAGCGCTCTCAGCCTTTCCTCATAAGAGAGATTCTCCAGTCCTCTAATCATCTTCATAATCTGCCACTGGGACCTCTCCAGTAGTTCCTTGTCTTTACTGTACTGGGGACCCCAGAACTGGACATATCACTACAGATGTGGCCTCTCCAGGGCTGAGTAGAGGGACAGGATCACCTCCCCTAAATTACAGGTCACACTTTTCCTAATGCAGCCCTAGATACACTGACCTTCTTGGTCACAAGGGCACACTGCTGGGTCCCCAGATCCTTCTCTGCAGAGCTGATTTCCTATGCTGGTGCATGGAGTTTTTGCTCCCCAGGTGTAGGACCACACACTTGCCTTTGGTAAACTTAATTCAGCTCTTCAGCTAGTCCAGGTCTCCCTGAATGGCAGCATGGCCTTCTGGTATATCAGCCACTCCTCTCAGTTCTGTATCATCAGCAAACTTGATGGGGGTAACTCTGTCCCTTCATCCAGGTCATTGATAAATTGAACAAGACTAGAGCCAGTACGACCCCTGCAGTAACACCATTAGGTACAGGCCTCCAACATATTTATTTCTTGTTTCATTTACTAAAACATGATGGCATTTAAAAATACACAGAAGAGTATTTCAGGCCCAAAACACTGAAACAGAATAGAACAAGTGTGCTGAAACGCTATTAACTGAACAATGGAGGCTTCATAAAAAGGAACATATATAGCTAAATATTACATAAAAAAAAGTTAATAAAAAAGTAGATTAATACTCTAAAGTTAATAAGTACCTCTTCACATGCGTAGATTTTTATAGGTAGTACTTGGGGACGTGCAGGATGTTGTGGGATATAAAGGGTTATATTATATGAAAAGGGCCAGTTAAAACAGACAGAAGAATTGCGATCAAGAGCAATGTAGGTTAAACATTTCCTCATTCCTGCTTTGAAAGTTTAGTACATAACTAGCGGCTATGGCAAAACACAGTTATAACTGTTGTCAAAATCTCGTAGGTTAATTAATTTCTTTCAATGCAGCTTCCTTAGGGTAAATTTTGTCAATGATGTGTTTACGGTTGGAGTTTTTCTTTGCTTCTTTTAGTTATAAAATTATAAAAGTAATTTTTTAAAAATAATTTTAAAAGTAATGATTGCTAAAAATTTTGAATGCTAATTATTCTATCCTTGTTCTTATTATGATTCCCAACAATTTCAATGGAGAATAATGAACTATTCCATATTAACAAAACTAGGTGAATTGCTTTTTCATGTATGTGCTACATTCCCATCTACTGTGAGAGTGCCTGTTCTGTATTTGCTGCTTTTAAACATATTTATGTATTTTAAATCTTATTTTTATTGCCCTTTTTTTCTAGCTTTACACATTAGTAAAGTTGCCATGACCTGCAAAGCATCTCCCGTGGTCATCTTGATTACAGCAATTTGGGAATTTATTGAAGTAATTTAGAAATGTTGAGGGTATTATAACACAACATAAGATTCCATTTAGGCAGTTTGCCTTTATTGCTTTAAGAAATCAGTTGTCTTTTTATTCCCAAGGGGAAACATAGGAAGATGGATAAACTATCAACTATAATTAGCAAAAATGTTTTTGTCTAACGCAGTGCACAAAATACAGATTTTCCGATTAATCAACCTACCAAGAATTTAAACAAATAATTTGATCAGAAAGTGAAAATACCCAGGGATATTTCTCTCTCCATCTTCTTCTCTGCCTCTGTTTATCTTCACATCTCTTGGACAACTTGTGTAGAGCTGACAAGTATATCAAAATGTGGTTTTAAGTTCAATCTCGCAGATTACTTTGCCTGCAGTTTTAGAGAACTTAAAAGATCATAGATCTTTTGCTTAGTCTATTTCCAGTAATGTGTTTCACCTTTTCACCTAGGAAATAAATATGAGAGTTAAAAATTGAAGCTAGTAAATATAATTTGATAGGTTTCAGTTCATCCCCAAGGCTCAGGATACTAGCCTGACAACAGACATAAGATGGCATTGAGGTCGTTTATATCACCAGTGAACTTGGGACGTGGAGCATTAATGTATCTGGAACCTTAATTCTAACAATTTAATTTGATATTTGTGTTTAAAGAGACCTCTTACTAATTTAAAAATGTTTAAGAGGTTTCACGTAAAACCTTCAGATGGTAGTAGCAGTTGTGTGTCTGATAAAAAATTGTGACTGTCTTAACACAGGAAAAATCTGTGGCTGCAGTACTGATAGTTCCAGTTCCTCTGAAAACTCTTTAGAGATAAAACTTGCATTTACTTCTGAAAAAACACATACTTTTAGTCTTTGAAAATCATTATGCCTTTGAAGTCAATATATAAAAGCAAAAAAGGTAGGGTCCTGGGGTTTTTTCCTCATGTTCTCTCATGAAGCAGAATTTTTTGGGTGTTTTTTTCCCCCACTTGCCCCCTTCTAAACCTTAGAAGAGATCTTAGACCAGCCAGTCTTCTGCACCAGAGCTTGAACGTCTTGACTGAAACCATCTGCCCTGTTCTGTGCAAAACAAGACAATCCCTGTGAACTAATGAGATCTTACTTCATTTTGTGTCACAGACTGAGGAAATATGCATCAAAGGCCAAGAATTTTGAGCATAGGTATTCAGGGTGTTTTTTTTCTGAATGTCTGCTGTTAACTGGAGATTTTCTCTTTAACCTGACAGCAGCCTAATTATTTTCACATTTATCAGAGGTTTCTATTTCAATGAATGAGTTCTGGAGTGAACTGCCTGTTGGTCCATTTACATCTTCAATGAGGATTCATCTTCTGCTACATAAATATTTTTGCTAATTCCCCTCAAGTTTTTATAGCCTGATTAAGGTCAGCCACACTGCAGAACAACACAGATGTAGTCTGAAAACTACAATCTATTACTATGGTAATACACATCTGTAGCCTTGAGCTTTAGACTAAAAACACAGGTAACAGAAGCAATAAAAGTAATTATCATATACTTGTCATTACCCAGACTATGGAAAAGGCCTGCTAAGTTTTAACCATAACTAGGAAAAAATTTGATATAACCTGTAGTTGCATTGCAATGTGCCCAAGACCTCCCCAGCAAAAACCTTACAAAGTATTGAAGTGTTTTATTCACATTTGGTATGCCTTAGATGGGCAGTGTGGGAGACAGCTGCATTTCCTCTTCAACTGTATGATTATAGTACTCAAGGAAGGTAAACAATGTACGTTTTCCCACTTGACTTCATCTAGAGAAGATTCTTGAGTCTCCAGCATACTTGGAGAAGGACCTAAATAGACTGCAGGTGGTCTCTGGCGGTAGCAACTCTCCTAAGGGTCTATAGAACAAAACTCTATATATGCATGTCAGTTCAGGTTGGTATAGGCAGTTTCCCACCCTTGAAGCTTACTAGAAAATAAGGAATCTTCTTCTCTCTACCTATGCGCAGTAGGGCAGGGATTGTATCTAAGAGACTGAATCTGGGGAAAAGGGCATATTCAGTAAACTGTTTACATGTAGATATGTTGCACATCTGTGTGGAGATCAGACCAGTTTCTCAATGTTCTGGCTTCATTCCAGAAACTTTTAAACCAGTGCTCTGTAGAAATATTTGCAAGTTTTTTTGGGTTTTTTGTTTTGTTTGTATGTTTGTTTTTAATGAGAATTTTTAATGTAAGCATAAATTCAAAGGTGTAAAAATAAAAGGGATAGGAAATAGAT
Organism: Hafferia zeledoni; assembly: GCA_035583235.1. Taxonomy (NCBI): domain Eukaryota; kingdom Metazoa; phylum Chordata; class Aves; order Passeriformes; family Thamnophilidae; genus Hafferia; species Hafferia zeledoni. The sequence goes on along the minus strand of JAWWEV010000001.1, from coordinate 62,031,482 downwards.
TCAACAAAAAAGAGATCATGTACACTGAACACAGAAAGAAACATCAAGATCTTTTTCCCCCAAAACTAATGTAGAGATAAATAATAATTTAAAAGTTATTTATCTAGAGTTTTCTTGTTTTAGGAAATGAGCTCAGAACAGTCTAACAGATGTCACAATGCGCACATTGTTGTGAAAGGAGAAAGCAGGATGAATATTCTTCCTAGATTTTTCTTAGATTCTGGGATTTTTTTTTTTTCGGGTGATTGGTTTTTATTTTTGGTTTGGTTTTTGTAGCAGAAGTGCCATACATTTTACTTTGTTTAGGAGATCTCTGATACTAATCATACTTCACAGTTTCCCATGAGTTCTATTCTTTGTTTCAAGTCAATGAAACATCAATAAGTGAACGTGTTCTTTCTGTTGCCATCAAGCACGGAATTTAACAGTCCCATTTCCCGGGAACATTTTCTCTCTCTATCATTTCATGTTGCCTTGGAGGTAAAAAGAAAAAAAAATTATCATGTATAATTGAAAAATGAAAAGTGCTAACAGTTATGTAAATAGAATAAAACACTATGCTGATCTTTTGTTTCCTTTAGCCCTCAGGATGCCTTTACCAACAATGAAATCTTTCTTAACACCATTTCACAGAGGAAACTATGCATTCAGATTACATCTAGCTATCCACTATGCTTAATAGTTTCTGGATTAGTAAAGGAAACAATTAACAATCCAGTTCTAAAACAAGAATACAAGCATAAAATGCAGTTTATTATGCACATTAGGAGGGCTGGGCAGAAACTGCAAGATGATAATAATGCTGTTTCACAGATTTGTTCATTTTATGCAACATCTGTATTAAAGAGTAAATGTTTTCTCTGAAAATAAACCTTTTTAATTATAGTTTACCACTCTGGACACATTTTTCCTCTTAACTATACTTGAAATAGAGATATCATTTTGATAACTCCAGTTACACAGTATCAAAATATGATGGGATATCAAGGAGTATTTCAAAATTGCTAGGTACCAGCTCACTTCATTTCATGTGTTAACAGCATGGCAGAGATAGGATAAACCAAATTTTCCCAGATTAGGGTACTCTACATATATGTGATGGGCACCCAGAGCTAGTTGCAGTAAATCTATTTCATATTTGTGCATCTTTGTGCTTAAAATCTCCTACTGCCAGTTTCAGTCCTCCTCCTCACACTGAGTATCAACTGACACCATAAATATTTCTAGAGGGAAACATCTATGAATCTTGAAGTTTAGCCTTTTACAGTGTCACTCTCTTAGAATTGTGAGTAATTTGCAGCACCAGTTAAAAAATAGACATGCAGGTCAGAGACCAAACAATATATATTGAACCTCCATGCAGGTTGATGTTTCTAAGGAGAACTACTTGTGTCCTAAGGAATGGTAGTGGAGATTTTATATGGCCAAAAATAAAAGTCAAATGAAAACAGAAATTTGTCAGTGCAACCAGATTCCTAACCCTTTCCAGAGATCAGAAGTCCCTAGGTAGACTGTGGGATTTAATTTGTGAATAAAACAAGGAATGAAAAAAATCCTGTGGCAATATTGTCAGATTCCCCAGCTTGGAAGGTTAGAAGTAACATTACAGAACTTTAGAGAACATTGTAAACCTTAGACTTAATGGTTCTATCAAGTAGTACAGTTTGTTCTGTCTCTATCAGCAACCTGTTGAGTAGTTCCACAATGCTGGAACCAGTAGTCCAACTTTAGTATTAAAAAATTTATTTGGTCAGAACAACCTAAGCTGAGCTATTGAGATCTGTATCACTAGCTCTTCTGTTTTTATCACGAAATTCCTCACAGCTTTCAAGTTAGTCATCATGTCAGGCATGAGAATTTAGTCATCCTCTCAGCATAGGAATTTCTTTGAAAAAAATCTCTTTTCATTTTAAGTAGAAATGCTAAGATTTTTTCTGTACATATACTTGCAGACACATCTGTAAATGGAAACCAAAAATATATCTGAAAGCATCATTCAACAGTAAGAAAAAGAATAAATCCCTGGTAGTCTAAATATGAAATACTGCAAATTTTAAACCAATGACTGACCCTTCTTTATTTCTTTAGTATATGTAGGAATATGAAGCACTTTAAAATTATTTTGAAACATATGAGGCATCAAAAGATAAGTTTATTTTCATGAGCAATGAGTCTTCTTCGATTCCTTTCAATATCACTGGGGCTTGTACATTTCCTGAACAATTGGGGCAATTTTTTGTTATTCCCATAAATTTTCCAAATATCTTTACAAGCTTAAATTGAGTTTTTAAAGAGCATGTTATTGATCTAATTTGCTGTTTAGTTAGCTACTTCTGACAATGGCTTTCAGACTAGATCAACAATGAGATTGCAACCCTCTACATAATATAAAAAATCCAAGCAATTTTTTCATCAATTACCAGGTTTAATAATAATTAAATCCCACATTTAAAAAAAAAAATTAGTTTCTGCTTTTCATATGAATATATATCACATTTCAAATTGGTATTTAATAAAATCTTACATTAATTAAACATATATTTTAAATGGATAATTTATATAAATACCCCACAAATAAAATTTAAAAAAAAATCCAACACATGACCTGGATTTTTTTCAAGCTGAGGTACTCCTGCTTAGCAGAGAACTACATTGTTCTTGTCTCTGGAGTATGTAATTTCAAACTCAATCCATACTTGGTTATGGATAAGATCTCTTATTTTCTTTCCATATTGAATTTTTTCCTTCTAAGACATAGAACAACTGAAAGTCATCCAAACCTGTTTATTTTTTTAGGTTAATGACTTTCTATCCCAAATACTGAATTTATAAGAATGTGACTAGAAACTATAGATTAAAACAGATTAAAATAAAAATAATTCTACCTCAAATGCACCTTTTTTTACAACCACAGATGTCTATAAAATGCTAATGGATTAAAAAACACTAGCAGAAAATAAAATAACAGACATTCTTCAAGAATAAAATTAATTGAAAATTGAAATATGAAAAATTGCATATGACTTTGGCATAGTAATGGTTTTAGCTTTAGACAAGTTCAGAGATGCACTGAGAAAATCAACAGAGTTTTTTTCCCATATGACTACAATGTTAGAATATGATACTAAAGGAATATAATGACATTCTAACATGGGGTAAGTCTCATTTTTATAAATTCTAGTAATTCTTTTAATATAGAGATCATGAACTTGAAGAAATCTAGGTAGGAATAATGCAGAATACAGTAAGATGAGCTATAAATTAGTTATGTCTGAAGGAAAAAAAAAACCAAAACCCACATATCTATCTTAAGAAGGCAAAGATTTCAAATTTAATATGACACATATGAAATTTTAAATGACATCAACCTCAGTTAATAATATTCACGTAGTAGAGACAAGAGGTCAGATAGAAACTCAATAACTCAAAATGAATAAGGCCAAAGAAAGAGAAAGGTAAAGGGAAATTGTATCTTCCAGATAATTTTGCAGTGTGAAATTACCACAGTAGAAGAGCTGCCAATGAAACAAAATTACTGTAATATGTCATTGGAAAAGAGAGAAAAGAAGAACTAAAATGTTCAAATTGGTCTTTAAAATTGATTTGTCTCTTTTCCCACTGATCTTTTGTCTCTGAAAGCCAGTAAGTGCTCTTGACATGAAGCAATTAACTCCAGGTGACTTAATGAAGGGAACATATAATGTTTGAAATCAACTTTTATACTTTACCTTATCTCCAAGGACACTTTATAGCAGCCTTCCAGGACCTAAAAGGGACTTACCAGACTGCTGAAGAGGGACTTTTCACATGTAGTGAAAAGATGAGAGGGAAGGGCTTTAAACTTAAAGACGGTAGATTTAGGTTAGATATTGTGAAGAAATTCTTTCTTGTGAGGGTCATGAGGTACTGAAAAAGAAGTGGTGGATACCCCACCTCTGAAAATGTTCAGTGCCAGATTGCATGGTGCTTTAAGCAACCTGGTCTAGTGAAAGACTTCCTTGCATATGGCAGAGGGATTGGAACTAGATAATCTCTCACAACCCAAACCATTCTATGATTTCATGATCTATGTTAACTCAGGGTGTATTCCGTTATATTACCAAATTATACTACATTGCAACTTCCCATAGCAATATAACGGGGAGATATCCACTGTAGTTTTGAGCTATTGGATGCAGGTTATGGAATACACTCTGAAAAAAATTGAGAAAATAACCCTCTACTTCTCACTCTGGCTTCAAAGCTGAGTTTGTTCACACAAGAATTGTTTTGCTGTCTCTGAAATAAATGACAGTTTATAATGAAAAAACTATGCTATATGTTCTGCAAAGATGGGAACCAAAAAATATATGAGGTACAGAAGATGCAAGGAGTATCATTATACAGTTGGTTGGATTCTCTACTTACCAAGAAGGAAGCTTCTTTCTTCAAAATGCATACCTTCAACATTAGAAAGGCAAAGGACTCAGAAATAAAAAAATCTCTGCTTGCATATGTTCAACTAAGAATGTATACAAAGCACAACGTGGGGGAGCAAAAGAAAAACAGTAGGTCCTAAAGAACAATTTATATTTCACCTCAGAACAGAAAATATACTTCTGTGTTTGCTTGCAAATCATTAGCAGAAGAAACGTTTTTGAACTGAAATAACAAACCAATTTTATTCTCAGCATCAATCTACTGTGTTAGTTCATAGAATGACACACAGAATACAGTGGATCCAAAACCTTTTTTTTGTGTTCTGTAGTGGTGAAGGAATTGACAACTAAGGCCAACTGCCTGTGGCTGTGACTGTCAGAGGAGATTGCAGTCATTCAATGTTTCATATGAACATCTGAGTTCAGTATTTGGGCTTAAAGGAAGAGATGTTGCCACAGCTGCACTGCTAGAGAATTTGTTTAATTTTAGATTGATAAATAAGAAAGGGAAAAAAAACAGGGAAAGAGTATACTAAATTGAGAGGAAATGATAAAAAACGTTAGGTACCAATTATCTCTTCTTTCTACAGTGAGGAAAAATTATTTTAACATTTTAAAGATCAGTTAAAAAATGCAGGATAGTTGTGGGTTTTTTCCTTTGGCAGATGTAGCAGCTATGCTTAATAGGAGCTATTTCTGACTTTGAGTAGCTGCTGAATGTAATGTGTCATATTTCCCGTTACTATGAGCAGAGACTAAGAAAACGATTTAAGTCAGTGGGAAAAGAAAAAGATGTCCTCTAAATGAGCCTCTTTGCCTTCACATTTCTGTTTCTCCTTTTCCTTAAGTTGCAAAAGGAGTGTTAAATTCTGACTGCTCTGACTTTCTCTGATATTTGGATTATAAAGGAACCAGTAAAACAAAATAAACCACTTTTACAGGGGAAATGTAGTCAAATACTCAGTTCTCTGATTCTTCTCAAAAATGAAAATAATATTAGGAATTATTTTCATTATCCAGCATAAAGTATTCATAAACTTAGTTTAAAGACCTTTGGAACTCAAGAGGTAAGGACAAAAGGCTCAGACCTCTGTGTCTTGATCTTTGTGACCTTACCTTTAAATCTTGTCATCCTTTCCTACAAAACTGCCACAGGTTACACTTGGAATTCTAATTTGATAAAATACCAGGATCCAGCCAGATTCCATCCAGAATATGTTTTACTCCCTAAAACAAAATCACAGTATAAACACTATTGCAAGGTCAGGTTTGCTCACGCAGCTTGTCCCTTCTGCTCTGTTTAGTGTTGCGCATGCATGATCAAACATACATCCTGCTCATTCATGAGGATGTCTCTACCCAAGCTCCAAAAGATAACAAATACACATCTGCATCACAACTAGATGAAATTTTCCATCACACATCTGACTGTGTCATTTATTATTACCTGTTCTTTGGCAGTAATCTGAGAGCCCACTAAATACACTCCTCTTTATGAAGACTGTTCCTGAACTGTTTGAGAAATTCTTTAGCTATCACAGCAATTCCAAGAATAAAGAATGCAATTTCATAATGCTTGGTGCCTTTTCAAAAAACACTGCCTACATATCAAAGTAAGGCTCTTACAGCTTGTGAAACTATAAAGATTTTATTCTTCCCCTGGCATTATATGGAAGCTGCTCCATGATATTTGGTTGATGCTGTGTTTCTCACAGATACTACCAGACATAAATCTAACTTTCATAAAAGGCAGACAAATCAGAGTTTTCTGAAAAAACAACAGCTATAAGTACTACTTTGTGGGTTTTTTTGTCAGAAGCAGGTTTGTTTGATTTTTTGATTGCTTTTTGTGATTTAAGTTTAAAGGGATTTTTAAGGGAGTAATTGCCTTTTGAGAAATATTCACTTTTTTTGTCGATTGGTAACAAGAAATATAAACATTTTTAATCCTGATATTTTAGAAAAGTTTATATAAGGCTTATCATCCAAAACATTCCTTTAACATACAGACTTCTCTACCAAACAAGGAGCCTGGTCATCATGGCATAAATAGACTCATTATTCACTCTAAATTCATTGCAGTAAACACCAAAGAAACTATTTATAAGTATCTCATTTGTGGCTATTTATGGCTCTATGCAGCTTTTTCTTCCTTTTTTTTTTTATTCAAAGCAATCTTCCCTACCCTGTTCCCAATCTTTTTGAACTCAGAGGCATTTCTGTTTTGTGGGCACTGCAATTTTATTGCAATATCCTTTAAAAATGCATGGAAAATGATTCACTGTTCCAAGGCTATTGAGTCATCAAACTTGTACTGCTAACTGTTTTTTCTCATCCTGTTTACTTGTGAGGTTTTAATACATGAATTATTTTTTTAATTAAAAAAGTTGGAAATATTCATTACATAATCAAAAAGGGTTACTAATTATCATCAGTATATTTACTTACTGAAACCCATAATAAATGCAAGCATTTGTAAATGAAATTTTAAAACTCTGAATAAATTTTACTGGATAAGTGATAAATGTGCTATTGTCATTGAAAAAAAAAAAAAAAGGAAGGCATATGTCATTGTAGGAGAGGTTTGGTGAGCCTCCTTTTCCACAACACACTAGCCAAAGAGCTGACAGGCTGGCAAGGTCAGTGTAACCTTGAGGCAGCCTGAAGAAGAGGTAAACAACCTCAGACCCCAGGTAAACACAGCCTCACTGGCACCAGGAGGGTCCTGGCTGCCGCGTGAGCACCTGCCTTCCCACCAATCAGAGCTCACGGCTGCCGCATGGACGGCGACCCCCAGCCTATGAAAAGTTTTTATTGTCCTTGTGTTCACCTTGAAAAGCTATATAACCTGCTTACCCCCCCAGGAAAGTTCGAACATTCCTGCTTTTAACCTTAGCACATGGCTCTATCTCTGTGAGAATACGCACGTGCGACTAGAAGCCCAAACCCAGGGTACTGTGCGTGGGTGAGCTGGCAAGGACACGAGGAACCCTCTCGCAGCGCACCCCTTTCCCCAACATGTCATCCTAATTATAATGACTCATTTAAATGTTTTAATTATGTGAATATTGCTCAGTCAGTTCTTAGACACTTGAATGAAATCCAATTGCATGTCATGGGTATAGGGCTCTGCACATAGAAAGCCATAGAGAAAAAAAAAAAGATGTTACAGAAAACAATACTGCACAGTCACAAAAATAAGCACGGATTTAAGACAGTTTGTGTTGCTGGAAACATTCAACAATTCTACAAACTAGAGCATAGATTATACAATAAAAAAATGAAGAGTGCATCATTAACAGTCACTTGTGAGCAATTTCTTTGGAGTGATTACCAAGCATTACATAAGGTCTATATGGCCAAGGGCAAATAAAGTCCAGTTCATCAAAACAGCAAACAAACGCACTAAGGATAAGACCACATTATTTTTCTGCTATTTTTTGTCTTGTTCACTACAAAATGCATAAATTCTGTGTTGTTTCCATAAATGAGATCCATAGAGCAGATATCCTGTAGAATTGCTTAAATCAGAACACTGATTCATAATGAAAAGACATTTATCATTTGAATATTTTCATATGTCCTGTTAGTGTGAGCATGTAAATAAGGTTTACCTTACCAGTGACTGAATACCATACTGGCAATATCCACATGCTAGCAACAGCATTGGTTCAGTCACAACAAGTTAAAATACAGCTTTGCCGAAGGGGACCTAGGAGAGACCAGGCTGAAAGTGAATCATCAAAGAATATTCAAAACAGGTACTTAGAATATTGTTAGCAGTGAGAGGTGTCTAATACAACAGCAGATTGCCTAAAGGGGCTGTGAGATCTTTCACGCTTGGAGGTATTAAGATATTAACCTAACAGGGCTCCCAGTTGCATGCATTAAAATGATCCCTTTGATCATGGAGTTGTACCAGATGATCTCCAGAGCTCCCTTCTGATATAAATCACTGGAAGATTTTCAAACCTAAAGTATTTTTACCTCTGTGTGGGTGGCATCATGGAATGTTTAGCTACAGTGAAACAATAGAATGTTCTATACATCAAGCTTCTTCCTGAGTACCATATGAATGCTTACGGCAGCAGACACTGAGCTGAAGAAGAATAAGGGATATCTCTTTTGACGTTAAACTTCAAAATGCACAACTACACAAGATCACCATTTCTCATGAGGAATATTCTAACTAATACCTTTTGACTAACATAGATGTAAGGAAAGAGAAAGAGCAGTTCTGAGGGAGAAATCAGGTAATAGAGGAGGAAAAAAATTCCCAGGAAGAATCTAAATCCTATTCATGGTTGTAACTCTCCAAAAGAATTAATTATCTCTTTTCAACAAAAAGTGAACTTCCAACACCTGCTTGAGGAATAAGATAAAGACATTATTTACATTTTCTATAGAATCATTTCTAAACAACAGCCAAATATTGTTACAGTAGGCTAGAGTAGTGATTTGCACATTCTCGGCTGGAATCTTGGTTTGCACATTGCTTCCAAATATTGATTTACAAAAGAAAATGAGAAATGATGGTGACTTTTCTGTAGACAAATTCACCTGTTTTTAAAGCTAAAAGGGTTTTCTGCTGGCTGCTGATGCTAATTTAACAAATGTTCAAGCTAGAAACATTGACAAGTGAATGTCAATATTGTTACACACACTTGAAGATATCTTCTAAGTTGATTTCTAGGTTTTTAAAAAATAAATATTTTTTCTTTATTTTCCTGTAAACTCCTTGTGCTGGTTTAAAGGTAAACCAGCAGGAGAAATGAACTCAACATGAGAGAGATTATAAATCAGAGCTACAATTTAA